>CM070763.1:5100000-6300000 GCA_036346245.1 Bonia amplexicaulis | reverse complement strand
AGATTAAGTAGAAGAGGGAGTCCACTTATAAAATTGAAAAAAGGCTGAGCCATCTGATAATTTGATATATCAAGGACTTGCTCAAGCAAAAATTACTTACAGATGTTTGCAAGACAAAAGAAGACCAGTGGTTCGACAAGCATAAATTTTGAGGGGACCACTACAGTAGCCAACATGCTGTCCATACTAATTGATTCTACCAGTGCACAAGCAGACTATACTTACACTTGTAGCCATTGTATTAAAAACCATAGAAAGCTTATTAGTCTAATAGGGTAATTCTGATATTACAGACTCAACAATGTCATGTAGGATGGACAGTTTGCAGTATTTTTTAAAAAAAAAGCACACATACCTGTATTCAAAAAATACCTTCCTCCCATCAATTAAAAGCCCATTGTCTCCAGTACCTTCCATCATTCTGCGTGCAGCTTCCTGTGGAACACACATCTTTTTGAGCATAACACATGACAGTCTGAATTGTAATGTCAGACTCAGAACACTTGTATGATTAGTACCACAGTAGGGAAATCGATAAAAGCAAATCCCTTAGACATGCCAGAGGTTCGTTCCTTGATCACACGCACACTACGAAGAGGGCCCCACTCAGCCTAAAAGAAATCAGACCACATATGATTAAAATGGATGAGAAAATAAACTTTCAACCAGTTCAATAGTTTATTATGAGAAATACATACAAGAATCTGATATAGGTCGTCTTCATTGGTCTTCTGGGATAGACCCCTAACAACAACAGTGGCGGATGGGGCCTGCAAGCATGAATGCAAATGTCATTGGCTTTGCATGTTCAAAAAGCAAAATAAAATGCATGCACATATTTACAAATATATGTATGTCTGTACCACTAAATCACCATGCCTTCTTTCATTCCAGTCATGTTCTCGTCTTCTGTCAAAGCGAATATCATCATAAAAGCCATCTCTTTGGCTCCGACTACGGCCTTTGCCACGTGGAGACTTTGATCTTGACCGAGATCTTGATCGGTCATCACGCCCACGTGACCGAGAACGGCTATGGCACATATATGGACTTTCATCTCTTTCACGGCTTAACCCTTTCCTATCATGTTCATGCTCAAATGAATCACGCCTTCTCCAACTACTATCTCTCCTGCCTCTCTCATAGTCCGAATCATAACTGGAACGCCCGTATTCATGATCTCTCTCATAGCTGTCCTCTCTGCTTTGGTGAGAGCTGCGGTAGCGGTCTTCAAACTCAGCACTGAATTCCCCACGGTCTCTACTTCCAATCCTTTTGTTCCTATCAACACCAAAATCACGGTAACTACCAGATTCACAGTAGGAATCAAACACATGATGCTTTCCATCATTGTGATAATTGATGTCATGCCTTCTGTAATCTTTGGCAGCTGCATATTCCTCATCATAATTTCTTCGAGGCTGAGACCACATGGTGCCAACAGAGGGTTGTGGTGGATACATATTTCTATCATGTACGTCCTGACAGAATGCACCCCTTCCATATGGATCTCTAGGGAAGCCTTCATCCACATATCTCCTACCATTGTAGGATCCACCAGACCTGCAAATTGAGTTAGTAGTGGATAATATGGTAATATGACAAAGCACTTTAAAGTGAAAATGCATGTGAAAAATAAATGGACAAATATTACAATTACCCCAAAAATAGAAGATAGCTACCTTCAGTATAGAAATGACGTAAACAGCATGCACATTTAACAGGAAATAATGGATATTAATACGACAGCTAACATAGTACCAGAATAGCTTATTGACTTACCTAAAATCTGGCTCATTGATGGCGCCATACCCATCCGGTGCCTGTAGATTGAACAGAATAAGTTGAGTTAGCAACAAAGTCTACAGAGCAGGCAGGTAAATCCATTCCATTTAAGCAATTGCCACTTCTTGAATTTCTTTACAACATAACGCTGGTTACACAGAGGTCAACCACGTGGCCAATAACTCTGCTATCTTCAGCAACCTTGGTGTTAATAAAGGAAAAGGCCGCAATTACACTGTTGTTCTCCCATCCATGCTGTGGAGCATAGCGCCTATGCTCCATTTCCAGAATTCAGCACTAGTGTTATCCTGCAGGTTCTTGGTGATCTTTCAAATTTTCGGGTGCAGATGCTTTTTTTAGCGTATCCTGTAAGAGAAGCATGACATCATACAGTTAAGTGTGAACAAGAAAACCACCGTATGGCCATCTCATTACTTAACCTTTGAATGATACAGAAGTCCTAAAATCATCTCATGTTCAAGCTGTTTAACCAATCCAACGAGCATTGATTGCTGCTGCATATACCCATTTCTCAACTTACTCTTTGGGGCACTAAATTTTGTAATAATTTTACCACATTGAGGTCTGTTTGGAACACAAGAATTTTGCAGGAAACAGAGCAGTTTGTCCTGAACTGCCATGGAATTCCTACATTCCAAATATGGCCAAAGCATATGACATAATGTCTAGGGGGGGAAACAAATTGCATCTCGCGACTCCAGAGCATGAATTCAGCAGTATGATTACAATAACGACAAGCTCAACTGTAATGCTATTTATCAGACAGGGTATTAATTTATAAGAATAATTCTACACATGAATATTTTAAGCAAAATATGTGTGCAAGCTTATGGCTGGGTCCTATCAGCATCCGTGTGCATAACAAATACAGGATCTGCTTCCGCACCATTGCTATGAGAAAAAAAAATAGAGGATAAAGAAGACACCTGTCGATTTAGAAACACTTTTGGCAAAAACGAATAGCAGAGATTACACCAGTTACCCTTGTTTTGATCTAATAATCACAGTAAATCCCTTTAAAACATGCATTAGTTGAAGAAACCTGATGCCTAGCCTTAGATGATAGGATCCATCATATCACTAATGTTTATTTGCATGCGGTTTCCTGCCAAGCAAGGGGTCGAACACTACAAGATCCATCTGCAAACAACCCACCTGCTGCTAGACTTGTTCCTTTACACTAACAAAGAAGGCTAGGCCAATGACTCAGTAGTAACCGTAAGTATGTGTTGAGAAACTTTGATCGGTCAAAGAGAAGAAAAATATAGAGCATCGGACTATTTGCTTTAGGGTATTGGATGTAGCTTGATGGTGGACATAGATGGGGAAGGAGGCCGAGTAGTTGCGCTCAGCTCAATTATGTTTTAAAAAAGTTACTGCAGTTTTAATTAGGGAGATTGGAGCATTTGCCCCATACATAAACATGGAATTTGATGATTTGCCCCATTTATCTCATTGACATGTGGGCCTTGGACCCACATGTCATTGAGACATCATAGGGCAAATCATCAAATGCAATGAAAGGTGTGGCAAAAGATCAATTACCTCTTTTAATTAAGGGATGAGTGAATAGTACACAACAATGTGAACTGACTGCTATAGTACACAGCTTGCATCAAACATAACAAAATTTGAGCAATCAAAAGCTCTAAATTGTGATCCATCCAAATTAACATATAAGCAAGCAGCGCATGTCAAATCATAGCACACCACATAGCAATTAGATAGTCCAATCTAGCCCGCGGAAAGGGCACGACGTATGATAATTGAAGCGTTGGAACAATACTATCCAAATTTCAAAGCAACATAACAGCAGCATGAAAGATGGAACCCGACGTGAAGCACGCAGCAAACTCGTCCTACTTCGGTGAGTCCCGGAAGAACTAACAGCCCCGCAAATCGAAGGTGCGAGCGAGAAATCCAGTCCCTAGTACCCAAGTTACCTCTTGATCCCGGCGCAGCGGATGCGCAAGACACCAGCCTAGAGGAAAACCGCGCCGACCCGAAACCCTAGGTCGTGCAAGCTGCGATCCGCGACGAGAGGGCAGAGGAGAAGGGGAGGGAATCGAGAGGAATCTCTTCGGTGGAGTGTAGGAGGCGGCGGCTCTTAGGGTTTGGATGGGGATTTGGGGGGATTCGAGCTTGGGAATTGGGACCGGACGAGGGGAGGGGAGAGGCCGGGGAAAGAGACGAAAGCGAAGCGTGTGCGGTGCGGCGGGGTTTGCTCGTGTTGCGTCCTTCCACGGCTTCACCTGCACCCTTTCCTTTTATTACGGTACTTATTTTGTGGCAATGACAGGTGGGGTCGGGCTAAGGGTTAGAGACTTGGCCACCATGTCCTCTGATGGCTGGAACAAATTTTTTTAAGAAAAAAACAAGAGACAAAGGTCGACCTTCAACGCTCGGCAATGGCCAAATTCATTTTTTACCCTCCTTAATTATAAAACTGTCTAGAACATTCTTCGAACTATCAAAACCGGATCACAACCCCTCTTAACCAAAATGAAAGTGGTTTTGTTTGATGTATCAACAACGTGCCAATTGTTTTGACACATAAGCATATAACAATGAGTTTATAAATTAAAAAAGAATAAAGGGCCCACACACATATCTTCTTCCTCTCTCCCTCCCCATCGTCTTCTCCCTCTCTCTTCTCTCATGCCGCCAACCACAGCCATCTCCAAGCCACCGCTGCTACTACTCCCCTCTCCTACTCTTTCCTCTTCATCTCTCTTCTTCCATTGCCGCATCTCACCTACCATGACCACACCTCACTACAACAACGAGGGTTCTCGAGTGTTCCAATGCATGAGGCAATGAGGTGGTGTGGTTTGGAGTGGCACGAGAAGGCAGAGAAGATGAATAGGGTGCATGACGACGACGAGGATAGGTGGTAGATCAATAGAGATGAGGTGAGCACGAGATGGTTCCGAGAACTAGGATCCTATTTTAGGGGTTAACTGTGGCGAAGGTGGTTGGAGAAGGCCAACGGCGGTAGCGTCCATGGTGGGTTGGTGGAGAACGATAGCGATGCATTGAGGAGGGAGAGAAGAGGAAGGGAGGCCAGGGATAAATTCACTAAAGGGGTGTGCACCTTGTGACGTGGGTGGTTCAGCGAGAATATGATGGCAGCGACGATTCACCGGAGATGGCGACGATAATCTCGTTGTCGCCACTTTCGGTTGTTGTCGCCGATCTCCAAAATCTGAAGCCCTCGCCTTTGTTTTCGTCTCAGCTGGCACTGGTTGTACTGGAAGCCCTCGCCAAGAAGATGCCAGCGGGAGAGAGGTGGAGGAGCGCCTTGGAGTCAGTGGGGCACAGTACTAACTAGGATTAAGACGCCAGTGGGGATGCCATGTCATATCAAGAGGGTTGGGTGATCCAATTTTGGGAGTTGAGGGTCTCGTTTTAGACGGTTTCATAATTGATGTTGAAAAATTGGCCTAGGCCATAGTTGAGGGTTGAAATAGTTGAGGGTTGAAATGTGGGCTTTTTCCAAAAAACAATGTCCTGCTAGAACCAGAAGCAAAAACTATGCTAGTTAATAAGACTTGAGAAGAACTTCTATTAGGATTGCGTCTATCACTATTAATATTTGAAGTTTTTCATCTCAAAAAAATATTTGCAGTTTTCAAGATCGATTACTACTATGCTTTTGTTTTTAGTGTGGCCTACAATGTGTGACTTTTCTTCATTTTAGGTGTTGCTCTAACATGCTTTTAGCTGAAATTCTATCGTAGCAGCTGTTAGCAAAAAATTGAGAAAAAATATAAATAAATAAAAACACCGTTATATTTTCATGAACAATACAAATGAATAAGGGGAAAAAGAAAAGAAAAAACCGAAAAGCCAAAAAAAACCAAAATTTAAAAACCAACCCGTTCTAGAAGCTAGAAGTAGTAGCCATTTGGAGCAGAGTTTTGGTCTGGATTCTACTTGGATTCCTTAGACAAAATATACTCATGTGGCAAAAATATGCCAAGCTATCTACGTAGTTCGACACAACAAGTTAATTGCTAAGGGTCATTGTTGTGGTTACAGACCAAACAGAGATATGGTAGTACGGTAGTAGAGATGTTAGGTGAGCAATGTTTGGGGTCCTCCCGTGCCAGACGACTTTATATATATATATATATATATATATATATATATATATATATATATATATATATATATATATATATATATATTCACATGAGGAGTATTTTACAATTATGTCCTTACACCCAAGTATCCCTCTTAAGGATATTTACGTCATTATACATGTCCATTTTGGGCTTTACAGTATTCTAACAGGCCGGCTGGGCTTAGGTGGGGGCCACCCCTACAACAGTCATTTTGGAACATATATATTTCATAGGAAAAGAGTTTAGTCGTGGGAATATGGGAAAATCTCACCTGAATATGGGAAATATTTGTGTGTTCTGAATAGGACATAAGTTTCACTCCAAGATGGCGCCTACTAATAACTAGTAGTAGTTACTCATGCAATACTTGAGTAATGAATAGTTACTAAATTAACTCCCATGTGTTGCGACGCACACGCCAGCACAGGCCCACCTACCTTATCCCATTACATTTCGTGTGACCTCTAGATCGACCATGAAACTCTCTCCCCTTCTCTCACCCTCCAGATCGGGTGCCCTCCCATTTCATTTCTTCCCATCGCTCTCTCACTTTATCTCTCTCACTTCCTTCCCCTGACCTCTTGATTGGGTGCACTAGATGCGGCTATGGGGCCGATGTGAGCATCGTAGTGTGCTGCCATGCGGCCAGGGCCATCTTTCTCCTGACCTCTAGATCGAGCACGTTGGCATGTGGCCATGCGGGGCGGTGCGAGTGCTTTCAATGAGCTTCCATGAGGCTAGGGGCCGTGTGCGGTGGTGTATGGGGTTGTGTGTGGGGCCTCTGCTTGAAAGGTGAACGCCCAACTTGAAAGTTGAATTTGGATTGGATGTCCTCGATTGAATGCTTTTGGATCTCATCTTTTTAATAGTTTTTTGCTCGAAAGTTGGATCCCAAATGAAAAGTTTGAATTTCCAATGAAAAATTCTCGGTTACTGAATGAAAAGATTTAAATCTCACACTTGAAAGTCTCGATTATGAAAGTGTTGAATCCAAACCAAAAGTTTGACTCTCAATTGAAAGCCCTACAATTGAAAGTTTCCAATCAAGGTTGAAAAACTCTCGAGTTTTTTGAAGGTGTATTAAATGTTGAGTTGAAAACGAAAGCTTTTGGGTAGTTGAAAGTTTTTTAATTGAAAAGCGGTTTTTTAGTTGAAAGGGGAGGGAAGGTGGAAGGGAGGGGAGGAACGCGACCTACTCACAGAGGGGGCAGCAGCTCGAAAAACAGGAGGTGGGGCTGTCTTGGCTTGCCCAAGCGTTGATCTTGAGAGATCATGTGGTGGTCATCCCGTTGAGGATGATGAGTAATTGACATCGTTTTAGGAAAAGTCGAGTTTGAGTCGGTTGGTTCGGACCTTGACGTTGCGTGGCGTAACGGGCTCGGTCGGACTTGGTCAAACTTGGTCGTATGGGTTTAGGATGCATATTCTGATGACTCGACAGGTTTGATCTCTATTACGCTTTCATGTATCGAGCGGTGCTATTTGACGTGTTTCTTGTCTGTGTGGCTGCATGACGTCAAGGCGGTGTCGTGGCGAGACACGGTGGACCGGACTAGGCGCAGGTGGCGCTGAGGTCAGAACAGTCGGGATGTGTCGAAGACGGCGTGGACTCAAAGTGGTTGCGAGGCGTGCGAGACAAGGAGCGCGGAAGCTTCCCGGAAGGTGCAGGAGGGGCGAATCGGTAATTTTGCAAGGCTGCTGGCGGAGGCGGCTCCGTTAGGGTTTAGCCGCAGAACGGGTTGGAGACCCGTTAGCCAAGGGCTATAAATAGGTGTTGGGGGCTGCATACCCCTTTGGGGACACAAGTGTTTTAGTGCTCATTCATCACTTTGTGTGTGTTCCTCCCAAGAAGCATGTGAGGCTCTTGGTGTTCTTGAGGATTGAGAGGGTGAAAGAGGATTGAGATGGTTGTAACAAAAATATTTTTTAATCACTCCTCTCTCTGAGTCAATACAAGATTTCCTGAATTAAAGATGAATTGGATTCATGTTTTCATTCTCATTTTCTTTTGGTCTCTGTCTTCTTCTCTTCGCTGGTTTCTAATCTTCTCTGATTTCTTCTCTTCTCTCTTGTGTTTTTGTTTGCTTTCCTGAGAACAAATTGACAGTTCTTCCCGAGAACAGATTGACAGATTGCACTTCTTGGCCAAGTTGTCCTGTTTTATTGGTTTTCCTCTCCTTTAATTTCTTGGTTCAAGCTTGACAGAGAGACCTTGTTTTGGGTCCAACCTGACAAGAAGATAAGTTCTAGCTTTGCCTTGAGTCTCATTTCCAAGAAAGGCTAGAATCTCTTATTTTTGCTTAGACCAAATCTCAGGCAACTAATTCCTCTGCTTTCGGTGATTCTAGAGTTTACTGTGTGGGGAGGCAGAGCATCTCGGTGTTCTTGAGTTCTTAGTGAAAAGATTGCTTTAGACCAGTGTTTATTGCCATGAGATCCTATTAGTTTTTCTCTCGGTTTGTCTGCGGTCTTTCTTTTCTTTTGATCCGCTTCTTACAGTCTTTGCTTTTCTTTCTCGATCACCGAACCGCTTCTACTTTTTCTTTTTGATTTCTCTGCGATCTGAACTCGCTCCTACTTCTTCTTTTGATTTGTCGCAGCTATTACCTTCGAGTTTTCTTTGTGCTCGTTCTTCATCCAAGCATTGCGTGTTTGAGCGAGTTTTCGTTCTCTATGTGCTAGCAGCTTTTAGTTCGGTCATCACCGTTTCATTTCAGTTTTCCTTCCCCGTGTTTTGTTTTGGTCTTGTAGCATCCGAACCCTCTAGTTCTCGGTCATGGTCTCGTAGTATCATTCTTTTAAGTCATTCGGCGGATCAATTAGTGAAGCCTTACGTCGGTTGATGGTCCCTGTTATGACTCTCTGCAGCCACTTACACTGAGGCCTTCATCTCGTGCAAAATGGGTCGCTTGGCAAAAGCTAGGGAACATGCATCCTGAGATTGCTATAGCTACTGCATTCAGTTTTTTTTAATCTTTGACGATTTTGCATGCAGATCAAGCGGCAATATTTTCATTGAAATTTTACCGACTACTCTCGATTTATCTTGAATTTTTCGAGGTCGCATCGTTCCAAATTTCAGCAAGATTAATTTTAATTTTCTATGAGGTGCTTTGTTTTGCATCTTTTGAAAAAAAGGTACTAATTATCGGGGGCGATTTTAAAAGAGAGCGACATTCACCCCCCTCTGTCGCCATTTCGGTCCTTCAATTGGTATCAGAGCCGGTTAGCTCTTTTCTATAGATCTTAACCGGTCTGTGAGCCATAGCGACCGACAAATACTCGACCAAGCCCCCGATCTTCGATGGAATGGACTATCCCTTCTGAAAGAGTCGGATGGAGACCTACATCTAGGCTCAGGGCTACGCCATCTGGTGAAAGGTCAAGGTTCGGTTCTTTGTTCTCGCCGATGAGGACGTCAATCTTGGAAACATGGTCGACGTTGAGGCAAACGCTAAGGCAAGGAACATCATAACCTGTGGCACGAGTCGTAGTGAGTTTGACCGCATATCTCATCTTCCGTCCGTCTGCCGATATTTGGGCGACCCTCAATGCTTACCATGAGGGCACCACCCAAATAAAGGCGGTGCTGACAGGACGATTCAAGCGAGATTACAACAAGTTTGAAATGCTGTTGGTGAGTCCCTTGATGAGTGTTTTTGCGTTTTCACAAGATTTTGAGCAACCTCCGAGCGGTCGGTCTCACGTGCCGACTCGGACAACGCTCGTCCGATGCTCACCGCACTCGATCTGCGTGTGCGGGAGATGAAAGTGACCACCATCAAAGACACGATGGACCTCTCGACCCTTACTCTTGACGCTACTACTCGCCTCAAGACTCACGAGATTGACGTTGTCTCGTGGGTCAAGTCACGATCGATGGCCTTGGTCACCGATCCGTTTCTTCTTCGCGCCCTCGTCGACTCTATTTGCGGTTTCTCCTTGCCGCTCTCGTGACATAACCGATGATCGGTTAGAGCGACTGCGGATGATCGATTGGCTCTCCTTGCTCGCAAATTTTCCCATGCTTACAAGAGAAGGAGGGACGGAAAGAGAGGAGGACCCGTGATTTGCTTCGAGTGTGGTGGCCCCAACCACATTCGGGCAAACTGCCCTAAGCTGGAGAAGGGCAAGAACGACTACGACGGTTCGGGCAAGAACGACTACACCGACAAGAACCGCAACAAGAAGCCTCCAGCTCAGACGTAAGGCAAGAAGAAGTTCCGCGACTTTGGGAAGGCCAAGAAGCTTTTCCACCGCGTCCTCTCCGCGTTCGACGACCTCGACCTCGGCCGAGGTGGAGGGATGGAGCGACGACGACGGACGGGTGACCAAGACCCCAAAGCGGCGACGACTTCTCGGCATGTGCTTTATGGCCTCGAGGGCGAATCGAGCGACAATGTACTCAGACTCGACCGACGAGGTGAGCCCTACTTATGACCGACTTAATGATGCTTTCCTTAAGCTAGGTAGATTTCATGCCAAGTCTAGGGCTAGGTGTGCTGAGTTGGAGAAGGAAATAGCTAGACTATCACGGGAGCTTACTTCGCTTACATCTGCTCCCTCTCGTGATGACTGTGATACATGTTGTGCCTTAATTGATGATATGGAGAAATTAAGGACCTCTCATGCTAGTCTGTCTTCTGAGCTTGATTTGATTAAGGTGGAGAACATTAGTCTTCTTGCTGAGCTTGAGATGAGTAGGGTAGCTCCTGTTTCATCTTCTACTGTTGAGACTATTTCTTGCACCTCTTGTGAGGATAAGGATAATGCTTTTAGAGGTCTTTACACTATGCTTCTCGATCTGCCCGAGACTTGTGAAAGTTGTAATAATTTAAAGATGAATCTAAAACGGGTAGATCATAAAATTGCTGAGTTACAAGCTTTTCTACTAGAGCCTATTACGTCATGTGTAAATTGTCCCAAGCTTACTGCTGAACTTGAATCTGTCTCCGAACAGTTTCAAGAATTTGTTGATGATAATAACAGATTGGCTCAATATGCTTCTAAGGATCCTGTTATCTCACCATGCAATAGTTGTAATAAACTAAAATCTGACTTGATTGCATTGGATGAAAAATGTGTGAAGCCAACTAAGGACCTTCTAGAAAAATCACATCCTTCTTGTGCTTTACGTCAGGTCAAGTATTGGAAAAGGATAAGGACATGGTAGAGACGTTTAGGAAGAGTTACGAGAACCAAATGGCTAGGATTAGGGCTGCCCCCTGTGTGTCCTGCGAAGCCCTCAAGGTTGAGGTGGCCGTGCATAAAGAGAAATATGCACGTGCTATTCGCTCTTCTGCTATTGGTTCTTCTCCTTCCTCTCCTCCTGCTGTCTCTTCTTCTTCTCCTTGCTCTTCTTGCACCTCTCTCTTTCGAGAGTGTCAGTACCTTATGAACACTCTCGAGAAATTTGTAGGAGGCAAGAAGAAACTCAATCTTATTCTAGACCAATCAAAGATTTGCAAGTTCAAACAGGGTCTAGGATATGTTCTCCGTGAGGATGTGAGGAAGCATCCACCTGTCGTGCTCAGACCCGTAGCCGCAGTGAGAGACCATGTGAGAGGTGCTCCCATGTTTGTGATGAGTAATTGACTCGTGTGCTGAAAATCTGGAAATTGGGTTCAGTTGTGCTGCTCCCAGATTTTTTGAACTACCGCATGTGTCAAAGGTACTACGCAGCCGGTACTTCCAGGCCTAGAGAGCGGAACTACTGTGTATGTGAGCGTAGCAGTCGGGGCATAAAATCTGGGTTTGGTTTGATCATTGTGTTGATTATGGTTTATGTTTATTCCATTATCTCGGCGGTGCTATGTGATGTGTTTTCTTGTGCGTGTGTGCAGGACATCGAGGAGGAGTCGTGGCGAGACACGGTGGACCGGACTAGGCGCGGTGGCGCCGAGGTCGAAGCGGTCGGGATGTGTCAAGACGACGTGGACTCGAGGTGGTTGCGAGTGTACACGACAAGGAGCGTGAAGCTTCCCGGAAGGTGCATGAGGGGCGAAACGGGAATTTCGCAAGGTTGCACAAGTTGAAGCGGGCGCCGTTGGAGTTAGCGGGTGTAACGGGGTGGAGTCCCGTTAGCCAAAGGCTATAAATAGAGGTGGGGGGCTGCATGACCCCTTTGAACACATGGAAAGGATTTAGGGTTTCCTTTAGTCAAAAGAGTCTTTAGAGAGGTTGTTTTGCTTTAGGCTTTAGTGGGTGAGAGTGGTTGTGAGCAGCAAGGCTGCCTCCACCCCTTGTGTGTGTTCCTCCTAAGAACTAGGGAGAGTTCTTGGTGATTTTGAGGAGTGAGAGAGTGGAGATGAGTTGAGAGTCTTGTAATCTTTTTTCTTGTTCGAATGTACATGGTATTGAGACTCCTCTGTACTCATCTTGTGATCTGGAATGAGAATCTGAAGTTTCTTGTTACTCCCGTGCTCTCTGTTCTTCGTTTTTCCTTTTTGGGCGAGTTCTTGATTCTCTGATTTTTGCGTTGTTTCTTGCCCGGGAAGTGTAAAACGGATTGCTCTGTGATGGGATAGTACCCCAAGGTCATTTGATCAAGTTTTCCCAAAAGCAAATCAAGTTTAATCTCAGTTTTCGCGGTTTGAAGCCCTCTCTGTTCTTCATGGTTTATTTCTAGGGTTTTGCCCCAAATCTTATTTTCCTCTCTGTGATGGCTTGAATCTTGGCTTGTAGAGTCGCGTGGCTATTGCTAAGATATCTGCAAAGTCTCTTGGCCAAAGGATTAGAGTTGGAATCGAATTTTGGATTTTGGGCAACCCTCGTATTTTCGGGTTTCTTGTCCTCTCTTTTGATTCCCTAGAGGAATCTTGAAATTAGTTCTTGGCTAAGTCTTCTGGGAGTGTTTCCTAGTTATCCTCAAAGTTTCCCAAGCCAAGAACCCAAGATTCTCGTGAATTTTGGATTTTTCGAGTTTAGCACAGGTTGTTCTTGGTGCGGTACTACCTCTCCTCGAGAGGTACTACCGCGGTTTACACAGCGGTAGTTCCGCTCAACGGTACTACTGCTCATGTAAGCGGTACTACCGCTCGTCGTGAAACGACTGAAATTCGCTTTCTCTCTGGATTTGATTTCTTCTCTTGATCTGATTTTTCCAGTGAGTTCTTCTCTGCTTTGTGAGTACTTGAGGGGAGGATTTTATTTTTGAAAGGCACCATTCACCCCCCTCTGTTGCCATTCCGGTCCTTCAATTGGTATCAGAGCCGGTTAGCTCTTCTTGATAGATCTTTAACCGGTCTCAAAGAGCCATGGCGACAGACAAGTACTCGACCAAGCCCCCGATATTCGATGGGATGGATTTTCCATTCTGGAAGAGCCGGATGGAGACCTACATCCAGGCTCAGGGCTACGCCATTTGGCGAAAGGTCAAGGTCCAGTTCGTTGTTTCCGCCGATGAGAACATCAACGCCGGTAATATGGCTGATGTTGAGGCAAACGCGAGGGCGAGGAACATCATGGTTCAGGGGTTGAGTAGAAGCGAGTTTGATCGCATCTCTCACCTGACGTCGGCCTTCGATATTTGGGTGACTCTCAATGCTTACCATGAGGCACCACCCAAATAAAGACGGTGCGACAAGACCGATTCAGCGAATCTGACAAATTCGAGATGCTTGCTGGTGAGTCCCTAGACGAGTGCTTTTCTCGCTTTCATAAGATTCTGAGCAACCTCCGAGCCGTCGGTCTTACATACTCCGACTCGATCTTAGGGTTTGGGAGATGAAGGTGACTACCATCAAGGACACCACGGACCTCTCGACCTTGACTCTTGATGCGCTTTACTCGCGCCTCAAGACTCACGAGATTGACATAGTCTCTCATCGGTCGAAGTCTCAGTCGATGGCACTAGTCACCGATCCCGCTTCTGGATCCATTTCTTCTGAGCCATCTTGCGGATTCTCCTCTCGCTCTCTCGTGACATAACCGATGATCGATAGAGCGACTTGTGGATGAGCGACTAGCCCTCCTCGCACGGAGATTCTCCCATGCTTACAAAGGGAGGAGGGACGGAAGGAAAAGAGGACCCGTGATTTGTTTCGAGTGTGGTGGCCCCAACCACATCCGAGCAACCGTCCCAAGCTTGGGAAGGGTAAAGGTGACTTCGGCGGTTCGGACAAGAACGACTACATCGACAAGAACCGCAACTCGAAGCCCTCAGCACCGGCCCCGGGAAAGAAGAAGTTCGCGACCTTGGGAAGGCCAAGAAGCTCTTCCACCGCGTTCTCGCCGCTCGACGACCTCGACCTCACCGAGGGTGGAGGGTGGAGCGACGACGACGGGACCGGTGACCAAGACCCCAAGGCGACGGTGACTTCTCGGGATGTGCTTCATGGCCCTTGAGGGCGAGCCGAGCGACAGCGATCTCTATTCGACTCGATGAGGTATGTCCTCTTGTGACCAACTTAATGAAGCCTTTCTTAAGTTAGGAGGTTTTCATGCTAGAGCTAAGACTAGATGTAGCGAGTTGGAGAAGGAAGTAGAGAGATTGTCACGGGAGCTTACTTCACTTATATCTGCTCCCTCCCGTGACGACTGTGATACATGCTGTGCTTTGATCGGTGATATGGAGAAGCTAAGGACCTCACATGATAGTCTGTCCTCTGAGCTTGATGCAATTAAGGTGGAGAATGTTAGTCCGCTTGCGATTTAGAATTGAGTAGGATGGTCATTACCCTACTTACTACCGATGAGACTATTGCTCCCACCTCATGTGAGGATAAGGACTTTGATGCTAGAGGACCTTATGCCATGCTTCCGGATGCCCGAGTCTTGTGTAAATTGTGATAATTTGAATATGAAACTAAAACGGGCAGATCATAAAATTGCAGAATTTCAAACCTTCTTACTTGAGCCTATTGCTTCTTGCGTAAATTGTCCTAAGCTTACTGCCGAACTTGAATCTGTCTCCAAACAGTTTCAAGATATGATTGATCATGATAGGAAGTTGGCTCAGTTTGCTTCTAAGGACCATGTTAGCTCACCATGCATTAATTGTAACAAACTAAAATCTGACTTGATTGCATTGGATGAGAAATATGTGAAGCTAACTAAGGACCTTCTAGAGAAGCCACCTTCAGCTTGTAATGTGATTGAGAAGAAGGGGAAGAAGCCCGGGATAAGGGTAAGACGCCTAGAGACGCGAACCAACCCGCTAGTAGTAGGAATGTGCCCCAGTAGGTACGTGCGTGCACAAGCCAAACTTTCCTCTACTGTTGGTTCTTCTTCTGCTCTCTTACCTTCTGCTGTCTCTTCTTCTCCCTGCCCTTCTTGTGCCTCTCTGTTTCGGGAGTGTCAGTACCTTATGAACACTCTCGAGAGATTTTGGGGTAAGAAGAATCTTAATCTTATTCTAGACAAATCAAGATTTGCAAATTCAATCAAGGTCTAGGATATGATTTTCGAGAGGATAGAAGGAAGCATCCACCGCCGTGCTCGGACCCATAGCCGCGGTGTGATCGAGGTCAAGCCCAAGAACAAGAAAGTTCAATTTAGATCGTGGGCTTTGTCCAAGGGTTTCGACGAAGGTGATTTCACTGCAGACTTGACCTCTCGGCGAAGCCATCTCATGCTACTTGACCCTCGAGGCGGTATCATTGCACCTTCATCGCCGAAGGATGGGCATTTGTTTGACCATTGCTTCAAGCGCCAAGATCGCGTGAAGAGACCGTGTTGAGTCTCTTAGGCGTATTCGTGGTCGACCCGGACCTTGAGTGCACCTAAGACCAACACGAGGTCTAAACTTACTCTTGTTGGTAGCTTTGGGCGACATCGAGGACTTGGTTCTTCCGAGTTTTCTTTTCGTCCTCATGCTCCCTCGGTCGTGACTTCGCCGTCACGATGGTAGATCTCGTTTCCATCGAGATAGCCACCCGCGGCGTGATCGCGTCTTCTTAGGTGCTCGACTCGCTCTCCCGTAGCGATCGGACCAAAGAAACGACCAGTGCACATAGACCTTACGCTTCTTTGAGCGACGGAGGCGTGGGGTAGTTAGAGGTCGATCGTGTGTGACTACTTCTTACGCTCGACGTGTGACTCAAGATTGGGTGCCAAAATCTATGTTGATTTATCCCAGTACTGAGACTTTGCTCTCTTGTTGACTCAGATTCGCCAGGCAGGGAAGGGAAAGGTTTGGCTTGTAGACTCCGGGTGTTCACGACACATGACCGGAGATTCCCGTTGATTTTCTTCCTTGCCGTGCTCCGGTGATGGGACGATCACCTTCGGAGACGCCTCTTCTGGGCGAGTCATCGCCAAAGGTACAGTGCGTGTTAATGATTCATTTATTTTAAAAGATGTTGCCTTGGTGAGTAAGTCGCATTACAATTTGCTTTCGGTTTCCCACCACCGATGACGGCTTTGAGGTGAGCTTTAAGAAAACAACGCAAAATTCTTGATTCTTGGTAGTCCGGTTTATGGATTTCTCATTATGGGAGGATCTTTCGTCTTGACTTTGTTGAGTCTTGGTGATCCTCTCCGGTGTTTGGTTATACGAGTCCCGACCTTACCTTACGGCATAGGAGGCTTGGTCATATTGGATTTGACCATTTGACCCGAGTTAGCGGCCACGATCTCATTCGTGGTTTGCCAAAACTCAAGATGGTCAAAGATCTTGTTTGCGCTCCATGTCGGCACGGCAAGATGGTTGCCGCTTCTCATCCTCCGGTCACAGTTACTATGACCGATGCACTAGGACAGCTGCTCCATATGGACACAGTTGGACCAGCTCGAGTGCAGTCTGCAGGTGGGAAGTGGTATGTCCTTGTCGTGGTTGATGACTTCTCGAGGTATTCTTGGGTGCTTTTCTTAGCCTCGAAGGATGAGACGTTTACACATTTTCAAGGTCTTTTCAGTAGGCTTTCTGTTGAGCTTCCAAGTGCCTTACGAGCGATCCGCAGTGACAATGGCACGGAGTTCAAGAATTCCTACTTTGAGAGTTTCTGTGGTGAGACAGGTGTAGAGCACTAGTTCTCTTCCCCATACGTCCCTCAGCAGAATGACGTTGTGGAGAGGAAGAACCGTACCTTGGTCGAGATGGCCAGGACGATGCTTGATGAGTACTCTACACCGCGGAAGTTTTGGGTGAGGCTATAGCCACCGCTTGCCATGTTTGACGAGTTTTCTTCGGGCACATTTGCATCGCACTTCTTATGAGTTGAGATACGGGTGAAAGCCCAGTGTTTCCCATTTTCGTGTGTTTGGTTGCAAGTGTTTTATTCTGAAGTCTGGGAACCTAGATAAGTTCGAGTCACGTTCTTGTGATGGACTCTTTCTAGGCTACTCGACTTCTTCGCGGGCCTATAGGGTGCAGGCTGAGTCTAGCAAAATGGTAGAAACACGTGAGGTAACCTTCGACGAGGCGGTCAGGGACTAGGCCCGATATCTCAGGTTCTCTAGAGCAGTCCGAGATCATCTTCGTGGATGATGAGGATGATGGAGATGAGGGTTGTCTACCCAATCCAGTCCCTCATCCACCCCTTGAGGTGCCTTCTTCCACCGCACCTCAAGGCGATCAGCCCATGCCTTCTGCCTCCTCTGGAGTTAGTGGCTCTGTTCTTACTTCGTTAGCTCATGAGGTAGAGGCCACTTCTTCATCTCATTCTGGACCTCCTAGACACATTCAAAAAGACCATCCTTCTGAGCAGATTATTGGAGATCTCTTTGAGCGAGTCACTCGTTCGAAATCTGGTACATCACTTTTCTGTCTCCATTCTGCCTTTGTTGCCTCCTTTGAGCCCAATGATGTTTGTCATGCTTTATCTGATGAGTCTTGGGTCTATGCCATGCATGAGGAGCTGGAGAGTTTCGAAAGAAACAAGGTGTGGACGCTTGTTGAGCCCCCTCGAGATCACAATATCATTGGAACCAAATGGGTGTTCAAGAACAAGCAAAGTGAGGATGTGGTAGTCATTCGAAACAAGGCTAGGCGGTTGCATGTGGGTACTCCTGTGTTGAGGGTCTAGACTTGAGGAGACCTTTGCCCTGTAGCTCGTCTTGAGGCCATTAGAATTCTGCTTGCCTTTGCAGCTTCTAAGGGTTTCAAGCTTTACCAGATGGACGTCAAGAGTGCCTTTCTCAATGGCTTCATTGAGGAAGAAGTCTATGTTAGACAGCCTCCAGGTTTCGAGAACCCCAAATACCCTAGTCATGTCTTCAAGCTTTCCAAAGCATTGTATGCACTTAAGCAAGCCCCTAGAGCTTGGTATGAGAGGCTTAAGTCCTATCTATTGAGACATGATTTTGAGATAGGTAAAGTTGACAAGACCTTATTCATTCACGGCTTGGCAATGACCTTCCTTTCGCCTAAATTTATGTCGATGACATTATCTTTGGCGGCTCTTCTCATGCTCTAGTTTCACGGTTCTCGGATGTCATGAGCACCGAGTTTGAGATGAGCATGATGGGTGAGTTGACTTTCTTCCTTGGTTTCCAGATCAAGCAGACTCGGGAGGGTACCTTCTTGCATCAAGGCAAGTACACTCGTGACCTCTTGAGACGTTTTGACATGAGTGATGGTAAGCCTGTGTCAACCCCGATGGCTTCCACAACTTCTCTTGACCCAGATGAGGATGGCGAGTCAGTTGATCAGAAGGAGTACCGCAGCATGATTGGCTCCCTCTTGTACCTCACTGCCTCGAGACCGGACATACACTTCTCGTGTGTCTTTGTGCTCGTTTCGAGCTTCTCCTCGCGTGTCTCACCGCCGGCGGTGAAGCGCATCTTCGTACCTTCGAGCTACCATTGACTATGGTATCGGTACTCTTCCTCATCCTGTCTATCCCTTAGAGCCTTTCTGGATGCGAGACTTTGGCCGGTGTAGGATAGATAGGAAGAGCACCGCACTGCCGGTTCATTGGCACTTCTCTCGTTTCTGGTCTTGAGGAAGCGGTCCGGTGTTGCTGATCCACCGCAGAGGCCGATGCGTTCTGCGGCCGATTCTTTGTAGCCAAGTGCTGGATGGTCTCGACTGCGGGACTTTGGGTTAGCTATCGATCGTGTTCCGCTCTTCTGCGATAACACGTCTGCGATTAGCATTGCTAAGAACCGTGCGGCACTCTCGGACCAAGCACATCGATATTAGATATCACTTCCTTCGAGACCATGTGGAGAAGGGTGACATTGTGCTCGGTTTGGAGAGTGACCACCGGTTGGTGATATCTTCACCAAGCCTTTGGATAGCACGAGGTTTTCACTCTGCATGGGAGAGCTTGGGGTGGTTTGTCCTTACTGATTTGTTGTGAGGGGAGCTTTGGGATTTATTGCTTTATCATATTATTTATGCTTTGTCTCCTTCTTGCGCATTGCATCTGCGGGTGCATTGGGTTTAGTCCTTCTAGCATAGGTTAGAGTGTGTTTCCTGCTGAGTTGCTTAGACTCCTTACTCTTATCTTATGCTTCGGGATAGTGTTTCTTATCTCACTAGGTTGAGCTCACTCCGTCTTTTAGGTTCTAGCGAGGGTTGGGCCACTCTCGGCAGGCAGTGCGTGTTTGCTCTCTAGTGTGTGTTTTCTGATCGGCTATTTTTCCTGGTGTCATATGGGGTAGATGAGAGTCAGTCTGAGCTATTAGTATTCTCTATCTTATCTATGCTTTAAGGATCACTTTGTTTTCTGCTTTCTTTTGACCTCTCATTTTATTGCTTTGGTTCAGGGGGAGTTCATTTGGGAACTTCTAGATCTTCATATTGACTTAACTCAACTTGAACTAAAAGATGCATCATGTGTTGAGGGGGAGCTGGATTTTCTGCATGTCATTTTGCATTGTAATATAAATACATTGAGCCTTGATTATTATCCGGTTATGACATACTTACGATGCTTTACATCTTGCCATGATTTATGCTTATTTGCTAGATTTATCATGACTTCATATGTGTAGACTAGTTTATGCCATGATGAGTTAATTAAACTTGCTCAATTTACACTAAAAAACTTGTCATGATTAGCACTTGAGCTTAGTCTTTCTTGAGCTATCCTTTTATGATTCATGCCATGTCAAATAGGCTGAGTTGAGCGTTGAATCTCTTTTGAGCCTTAGTTTGAGCTGTCTTAAACTCTTGATGCAACATGAGTTAGTACAACTTATCAAAAAAAAAAGTAAAAAGATCTCTTTTGTGCGAAAAAAACTGATCTCACCAATTCTTTCTCACGAGACGGCTTGCCATTGCACTAGGCATGAACTTGGGGGAGTTTTGGATGACCTAGACTATCTTCTTAAGCTTCTTGCTTGGAGTAGTCGTAGCATGGCTTGAGATCTAGCACATGATAAAAATATTGGTTGAAAACAACCATAAGCTTCAAAAGAAAAATATCATTTGTGCTCAATTTGCTTGAGTTATCAAAAGAATCAAGTACTTGAACCATTGTTTCACTCTTGAGTATATAACACTCTATTTAGACTCAATATTAGATTCTTGGTTCCGCTTAGCTTGATTGACATGGCTTGCATCATCTTTAGATATCTCTAGCTAGACTTTGCCTATTGATGACTTGACATGTTCATAAAATACACTAAAATTCATATTATCATCTATTTGCTTCTAGCTGGTTTATACATATCCTGTCATGATCTTGATAGCATATTTATGTATTATGGCTTGATGTAATCAGTTATGGTCATTTTGGATAATTCTCATGGCTCTAAATGCATAGAATAAACAAACTTCAGTCATTTTCTCCAAAACGTGTTATATTCTCTCTTTTGCTTCCTTGATGCGTTTATTGCCAAAAGGGGGAGAATAGATTGGAGAGAAAAAGCCTTTTGGGATCTTTCTAGAGCTTTGGAGATCAATTTGCTCTTTCTTGAGTTGCTATAGTGTTTCCTCTGTCGACATGGTCATATGTTTCATTTTCTTCTTTGGACCATGTTGGATTCTTCAAACCAAACTTTTATGCTTTTTTCGGTGTTTGTCAATATACTCATCAAGTGGGAGATTGAGAGACCATGTGAGAGGTGCTCCCATGTTTGTGATGAGTAATTGACTCGTGTCTTAAAAATCTGAAATTGGGTTGATTGTCTTGCTCCAGATTTTTGGAACTCTGCATGTGTGTTCGGTACTACTAGGCAGCCGGTACTTAGGCCTAGAGCGGAACTACCTGTCTGTGTGAACGAAACAGTCAGGGCATAAAATCTGGGTTTGGTTTGATCATTGTGTTGATTATGGTTTATGTTTATTCCATTATCTCGAGCGGTGCTATGTGATGTGTTTTCTTGTGCGTGTGGGTGCGGGACATCGAGGAGGAGTCGTGGCGAGACACGGTGGACCGGACTAGGCGCGGTGGCGAGGTCGAAGCAGTCGGGATGTGTCGAAGAGGGCGTGGACTCGAGGTGGTTGCGAGGTGTACACGACAAGGAGCGTGAAGCTTCCGGAAGGTGCATGAGGCGGCGGAATTTCGCAAGGTTGCACAAGTGGAAGGGCGCCGTTGGAGTTAGCGGGCGAACGGGCGGAGACACAGTTAGCCAAAGGCTATAAATAGAGGTGGGGGGCTGCATGACCCCTTTGAACACATGGAAAGGATTTAGGGTTTCCTTTAGTCAAAAGAGTCTTTAGAGAGGTTGTTTTGCTTTAGGCTTTAGTGGGTGAGAGTGGTTGTGTGCAAAGAAGGTCGCCTCCACCCCTGTGTGTGTTCCTCCCAAGAACTAGGGAGAATTCTTGGTGATTTTGAGGAGTGAGAGAGTGGAGATGAGTTGAGAGTCTTGTAATCTTTCTTCTTGTTCGAATGTACATGGTATTGGGACTCCTCTGTACTCATCTTGTGATCGGAATGAGAATCAAGTTTCTTGTTACTCCGTGCTCTCTGTTCTTCGTTTTCCTTTTGGGCGAGTTCTTGATTCTCGATTTTTACGTTGTTTCTTGCGGGAAGTGTAAAACGGATTGCTCTGTGATGGGATAGTACCCCAAGGTCATTTGATCAAGTTTTCCCAAGAGCAAATCAAGTTTAATCTCAGTTTTCGCGGTTTGAAGCCCTCTTTGTTCTTCATGGCTTATTTCTAGGGTTTTGCCCCAAATCTTGTTTTCCTCTCTGTGATGGCTTGAATCTTGGCTTGTAGAGTTGCGTGGCTATTGCTAAGATATCTGCAAAGTCTCTTGGCCAAAGGATTAGAGTTGGAATCGAATTTTGGATTTTGGGCAACCCTCGTATTTTCGGGTTTCTTGTCCTCTCTTTTGATTCCCTAGAGGAATCTTGAAATTAGTTCTTGTCTAAGTCTTCTGGGAGTGTTTCCTAGTTATCCTCAAAGTTTCCCAAGCCAAGAACCCAAGATTCTCGTGAATTTGGATTTTCTAAGTTTTTAGCGTCTTTGTTCTTGGTGCGGTACTACCTCTCCGAGAGGTACTATCAGCTCAAAGTACTACATGGTTTACACATGTAGTTCCGCTCAACAGTACTACCGCTCATGTAAGCAGTACTACCGCTCAGCGTGAAACGACTGAAATTCGCTTTTCTCTCTGGATTTGATTTCTTCTCTTGATCGATTTTTCGGTGAATTCTTCTATGCTTTGTGAGTACTTGAGGGGAGGATTTTATTTTTGAAAGGCACCATTCACCCCCTCTGTTGCCATTCCGGTCCTTCACGCAGGTGTGATTGAGGTCAAGCCTAAGAACAAGAATGTTCAATTTAAATCGTGGGCTTTGTCCAAAGGATTTCGACGACAAGGTGACTTCACTGCAGCTTGACCTCTCGGGCGAAGCCATCTCATGCTACTTGACCCCTCGAAGGCGGTATCATTGCACCTTCCATCGAAGGATGGGTATTTATTTGACCATTGCTTCAAGCGCCAAGATCGTGCGTGAGACCGTGTTGAGTCTCTTAGGCGATTCGTGGTCGCCCTGGGCCTTGAGTGCACCTAAGACCAACACGAGGTCTAGGTTTGCTCTTGTTGGTAGCTTTGGGCGACATCGAGGACTTGGTTCTTCCAAGTTTTCATTTTCGTCCTCATGCTCCTCTCGGTCGTGACTTCGCCGTCCCGAGGTTTGATCTCTCTTCCCGTCGAGATAGCTACCCATGGCGTGATCGACTTGTTCTTGGTGCGCCGACTCGCTCTTCCGTAGCGGTCGGACCCGACCAGCGACTTCAGTCTGCACACAGACCTTCTGCTTCTATGAGTGACTGAGAGCGTATGGTAGATAGAGGTCAGTCGTGTTTGACTACTTTATCTGCTCGACGTGTTACTCAGTATTGGGTGCCAAAATCACTCTTGATTTATCCCGTCTCGAGACTTTACTCTGTTTGACTCGGGTTCGCCGTGCGAGGAAGGAAAGGTTTGGCTTGTTGACTCGGGTGTTCACGACACATGACCGGAGATTCCGTTGGTTTTCTTCCTTGCCGTGCTCGGTGATGAGGCGATCACCTTTGGAGATGCTTCATCTAGGCGTGTCATCGCCAAAGGTCTTGTATGCATTAATGATTCATTTATTTTGAAAGATGTTGCTTTGGTTAGTAAGCTGTAGTACAATTTGCTTTCAGTCTCTCAGCTTACCGATGACGATTTTGAAGTGAGTTTTAAGAAAAATAATTGCAAAATTCTTGATTCTTGGTAGTCCGGTTTATGGATTTCTCGCTTTGGGAGGATCTTCGTGCTGATTTTTCCGGGTCTTGGTGATCCTCTCGGTGTTTAGTTGCTTCGAGTCCGCGACCTTTCTTTACGGCATAGGAGACTTGGTCATATTGGATTTGACCATTTGACTCGAGTTAGCGGCCACGATCTCATTCGTGGTCTGCCGAAACTCAAGATGGTCAAAGATCTTGTTTGCGCTCCATGCCGGCACGGCAAGATGGTTGCCGCTTCTCACCCTCCGGTCACAAGTGACTATGACCGATGCAGGATAATTGCTCCACATGGACACGGTCGGACCGGCTCGAGTGCGATCTGCAGGAGGAAGTGGTGTGTTCTTGTCGTGGTCGATGACTTCTCGAGGTACTCTTGGGTGTTTTCTTAGCCTCAAAGGATGAGGCGTTTACACATTTCGAGGTCTTTTCGGTGGGCTTTTCATTGAGCTTCCGGTGCCTTCGAGCGATCCGCGATGACAATGGCACGGAGTTCAAGAATTCCTATTTCGAGAGGTTCTGTGGTGAGACATGTGTAGTGCACCAGTTCTTTTCTCCGCACGTCCCACAGCAGAATGGCGTCGTGAAGAGGAAGAACCGTAACTTGGTCAAGATGGCCAAGACGATGCTCGATGAATACTCTACACCGCGGAAGTTTTAGGCTGAGGCTATAGCCACCGCGTGCCATATTTGAACGAGTTTTCTCGGGCACACTTGCACCGCACCTCTTACGAGTTGAGATATGGGCGAAAGCCGGTGTTTCTTATTTTCGTGTGTTTGGTTGCAAGTGCTTTATTTCAAGTCAGGGAACCTAGATAAGTTCGAGTCACGTTCTTGTGATGGACTCTTTCTAGGCTACTCGACTTCTTGGCGGGCCTATAGGGTGCAGGCTGAGTCTAGTAAAATGGTAGAGACACGTGAGGTAACTTTCGATGAGGCCGGTCCGAGGACTAGGCCCGATATCTCAGGTTCTTCAGAGCAGTCCGAGACCATCTTTGTGGATGATGAGGATGATGGAGATGAGGGTTGTCTACCCGATCCAGTCCCTCATCCACCCCTTGAGATGCCGTCTTCCACCGCACCTCAAGGCGATCGGCCTTGCCTTCGCTATTACGGAGCTAGTGGCTCTGTTCCTACCCGTCAGCTCACGAGGTAGATGCCACTTCTTCATCTCATCCTGGACCTCCTAGACACATTCAAAAAGACCATCCTTCTGAGCAAATTATTGGAGATCTCTTTGAGCGAGTCACTCGTTCGAAATCTGGTACATCGCTTTTCTGTCTCCATTCTGCCTTCGTTGCCACCTTTGAGCCTAAGGATGTTTGTCATGCTCTTTCTGACGAGTCTTGGGTCAATGCCATGCATGAGGAGCTAGAAAAATTCGAGAGAAACAAGGTCTGGTCGCTTGTTGAGCCCCCTCGAGGTCACAATGTTATTGGGACCAAGTGGGTGTTCAAGAACAAGCAGAATGAAGAGGGGTTAGTCATTCGAAACAAGGCTAGACTGGTAGCTCAGGGCTTCTCTCAGGTTGAGGGTCTCGACTTTGAGGAGACCTTTGCCCCTGTAGCTAGACTTGAGGCCATTAGAATCCTACTTGCCTTTGCAGCTTCTAAGGGTTTCATGCTTTACCAGATGGATGTCAATAGTGCCTTCCTCAATGGCCTTATTGAGGAAGAAGTTTATGTGAGACAACCTCCAGGTTTCGAGAACCCCAAATACTCAAACCATGTCTACAAGCTTTCCAAAGCCTTGTATGGACTTAAGCAAGCCCCTAGAGCTTGGTATGAGAGGCTTAAGTCCTATTTGTTGAGTCATGATTTTGAGATGGGTAAAGTGGATAAGACCTTGTTCATTCGTAGGCACGGCTCTGACTTTCTGCTCGTCCAAATTTATGTCGATGACATTATCTTTGGCGGCTCTTCTCATGCTATGGTTTCACAGTTCTCGGATGTCATGAGCACCGAGTTTGAGATGAGCATGATGGGTGAGTTGACCTTCTTCCTTGGCTTCCAAATCAAGCAGACTCGGGAGGGTACCTTCTTGCATCAAGGCAAGTACACTCGTGACCTCTTGAGACGTTTTGACATGAGTGATGGTAAGCCTGTGTCAACCCCGATGGCTTCCACAACTTCTCTTGACCCAGATGAGGATGGCGAGTCAGTTGATCAGAAGGAGTACCGCAGCATGATTGGCTCCCTCTTGTACCTCACTGCCTCGAGACCGGACATACACTTCTCTGTGTGTCTTTGTGCCCGGTTCGAGCTTCTCTCAGCGTATCTCACCGCCAAAGCGGTGAAGCGCATCTTTCGGTACCTTCGAGCTACCATTGACTATGGTATCTGGTACTCTTCCTCTTCTTGTCTTTCCTTGAGAGCCTATTCGATGCGAGACTTTCTTGGTCAGAGGATAGATAAGAAGAGCACCGCACCGCCAATTCATTAGCACTTCTCTCGTTTCCGGTCCTCGAGGAAGCGATCCGATGTTGCCTGATCCACCGCCGAGGTCGAGTGCGTTCTTTGCGGCCGATTGTTGTAGCCAAGCGCTGGATGATCTCGACTCTGCGGGACTTTGGGTTAACTATCGATCGTGTTCCGCTCTTTTGCGGTAACACTTCTGCGATTAGCATTGCCAAGAACCCAATGCAGCATTCTCGGACCAAGCATATTGATTCAGATATCATTTTCTTGAGACCATGTAGAGAAGGGTGACATCGTGCTCGGCCAGGAGAGTGACCACCGGTTGGTCGATATCTTCACCAAGCCTTTGGATAGCACGAGGTTTTCATTTCTGGGAGAGCTTGGGGTGGTTTGTCCTACGGATTGTTGTGAGGGGAGCTTTGGGATTTATTGCTTTATCATATTATTTATGCTTCGTCTCCTTCGCTTGCATTGCATCTGCGGGTGCATTGGGTTTAGTCCTTCTAGCATAGGTTAGAGTGTGTTTCTTGAGTTGCTTAGACTCCTTACTCTTATCTTATGCTTTCAGGATAGCTGTTTCTTATCTCACTAGGTTGAGCTCACTCACGTCTTTTAGGTTCTAGCGAGGGTTGGGCCACCCTCGGGTAGGCAGTGCGTGTTTGCTCTCTAGTGTGTGTTTTCTCGACACTGTTCGTCACGGAGTCATATGGGGTAGATAAGAGTCAGTCTGAGCCATTAGTATTCTCTATCTTATCTATGCTTTAAGGACTGCCCTTCTTGTCTTCTTTGCCAGCTTCTCGTTTTTATTGCTTTGGTTCAGGGGGAGTTCATTTGGGAACTTCTAGATCTTAATGTTGACATAACTCAACTTGAACTAAAAGCTGCATCACATGTTGATAGGGAGTTGGATTTTATTGCATGTCATTCTGCATTGTAATATAATTACATGGAGCCTTGATTACTATCCATTGATGACATGTTTAAAATGCTTTACACCTTGCCATGACTTATGCTTATTTGCTATATTTATGATGACTTCATATGTGTAAACTAGCTTGTGCCAAGATAAGTTAATTAAACTTGCTCAATTTAAACTAAAACTTGTCATGTTAGCAATCGAGATTAGTCTTTCTTGAGTTATCCTATTATGATCCATGCCATGTCAAATAGGCTGAGTTGAGCGTTGAATCTCCATTGAGCCTTAGATTGAGCTGTTTTAGTCTCTTGATGATGCATAGGATAGTATAGTCTTTTCAAAAGCTAAAAGATCTCTTTTGTGCGAAAAAACTGATTTCACCAATTCTTTCTCATGAGACGGCTTGCCATTGCACAAGGCATGAACTCAGGTGGAGTTTTGGATGACCTAGACTAACTTCTTAAGCTTCTTGCTTGGAGTAGTCGCATAAGGCTTGAGATCTAGCACATGATAAAAATATGGATTGAAAACAGCCATAAGTTCCAAAAGAAAAATATCATTTGTGCTCAATTTGCTTAAGTTATTAAAAGAATCAAGTACTTGAACCAATGTTTCACTCTTGAGCGTAGAGCACTCCGTTTTGGACTCAATATTAGATTCTTGGTTCCGCTTAGCTTGATTGACATGGCTTGCATCATCCTTGGATGTCTCTAGCTAGACTTTGCTTATTGATGACCTGACATGCTCATAAACTACACTAAATTTCAGATTGTCATCTATTTGCTTCTAGTTGGTTTATACATATCCTGTCATGATCTAGACAACCTTTCATTAAATTATGGCTTGGTGTAATACATTATGGTCATTTTGGAAAATTCTCATGGCTCTAAATGCTTAGAATAATCAAACTTCAGCCATTTTATCCATTTTCATGACTTTTTCTCCTTCTTGCATTCTTGATGTGTTTATTGCCAAAAGGGGGAGAATTGTGGTAGAAAAATGCCATTCTGGGAGCTTTGAGGAAAACTTGTTCTTTCTTTTGCTCCTTGTGTCGACATGGTCATTAGCATCATTCCTTTCCTTTGGACCATGTTTGACTTCTTTCTTGCATTTTCAAACTCAACTTTGTGCTTTTTCTGGGTTTGTCAATATACTCATCAAGGGGGAGATTGAGAGATCATGTGGTGGTCATCCCGTTGAGGATGATGAGTAATTAACATCGTTTTAGGAAAAGTCGAGTTTGGGTCGGTTGGTTTGGACCTTGATGTTGCGTGGCGTAACGGGCTCGGTCGGACTTGGTCAAACATGGTCGTATGGGTTTAGGATGCATATTCTGATGACTCGACAGGATTGGTCTCTATTACGCTTTCATGTATCGAGCGGTGCTATTTGACGTGTTTCTTGTCTGTGTGGCTGCAGGACGTCGAGGCGGTGTCGTGGCGAGACACGGTGGACCGGCCTAGGCGCAGGTGGCCCTGAGGTCAGAACGGTCGGGATGTGTCGAAGACGGCGTGGACTCGAAGTGGTTGCGGCGTGCGAGACAAGGGGCGGAAGCTTCCGGAAGGTGCGGCAGGCGAATCGGTAATTTCGCAAGGCCGCTGGCGAGACAGCTCCGTTAGGGTTTAGCCGGCGTAACGGGTTGGAGACCCGTTAGGCAAGGGCTATAAATAGGTGTTGGGGGCTGCATACCCCTTTGGGGATCACAAGTGTTTTAGTGCTCATTCATCACTTTGTGTGTGTTCCTCCCAAGAAGCATGTGAGGCTCTTGGTGTTCTTGAGGATTGAGAGGGTGAAAGAGATGGATTGAGATGGTTGTAACAAAAATATTTTGTAATCATTCCTCTCTCTGAGTCAATACAAGATTTTCTGAATTAAAGATGAATTGGATTCATGTTTTCATTCTCATTTTCTTTTGGTCTGTCTTCTTCTCTTATTTGGTTTCTAATCTTCTCGATTTCTTCTCTTCTCTCTTGTGTTTTGTTTGCTTTCACGAGAACAAATTGACGCTCTTCTTCAGAAACAGTTGATGATTGCACTTCTTGGCCACGTTGTCCTGTTTTATTGGTTTTCCTCTCCTTTAATTTCTTGGTTCAAGCTTGACAGAGAGACCTTGTTTTGGGTCCAACCTGACAAGAAGATAAGTTCTAGCTTTGCCTTGAGTCTCATTTCCAAGAAAGGCTAGAATCTCTTATTTTTGCTTAGACCAAATCTCGTGCAACTAATTCCTCCGCTTTCCGTGATTCTAGAGTTTCTTCGTCTGGGAGGCGAGCATCTCGTGTTCTTGAGTTCTTAGTGAAAAGATTGCTTTAGACCAGTGTTTATTGCCATGAGATCCTATTAGTTTTTCTCTCGGTTTGTCTGCAGTCTTTCTTTTTCTTTTGATCTGCTTCTTACGTCTTTGCTTTTCTTTCTCGATCCACCGAATCGCTTCTACTTTTTCTTTTCGATTTCTTTGCGATCTGCGAATTGCTCCTACTTCTTCTTTTGATTTGTTGCAGCTATTACCTTTCGAGTTTTCTTTGTGCTCGTTCTTCATCCAAGCGTTGCGAGGTTTGAGCGAGTTTTCGATTCTCTATGTGCTAGTAGTTTTCGATTCGGTCATCACTGTTTCATTTCAGTTTTCCTTCCCTGTGTTTCTGTTTTGGTCTTGTAGCATCTGAACCGTCTAGTTCTCGGTCATGATCTGTAGTATCTGTTCTTTTAAGTCATTCGGCTAGATCAATTAGTGAAGCCTTCTGTCAGTTGATGGTCCTTGTTATGACTCTACGCAGCCACTTACACTGAGGCCTTCATCTCGTGCAAAATGGGTCGCTTGGCAAAAGCTAGGGAACATGCATCCTGAGATTGCTATAGCTACTGCATTCAGTTTTTTTTAATCTTTGACGATTTTGCATGCAGATCAAACGGCAATATTTTCAGCTGAAATTTTCTCGACTACTATCGATTTATCTGAATTTTTCGATTGTCGCATGCGTTCCAAATTTCAGCAAGATTAATTTTAATTTTCGTGAGGTGCTTTGTTTTGCATCTTTTGAAAACGATGTACAATTGTCGGGCGATTTTAAAAGAGAGCGACATTCACCCCCCTCTGTCGCCATTTCGGTCCTTCAGATCTCGATATAGACGTACTTCCAAAGTTGCTCCTTATCCTTTGTTGCCTACCCTGCAATTCCTTTTCTGCCAAACAAGCAAGCTGGAACAATCTATTGATATCGTTATACTCTTTGCAATCAATTATGTCCTGAATTTCAAGCCTTAAGCCCCCATAAAAATGAGCCATCTTATCCTCCTCATCCTCTACAACATTACAATGCAACATGCCTATTTGTAGTTATTGATAATATTCCTCGACAGATCTATTAACTTAGTCTAAGCGCCGCAATTTCTTATGCATCTCACGTTTAAAAGTAGGAGGAACAAATCTAGCATGCATAGCTACCTTCAATCTATCCGATGTATCAGGTGCTAAACCAGAATTAACTACTTGAGTCCACCAAATGATAGCGAAATCTTTAAATTCACTAGTAGCTTGTCTGACTCTATGCATTCAGGAACTAGATGGACATTAAATTTTTGTTCAACTGTCATCTCCCAATCTAGATAAGTTTCAGTATCATAAACACCGCAAAAGATGGTATGGTAAATTTGACTTTAGCAAATGGGTCATCATTAGCACGAATATTGTGGTGCTGAAAATTATTACCTCCCACACCGTGACGGTTTTGATGTAGGCGATGTCGTTGGCGCGTATCTTGGGCAGCAAATGCAGTACTGGCGTCGCGGTTTTGTCTCTCATTATCATCTCCCTCCTCACGATCTTGGCCTGCATCGTGATCATACTCGCGTCCATTGTTTTGTGGCCGATTCACCATTCCTTCAAGACGTGCAGTGAGTGCTGCAATACTCTCATTGATAGAGCACTGCAATGTATCTGTTGTAGCTTGAAGCTTCCTATCGATGTCCTCATTAATGGTAGCGCGTTGTTCATCCAAGAGCATCATGAGCTCTCCCTTTACGACACACTCTTGTGCATCAGACGACTCACCTGTCAAGGTTAGTAGAAAATAAAAGACAACACAAAGGTTAGTAGAAAACAAAAGATAACACAAAGGTATTATCCCTACCAACTACTAGGTGGTGGAAGGTGGAATCACAAACTCTCAAGCGTCTTACCACACTCTTACAAGTGTTCTTACCAATGCAGCAGGTGGTACAACCGGTGGCTGGTTCATGACACCGTGTCGAGCGTGGGTACGATTACAAGAGGGTACATGTTCTGATCAAGAGTAGGTGGAGATTGGAAGGCACAATATGGTAGCAAAATGATCAGCAATAATCTGTTCAGTAAATGCAAGTTGAATGATTATTCAAAATACTCGTCAAAGGTTGATGATCCTAGCCTAATCACAGCTAGCCAATCAAGCCTTATACAAGAAAGTGTATATACGCACACGCAATGATCAATGTGACTTGATGTAAGCAAAGGAGAACCTCACAACAACTACTAGGAGAGACGCTAGCCCACTACTCAAACTTCTTTCTAAGGTCACCAGATTATTTGCGCGATGTAGAGCACAAAACAGCGATATTAGTAAAACGCGAACAACCCTCTAGATTGAGAAGATACAACAGCTAGTCTCAAACGATGAAAAGGCAAAGTTTTATATAGCTTATATATACTCATTTGAAAGGTTTCGACGAGATCTAGAACTTTTTGAACTGGGCAAAACCCAAATTCCAAAGGGAAGACCGAATAAATCACCAAACACAGAAAACCAAAATCTTGCGACGCGATTTTGGGCCTAAATATGGAGGATTTTGGGGGTCTTATAGGGTGACTAATGCAAGTGGGTTATTTGTTTTAGATCGGGCTCGTCGTTAGCTTTCCAACGAGTCCAAGAACGTCGAATTCCGATTCTGTATGCAAAAGTTATGACCGTTTTACTGAAGGGGTGTCGGAAACGGACTCAAATTCGATTCGGCCTCAATTCAAACTGCTATAACTTTTGATCCCGTGGCCGAACTTGCTCAATTTATTTGGAGGTTTATGGAAGTTTCAAGAAGGACTCCACCAAATTTCATTGGATTTGGAAAAGGTTTGATAACTTTTCAAATTTCGGATAGAGGGACACTCTTTGTCTTTTTTCTCCTTTTTTCTGTTTTTTTTCGAACTCCGAAATCAAACTCTCTCTTTATCTCTCTTTTTTTCTCTGAGTCCGAAACCCTAATTTTTTCTTGCACATGGACGAAACTAGCGAGAGGCGCGGTAGTGGATGGCAGGGTCATTGAGGATGGCAACGACCCCAGGGGGTCGCGGCAAGGGTTGGCAGCGTATGGGGTGGCAGTGGATGGGAGGCCGCGGCAAGGATGGCGGTACGACAAGGAACAAGAACACACAATGCCGAAGCTACGCAAAGGAACATGAGATGCAACTAGATAATGACGAACTGGACTCTGACTAAACTAGCAATCAGCAACTTGAACACGACAATGTAACCAAAAATTCAACGAGCAATACTGAAAAGAAAAATTGCAGTGCCACAAGGGGTGTTGGGACAACGAAAGAACACTACGAACACTTTTTTGTAGGCTAATTTTCTGGAGTTTTTGGGACGATATGATGAACATAAACTAATCTAAAAGGGACGAATTACCTCACGGGAAGCCGTTGCTTTGATACTACCTAATGTGACGATGGCCCAATCTTCTAAAAGGTATTGATAAGTCGATTGTGAAGATCTGGACGTTGATGATCCAAAGGCTCTGAGCAAAACAGATCGAACCCCTCGCAATCACTACACCACTGCTCCGTTGGTTATCAACTATGCCGAACACGGTTGACCTCACCAAGAAGGCTATCTCCTGCAAGCGAATCAAGAACACAAGCAAGAGAATTCAAGATGCAATCTGAAATTGTATTGTGAATAAAGATTAAGTTCACAAGTTGGGGTTTCTCAACCGAACATGCGGCGAAACTGCTAAGCAGAATAATCTCTTAAGAAAAACCCGAGTAAAACTAAAGGGGTGCGGCCTCCTTAAATAGGAGAGGGTGAAGCCACAATTATCTAAGGAAAAGGGTATTGTACTATTCATAGATTACTGTTCACGTGAACAGTACGGCTGGCCAAAATAGCCTAAGTGGTGATATAAGGCCCAAGGCCCACTTTGACTCGGATTAGAAAAGTGACGTAACTTGTTTCGCAGTTTCTGATCAGCTCGGATGGAGTTTGAAGGTGAGATTAGATCCATCTGATAGTAGACTCCAAGATATTTCCAACGAGTACTCATGGACCCTGAGAAGCCTTCTGGATCAAAAGTTATGGCCGTTTGAAGTAGACGCTGTTACAAAGGCCGAATCTGAATCGAACTCATGAATAGGACTTGGATTGCGCTTGACGGTTCCACTTCTACACTTGAGCTCGCGTGGTTCTTCCCCATGGTTCCTAAGGACAATTAAATCATCACAAAAATTAAGTAGTATGTCATTCTTTGAAACATTTGTGTGCAAACTTAGGAACGCATTCACCTGATGGTTAAGTTGACGTGCTCGCGCTCGAATCATTGGTCCTTGTATTATAGTTTTAGTTTGTTGAGTTTGTTGTGGAGTTGGCACAATTGTATCTATGGAAAGGATGTCCTTATCAATAAACTTGCTAACAAACGAGCTAAGACCGACTTGTTCGGATCCTCCCATTGCATCATTTTAGGAATTTCCAATGGAAATATTGGAGGATTTGAAATGACCCAAAAGAGTTTGAGATCTGTCAGCCATAACTTTGTTTTGGCTTGCCAACACTTAAAGTTGACACCGTCAAATATTTCCAGCTTAACAACATCGGATGATGAAGCCAATTCTTTAATAGTAGGTTTTTCTGGATTGTTGTAAATAGTGCGATATAAGCATATCTTTGATTTTAATTCTAGCATAATACATAAATTTATAAGCATTACACAAACGGCATAAAGATGACTTAATCAACATATTAACATATGAATCATTTAAGTCATTGCAAACGAAACATATGCTCAATATAAATGTCATATAAGAGTGTAAGACTTGCATAACCTCACGTACACAAGCGCATAGAAATGTTAATCTCAACCAAAACTTAACATATAGGACTAGATTCAACATATGATCAACAAATTATATTTTCTTAAGTGCTCTCAGAAGGCTAGTTGCACAAGATTTAATCTTGGCCATCTCCGCCATGACAAAATCTAATCTTGATTATATATGATAGTTATAGATTAGATCTTGAGCTAAAATTAAATCTTGCTACTGCCAAAGACTTACAGATCAAGAAATCAGCTTACTGGATAGCGCAAAGCTTCCTTAAAATCAATTTTCCATGCACTCACAGAGAATACTATTGATTCAACAGGTTAAGAGCTTTCGTCACAGACCAGAACTGAGTGAAACTCACCACTGTCCAAATCTAAAACAGAGATTATCAAATGGACAACAAGTTCAAAGATCAGTGAAATGAGAAATAGCAAATTTAGCTAAAGCTCAAGATCAATCTACCATCACATCCATATATAATCTTAGTGTTATATCACTTCATCACAGAGCAAGTAATAACAGAAAGATCTTTGCAATTTTCAAGCCAGTGAAATAGATATCAAAATTGCAAATAACTAGCAACTAATGTACTCACAACAGCGGTGATACTCGAAATCACCATGAAGAAACCAGAAGAGGCAAGGCATGCTCAAAGCGTTGTCTCAGAAAACCTAGCATCCCTCCATGTTGTCGCAGAAGAAGAGTGTGGTAGACGGAGATACAATGCCCACTGCAACCTCGGGTAGCCGATGCCGGAGACGAGGGTTAGGGTTGACGCCGCACAAGACCAACGAGAGCTTTGGCCGAGAACGCTCATGAACACCAAGAACAGGTCACAAATCTCCCACAAAACACAGCACAAGTCCGAGCCAAATCAACCTCTAGAGGTTAATCCAAACCTTTCCTTGGCCAAATCGAAGAAGAGGCTCAAGGAAACTGTACGGGGAAGCCTTAGAATGACGATTTGTGCTCCTCAGCTGACGGCGACAGGAGAAAACCCGACCGGTCGCTCTCAAAACTCAAGATCGAAGAACCACAGTGAGAGATTTGAGATCAGAGAGGGGATGACTTACTACTGCTTCCGGCCAACACAGAGAGGAGAGGCGCCTTTTAAAGGGGAGCGGGGTGGAGGCCGGCGGGCTGCAGCCACGGCTGGCGCCGAAGCGCTGGCGCCTCCTTCGCCGCTGCTCTCACCGCTCAGCTCGGTCTCCTGGACGATGCAGATGCCGCCGCTCCACTCGCACGCGAGGAGCCAAGCCGACGCAAACTCGCACGCGCACGGGGAATGGGAGGAGACGCGGTCTCCTGCCCGTTATCTTCTCGGCTGGCCCACTGATAGGTGGGCCCTACCTCTCCCTCTCTACTTTCTTTTTTTTATTTTTCAATTGGGAAATTGCCGAAATACCCTCGCAGAAGCCAACAATAAATCATGTACTCAAGGATGGTTTTTCCATTGAAATTACAACGTGATTAGCGCTTGCTTGACGCTCCAACGTTGACCGGTGTACTGGGCTATGTCCTGGGAAGCAGGCACAATGTAAAAATCACCCAAATATTCACCAAATCAAGCACCTAATATCTCAAAATTCAATGTTAAATAGGACTTAACAAAGCGGAACCTACCTGAGAGACCATGTGGAGGTGCTCCCATGTTTGTGATGAGTAATTGACACATGTTCTGAAAGTCGAGTTTGGGTTAAGTGGTTCGATCCAAGTCGTTGCGTGGTGCAGTCAGCTTCGGTCGGACCTGGTCGAGCACGGTCGAAAGTACTAGGACGTCTATTCTCCTTTTCGATCGGTTTGGACTTTGAGTATTTCTCCTAATACTATTGTTAATTCCATTATCTCGAGAGGTGCTATATGATGTGTTTTCTTGTCTGTGATGACTGCAGGACGTCGAGGCGAAGTGCCGAAGACGGCACGGACTCGAAGTGGTCGGGATGTGCCGAAGACGGCACGGACTCGAAGTGGTTGCGAGGCATGCATAGCAAGGAACGAGGAAGCTTCCCGGAAGGTGCAGCAGGGGCGTTTTGGGAAAAGCGCAAGACTGCAAAAGCGGAAGCGGATTCGGTTTGAGTTAGTGGATAAAGCAATAGGGTTGTTGGCACTAATGGGTAAAGTGATGTTGTGAACCCATTAGTGGCCACTATAAAAGGAGAGGTAGAGGCATATGGAGAGGTTGAGAGTTTGGGTTTTCTTTTCTCTCCATGTGTGTGTGAGTTCTTCTCAATTTGTGAGGATGGAATGATCTGAATGCAAATCTTAGCTCTTATAGTCTTTCATCTGTTGGGAGGATCTGTGTTTGAGATGGCCTGAATTCCCTTTTTGTGTTGTCTTTTTCTTGGCCCAGCGTTCTTTTCTGCACTTCTTCATTGTGAATGATGATTTTGTTTTTGTCTTTTGAATGGAGTTCTTGGTAGAACAGAATCTGATCCTTAGCTCCATATCTGATAGATCATCAAATCAAGAGACACTTGAAATTGGACTCAGCGATTGAACTTCATGTGCAGTCTAGTTTTCAGTTTTCTTTTTGTCACTTCTTTGCTGCTGCAGTCTAGCCGAACATATCATTGAAATGAGAACCGATTAAGAACAGTGCAGTCCAGTTCGTATTTCAGCTGCATTTCTTCATTTTGATTCTGCAGATTGGTTCAGTTTTTAGCCTTTTTCTTCTCAGTTTTCCAGCTTGATGCAACCTCTATTTTCGTCATGATTCTACTACACTTTCAGTTCGGCCAAATCAATTTCTTTGGACTGCATTCTTCCCTGTGTAGTCAGTTTTCTTTGTGACTTGTTTTTCAGTTTGTATTGCTGTTTTCTTTGGTCTGAAAGGAGCAGAAATCATTCGGTAATCTCTCTGTTTTCATTTTGTTGTCTGTCTTTCTTGTAGCAGCAGCCTTCAATCTTTTGGCTTTCAGTTTTCCCCTGTCCCAGTCTGCTCGGCTTCAATCTTTGTTTTCAGTTATCTTTTCCCTTTTTCAGTCTGCTTGACTGCCCTTCTTTTAAGCATGCTTTTTCTTTCTGCAGTTTGGATTTGTAGCCTCCAAATTTTTCTGTTTTCAGTGCAGACTGTAGCTTTTCAATTCTTTGGCAAGTTCTGATTTTTCTTCCTTCTTCTTTCGGCCTTTTCAGTACCTGCGGTGTCCAGTCAATTTTTTGTTCCTCAAATATAATTTCTCTGGTCAGGTTCAGTCTCTTCTTTCAGTCTTTCTTTTTGGTTTTCAGTAGAATCTTTGCTTTAGTTTGTTTTGCCCAAAAATTGGTTTCAGCTCTCTGTTGACAGCAGTAACTCTGGTTTGCTCCGTCTCATTTTTGGACTGCTTTGTAGGCCCGAGTTTGATTCACTCTTCTTGTTGATCTGGTCCAAGTTCTTTAGTGAAGTTGTCAATCTAAGTTTGGTTCTTCCGTAAGTATTCAAACTCTTTCTTCATAGCTTCTATAGCTGTTGGAGAAGAAAAACATGTGGATACTTCGAGGTGATTTTTAAACGCACTATTCACTCCCCCTCTGTTGCCATTTCCGATCCTACACTACCAAAATTAGGGCAAATACGACTTACCGAGCTACAAGCGCTGCCGACCACCTCTTCCCCTTTGCACCACCCCAAGGCCTTGTATCAAACCTGGGAGGGCACTTCTTAGCCGGGTGAGGGAGAAGGCCTATTTGGGCCCGTATAGAGCTGGGAGTTGGGCCGTGCTTTTTTGATCCAGCCCAAAGCACGGTCAGCCCAAGACGGCCAAGCACGGCCCGGCCGACACGTGGCGGGCCGTGCTTGGATGGCACGAACATTTGGGCGGGCGGGCACGGAAAACCAGCCGGTGGGCGGCACAAGACGGTGAATCGTGTCGTGCTTGGGCCGGACAACACGGGAGCATGAGCGACACGGCACGACGCAGGCAAGCACGGTGGGCACGCCGGCGCCGGCCGGGCCGCCTCGGCCTCTGGCTCTACCTCGCCTCCCCAGTCTCCTCTCCCGTCGACATCTCTCACGGTCATCCCAGATTTCCCACAAGGCCACAACCCATCACACATCACAGAGCAGAGAGAGGGAGTAGAGGGAAAGGAGGTGTACCGGTCACCAGAGCTCGGACAGTCGGACGGGTGGAAGATGGCCGCAGGAGGAGGAGCGGTGTGGCGCGGCGTCTCGGTGCAAAGATGCCCGGCGATGATGGCTCAAAAGCGAGCCATCGATGACAAACTCATCGGCGGCGCCCGGTCGGCCGCCGTGCATCCGCCGCTAGTGGAGTTGTTGTCGGAGGCGATCGAGGTCGCCGTCGCTCGAGGGAGGCGGCGGGGAGGAGGGGAGGCGGAGGCGGCGGGGAGGAGGGATGGCTGGGAGGAGGGGAGGCGGGGAGGAGGAGGCGGCGGGGGAGGAGGGGGGACTACGGGGAGAGGGTGGCTGGGGAGAGGGTGGCGGTGGGGAGAGGGTGGCGAGGGAGGAGGAAAGGAGGCGGATGGGGAGGAGGGTGGCGGGGCGGCGAGGGAGGACGGACCCAAATTTGAAGAATGAATGTGTGATATGTATATATATATATATATATATATATATATATATATATATATATATATATATATATATATATATGAGATGAGGAGAAAGATGATGATTGTTGGATCTGAATATAATGAATGAAAAAAGTTACTGAGATATGCTGTGATTTAGGCCGAGTTCTTTTTTGCACTTGTGATATGAGGTGTCTTTTATTGTTCTTCCTTATGTCACCACCACCGAGTCCCATTGTGATTTTATTTGATGTAAGCAAATTACTACTACATGCACTTCTAATTCTAACATAGCTCCCTTCACCGACTGCCTTTTTAATTCGAGCATTTGATGATATAACCACCCCACGTATGTTACAATTAACCATTATATAAACAGAGATAGACTGTTATTATTGTGTGTATTAAAAGTAGTTACTACATGTTCCAGAAACTATTTAAAATTGATTTCTTAACTATAGTAAGCTGCACTCATGACTCTCCTTGAGCTTTTCTATTTGACTAGTCGGGTAGCCCTATGCTAGATTGTCGGATGATGAGTTAGATGTCCACGTACGCCACAATCCAATTTGCACCAAGATATGCATACCATTGGACTAGATGACCAACTTCGAAGGTGAAATGGCATGAGACAATAGTATCGAATTTTAAGTAGGTTTTTAATAAGACGGGTACAAGAGAAAGGAAGATGGCGGCCACCGCTACTATTGTCGCCGTTGCTTTCATCGTGTATAGTTACTTTGGGCTGGGCTTGGGTTGGCACGGCACGAACGCCGGCACGGCGGGCTTTGGGCCGTGCTTGGGCTTGGCCGAAAGCGAGACGGGCCGGCATGGCATGGCACGACGAGATGACTGGGCCGAGTCGACACGACACAGTGCCCGGCCAGCTGGTGGGCACAGGGCGTGCGACGCAAGCACGCCCAATTCCCACCTCTAGGCTCGTAGTTATAACTGGTATGCTTGAGTGCAATGAAAAGCGTTGTGTCAAAAGTCAAGTGAGAAGACTAGGCTACGGAGGGGATACGCTCCAACATAAAACTTGTGGCTGCGAGACTGCGCGTGGCATTGGGAAGGGGTGGCACTCGGAGGTGCTAGGGTTCGGAGGGAGTCAGGAAAAAATTGATGTAGGATTAATTTGGAGCATTTAATGGAGATCCGATGGCCGAAAAACCCAAGAAACTAGTCGAATCCCAATAGAAATGGCATGTTCTTTTTAGCTACGGCTTGTGGTTTTTGGCTACGGCATGTGAGAGATTACAGAGTAACAGAAACTCAGTGTGATTTTTACCGATATAAATAAAGTCGGTACAGTATGTACTATAATTAACTAGTAGACCATATCTTAAAAATATACTACGTTTAAAGGCTAGTTACTTTAGATCTCTGAGATGCCCCCAGCGCCGCGAGCCCGCGCTTGTGGCGAGAAGCCTGCTGCCACCGTTGCCCCGCTTGGCAGTACCTACAGAGCAAGTGCACGAAAGCGGACGGTAGCGCCCGATGCGTAAACGATCTCGATGGATTGCTCATTACTGTCAAGATCCTCCTCTTCATCATCTCACTTTTCTTGAATACGACTGACCTTGTCTATTGCGCTGCAACCTGTAACGCCTCCGTTTCTGGGAGGAAGAGGAGCGCTGCTAATCCGCAATCACCCAGGACTTTGATTACGGACCGAATGATTATCATGACTACTTACGAACATTTGAGAAAAGTTAGTTCGATTGAAATAAGACCTAATGGTCAATTTTGACAACAAAACGGGCGTGCGGCCCAAGGGTACTTACATACAGAAGATTTGCAGAAAGCACCACAGGAAAGCCTGAGTGCGGTCGTAACCCTAACACAAAATCTTGATCCACCTTCTTTGCTTCTGGAATCTGGGGGGGAGAAAATTATGCAAGACTGAGTACCAACCACTGTACTCAGCAAGTCACAAGGGAAACCCTAACTTTAACTATTTGCACGGATCACCAAAGGATGGGAGTATACTTGGTTTATTAATTTGAGTGGATGCACTTTTATTTGCAAACATTTTTGAAAACCAGAACCAAAACTACTCCTTAAGATCACGGGGGTTTTCCTTTGAAAGTTTCAATTACCAACTAATCAGATTAAAAAACTTATGAAAACTACTCAAGCTTTGCTGCTGGAATCACCCAAGTGACACAGCTCCATTAACCGGGAGCACGTCGTATTCAAATACCATTTATTTGACTATGCAGAGTTTGCTCAGCTTTACCCACATGATCCCTTAACTCCCGCGACAGAGTTAGGAAAGCCAGGTCGTTTCACTGCTCAATTCTTTATATAGGCTCCACCCGGTAGAATTCACTCGGGTCTGGCACATGAAAACTCCCGTCCGCTTCGAGTGAACTCTACCGTTATTACGTATCCGCAGCACAGCATACCTAACCCAACCATCCAACCTCCTGACCTCTCAACACTTGTAGAGTTTCAATCGAGTTGAGCAGCTACTAAACCAGTGTTGACAAGTCAACTCCTGTGGTTGAGCGATCACTATGTCATTTGCTTGACGTAAGGGTCTAGTCCTTATATTTTCACAGGGTCCGCAACCTCGCCAGGTCCGCGACCTCCAACCTAGGGTAAGCGGTGGGCGTCGACTGTCTCGCGGTTCCCCACAACACCCTTACCCTAACTTCAATCCTAGGGTAAGAGATGGGCGAAGACCGTCTCGCGGTTCCTTCCCCAACACCTTTACCCCTACCTTGTGCACGCCGGCACTCTCCGCCCTAGGGCACGTCGTCCCATACCACCCTACCCTAGGGTCGGGTTTTAAAATCTATTGGCCCGCAGCCAACACCTTAGTAGTGTAAAGATTTGCATGATATAAATAGCTTATAATTGTCTATATCATAATTTAGATATTTCTAGGGCTAACAAGGAAATGGTTGCAAGTTTAACATGGCATTTATCAGTGGTAGGTTTTATCTAGATATCATGTCATTCTAAACATTTTCATTTTACTCAAACTAGCATTTCACAACTAGCAATAATGAAAATAGCATAATAACATAATTAGGCAACATGGGATTCAATATGATCAAGGTCTTGTGACTTGCCTTGGTCCTCGATTAGATTGGCGACTTCGCAAGTTGCGGTTCTTTGGTCTTGCCCTCGCACCGAAGTCTTCGAAAATTCTGAAGCTAGCGTAAACACACAAAAATAACATAAGTCCAGCTCGAGCCTAATCAAGCGAGGAAAAATAATCTATGAAAAAGGAGGAAAAGCAATAAATATTCAAATGGAGGGGTTTTTTGAATTCTTAGATTTTTCTAGAGAAGAATTTGGTGGATTGGAGGCCAAAAATGGGTTCAGGAGATCAAAATTAGTAAAGTGGTGAAATTTGGGAATTTTTGGGATTTTCTGAGATTTTCTAGGATTTTCTTTGAATTTCTGGATTTTTAGAAATTAATAAATGCTGAAAATTTAGATGAATAGTATCGGGCCGACCCAAAGCCACAGTGCGGCCCACGCACGACGTGCAACGCGGCCGAGTAGGCCGAGGCATGGCCTACTCGCGCGCGCTTACGTGGACGGGATGGCGGACGCGTGGCTTTTGCGGACGGCAGGGATGGCGAGGGAGTGGACGGTTTGGATCGGAGCGGTAAGCGAGATCGAACGGTTGCGGAGGGGGACTTTGATCGGGTGGACGCGCAGGGGTGAGTTTAAGAAGATCGGACGGTAGGGGAGAGTTGCCATGCGAGCACCTCCGCTCACCGGCGATGGCGAGGGGTTGCCGACGGCAAGGGAGAGTACTAGGAGGAAGCTCTCGGCACGATGGTTCCATTTTGGAGCTCATGGGGGCAAGGGGATCACTGGTGGCGGCTGTCGGCAGAAGGGAAGGTTCAGGCTTCATGCCGGTGCAAGGGCTTACCGGCGGCGCTCCGGCCAATTGGGAGGTGGTTTGGCGATCTGCAGGGCTTAGGGATCACAATGGCAGTGGCGGTTTCGGCCGTGGAGCTCCCGGGAAGGCTGGCCACAGGGAGGAGTCTTCGGCCGGTGGCGAGCTTCGATGCTGAGGCTCCCAGACGCACACCTAGTCGGGGGAGTTCACCAAAGGGGTTAGGAGATAGCACAGGTGCTCTGAGTGAAAGGAATCGAGAAATGAAGAGGGAGTGAAGGAGATCGGCTCACAGGGTCACCGACGGCGGAGGGGCTGATCGGCGGCAATACCGGCGCTTGGAGCTCAATCAGTTGCTTGTGGAGCAACAAGGGAGCACGGGGAGCACAATGCGGGGTTCGGTTGGGCCTAAAGGGGCGGAGGAGGCGACGGCGTCGGGGCAAGCCAGGCGGCTCGGGGGTTAATGGCGCGGTGTGGGTGGCCTACTGAGCTACAGAGCGGGATGGGCGAGGTGATGGGGCGAGAGTGTCGTGTCCACAGCGTGCAGGTGGCGTCACCGCGGGAAAAAGCGGGATAGGGCGGGAGCGGTGGCGGGCGAGTGGGGTGTGCGGACAGCGGGAAAGGGAGGAAAGGCGGTGGCGGGGCCCGCGTGGCGGGGGCGGCCGGGTCAAAAGCGGTTGGAGGCGGCCGGCGACGGCGAGCCGGCGGCCAGGCGTGGGGTGGCGGCAGTGAAAGCCGGGCGGGGCAAAAGCATGGGCGGGGCGCGCTCGCGCAAGTCTGTGGCGGAGGAGCAAGCGGCAACGGGAGGAAAGCGCCAGGGGAAAGAGGAAGCGGGAGTAAGGGAGGGGCGCCAGCGGGAGAGGGTGGCGGAAAGAGAGGGAAGGTTCCAGTGCAAGGAGAAGGCGTAAAGCCGAGAAAGGAATTTTCGAAAAAGGAAAGTTTTCAAAAATTCACCAAAAATTCAAGAAAAAATCACAAAAATATTTTGAACTTTTCTGGGGTGTTTCACAACCTGTTCGCTGCGGCACCCATTTTTGAAAATCCAAGGAAACTTGTGGGATCCCAAAAGAAAGCCCAATAGGAGCCCTTGAAGATGTTCATAAAAGGAAAAAACGCCCTATAAAATTGTTGGCGCCTGGAGCACAATGTCAATCTCGATCACGGAGATGCCACAAGCACCGCGAGGTCGCACTCTTGGCCAGAAGCCTGCTGCCACCGTAGGCTGTAGCCCCGCTTAGCAGCGGATGGCAGTCCCTATACGGAGCAAGCGCCTTAAGAGCAGTGGTGGAGCCAGGATTTAGTTACGCACCGGACTCTGTGGTGGAATGATCTAGACTATCTGGATTGAACCATGAAAATGTTACCTAAGCTGGACTGAATTTATCTGAGTTGTACACTAGATATTTTTGCACACCCTGAGCTAAAGCCTATCCTATTCGGGGTGTAGCTCCGCTCCTGTTGAAGAGGACACCGCTAAGGCCCTGGCGACGATGGCTTACCCTTTGCCGTCAAGATCCTCCTCTTCATCTTCGCAGTTTTCTTGAGCACGGCCAACCACGTCCACTGCGCTGGTCTATGACACCACCTCGTGTTCAGCGAGGCAGACTACATATGCCGCTCCACGCCATGCTCAGACCACTTCGTACGATGGATAAATCATTTATATCAAGTATGGAAAACATTGACATAAACATCTTCTATAGTAAGTGAGGCACTCATGACTGAGAAAATTGTCCTCCATGCGAATGACCACAAATAGCATATTGGTTATGTTTACCGCACAAATTTCCTAAAGTGGACAAATCACTTTATACGACAGGGAAATCAGCCATAACAATTGTGGCAAACATTGACACAAATGTTCTTATATATAGCAAGCGAGGCTAAGGTGTGTGAGATTGGAAATGTACCTCCATGCTTACAATCACGAATGAAATATTGGTAGTAGGAAATCAACTTTTCTAATTTAAGTGCAACAAATTACAAATCAACTTGTCTAATTTAAGCAAATTGCACCTTAAGTCACCATGCATTTATATACATATATATACACATGTATGATGTGCAACTCATGCATTTGTTACATTATTTGGGGTATATAATTCCCAGGAGGAAATATGCAAAAAAAAAACTTGTAGTTACTTCCTGCTCTTCGAGGAAATGGCACATTTAGCCCCAGTTTGACTCAATTTGGCAAAAGTGGCCCCCTTCATTCTAGAAAGTACTGAATAAGCCCTCCAACACCACGGGAAGCTAGGCAGGTGACATGTGTAAAAATTTCAAATTATGTTAGTCTTACACCCGCCAGTTTTATATTGTAATAAATCCCCTCTTCAAGGCTAGTTTCCCCATTGACAGCCCGACGTGGCCAGCACTAGCGTGGCAATCCAACATGGATGGGTGTAGTGGGCTGTCCTAGAAAGCCATCACAGTGTAAGAATCGCAAACTCAAGCGCCTGATATCTCAAAATTCAACACTACATAGTTGGAGCCTTGTGGAATCCCAAAAGAAAGCCCAATCGAAGCCCTGGAAGACGCTCACAAAAGGAAAAAACTCTTCTACTTGCCCTATAAGATGGTTGGTAGAGATGCAAATGCATGAGCCGGTCCGGGTCGCCCCTGGACTTGGCCCATGGTGCCCACGAGAAAGAATGAGGGTCATGGATTGACCCGACCCACATTGCTTCCCTAGCCCGTGTGACCCCATGGGTCTTGAGGGTCGACCCGATTGTGTTGCAACGATATGGCCTACGAGCAGTTCGATTTCAAAATGCATGCGATATTGCGTACTATGCAACTACTGTTTCTCAGTGGTATCGATTTCACATCACGATCAGAACGAATTATCGATTTCACATCACATGATGGTATTGCTTAATTAGGTGATTGAAACATCAAACAACAAACAACAGAACCATGAAGTCAAATTGCCAACTTGATGAGAATACATATTATAATTACTTCGATAAAAACAAAATAAGTCTTGCCAAACAAATAATGCCGACATCACACAAATTTATCATAAAATGACATTTTCAGCTGATGACGAGCAAGAAACAAACACTGAGCAGAGGAAAAGGGAGAGAACCAAGCTGATTAGTCCTCAGTACTGATTCAAGTAGAGAATAGAGCAAATCCAAATGATGTCACTTTACGTATGATGTCCAAAGCACTGGTTTTTCGTACTCTATCTAACATCCACGTCTGAAAAAAGATCAATAATTTCAGTACAAATGCAGATGCAAGCATATATGACTCGAATCTGAAGTATGAACTGATGAGGACATGATCCCTTTACAAGAGTTCCTACGCACTACTTAAATTATAAAGTGAGCTCGTTTTTAGGAGTACCTTTATATTATATGAACTATATGATGCTACCTAATGATGAATATATATTTGTGCAGCAACACATTACTTTTGGGTTAAGATGAGCAAGAGTTTGAGCTAGACCTGTTTTGAAATCCAATTCAGCCTCCGGAGACAGCACCGATTTCAAACGAGCATAACTTTTACCTACGGGCTGCATTTGAGCACCACAAGTACTTGATTGAAAGATTATTTCGTCCTCTTTCCAACGGATCTAGCCACACCTCTAATTACTTCTGAGTGCGACACAATCTACAAAATAGTCTGCTGTTGTTTCTGATTTCGAACTGGGCTGGTGCTGCACCACCTTCACTTGGGCCCATGGGCCTTGTAACCTTAGAGGTGTGCGCCCACCCCCAGGCCACCATCCTCTGGCCTTCATCCTCATATAGTCTAATGTGTGCTACACTTTAGGATTTAGATTTCTTTTGCTTAGTTTCTCTATGTGAAAACTCTTGTTCTTCGGTTGTATCGACTAGACCAACCATAAAGAACCTCTGTAGAATCCCATCTTTTGAACTCAATTATATATTTATAATTCATATTGCTTGTTACTTTTTTCTTGCTTTTTCTTCAATTGTTTGCAGGAATTGATCCTCGTGATCAAGTCAATCGGGTCTTTAGCACGGTTGATAATGACTTGGTAATTAGTTTAGCGATTGCTTGGTTCGTACATCCTGCATTCGTAGCATGGATCATGAGAGTTGATCATCATCTAATCGAAATTATCCTTCTCATCGAAAGATCAGGACAACATCAGTTCACCAAGCGGTATAAAAGCTACAATTGATCGATGAGAGTTTCCAGTTTTCTAATATTAGATTCATCTTTCTTTCTCATACCTAGAGTCTAGAAAACTGCCCAAAAAAATATTGCATCTATCATCCATGCCGAGCCCTTTGAGCAATTGCAATTTGTTTATTTTATTTTGCGTTGTTGAATTTTCGTTGCATGGTCGAGTCTTTGTGCTAGCCTCTGTCTAGATTGGTCTAGTTTAGAGTCTCTTGCAAGTCGTATAGTTCTGCCACAACAATTGTTGTTCGACCATCCCAGTGCTTCGACGACAACTCCTCGCTATTGCACTCCTACCACCATTCCCTGTCGCCACCATATCGCTGCCACGGCAACCCAAAACGCCTGCTACCACGGCAACCACAGCTCCTGCCGCTGCCACATCTCTACCGTGGCAACCGGAAACGCTGTCCGTCGCTGCCACGGCAACCATAGCTCCTGCGACCGCCGTTGCCATATCTCTACCGCGGCAACCACAGCTCCTGCCGCCACCGCTACTACATCTCTTCCGCGGCAACTGATAACGCCTACCATCACTGCCTCTACAACCACCAGCTCCTCCGCCGCCACTGCCACATCTCTGCCACAGCAACCACTAGCGCGCCCTACCGCAGCCACTGCCACATCCTGCCGTGGCAGCCAAAACTCCTGCCGCCGCTTGATCTTTGTTGCTGCGACATACTTCGAGATCTTAGAGTCGATTGTGTTTCGGGTCTGCCTCGGAAAAGGAAATGAAAAATATGGAATAGTTGGTTTCGCGTTCAAGAAAAAGAGAGAGGAGAGAAAAAAGAGTAGAGTTGGTTTTCGGTCTACCTTCTGAAAAATTGAACAGTGTGTCAAACTTTCACCAAAACTAGTGAAAATTGATGGAATCCTTCTACATATAGCGGCAAGCTTCCAAAAACAATTTCAACAAGTTTGGCGTACGGGATTGAAAGATATAACAGTTTCAAGTTGAGTCCGAGTCGGTTTCTAGTCCGAGTAGGAATCGATTCCGAGACACCTTTAGTAAAACATGCATAACTTTTGCATACGGTGTCCGTTTTTGACGTTTTTATACTCATTGGAAAACAAATGATGAGGCGCATCCAAAAAGAATGTCCTACTTGTGCTAGTAGCCCTCTAAGACCCCCAAAATCAACCATATTTGGACTTAAATTTGTGTCGTAAGTTTTTGGTTTCTGTTTTTGCCCTTTTTCTTGGTCTTCCCTTTAGAATTTGGGTTTCGCCTCAGCTGCAAAGTTGTAGATCTTGTCAAAACCTTTCAAACGAGCATATATAAGCCATACAAAACTTTGTTCCTTTCATCTTTGAGATTAGATGTTGTTTTCTGCTCAAACTAGAGGGTTGTTTACATTGTACGTTATTCATGTCTTTGTGCTCTACATCTTATGAACAATCTTGTGCCCTTAGACAGATGTTTGAATAGCTTGTGAAAACTCTTATTCTACGCTTGTGTCGACTAGACCAACCGTAAAAAGCCTCTGCGGAATCCCTTCTTTTCAAGTCAATTATATATTTGCAATTCAAATTGCGTATTACTTTGTTTTTACTTGTTCTTCGATTACTTGCATGAATTGATCATCGTGATCAGGTCAATCGGGTCTTTGACACGGTTGATAATGATTTGGTGATTAGTTTAGCGATTGCTTGGTTCGTACGTATTGCGTTCGTAGCCTGGATCGTGAGAGTTATCATCGTCCAATCAAAATTATTCTTCTCAACGAAAGATCGGGACAACATTATTTCATCAGTTTGTTCTAATGTATACATGCATGTTCACCAAGTGTTAGCATCCAAGAATTAGCTCTTTTTGAACAGAGTTGTAGCACTTTTTGAACAGAGTTGTAGCAAACTAGCGTGGCACTCACAAATTCACAATCAGAAAGAATCAGTCTAAAAAATAATTAGAGGGTACCAATGAACCTCTTTAATGATTATCCATGGTAATAGATGACCTTACCAATTAACTGCTCTTGCTTTTTATACCATATTATATCAGGTTCTACCCGGCCCAAAGGGGCCTCTCGTTCAATACAAATGCATCCAACAATACTCTGTACAGGAATTCACATATGCAAGTACAAGACTAGAGAATGAATGCGGAGGTGGATTCGATGCAGTTGATTCATCGAAGGCGCTTTTGAGACACTTTAATCTGGTTTTAGTGTTATTTGATCAGACTCCAGGAAAGCTTGATATGGCTCCATTATAAAATTAATGATATTCCAGAAACGCGCTTTCAATTCTCCCAAGTAGCACTACAAATATTACACTCAAAAACTACTCCAGAGATGCTGATTGAAGGCCCAAGTTACTGAATTAGCATGGAGATGTCAAAATAAAGTTGTGGCTGATAGCCTGGGGACGTCAAAAGAAAGTTGTTGTTGATATTAACACCCAAATAGCTAGTAAATAAAAAGTCAAAAATTGGCATGGGAACACAAATGCTTATCTTTTCGACAACACAGAACATTTACATATCATTTTATTAAGCTGATCCGTGCTGCAATTACTTTTCGTAATCGTATAGCTGAAGCCAAGATCTTACCATGAGAGGAATCAATGCCAAGAGTTGTTGTAGGCGTTCACAGTGCCTCTAACTCCGTCGCTGTAGGTGACTTCGCCGCCGGAGAAGTGACCATCGCCGGTGAAGCCACTGCTATCGGGGACCTTGCCACAGAAGATAACCTCACCCTTGGAGAAGTGAGAGGCAATCCCCCATGTACCGTTGTAGGATGCGTTGAATCTTGCGTCTCTGGACTTACCATATTGGCCGACGGTAGGAACAAGCTCGAGGACAGTGGCCGGGATGACCTTGAGGCCGATAGGGGGAGATCACGAAGACCGCGATGGGGATGACCTCGAAGACAGCTGCCAAGATGACATTGAAGCCAATGGCAGGGAAGATCACGAAGATCGTGGTTGGGACAAGCCTGAAGCCACGCGTGGGGACGATCTCGAAGACGGCGACAAGGACGATCTTGAAGATGGTGGCGGAGACGAGCTCGAGGCCGGCGTGGAGCTTGTGCGAGGGTTTGGCAAGGTTGGTCAGCGGACGAGGCAATGTCGCGCTCGGTGGTGGAATACAAGGTAAGAGAAGGTGGAGGGGAAGGCGGTGCTGGCGCCCAGCAGCTGTGGCGGAGTGCCGTCGCCGTCGTCGTGCTGTGGCAGCATTATGCACTGCGGCTACGTAGCCACCAGCTGGAGCATGCTGAGAAAAGGGGTACGTGTTGACCCTAGGGTCAATTTAGTCATGCCACTGATGGAACCTCTTTATTTTTGAGCTGGCTCAATACCCTTTGATGCCAAAATTTAGAGTTGGGCAATGTAGACCAATGGGCCAAACCGCCCTACTCTAATCCCTAATTGTTGGTGTCTGTAGCACAATGTTAGCCTCGATCACGGAGATGCCACAAGCACCACGAGGCCCCACTCTTGGCCAGAAGCCTGCTGCCACCGTAGCACCGCTTAGCAGCGGATGGTAGTCCCTACGGAGCAAGCGCCTAAAGAGGACACCGCGCGCGGCCCTGGCGACGATGGCTTGCCCTTTGCCGTCAAGACCTCCTCTTCATCTTCGCAGTTTTCTTGAGCACGGCCAACCACATCCACTGCGCTAGTCTGTGACACCACCTCGTGTTCAGTGAGGCAGAGTACATATGCTGCTCCACGCCACGCTCAGACCACTTTGTACCACTTCGTACAATGGAGAAATCATTTATATCAAGTATGGAAAACATTGACATAAAGTGTAAACATCTTCTATAGTGAGGCACTCATAACTGAGTGATGCGGATACGCACATGCTTTGCACTTTTCTGTCAAATATATTATTTCACTGGAAAGAAGTATTGAGCCGCATTAAACATTGTCAGGTAAATTTGTTTCTTAATAAATTTCCTTTTATTCGTGGGAACGATATACTACCTTATGGTAAATTCTTGTTTATTATTAGGTTTGAATATTATGTTGATTCCGGGGCCAAAGCAATAGAGAAACACAAGGTGGGTAATCATATTTGCTACAAAGAACAAAAGGCTCATAGCCTATTGGGATGGAAAGGAGAAAGCCAAGCAGCCCATGTAGCTAATCAAGGAGGAAAGAAGCCCATGCAGTGGGTGAGCAAAAAGGGAGAAGCCCAAGAACTTAAAACCCAAGTTTTGGACAAGATTTTGAAGGCCAATTCGGACCTCCCACATGCACAACCGAATTCAAACTTGGATTCAACTCAGAACTCAATTCGAATTCTGTTCAGGACAGCCCAACAGACACCTACTAAAATGGCCATAACTTTTACAAACGGAGTCCGATTGAGGTGTTCCTGTACTCTATGGAAAACTCTTGAAGTCTACTTTCAGATGGATCTAGCCCCACCTCCAAATTCCCTACGAGTCAGTCATAAACTGCGAAACAAGTCATGTCACTTTTTCAGTACGAGTCAAAGTAGGCCTAGGGCTTTGTAATCGAGTCCTATTCGGCCTCCAAGTGTTTGGCCGACTCTCTACCCCTTGTATCTCTTTAAAACACAGCCGCCACCCCTGTAAAAGGGAGACCAATTTATGCATAAAATTGAAACATAGCTATTGCTTGTTCTTTCGACACCAGAGTTCATGCGAGGACTTTGAGAGAGAACTAGGTGATCCATTGTTTTGTTCTGCAATTCAGGTCAAGCTGTTGTTCCATTGGGAATTGGGGACTTGGCGTTCGTCGTTCGTGGTCTTGCGACGAACAATTATCCGGTGTGTTTTGGGCGTATTCTGAAGAGTTGAGGGTTCGTGCATTGGCGCGAGTGTTCAACTAGCGACATCGTCTAGTTCGCATCAACTATCCATAATTCCTCACTGAGAAGATCAGACCCTCCCCGTATCACTAAGAAAATTGTCCTCCATGCGAATGATCACAAATTGCATATTGGTTATGTTTACCACACAAATTTCCTGAAGTGGACAAATCACTTTATACGACAGGGAAATCAGCCATAACAATTGTGCCAAACATTGACACAAATGTTCGTATATATAGCAAGCGAGGCTAAGGTGTGCGGGATTGGAAATGTACCTCCATGCTTACAATCACGAATGTAATATTGGTCGTAGGAAATCGACTTGATGAGAAGACAAATTATAATTACTTCAATAAAAACAAAATAAGTCTTGTACAACAAATAATGCTGCCATCGCACAAATTTATCACAAAATGACATTTTCAGCTGATGACTAGCAACCACTATATCCTCCGACCACCGACCACTATATCCTCCGATCGCTCTGACCATGTTATATTATCCGATCCCTCCAACCACGTTATAGCCTTTGAGTACCGATCGGTTACTGTAGTTTCAACTATCAATTGGTTACCGTAGCACCTGACCACTCTAAAAACTCTAAATTCCTAACCACACTCACAGTTTTGACCACATATAATTTCTGACTCCTCTAGCCACACACAAAATATTGTAGCTTACGACCACTTTTCTTTAACAAAAATAATTTCAAAATCTGATAGAAGCCCGTATTTCTTCATACTAACTCCGATTAGACCTGTTTAAATTTCTAAATTCATCTAAAATTAAGATATATACAAATCTTCCTTATTTTAAAATTTTTGGACTTTATTTGAATTTTATTTGAGTTTGGTGGATTATTTTCAGGTGTAGACTGTGACGATTCCGAGGAATTCTTGACGACAATTCTCACCAATTCGAGGAGCAAAGAAAGTTACACACCTTGATCTTGTTGATCCTAGTTTGCAAATAAAATTGTCCTGTTTTAAATTATTCTGCATGTATATTTTTATTCAACGCATTTCAATTCAATTTTAACCTTAGTTATTACCTACTTGTCAATTCCTCCATTGATATTGATTCCCGGATACCTTGTCACCCTAGAATAAAAATCTAGTTAGTACACTAGTATGGACTAGAGAATTTTGTATCAACTGCTTAGACCTACTTAGACATAATTTTTTGTTTGGGATAACTTTTTTACATAAAATGATAAGCTTTTCAAATATACCCTTAACTTCGGTGAGTCAAGAAAGACTATGAATTATTTCAATATATATATATATATATATATATATATATATATATATATATATATATATATATATATATATATATAATCGAGTTTAGACTTAGGCAAATGGTATGGTGATGTATGCTTGCTGTCACACGTTGTCGTTCGGTGACACAACGGTGAAACGAGCCTATGTCATTTAAGGACTGACCTGTGAGCTACTGTTATAAAGTCCTATTGTACTACCACAAGGTTGGTATTGGACAATCTCGACTGACTAATTTGTGAGTGCCAAACTTAGTCTCGCTATAGGTTGAATGTGAACGTGGCGTCGGCCGCGAGAAGTCTCACACGGTACAAGAGGGGGCTCCAACTTATAGATTCATGTTGTAGTGAAATCTTAGTGGAGGTATGGCTACGTTGACAGCTTTGCATTTTAAAGGCCTTGTTATGATTTTCTTAGTCGCACGCCTACAGAAGCATATAATGACCGACATTATGAGTTAATCATATGTTGTAGGTAAAGTTATACTACCTCTGCAGAGTGTGTATTCTATCCGAGATGGCCATGCCCACGGTCATGGGCGTGCCAAGTAAAGTTTTACACGGACTAAACTTTGTTTTCAAAAATAGTTCACAAAATGCTTATGGATAGATGGAATCCATATGAAATCTTTTTGGAGAAAGATGCTCCGGGTGGGATGCCCATGGAAAGGTTAGTATGGGGGTAGACCTACACTAACGCACTATACTTATTGTTTATGAACTATGACAAAACTTAGTTGTTCTTAGATTAACCTGATCACCAAAAATTGCATCGGAACGGTGGTTAATCTTACAATGATGTTTTTGTTTACTGTATTAAAATCAGCAATTTCTAATCTATTCACTGTATTTCTTTAGATGTTGTTTTATGCTCAACTAACCCTATATGCCTTCACTTGCCAGCTTTGCATTATTATTGCATTTTCCTGTGTAACTTGTGGAATACATTTTATATGCTCACTCTTGCTTAATTCTGTTATTCAGAGGAGGACTGTTACTCCGATGGAAATTGATATGTGGGTAGAGTTTTTGTATTTTGCCAACTCCCATACTTGTGGCTGGGCTTTTGTAAAAATCCCTACAAAAAGTAATATCTTCCTTCCCGTATTCGAGCAAATGGCAAATTTTGCCCCATTTGACTCGTTTTGGCAAAAGTAGCCCACGGAGAGGTTCACAAGAGTAAAAACACTTGTCCTCCTTGCCATATAATAATATGGTTGGAGCCTGGAGCACAATATCAATCTCAATCACGGAGAGGCCTCTGACGCCACGAGCCCGCGCACGTGGCCAGAAGCCTGCTGCCACCGTAGTCCCGCTTGGCAGCTGATGGCAATCCCTAGGGAGCAAGCACTTGAAGCGGACACCGCGCGCCGACGTCGACCTCGTCCGCTTCACCGTGGAGATGCTTCCCTTCATCTTCACATTTTTCTTGAGTACGGCCGACCTCGTCCGCTGCGCTGCAATCTATAGGCTATGGCACCACCTTGTGTTCTGCGAGGCAGATTACGTCCAGCTCGTTTCGGCTTTTTGGATTTAGCTTTTGATAATGAGATTATTTTTCACTACTCATAAATTTCGTTTTTTTGAACTTTTGGTTTTTTAAGCTTTTTGCCGGTTTTTTTTCTGTATTCGTTTGCGTTGTCCGTGATGAGTTAGCATATTTTTTCTATTTTTTTAAATTTAATTACGTAAAATAAGCCACTTCGGCTACAGTGAAATTTCAGTTGCTATAGTGCAATTACAGCCATAAGTCACAGCTTTTCAGCCCAACCGAGCGGGGCCTCTGCCACGCCACGCCATGCTCAGACCACTACTTATGATGGAGAAATGAATTGTAACAAGTATGGAAAAACATTGACAAACATTTTTCTATAGTAAGTGAGACACTCATGAATGAGAAAGTGTCCGCCACGTTTATGATCCACGAATTAAATATCGGTTGTGTTTACTGCACACTTCTTCTTGCTAGGAAACCTGGATCTAGGTCGAAAGCCTTGGCCCATGGTGGTTACCTCACCAGTAGACTATAAATAGGGAGCCGTACCGGCAATTTGTATACGCAATCAGAAAGAAAGCAATAAAGAAAAACCAGGAGTTCTCTCTACCCCTATGTGTTTCAATCTATTATTCTATCTTCTGTGATTTATCTTGTTTTCATTAAGCATAGAAATCGATCGGACTGGTCGCAAACGACGGTTTCTCAACACATTATCAGCATGACTCGCTCCACTGAATCGAAGGTAATCATCGAAGCACTAGTAGATTGAATTGTCTAGATCGCTCTAAATTCGCAGTTTTCACTTTCTAGATTATTTTTTATGGTGCAAATTCGCTCTAATCTACCGCGAGCAGATTTGAAGACGTCGGCACAATGTCGTTCGAAAGATTGCATCACAGAGTAGATGTTGATTGCACTGTAAATTGAAGAAAGACAAAGAAAAAAGCTGGCACGGCTGGCCCCATACGGCCACAGTGTGCAAAGCCACCGCCGGCCCTATTCCCGAGCGCGCCGTCGATGGTGGCCCAAAGCCACGGCTGGCTCCGCCAGCCGCCGGCCCTTTTCCTCGTGCGCCGTCGTGCGCGTCGACGTGCAGGCCCGAAGCCACCGCTGGTCGCTCGACCGCACCGCATGGGCCGCCTCGGCTTCCATGCCGGACACACTGTCCGATGCGCCGCCTGTCACGTGCAATCTCTAGGGAGCAAGCGCTTGAAGCGGAGGCCGCGCGCCGACGTCGACGATGATGACGATGGCTTGCCCTTCACCGTGGACATCCTTCCCTTCATCTTCACATTCTTCTGGAGTACGGTCGACCTCGTCCGCTGCGCTGCAACCTGTAGGCTGTGTTCTGCGAGGCAGATTACATCTGCCACGCCACGCCATGCTTAGACCACTTGTTATGATGGAGAAATGAATTGTAACAAGTATGGAAAAACATTGACAAACATTCTTCTATAGTAAGTGAGACACTCATGAATGAGAAAGTGTCCGTCACGTTTATGATCCACGAATTAAATATCGGTTGTGTTTACTATACACTTCTTCTTGTTAGGAAACCTGGATCTGGGTCGGAAGCCTTGGCCCATGGTGGGTACCTCACCAATAGATTATAAATAGGGAGTCGTACCGGTAATTTTGTATACGCAATCAGAAAGAAAGCAATAAAGAAAGACCAGGAGTTCTTTCAACCTCTTTGTGTTTCAATCTACTATTCTGTCTTCTGTGATTGATCTTGTTTTCATTAAGCAGAGAAATCGATCGGACTGGTCGCCAGCGACGGTTCCTCAACACGTTATCAGCACGACTCGCTCCGCTGAATCGTAGGTATTAATCGAAGCACTAGTAGATTGAATTGTCTATATCGCTCCAAATTTGCAGTTTTCGCTTTCTAGATTATTTTATACGGTGCAAATCTGCTCTAATCTACCGTGAGCAGACTTGATGTTGCCGGCACAATATCATTCGGTAGATTGCATCACAGAGTAGATGTTGATTGCACTGTAGATTGAAGAAAGAAAAGAAAAATCGCACGATCGGCCTGTCTGACGCGGTGTGCAAAGCCACCGCTGGCCAACCGCCGGGCGCTGGCTCTGCTCCCGAGTGCACCGTCGATGGTGGCCCGAAGCCATGGTCGGCTCTGCCAGCCGACGGCCCTCCACATCATGCGCCACCGTGCGCACCGACGCGCAGGCCCGAAGCCGCCGCCGGTTGCTCACCGCACCACATGGGCCACAACGGCTTCACGCTGGACACGTAGCCCGATGCGCCGCCTATCGTGTGCAATCTCTAGGGAGCAAGCGCTTGAAGTGGAGGCCGCGCGCTGACGTCGGCGACGATGACGATGGCTTGCCCTTCACCATGGAGATCCTTCCCTTCATCACATTTTTCTTGTGTACGGCCGACCTCGTTTACTGCGCTGCAACCTGTAGGCTGTGGCACCGCCTTCTGTTCTGCGAGGCAGATTACATCTACCATGCCACGCCATGCTCAGACCACTTGTTATGATGGAGAAATGAATTGTAGCAAGTATGGAAAAACATTGACAAACATTCTTCTATAGTAAGTGAGACACTCATGAATGAGAAAGTGTCGGCCACGTTTATGATACACGAATTAAATATCGGTTGTGTTTACTACACACTTCTTCTTGTTAGGAAATCTGGGCCTGTGTCAGAAGCCTTGGCCCATGGAGCGTATCTCACCAGTAGATTATAAATAGGGAGCCATACCGGTAATTTTGTATAAGCAATAAGAAAAAAGCAATAAAGAAAGACCAGGAGTTCTCTACCTCTTTGTATTTCAATCTACTATTCTATCTTCTATGATTGATCTTGTTTTCATTCAGCAGAGAAATCGATCGGACTGGTCGCCAGAGACGGTTCCTCAACACGTTATCAGCACGACTCGCTCCGGTGAATCGAAGGTAATCATCGAAGCACTAGTAGATTTAATTGTCTAGATCGCTCTAAATTCGTAGTTTTCGCTTTCTAGATAATTTTCTACGGTGCAAATCCGCTCTAATCTACCGCGAGCAGACTTGAAGTCGCCGGCACAATGTTGTTCGGTAGATTGCATCACAGAGTAGATGTTGATTGCACTGTAGATTGAAGAAAGAAAAAGAAAAAAAAATCTGGCGCAGCTGGCCCGTACGGCCGCAGTGCGCAAAGCCACCGCCGGCCAACCGTCGACCGCTGGCACTCCTCCCGAGCGCGCCGTCGATGGTGGCCCGAAGCCACGCCAGCTCCGCCAGCCGTCGGCCCTTCTCCTCATTCTCCGTCGTGCGCGCCGACGTGCAGGCCTGAAGCCGCCGCCGGTCGCTCGACCGCACCGCATGGGCCGCCTCGGCTTTCATGTCGGACACGTTGTCTGATGCACCACCTGTCGCGTGCAATCACTAGGGAGCAAGTGCTTGAAGCGGACACCACGCGACGACGTCGGCGACGATGACGATGGCTTGCCCTTCACCGTGGAGATCCTTCCCTTCATCTTCACATTTTTCTTGAGTACGGCCTACCTCGTCTGCTGCGCTGCAACCTGTAGGTTGTGGCACCGCCTTGTGTTCTGCGAGGCAGATTACATCTGCCACGCCACGCCACGCTCAGACCACTTATTATGATGGAGAAATGAATTGTAACAAGTATGGAAAAACATTGACAAACATTCTTCTATAGTAAGTGAGACACTCATGAATGAGAAAGTGTCCGCAACGTTTATGATCCACGAATTAAATATCGGTTGTGTTTACTGCACACTTTTTCTAAAGTGGACAATCCAATTTATACGATGGCAAAATCAACCATAATAAGTGTGGCAAATATCTGTACAAACATTCTTTTACGGAAGTCAAGGCTAAGTTCTGAGTTCGGAAGTACGTACCTCAACGCTTACGATCACGAATGAAATATTGGTCACAAAAAATAAACTTGTCTAATTTAAGTGCAACAAAACACATTAGAATCATATGTTCACGAATGAAACATTGGTCGCATAAAATAGACTTGTCTAATTTAAATGCAACAAAACACATTAGAATCATGTGTGCAATTAAGCAAATTGCACCTTAAGTCTGCACCATGCAAGTATGTACGTATACATACACATGTACAATGTGCAAGTCATACAATTGTTACATGATTTGGGGTATAAGATTCCCAAGAGGAGCAAATATGCAAATATGAGAGATCATGTGGAGGTGTCCCTATGTTTGTGATGAGTAATTGACGGTTGGTTTAGTAAGTTTGAGTTTGTTTTGGGTATTCTAGGGTTGAGTACGTTTTTACTTATGCTATGATGATTATGCTATTTCGTGCGGTGCTATGTGACGGTTTGTTTGTCTGTGTGACTGCAGGACTTCGGAGCTAGGTCATGGTGAGACGAGGAGGACCGGGACTAGGCACAGGAGGTGTTGAGGTCCAGACGGTCAGTGATGCCGAAGATGATCGAGGCTGGTGAGGTGGTTGCGAGTCGGGAGACGAGGAACCGGAGCTGGAGCTACCGATGGTGCACATGACGGGCGACGACGAGAGAACCAGGACTAGACTCAGGGAGGAGTCGGAGGCCCAGACGGTTGGAGGTTGGTTGCGGTCGTGGCGGCGGCAGACTGTGACTAGACTCAGGTGGAGTCAGAGGTCTCGGTCGGTGTCGGGTGGACGCGATGGGCATCGGCGAGTGGATCGGGACTAGGCTCAGGTGGAGTCGGAGGTCCAGACGGTCAGTATGCCGGGTGCGGTCGTGTGCAGCAGAGTGGATCGGACTAGACTCAGGGAGGAGTCGAGGTGTAGTCGATCAAAGGTGCCGGTTGCGGGAAGCTTCCGGGAAGGTGCTTGAGGGGCAAATTGGAGATTTGACTCAAGTAATGAGAGGAGGGGCTGTTTTTCCCTCCAAATACTGGTCATGTAGACTTTGACCTTGCCTCATATGGTGTGTGAGGTGGAGGAGTGGATGTTGTATGACATTTCTTGTCTTGCTTCTTTGAGGTGAGCTCTTGCCTTCAAAATGAGGAGAGGGAGGCAGCAGGGGCAGATCATTCAGTAGAAGTAAGGGGAGAGTAAGCAAGAAATGAGTGTGTGTTCTCCATGTTGAGTTCTGGGCGTGAGCTCAAGCAGTGTGAGCATGTAGTGTGTTCTTCCCTTGTATCAAACACGTATGGGGACGTAGTGGTTGTATACCTCTTGTAATCATTCATGGGAATGAATTTATTTGAGAATTTCAGTTTGGTTTCTCCTTCTCTGAGATGGATTTTAGTTTATGCATTTCCTCTGTTTGGTACTGTGCTAGGGTTTGATGTCAGGGCACTTTGATATCTCTTGATTTCCCTTCAAAGGATGTGCCCTGATGTTAGTTCCCATGCCCTCATACCATTGCTAAACTAAATGCAAAGTTTCATCAGAGGATGGAGGAATCTCAAGCAATCTGAAGATTTGTCTTTTCTCTGTCAACTTTCAGAATTTTGTCAAAATCTCGATTTCTTGCTCTTTTGATGAATCCTTTTGTTTCCTGAGGTCTCAATGATATTTGGACCAAAGTCTTGCTCTTATGACCTGAAAACAACAAACTTTTATTTGTCAAATTCTCTGTCTTTTCGGTTGTTTTTCAGTAATTTCGGTGCAGCAAGTTTGATCAACAGCTTTGTAGTTTGATCGACTCCTTTCGATTCGGTTTCTCACTGGTCAGTGTTGTTTTTTCTTGTGTCTTGTTTTTCAGAGACAAATTCAGCAAACTGAATGCTACCAGTTCGGCAAGCTGCAGTCTATTTTCAGTTCTGAAATTTCAGTTTCCTGCTGATTTCAGTTTGTGTTTTCAGTTTTCGATGGATGCACTGCAGATTTCGATTTTATTTTCAGTTTTCGATGGCTGCGGTGTGCAGATTTTAGTTTTATTTTCGTTTTGATGGCGCAATGTGCAGATTTCAGTTTGTGTTTTCGCCAAGATGGCTGCAGTTGCAGATTTCAATATTTATTTTCAGTTTTCAGTGGCTGGCTTCCAGTGAGCATTGAACTTCTTGCTTCATAGCTTCTGTAGCTATCGGAGAAGAAAAAATTATGGATACTTAGGGGCGGAAATTGAAAGGCACCATTCACCCCCCCCCCCTCTGTTGCCGTTCCCGATCCTACAAAATATACAAACATCCGTATATTACATCTTGCTCTTCGAGGAAATGACACATTTAACCCCGTTTGACTCATTTTCGTAAAAGTAGCCTCCTGATGCTAGAAAATGCCGAATTAGTCCCTTCCATCAGTTAGTCATCATCTTCTATCTCATGCCTACACCATGATTCCTCCCTACGAGCTTTGTGTCGTGCCAAAGCCAAAGCCACGATGCCTACTAACACCTTGAACACCCTTCCCCGGAGAGTCCCTTGATGAGTGCTTTGCGAGATTACAACAGGACCAATTCAAGTGAGATTACAACAAGTTTGAAACGCTCGCCGGAGAGTCCCTTGATGAGTGCTTTGCGAGATTTAATAAAATCTTGAGCAACCTCCGAGCGGTCGGTCTCACATATCCCGACTCGGACAACGCTCGTCAAATGCTTTCGGCCTTGGATTTGCGTGTGTGGGAGATGAAGGTGACCACCATCAAGGACACCACGGACCTCTCTACTTTGACTCTTGATGCGTTGTACTCACGCCTCAAGACTCACGAGATTGACATTGTCTCTCGCAAGTCGAAGTCACAATCGATGGCGTTGGTCACTGATCCCAGTCCTGCCTCTGGTTCTTCTGCTGGCACTCTCTTGGGTTTCTCCTTAGCTGCTCTGTGTGATATTGATGATGAGCATCTAGATCAGCTCTCGGAGACCCAACTAGCCCTTTTAGCCAGAAAATTTTCTCATGCTTACAAGAGGGCTAGAGAGAGAAAGAGAGGAGGACGAGTGATTTGCTTTGAGTGCGGTGGCCCCAACCACATTCGAGTAAACTGCCCCAAGCTGGAGGGCAAGAATGACGTCGATGGTTCGAGCAAGAACGTCTACACCGACAAGAACCGCTTCAAGAAGACTGCAAGCAAAGGGAAGAAGTTCCACAACCTTGACAAAGCCAAGAGGCTCTTCCATCGCGTCCTCACCGCCTTCGACGACCTCGACCTCAGCGAGGTGGAGGGGTGGAGTGACGACGATGGGAAGGACGAGCAAGATCCCAAGGATGGCGAGGACTTCAGCGGTATGTGTTTCATGGCCCTTGAGGGCGAGATCAGCGACATCAGCAACAGCAAGCTCTACTCCGACTCCGATGAGGTATATCCCTCCTACGACCAGCTAAATGAAGCTTTTCTTAAGCTAGGTGGATTTCATGCTAGATCTAGAGCTAGGTGTAGCGAGTTGGAGAAGGAAGTAGAGAGATTGTCATGGGAGCTTACTTCACTTATATCTGCTCCCTCCCGTGATGAATGTGATACATGCCCTGCTTTGCTTGATGATATGGAGAAGCTAAGGACCTCGTATGATAGTTTGTCTTCTGAGCTAGATTTGCTTAAGGTGGAGAATGTTAGTCTGCTTGCTGAATTAGAGATGAGTAGGACTGTTGCTATTTCATCTTCTATTGTTGAGACTATTTCTTGCACCTCATGTGAGGACAAGGAGAATGCATTTAGAGGTCTTTATACCATGCTTCTCGATTTGCCCGAGACTTGTGAAAGCTGTAATAATTTAAAGATGAACCTAAAACGGGCAGATCACAAAATTGCTGAGTTACAAGCCTTTCTACTTGAGCCTATTGCTTCATGTGTGAATTGTCCTAAGCTGACGGCTGAACTTGAATCTGTCTATAAGCAGTTTCAAGAATTAGTTAATGACAAAAACAAATTGGCTAAGTTTGCTTCTAAGGATCCTGTTAGCTCACCATGCAATAATTGTAACAAACTAAAATCTGAATTGGTTACATTGGATGAAAAATGTATGAAGCTAAGTAAGGACCTTCTAGAGAAGCAACCTCCTGCTTGTAATGTGTGTGTTGTTGAGAAGAAGCATGAGGGTTTGGTAGAGACGCCTAGCAACGTGAACCACTTGGCTAGCAGTAGGACTGTCCATTCCGAGTCAACTGTGCGTGCACAAGCCATTCGTTCCTCTGTTGTTCGTTCTTCTTCTACTCCCTTACCTTCTGCTGTATCTTCTTCCCCCTGCTCTTCTTGCGCTTCTCTCTTTCGGGAGTGTCAGTATCTTATGAACACTCTCGAGAGGTTTGTAGGAGGCAACAAGAATCTAAATCTTATTCTAGACCAATCAAAGATTTGCAAATTTAATCAAGGTCTAGGATACAATTTTCTTGAAGATATTAGGAAGCATCCACATGCTATTCTTAGACCCATAGTAGGAGGTGTGATCGACATTGAGCCTAGATCTGAGAAAGTGCAATTCAAATCTGCGGGTTTTGTCCAGGGGATTTCTGACAGCAAGGTGATTCCACCTGTCGCTTCGACCTCTCAGAAGGCGAAGTCCCATCGTGCTACTTCTACCTCTCAGAAGGTGAAGTATCACTGCACCTTCTGTCAAAAGGATGGACACTCGATCGAGAGATGCTTTAGGCGCGCCAAGATCGTGCGTAGAGACCGTGTCGAGGCTCTTAGGCGTATTCAGGGTCAGCACCAGACCTCGAGTGCACCTAAGACCGACACGAGGTCGAGAGTTGCTTCTACTGATGGGTTTGGGCATCATCGAGGACTTGGGTTTTCCGAGTTTTCTGTTTTTCGTCCTCGATATGCCCCTGGTCATGACTTCCGCCGTTCTGAGAGTAGATCTCATTTCCCCCATCGAGATGGCTACCCCGCGGCGAGCTCAGCATGTTGATGGTGCTCCGACTCGCTCCCCCGTAGTAGTCAGGCCCAACAACGGCAGTGCGCACATAGACCTTCGCGCTTTGAGCGACGAGAGCGTAGGGTAGATAGAGGTCAGTCGTGTGTGGCTACTTATTCTGCTCCACGTGTTACTCAGTATTAGGTGCCAAAATCACTCTTGATTTATCCCATTACTGAGACTTTACTCTCTGCTTGACTCAGGTTCGCCGGGCTGGGAAGGGAAAGGTTTGGCTTGTTGACTCCGGTTGTTCTCGTCATATGACCGGAGACTCTCGTTGGTTATCTTCCTTAGCCCGTGCTCCAGGTGATGAGACTATCACCTTTGGAGATACTTCGTCTGGGCGCGTCATCGCGAAAGGTACTGTGCGTGTTAATGATTCTTTTATTTTGAAAGATGTTGCCTTGGTTAGTAAGCTGCAGTATAATTTGCTTTCGGTCTCTCAGCTTACCGATGACGGTTATGAGGTGAGCTTCAAGAAAAATAATTGCAAAATTCTTGACTCTTCGGGAAGTCTGGTTTGCGGGATTCCTCGTTATGGGAGGATCTTTCGTGCTAATTTTGTTGAGTCTTCTGGTGATCCTCTCCGGTGTTTAGTTGCTTCAGAGTCCCGTGACCTCACTTTCTGGCATAGGAGACTTGGTCATATAGGATTTGACCATTTGACCCGAGTTAGCGGCCACGATCTCATTCGCGGTCTGTCGAAACTCAAGATGGTCAAAGATCTTGTTTGCGCTCCTTGCCGGCACAACAAGATGGTTGCCGCTTCTCATCCTCCGGTCACAGCTACTATGACCGATGCACCAGGACAGCTGCTCCACACGGACACAGTTGGACCAGCTCGAGTGTAGTCAGCAGGAGGGAAGTGGTATGTTCTTGTCGTAGTCGACGACTTCTCGAGGTATTCTTGGGTGTTTTTCTTGGCCTCGAAGGATGAGACATTTACCCATTTTCAGGGTTTATTTAGTAAGCTTTCTGTTGAGCTCCCGGGTGCCTTACGAGCAATCCGCAGTGACAATGGCACGGAGTTCAAGAATTCTTACTTTGAGAGGTTTTGCAGTGAGACCGGTGTAGAGCACCAGTTCTCTTCTCCATACGTCCCTCAGTAGAATGGCGTTATGGAGAGGAAGAACCGTACCCTGGTTGAGATGGCCAGGACGATGCTTGATGAGTACTCTACACCAAGGAAGTTTTGGGCTGAGGCTATAGCCACCGCGTGCCATGTTTCAAATCGTGTTTTTCTCAAGGCACACTTGCATCGCACCTCTTATGAGTTGAGGTATGGGCGAAAGCCCAGCGTCTCGCATTTTCGTGTGTTTGGATGCAAGTGCTTTATTTTAAAGTCCGGGAACCTAGATAAATTCGAGTCATGTTCTTGTGATGGGATCTTTCTAGGTTACTCGCCTTCTTCGCGGGCTTATAGAGTCTGGAACTGCGAGACTAGTAAAATAGTAGAGATCTGCGAGGTGACCTTCGATGAGGCCAGTCCGGGGACTAGGCCTGATATCTCAGCTTCTTTAGAGCAGTCTGAGACCATCTTTGTGGATGATGAGAACGATGGAGATGAGGGTTGTCTACCCGATCATGTTCCTCATCCTCCTCCCCTTGAGGTACCTTCTTCCACTGCACCTCAAGGCGATCAGCCCATGCCTTCTGTTTCTTCTGGAGCTAGTGGCTCTGTTCCTACCTCATCAGCTCATGAGGTAGAGGCCACTACTTCATCTCACCCTGGACCTCCCCGAAACATCCAAAAAGACCATCCTTCCGAGCAGATTATTGGAGACCTTTTTGAGCGTGTCACACGCTCAAAGTCAGGACTGTCTCAGTTATGTCTCCATTATGCCTTAATTGCCTCGTTTGAGCCCAAGGATGTGTGTCATGCACTATCTGATGAGTCTTGGGTCAATGTCATGCATGAGGAATTAGAGAATTTTGAGAGAAACAAGATCTGGTCGCTTGTTGAGCCTCCTCGAGGTCACAATATCATTGGGACTAAGTGGGTGTTCAAGAACAAGCAGAGTGAGGATGGGGTGATTGTTCGAAACAAGGCTAGACTGGTAGCTCAGGGCTTCTCCTAGGTTGAGGGTCTAGATTTTGAGGAGACCTTTGCCCCTGTAGCTAGACTTGAGGCCATTAGAATCCTGCTTGCCTTTGCAGCTTCTAAGCGTTTCAAGCTTTACCAGATGGATGTCAAGAGTACCTTCCTCAATGGCCTTATTGAGGAAGAAGTCTATATTAGACAACCTCCAGGTTTCGAGAACCCCAAATACACAAACCATATCTACAAGCTTTTCAAAGCATTGTATGGACTTAAGCAAGCCCCTAGAGCTTAGTGTGAGAGACTTAAGTCCTACCTGTTGAGTCAAGATTTTGAGATGGGTAAGGTGGATAAGACCTTGTTCATTCGTCGGCATGGTACTTATCTTCTGCTCGTCCAGATTTATGTGGATGACATTATCTTTGGCGGCTCTTCTCATGCTCTCGTTTCACAGTTCTCGGATGTCATGAGCACCGAGTTTGAGATGAGCATGATGGGTGAGTTGACTTTCTTCCTTGGCTTCCAGATCAAGCAGACTCGGGAGGGTACTTTCCTGCATCAGGGCAAGTACACTCGTGACCTCCTGACGCGCTTTGACATGAGTGATAGTAAGCCGGTGTCAACTCCCATGGCTTCTACAGCTTCGCTTGACCCAGATGAGGATGGCGAGCCAGTTGACCAAAAAGAGTACAGAAGCATGATCGGCTCCCTCTTGTACCTCACTGCCTCGAGACCAGACATACACTTCTCTGTGTGTCTTTATGCTTGGTTTCAGGCTTCTCCTCGCGTATCTCACCGCCAGGCGGTGAAGCGCATCCTTTGGTACCTTCGAGCTACCATTGACTATGGTATCTGGTACTCTTCCTTTTCCGGTCTTTCCCTCAGAGCCTGTTCGGACGCAGACTATGCGGGCTGTAGGATAGATAGGAAGAGCACTTATGGCACCTGTCAATTCATTGTCACTTCTCTTGTCTCTTGGTCTTCTAGGAAGCAGTCCGGTGTTGCACAGTCCACTACAGAGGCCGAGTACGTTGTCGCAGCTAGTTGCTGCAGCCAGGTACTTTGGATGGCTTCGACCCTGCGGGACTTTGGGTTAGTTATAGATAGTGTTCCACTCTTTTGTGATAACACTTCTGCTATTAACATTGCCAAGAACCCAGTGCAGCATTCTCGGACCAAGCACATTGATATTCGATATCATTTCCTTCGAGACCATGGGGAGAAGGGTAACATAGTGCTGCAGTTTGTGAAAAGTGACCACCAGTTGGCTAATATCTTCACCAAGCCTTTGGATAGCTCTAGGTTTTCAGCCTTGCGGGGAGAGCTTGGGGTGGTTTGTCCTTATGGACTGTAGTGAGGGGGAGCTTTGTGCTTTACTATTTTATTTTGTATATTATGCTCCTGTCATTTTGTTGCATTGCATATGGGTGCATTTGGGTTAGTCCTCCTAGCATAGATTAGAGTGTTTCTCTCGTCTAGCTGGTTAGACTTCTTCTCATGTTGTGATCTAGGATGCTGAGTATTAGCTGTTTCTCATCTCACTAGGTTAAGCTTACTCACTTCTTATCGGTTCTAGCAGGGGTTGAGCCACCCTTGGGTAGACAGGGAACATGTTTGCTCCTTAGTTTGTTAGACGAGCAGTTGATAGTCCTAGTGTCATATGGGGTAGATGAGAGTCAGTCTGAGCCATAGTATCCTCTTTATCTTGCCTATGCTTTAAAACGCCTTCTCGATTTCTTTGCCGACCGACTTTATAGCTTTGGTTCAGGGGGAGTTCATTTGGGAGCTTCTGGAGCTTAATATTGATATAACTCAACTTGAACTAAAAGTGCATCACATATTGAGGGGGGCTGGATTTCCTTGCATTTCATTCTAGCATTCTGCATTGTAATATAATCATGGAGCCTTGACTATTATCCATATATGACATGTTTACAATGCCTTACATCATACCATGATCCATGCTTATTTGCTAGATTTATCATAACTTCATATGTGTCGTCAAGCCTTTGCCATTGATAAGTTAATTAAAATTGCACAACTTGAATTAAGACATGTCATGTTAGCTCTTGAGACTAGTCTATCTTTAGATATCCTTTTATGATCCAGCCATGTCAAATAGGCTGAGTTGAGTCTTGAATCTATATTGAGCTTTAGTTTGAGCTATGTTAGTTCTTGATAATTTATTGCTCTTGCACTAAATTCAGTAAAAAACAGGCGATCTCTTTTGTGCGAAAGAACTGATCTCACCAATTCTTTCTCATGAGGCTGCTTGCCATTGCACTAGGCATGAACTCAGGGGGAGTTTTGGATGACCAAGATCATCTCCTTAAGCTTTTTGCTTGGAGTGGTCGCATAAGGCTTGAGATCTAGCACATGACTAAAATTTTGGTTGGTAACAACTGTGAGTTTCAAAGAAAAATATGTTAATTGTGCTAAAATTGCTTAACTACAAAAAGAATCAAGTACTTGAACCCATGATTCATTCTTGAACTTGTAGCAGTCTAAATTGACTCACTTCTAGCTTCTTGATTCCACTTAGACTATTGACATGACTTGCATCATCTTTGGATACCTCTACCTAGACGTTGATCTTGAATAGCTTGACATGCTAAGAAATTCATCAAAATTTCAGATTGCTACTTATGTGGCTTGGCTTGATTGTGCATATCTTGTTATGATTTTGATAGCATTCATATGTATTATGGCTTGGATAATCTTCATGGCTCTAATTGCTTAACATTGAATAAAATTCAGCCACACCATGTTATATTTAATGGATCGCGCGTAGGCTACGATAGCAGAAAACAAAACTTTTCTACCGCGCACACAAGAACATCATGCTTAAGGAGGGATCATGGATCGTTACCACTAGACGGCAGCAGCATGTGAAGAAGAGTTGGAGAAGCCGATCCAACCATGCGGCGAGGTAGTAGTGGAAGTAGTCGATCGTTCGAACCGATCGTCTCCTCCACGCGATCAACCGCACCACGCGGATCCGATCCGTAGGTTGTTGATGCCGATCAACGCCGCAACCAGCAGCGTCTCCACCGGTATCCACACGTCCGGGGTTGAACGCCGATCGCGAGTGTACCGACTCGCGAGCGGCTAGGGTTTGGCTCGGAGGTGGCGGCTACGGATTAGCTCGGGATTATCGGATCGTTCCCTCACCCCTCGCCATATATATAGACCTCCTCACTTGGGCCTCGTGGACCGAGGCCCAATAGGAGTCTATCCGGATCTCTATCCGAATTGAGCCCATATCCGAATCACATTCGAATTAGTGTTCCAACCCGTTAAGTGTGCGACCACAGAGGTTCACGTATACTTGGTCGCGACCGAAACACCTTTCCGGTCACCGTGTTAATAGCGGCCTCTAGTAAGACATATTAACCCCAAAGTATACGTAAAGATCATATCGGTGAACACGTAATGTTCTCATGTACTAATCCCTTTGCCTCACGATATAGATTGAGCTTAAGGCGAGACCTGTGTCATCCTCTTAATAGCTCAATCACTCTCTCGATTCCGTGATGGATTATAAACTCGTGATTGACTCCTCAATCATCTTGGCATGGCCATGCACTTTCATAATCCATTACATTGAGGGGCCGAGATATCTCTCCCATAAGGAGGGGCAAATTCTATCTTGATCATTCACATCCCACTACATGTTTCATGGCAAACCCAAAGACTACTTTTATGACTACCCGCCACGGAGTAGTGTTTAGTAGTCCCAAAGTAGCTACTACGCATCTTGGGAACCATGATGATCTCAAGTCTAAGGATTCCACATAAACACTACTTGAGACCAACTGATGACACATGGAATCTCTGCAGTGTCTCATGGCGGGTCTATCCAACATATGTTCACTAACACATGTCCATATTATTGATTTGGTATCTCCATACCATGAGACATGATCATCAATCAATACATATGCTGATCTTTGAATCATATTTGTTCCTCATATGAAATATAATCAGGGATCATTTAGAAATAGCAACATTTTGGCATTAAGAGTCTCATGAATAAGTCACATACTCATTGATCAATAATGATAATGTCTATTTCAAGGAACAAAGCAATGTATCATAAACATAGTATGTGATATATTCAACATCTCCATGTTGCCTCTAGGGCATATCACCAACAATATTCTCTCTTTTGTATCTTGATGATTTTATTGCCAAAAGAGGGAGAATATTGGAGAAAAAACCAATTTTGGGAGCTTTAGGAGCTTTGAGGAAAACTTACTCTTTTCTTTTGCTCCTTGTGTCAACATGGTCATTAGCATCATTCTCTTTCTCTTGGACCATGTATGATTTTCAAACAAACTCAATTCTTGCGTTTTTTCTGTATTTGTCAATATACTCATCAAGGGGGAGATTGAGAGATCATGTGGAGGTGTCCCTATGTTTGTGATGAGTAATTGACGGTTGGTTTAGTAAGTTTGAGTTTGTTTCGGGTATTCTAGGGTTGAGTACCTTTTTACTTATGCTATGATGATTATGCTGTTTCGTGCGGTGCTATGTGACGGTTTGCTTGTCTGTGTAACTGCAGGACTTCGGAGCTAGGTCATGGTGAGGCGAGGAGGACCGAGACTAGGCACAGGAGGTGTTGAGATCCAGACGGTCGGTGATACCGAAGATGATCGAGGCTGGTGAGGTGGTTGCGAGTCTGGAGGAGTCGGACGTAGAACCCGAAGTCGCCGAAGACATTTCCAACCTGCAGCAAGATTTCCCTGCTAAAGTCCAAGAAGGCAAGTCTCCTTCAATCATTTTGTACCTATGTTTACCAAACTTATTTTAATATTTTAAATTTAATTGCATTGCTATGTTACATAAAATGTTATTTTCTGTCTTAAGGTTATTAGTTAATCCGATAGTTGATATGCCCTCATTTGACATTGACAACCATGTACCTTTATTGCCCTAAGTTTCTCTTATATTAGTATTGAGATTATAATATTATTTGACAATTTTAGAATAATAGTAACTGCTTAGACAAGCTATTCGGTTACTATAACCTTATAGGTGGGAATAATGTTATCAAATATCTAAACAATTATTTTTACCAAGTATTGGTAAAGTCCAAGAAGGCAAGTCTCCTTTGATCGTTTTGTACCTATATTTACCAAACTTATTTTAATATTTTAATTTTAATTGCATTGCTATGTTACATAAATTGTTATTTTATGTCTTAAGGTTATTAGTTAATCCGATAATTGTTATGCCCTCATTTGACGTTGACAACCGTGCACCTTTGTTGTCCTAAGTTTCTCTTGTCTCAGTATTGAGATTATAATATTATTTGATAATTTTAAAATGATAGTGTAGGATCGAAAATGGCAACAGAGGAGAGGGTGAATGGTGCCTTTAAAAATCGCCCAAATTTGGAAGCTCCAGACTACAAGACCGAGATGGTCAAAAACCTGAAAAGATCACACACTCCATACTCACTAGACTGAAGTACAGAGGAAACAGTCGAAAAGACCCATTCCAAAGACTGTAGGAACAAGACTCAAACAATAAATATTGTAGCCTGATAACTGAAAAGGGAGAGAGCAGTCGGCAAGTAATCAAAACAGTGAAAATTTTGTCTAACTAGAAGCTGAAAATGAAGACAAAAGAAGCAACAAAAAGATCAAAGCAGAAGCTGCTTTGTTGTAGCAGACTTGACACAAATCAGACAAGAGATTAAGATCAATGCCGACAACAAAATACAGACCAAAAACTGAAGGTTCAGGGGCGAAACTGACGAAGAATAGAAACTACAAAGGAAGGAAACAACTTCCCAAAGACAGACCGCACTGCACTCAACTACCATCTGCAAAAGGGAAAAAGAAAAAGAAAACTGAAAGCCCAAAGCAGAACTGGAAGAAAGAAAGCAGTCAGGGAATAAAGGGAAACTGATTATTGAGCGAGAGAAACTGCATGCTCCTGACTGCCCCAACTGAAAGCCGAACTGAAGAAACAAACACAGACGGTCGACGAACAAGTACTGCCCGAGAGACACGAAAAACCAGCCAAACTGATTTTTGCTTCACTTCTTGTGCCCAGCCGAAATCAACGAGAGAAAAGGAAATCTGGACCGCATGCAACACAGTTAAAATCAGCCTAGATCAGCAAGTAGATAGTAAAAATTTCAGCCAAAATCAAGGTCATCTGGACTACATGCAGCAGGGAGGAAAATCAACAAAAAGCTAACACGGCATAAATGCAAATTTCGCTACAGAGAACACCATAAACTGAAAATACAGCTGCCCAAAAGGTGTTTTTGCTGCCAAAACTGCAAGCGCTAGAAACTGCTGCAGACTGAAAAGAAATGCAGTTCGGAGCAGACAACAAGAGAACTGAACCGAAAAGAGGAGATAGAACAGAAAAGAAACAAAATGCGCTGATTGCTTGAGAGATTTGAATCTTCTCCTCATGAGCCTTTAGCTCACGAAAGAGTTAGTTTCAGGAGGAGAAAACATAGAGCTGATTCACCAATTTTTGCTGAAGCATCAAGAGAGTAAACAACAAGACACAGAAGAAAACCGAAAGCATCACAAATTGATACAGGGAAATGAAAGATTATATATGCTGACGTTTTACAACAAAATCATTCCATCTCCCACAGAGAACACCACACACAAAAAGAAGAAACTCTGTCTTCACAACTCACAGCATAAGAGAGAGAAACACACACATGGAGAGCCCACACACAAAAACCCTAGCTCTCAAATTGGCCTCATGCCTCTCCCTCTCCTTTTGTAGTGTCCACTAATGGGTTCACAATAACACTTTACCCATTAGTGCCAAAAACCCTATTGCTTTATCCACTAACTCGAACCGAATCCGCTTCCGCTTTTGCAGTCTTGCGCTTTTCCCAAAACGCCCCTGCTGCACCTTCCGGAAGCTTCCTCGCCCTTCTTTGCACGCCTCGCAACCACTTGACTCGCGCCGTCTTGGCACATCCCGACCGCTCCGACCTCGGCACCACCGCGCCTAGTCCGGTCATCCGTGCCGCCACAACAACCGCCTCGGCGCCCCTGCAGTCATCACAGACAAGAAAACACATCACATAGCACCGCTCGAGATAATGGAACCAACAATAGCATAAGGAAAAATACTCAAGGCCCAAACCGGTCGGAAAGGAGAAAAGCCGTCCTAAGCCCATACGACCAAGTTTGACCAAATCCGACCGAGCCCGTTACACCACGCAACGTCTTGGTCCGAACCAACCAACTCAAACTCGACTTTCCTAAACCGATGTCAATTACTCATCATACACACGAGATGAACTCCACATGATCTCTCAGATAGTAACAACTTAGACGAGCTATTCGGTCACTATAACCCTATAGGCGGGAATAATGTTATCAAATCTCTAAACAATTGTTTTTACCAAGTATTTGGCAATAGGTGTTGCCATTGGTTTATAAAATGAAATAAAATGGTGAAAATTAGTATCAGACCTGGGCGAATAGTAAGATTTGATTGGTGTGGATTTAGTACAAGAACTTGTATTATGAAAGTACCGCCCTAGTCAATTAAGGACCAATGCTTATGATTGTCCAAACTGAGCGCTACCATACAACCATAACTCTAAATAGGTACGACCTACTTGATTAACTTACAAAGGTTTAGTTAGATATCACTAGTGGTAAGTGGGTACCAGGGTTTACTGGTTTTACTCATGGTGAGGCACAGAGATTTACTGTACTCATATGATGCAAGAGGGGCCTTTGACTATGTTGGATTTAACACTTCAATGGTGAAACCTCAGCAACTGGTGTTTAGCTAGATTGGAGTGAGGTAGAGGCTCTGTGATAAATTATCTAGGTCTCATCATGCCTAAGAATGCATGTTGGTTATTAAGATGACTTATCTCTTGTGGGGTGAAATTGTACAACCTCTACAGAGTGTAAAACTATTCGAATAGTCATGCCCATAGTCAAGGGTGGGCAAGGTGCGCTTTCACATGGTAGATCTTGTTTGGTTAATATTGTTGCATGTGTATATTTTGCGAGCACTATGTAGTACTCATGTGTCGTGTATGTGTAGAAGTTGTGAAGCCATAGTCGGAAGTCGGAGTCAGAACGTGGCTGTAGTCATAAGTTACTGTAGTAGTCTTATAGAGTTGTAGCAGTCTTAAAGTTACTATAGTTCGAGTATCGTAGCTGCACCGAGTACTGTAGCTGCACCAAGTACTGTAGCTCCGAGTACTGTAGCACCGAGTACCAAGTACGAAGGGCAGTCTAAGTACCGAAGGCAGTCAAAGAGTCTGAGTACAAAGGTGGTCAGTGCTCGAAAGACCTGCGTGGTCGAAGTGCCACGCTCGAAGGGCTCGAAGCCTATGTGTATGGTCGTAAGCATCTGAGTTGGTCTCAGTTGGATCGAGTCTTGTGGGTAGTGTACAGTGTGTGTGAGTCATATGGATCATGACTGGCAAAACCGGGTCATAGGGAGTCGTGTGGCTATAGTGGGTGAGTGGTCTGCATGTGCGGCCTGGTTGTATCTATGTAAGACATGTAATTTGTTGAGTGAGTTGAGCTAGAGAAAAACACAGAAAAGGTGCGAGCAGTTAGCACCACAATCTTGTGCCTTAGGTTTGTGTTTAGCTTGGTTATTAGCTCTGTCATCTCATTCCCAACTCTAGCAAACCAACCACAATGCTTGTGTGTGTGTGAGTCCACCGTGAAAGCATGTGTTTTAGAGAGACTGCACCAACATTTGATATCAGAGCTTGTGTTCATGTACACCTTAATCCATGTCACGTCCAAGCTCACCGAGAAATGTCACCAGCGACGGGGGCGTTCTAAAAATCAGCAATGGGAGTGTGCTAAAGGCATCAACGTGCGAGGGCAGTATCTCCCTCTCGTATCCCATGCTCACGAGAAGCAACTACATGACTTGGGTTGTGAAGATGAAGGTGTTCATGCACACTCAGGGCGTATGGAACACAATTGTGGATGAGGAGGTGAACGAGAGGCAAGATCAAATGGCGCTCGTGGCGATCTTCCTCGCGGTGCTGGAAGACATGCTGCTGCTCCTAGTAGAAAAGGAGACCGCAAAGGAGGTCCGGAACAACCTAAAGACGATGCATCTTGGTGCCAATCGCGTCAAGGAGGCGGGTGTACAAAACCTCAAAAGCGAGTTTGAAAACTTGCGCATGAGGAACACGAATAGATCGAGATGACAATCGTCAGCAAGATACAAAGTCTAGGCGAAAAAAATAGAAGAGGCCTATGTCGTGCAGAAGTTTCTTCGTGCCATGCCCAAGAAATTCTCTCCCGTCATCACCATGATTGAGCAATTCGGTGGCATAAAAAATATGTCGATCGAAGGGCTAATCGGATGCTTGAAGACGCAGGAAGAGGGAGAGCGTCGCTATAGCAACAACGATAAAGACGAGGAGCACTTGCTCCTGGGAGGCCCGATCGTCGAAGAATGAAGGTGAAGGCTTCTCAGGTTGTTCTAGTGGCAGTGGTGGCCGCCGATACCGAAGAGTTGATAAGACAAAAGTAAGGTGTTTTAATTGTAATGATTATGGACACTTTGCTTTAGAATGCCATAAGCCCAACAAGAAGAAGGCAGCGGAGGCGTATCTCATCGTGGGGGATATTGATGATGAATCGGCGCTGATGTGAAGAAGATGCAACAAGCTTAAGGGGTGATTGTTGGGTTAATCCTGTTGCATGTGTGTATTGCGCGAGTACTGTGCAGTACTCATGTGTCGAGTACATGTAGAAGTTGTGAAGCTATGGTCAGAAGTAGTAGTCAGAAGTGGTTGTGGTCGCAAGTTACTATAGCAGTCGTAGGTACTATAGCAGTCTTACAGTTACTGTAGCAGTCGTAGATACTGTAGCAGTCTTAAAGCTATTGTAGTGTGAGTGTTGTAGCTGCACTGAGTACTGTAGAACCGAGTACTGAGTATGAAGGGAAGTCCGAGTACCAAAGGCAACCGAAGAGTCCGAGTACAAAGGCAATCGTTGCTCAGAAGACATGCGTGTTCGAAGTGCCCCGCTTGAAGGACTCGAAACCTATGTGTGTCGTCGTAAGCGTCTGAGTTGATCTCAGTTGGACCGAGTCTTTCGGGTAGTGTGTGGTGTGCGCGTGTCGTAGAGATCGTGGCCGGCAAAACCGGATCACAGGGAGTCGTGTGGCTATAGTGGGTGAGTGGCCTGCATGTGCGGCCCGGTTGTATCTATTTAAGCCATGTAATTTGTTGAGTGAGTTGAGCCAGAGAATAATAGAGAAAAACACAGAAAAGGTGAGAGCAGTTAGCACCACAATCTTGTCCCTCAGTTTTGTATTCAGTTTGGTTATTAGCTCCGTCATCTCGTTCTCAACTCCGACAAACCAACCATCATGCTTGTGTGTGTCAGTCCACCATGAAAGCGTGTGTTTTAGAGAGGCTGGGCCAACAGATCTTTGGTTTTGGTTTCAAGATTAAAATCTTTTGGGAACTCGAGAGTGGATAGAACTCTCGGATGTGTGTCCTAGCGGATAGAGCCAATGTGGGTGAATAGAACCTGTATTCTTGAACCTTGGCGGTAGAGCCTTAATACTAGTGTTGGTTGCTAGAACCTTCACTAGAAAATTATGATAGTTTCAATTATTGCAATTACTTTATTAAATTGATGCTTCCGAAAATGTATAATGGTGATTGAAATAAAATTCTACTTTGTGCAAAAGAATCATATTATCCTTCCTTTGTTAAGCCATACATATACTGCATTTTTTCCAGGACTTGTGGAGTACTTTATGTACTCACATGCTACACTCAAAACAAATCTCAGAGGATTATGAAGAACAAGGAGACTACAACTACTTCATGCATGGCTATGATGAAGGGCATCCGTAGTACTAGGTTACGCTTCTCCAATCAATTGTTTGTGGTGTATTGATAGGTTATCATCAGAGTTTTATTTTGTTTCCGCTGTATTTTATAAGTTTGAGAGGTATTGTAATCTTAATTGTAATAAAGTGCCATAAGGCTTGTACTCTTTATTATTGTAATAAGCGTTGTTGGTTATGTAAACATCATTGTTTGACTGTGTGCACTAACTTTGATCTGGGACTAGTGCTGTAATATATAGAGGGTTCGAATTCAGAAATTCGGTCCCGTTAGAAAGCCACAACCACCAAAGCCAGAGGTTACACAGGGGTTCCAAGCTCAGTATGAGCCCTTTTGCTCACCCATGTTGTCCAAGCTGATGTGAAGCAAACCCGCACTTCATAGCTCAAGAACTAGTGAATTCTGGTATGTTGTGAATCCTAGAAGAGTAGTTATCTTGCTGTTACTTATCATTACTGTTATTACATGTTACATGAGTCGTTGGCAAGTGGTGTATGGTGTTATTAGGTAGTTGTGCATTTGGGATCAAATTAAGGATGGTTCTGGGCATGTGACTAGGGGTGGTTCAAAGTAAGATGGTGGTTCTTGTGTTTGTGAGACACACGGCGTTTGTGATTGGGTCTAGAGAGACCAATTGCCAATGTTGGAGTAAGTGTGGAGAAGAGTGTGGAAGTGTGGATTCCAATTCCAATTGCAGTCTTCTTATTATTTTTGTATAAATATATAGTGTCTAAAAAACTTTGTAAAAATGCAAATCAGGAACTTATCATTTGTGTAGCCCTCTATATATTTGAACTCATAGGAGTTACTGAGATTGAATTGTCAGATAAGCATCATTAGTTTTCTTGTAGAAACTTCATTTGAGTTAAATATCATATAAATACATCAGTCCCATCTTTGTACCTTGTTATTGATGTTGATATGTTTCTTGCAACTGGGTTATTCTTATTTTGTATGTGGTTACCTTTGCGTCAATCACATCTGAATTGCAATAAAGTGGCTGCCAAGTGTAGCTGAATTATTTCTTCTGGATGGTGTATTTCGCTTTCTGTAGATTGTTCATTTGCTCATCGAGTAAGTATGAGCATCACACTATATTCGATCTATATTGTTCTATTTGCATACGTTCCTAGAAAAACAAGAAGAAACTTCTACTGGGAATATTCCACACACTTGTAGTAACCCGTAATTTATTTTCATTTATGCCCCCGTACTGGGTTGGCAAAATGATGATATTTGATGGGGTTCTCATCCTGATTTTTTCTTGTTGATTAACGTATTTGTTCAAACGATCATATCTGGATTTTCATGTAAGGAGAAATAATTTAATGAGGTCATATGGGTAGGGGTGCAAACGGATCGGATTCGGACAGATATTGCTGTTACCATATCCTAACCCATATTTTTTCTCCGGATTCGGTGCCGGATCGGTCGGGATTAACCCGAGCCGTTTGCACCCCTACTTGTTTGTAAGGAATGCATGCAGTACAACAAATGGAGTAGGATGACGTACTGTCAAGAACTTGATGTTATTACTTAATAGCTGATGTGGAAGATTTTATTTTACCATTGCAAAAGAAAATGAAACGTCAAATAGTAGCACTAACCTGAAATCAAACTTGAAGATGTATCAGATTTGGACGGATATTGCTGTTACCATATCCTAACCCATATTTTTTCTCCGGATTCGGTACCAATCGGATTCAGTGTCGGATCGGTCGGGATTAACCCGACCCGTTTGCACCCTTACATATGGGGATTCATTTTGTTGACGTGATTGGTCAACCAATTCTATCAGGGTATGTTGGGACGAGTTAATCTTTTTCTGTTGAGCTTCACAACGACGCTGATCGCATGCATGGGCACAACGTTGCAACGCATCGCCACTTCTCGGTTCGCCCCCTATGCCATTTCTCCCACGATCTAGCAACAACTGCTCCCAATCTTTCCTCTCCTTCAACTGAATACATGAATCCTATACCACTCTCCATTCCCCTCTAATCCCTCATCCCATCCGTCCTCTCCAGATTCATCCCATTTGTGTGCACCGTTGTCGTGCTTGTCATCCTCGCTGCTGTTTGCGTGCCCGCAGTGCTTTGTCATTGCACCAATCGGGAGGGCCGCCGAAGCCGGCGTGTGGCATGGGCGGCTGCTAGAGCAATATCAGAACAGTTATTGTTGGGAAAGGATAGGAGTTTTAATTTTGTCGGCACAACCAATATTATCTACGGAGATATTCTTACATTCTAGATATCTTATGTATTTTGTTTGTACCAACTACTAAATGTGGATAATTGTTTTCAATTCGATATCTTTATTGGCTTGTACATATATCTTTATTGCTCTATTGTAGTACCAAGGTCAATGAAATTAAAAGGCACCTCTGACAACAGAATCAAAAGGGATTTGGCGGCTATAGACGACTCAGAGGGGTTTTCATAAAGAGAAGCTTTCGCGCAGTACACCTATTTTTCTATAGAAGTGAATGGCCCCTTAGTTGGCTAGTCTGATCAATCGGCAGGCTCAGCCTCTACGTCGTGTTCTGATACAGAAAGAAAAGGGTTAGAGATTACATTTGATGATATCATATTTTCAATACCCCGTTGCAACGCATGGACACCTTACGAGTATATGATTAAACGTAATTAGAAGGATTGTTATGTGATGGTGACCCTGTTTTATTTAACCTTTGTTTGATGTGGATTGCATTTATTTGCATATTTCTGAGTTGTGGAAATTATGTTATTTTTGAGTTATTATCTCATAACACTATCCGTTGTTGATATAACATGTCATTCATGTACGAAATATTTGGGAGTTCAGATCATGGATAGCAACTTACTAGTTATTGGCAACATAGCAAAATGCAGAACCTATAGTTATAATCAGCGAGGACACCTTGATGTATGTTAATTGCAACCGCTAGAATCTTTTAAACACTGGCCATCTTAGTGCGTAGAACATCATTTTGTAGGAGCAATCGCAGCTGTATTATACGAACACATGTAGAAAATTATGGCAACATTGTTGAGCAGTGCAACGTGGCAATTATGGTTCGTAGGTTATATTGAACAGGGAATTTTGGAGACGGTGTTGTACGCGGTGGACTGTGTGGGCTAGACCTGTCAAAATGCCCACACAGTTAGTTGAAGATTGGTTTTACCGGTTCTACCGGTGTCCAATGGTAAAAATGCTTACTGGTCAAATAATTTCTGCTAAATTTGAATTAAAGTCAATTTGCAACTAATTTGGGCCAATTTAAATTCAACCGATAATCGTCTAATATTTTTTGAAATTTGAATTCTGATTTAAAATTTTTAGCCAAAATCTTCAAAATTTTCAATTATCAGCAAAATCGGTTGTATCGGCCACGTTAAAAATTGCATAGAGCTGTGAGGGTCATCGGAAAGTGTGTTGGATCTACAAAAGGTGACGGGCAGTATCGCTAGTGACCCCCGATGGAGGGGCAGCGGGGACTCAAGTGAGGGCGTCCAGGCCAAGCGAAGGTGGATGACCCGGGCGACATGACGGTGTTGACGCCGTCGGTTGCGTACGAGCAAACCGGCAAGGAGTCCCACGTGGCTGGGGAGCTGTTTAGCGGAGGCGCGGTGGTGTTTCACCGCCGGCGAGATGGTAGGCCAAGTCGGCGACGGTGGCGACCATGTAGTGCGTGCGGCAGTGGGTCAACACCAGACAACGCGGTGAGCGATGCCGGAGAAGAAAACGATCCAAGTGCTTACCAGCAGCACGGCCGTCACGGCGGGAGGTTTGGCGCTGGCTCGTGTGGCGATGCGTTAGCTCCGGGGCAACTGGGCAAGGATGTGTGTGTGCACACGACACTACGAATTAGCACTTGCCGTTCATGCCCTGGACAGAAGCAGCAGGCTATGGGCATTGACCAGGATTCACAATTTTGTAGAAGTTTCTTTAAAATTTCGGAAATTTTATTTCTTTCGCTACACTCCGAAGAAACTAGTATCATTCAAATTATTTCGCTATGGGCCTACCAAGTTCGTTGCACCAAAGTTCATTGCACCAATCGTCGCCGAAAGTTAACTAAATCTGAATTTCTTTGAGCCGTGGCTTCCTCTCACAATCTTAACCATTTCTCCTAAACCAATTTTGGGCTCCAAGCACATGAATGCTTTTGCCATCATCTTCTTCCTCCGACTCGAGCACCTCATCGTTTTTCACAACGGTGAGGCCTTGTACTAATTCCTCAGACACTGGAGAGTGGAGACCACCACCATGGTCACCGCTGCTTCCTATCACCAAAACCAACACCACTAGCCTCCACATGATTCGAGGATTCTATTTTTTTTAGCACCGCTCCCTCTCGGTGCTTGTGTTCAAATTTCTTTGAATTTGGTTAGAATTCATCTAAAATTCAAATACCCGTTTGAACCATTTGTACGAAATTTTGCACTAATTCCAGAGACACTGGATGACCCCCACCATGGTCACCGTTGCTTCCTATCACCAAGCCAGCACCACTAGCCTCCACATGATTCGATGATTCCATTTTTTTTAGCACCGCTCCCTCTCGGTGCTTGTATTCAAATTTCTTTGAATTTGGTTAAAATTCATCTAAAATTCAAACACCCGTTTGAACCATTTGTACGAAATTTTGACCGCCATACCGAAATTTCAGTCATTTCACCACACCCAATGATAGAAATTTCAAAATGAAATAGTTTTCCCTGCCATTGACAGATCGTACGCTGCACAACCTGCTTACACACCACGGCTAGGGGCTTGCTGAAGGTACCAACTGCAGAAGTGCCAAGATATTGCCTGTTGCAGGATGTAAGAAGCAGAGGGAGCGGAGAGGAATCCGGAACTAGCACGATATGTTTTGCGCGATCCTAATCTGTCCATTCATCTTCGCACACATGAAACCAAACGATCATAGACCACGCCAAATCACTCATATTCCAACAGAGACGCCAACGACGGAAACTTTTTTACGCTTAATCTTCTTCTGCTTCAAGATCGCACTGCAGTGGATCAACAAAAGCATAACAGACCGATAGTTCCAGAACCAGTAAGCTACGAATTAACGGACGGACGGACGGACGAACACCTAACCGATCACAAACATCACCGTTCCATCATCAGGATAACTGGATAGCAGCTACGATACTTGGTAACTAGGATGCCTAATAACTTAAAAACGACACTAACAATAACAGGATAACTGGCCGCCATGCAAGGGGGCGGGCCGGCCCAGGACATCGGTCGCCGCCGGAGCGGATCAGCGGCGGGAGCGGGACTGGGCCTCGTTGACGGTGACGTTGCGACCGCCGAGGTCCTTGCCGTTCATGCCCTCGATCGCGTCGCGCATCGACTTCTCCGACTCGAAGCTCACGAAGCCGAACCCGCGGGACCTCCCCGTCTCCCGGTCGCTCACGATCTGAGAAATCAGTAAAAAAAAGCACGGATGGCGCTTAGTACGTGGTGAAGATTCCACAAACAAGTACAGATCTATCTAGGACCAACATTGGCCAAAAGATCAAGTGGTTAACAGCTAACCATCTCGCCGCTGGGATTCTTCACAAAATTCGGGATTAAATAACAAGCAAAAGTAGATGCAAAACCCCAATGTTTAATCAAGATCGTCGTAGAAGCTAAGGCAAAAAGAAATAAATCGGTACGGCTGGCCAATATTCAATCAACCCACGACGACACTATTACGATCGAATCTCGTCAAATAATCAGTGTTGGGGATGAGGGAACATAGAGAGGAGCACGCGCTGAGACCAACAACTCGCGGATGCAAACAAAACCTCAATCCAAATCAAGAAAACGATCGATCGACGCAGGGACACCAACAGATCTATCAATCCAAGGAAACAACGGCCTCGCGTCACAGATCTGGCCCCAAACGCGCAATTGCACACGAAGATCAACAATCCAACCGGCAAGATGCCAGAAAGTGATCAACTAATGCCATGGAATGAGATAGAGGGGACCCCGAAACACTCGATGACTCACCTCGGCGTCGACGACCTTGCCGTAGGGGGCGAAGGCGGCCTGGAGGGAGCGCTCGTCGGTGGCCCAGGGAAGGCTGCCCACGAAGCAGCGGTGCTCCGGGGCGGCCGGGGCCTTCGAGTCCGAGTCCCACCACGGCGCCGCCATCCCTTCCGCTCGCTAAACCCTAACCGCCGCACGAACAAACGAGGAAATGCAAGGGTTTGTCGTGCTTTCTGGACGCGAAGAGGAAAGTGATGCTTGTATGAGAAGAATGGAGGAGCCGACCCGCGTACTTATAGGAGAACCAGCGGGTGGGTTTTTTTTTTCTTTGCCTAATTCTTTTATTTCGATATTTATAACGTATAATCAAGATTAAGATTACCGCCAAATTTTATAGAAGACAAGCCTTTCATGGAGCTGAACCTATCTACTGAATTTTTTATTTAATCTTATTTTAATAATATTATAAAATAACATATCCTTATTTTTATTTCTAGCATGAAGGAAAATAATATATAGCATGAAGGAAAATAATATCCATAGTTTTTTTTGGGAGGGTTATAGGGCATGTTCTTTTCCTCCGAAGCTGGCGGTTTTTCGCTTTTGCTATAGTATCTAACTTTCAAACGGAGTATTTTCTCAAGACGAGGTTTACAAGTTAAACGATCTATACGTTAAAAGCCCAACATCCGTACTAGCCAAAATCGTAAGTGAGTATCTGTTTTTCCGTAATCTGTACCGTAAACAGCCAAAATTCAAAAATTTCAGCCAAAAGCCATAAGCCGCAGCCGCACCCAAACAGACCCATAGGAGAATTTTGGACGTTTCTAGCACTGTATATTCCGAAAAATCTAAATTTAGCCCTCTGGACGTAAAAATCCGATTTCTGACCCCGTTCCGACCGCGCGACCATCCGGCGCTGACACTCGGCGGGACATATGGTCCCGGACTGCACGACTGCACTGTAGCGCGAACGTGCAATCCAGGACCGTACGTCTCTACTGTAGTTCGCGGTCGTGCGCTCGGGGAGCGCATGTCTCCACTGTAGCCTCGGCCGCCCTATCCAATCCGTCCGCCAAAAGAGAGCATGCGCTGCTGTTTTTGCATGCCGCTAGCATCGCTTGCACATGCGTCTGCGGCAGGTGATATGGCCCTCCTGCAACCTGAATGAGTGTAGGCAATAAAAGGGCTTGGAGTAATCTCATGAGCAGATGCTTGTGCTGAAGACGGAGGCTCGTTTGCAGTTAGAGCGAATACAGCGCGAGAGAGGGAGTGAAGGGAGCTACAGTAGAGACGTGCGGTCCCGGACCGCACGTTCTCGCTATAGTACAGTCGTGCAGTCTAGGGCCGCACGTTCTCGCTATAGTACAGTCGTGCAGTCTAGGACCGCACGACCCGTCAGGTGTCAGCGTCGAACGGTCGCGCGGTCCGAACGGGGGCCAGAAATGGAATTTTGATGTGCGGGAGGCTATATTTGGAATTTTCGGGATATACAGTGCTAGAAACGTCCAAAATTCATTATAGGCTTATGGCTTTCTTTGCCTAATTCTTTTATTTCAATATTTATAACGTATAATACAAGATTAAGATTACCGCCAAATTTTACAGAAGACAAGCCTTTCATGGAGCTGAACCTATCTACTGAATTTTTTATTTAATCTTATTTTAATAATATTATAAAATAACATATCCTCAATTTTATTTCTAGCATGAAGGAAAATAATATATAGCATGAAGGAAAATAAGACACATGAAAGTTCCCGGTTCTCTCACCATAAGCGGACATAAAATAAGAAAGGCAGCGAGGCGATAAAGGACATGTATTTCCAACTTATTTCACAATGTTATAATTTCTCTTGAATAAATGAATAGAAATGCTTCTTCGTCATTATTTCGAAGTGATTTATTGTGATAGCCTTTTATAAACAGATTATCATCTTTCAATTCATTTGCAAAAAACACTTATGTTAAAACAAAAAACCATAAGTTATAAGTCATAAACCATAGTCACAAGAATAGACTCAAAATACTCTAAAGGGGTAGCTTGCGCAGAATAACTAGATGGATTGAGCAATGTCTAAAGGTAGGCACCTAAATGTTACTTTGGTGCTGTTAGAGGGTGCTCGTTTGGACTTATAAAGCTCAAGCTTCTAGCATTTTTTGTTACTATAGCAGTTTTTTTACACTGTAACTATTGGTAGTTTTCAGCGTAATTAAATTTTTAAAAATTAAAAAAATAGTTATATCATCACAGCAATGCAAAAGAATAAGAAAAATAAAAAAACTAAAAAACCCAAAAATAAGCTAAAAGTTAAAAAAATAAAATTAAGAAACTTGAAGCTTAAACGGGTGATCCTTTGCTAACAGCAGCTAACCATCGGTGGCACTATATAGGTGAAACTATGGCGCCATTGGATGCCGTCCCCCTGTGATGGCGTTGGTCCTGTTCATGTCCGGCGCAACTTTCCCAGGTGAGCCCTTTTCAATAAACATCCCCAAGTGGATTTGGCTTTAACGCCTTTTTGGCTAACGCATTGCATCTTTCTGGCCGCGGAGTACTTCTTCCCCTGCTCTAACACTCTAGATTCCCCATCCTCAATTCGCTACATTGTTAGGATATAAGATAGATTACACTAATATAAATTAAAATTTCTATCATGTAAACTAGAAAGCCAAACTAGTAAAAAATCATGGATCGTTACTACTAGACACGCAATGCAGTGAAAGAAGAGTTGAAGTAGCCCGGTTTAATGTAGCGTGTGTCGATGTAGTGAAAGTAATCGATCTCCTTGAGTCAATCGTCTCCTTCTCGCAATCATCCCAATCAACACCGCAGATGTAGCAGTGTCTCTATTGAAATCCACACATCCAAGGAGGAACAACGCGCACCCGTGCGGTAGCACCAACATGCACAGCAAGACCTCTGAGAGGTGGCGACTAGAGTTTTAGTTGGTGTATTCGAGATACATCTTTCAGCTCCATACCTCTCTTAATATAGCCCCTCGGTAGAACACTACGTTAGCGGGCCGACAAGGTGCGAAGCTCACTTGGCCCATTAGTAACAGATACAATCCAAACTGATATGTTCCAGCTCATTAAATGTGTAACTCTGTAGGTATATTCGGCCCTAGCCTGAAAACTCTTTTTTCCGATCCACAAGTTGGTAGTGGTCACTAGTAAGGCATATCAACTCCTAAATATGCATAAAAATCATATCGGACGAACCTATATAGTGCTCATATACTGATCCCTTTGCCTTACGATACCATATCAAACTCAAGGCGAAAAATATGACATCCTATGATAGCTCGATCCTTCACTCGAACTTGTAGTGGTTACTTAGTTGTGATTGACTTCTCAATCACATCCAGGATGACCATATATTTCGTTAATCCAACCACGCGTAGAAATATCTTTCCCGTTATATAGAAGGGATAAATACCATTTTGATCGCTCACATTCCTCTGCATGTTTTCATAGTAAATCTAAAAGCTGCCTTTATGGACACCTAATTACAAAGTAGTGTTTGGCAACCCCTAAATATCTATTACACATGTAGAAAACTATGAAGATCTTAGGTTTACGGGTTCTACATATACTATGTAAAGACCAACTGATCATATTCAAGAATACAACAATTTCCGTAGTGTGTTATGGTAGGCTAATCCAACACCATGTTCTTTAACATGTGTCCATATTATTAATTCGATATCTTCATATCTATGATTCGTCAAACATGATTATCAGTCAAATACATGTGCCGATTTATAAATTATAATTGCCCCACATAATGATACAAGATCATGGATAATTTAAATTAATATCAAAATATAAATAAAAAAGTTCCATAAACAAGTCATATTATTGTTAATCAATATGAAATAAATTTATTCGAGGGGCAAAATAACATATTATTCAAAAGATCATAAATATAAAAGCGATATCATTATTTTCACAAGAGGTTGTGGCTTCTGGACTATGGCTTATAGCTTAAAATTTTGAATTCTTGCTGTCTATGAGAAGCAATATGAAGAGAAAAATAGTTGTATGTAATTTTGATCAGTATAACTAAACTCGGTATATTTTTTACTATAAACTTTCTATTAATTTTGCCTTAAAATACGTACCATTTAAAATCTAATTACTGTAATATAAACTATTAGACACAAGCCATAAGTAAAAAAAATAGGCATCCATAATCACCTCTAGGCTACGTCACTAACATACATGCCGTCAGTGCATTGGGGTATTCAGGCATGGAGGCTTATACGATTGCCGGAAAGCCTTTGGGCGCGAGTTTTGAAAGCAAAGTACTACCCAAATGGCGAGCTGTCGGATTACGGTATCTTCAGTTGGTGCTTCCCCGTCCTGGAAAGACATTGAGCATGGGCTGGATCTCCTTAAAAAGGGTCATATTTGGCGCATTTGTTCTGGAACAAAAGTAAAAATCTGTCAAGACAACTGGCTTCCACGTGAGAATTCGCTCAAAGTTTCTGGGAGGAGAGCTCGTTGCAGACTGAAATGTGTTTCACTGTTGTTGGCGCTCCTCCGGCATGTTTTCTAGCAGAATGATGTGCAAGCGATCATGCGGCTGAGGATACCATCCAATCAGGATGAGGATTTTCTGGCCTGGCATTTTGCGAAGACTGGTATTTTTTCAGTTCAGAGTGCTTATAGACTCGCTTTGTACCTCCAGACGACGGATACACAGGCAGGGGAGTCGAGCTGCTCGTCTTATGGTGGGCATAAATTGTGGAGCCACATCTGGTCGGCTTCGGTTCCCCAGAAAATTCGCGTTTTTGCCTGGCGTGTGGTTCAGGACGGGTTGGCCACCCAGGTGAACAGGCGGAGGCGCAACCTGGTCGCCGATGCTACGTGTGTTATTTGCGGCGTGCGGTTGGATGTTGCACAAAGGCGAGAGTCCTATGTGGTGCAATCCGGTAAGAATGGTGCTTACCACCGGAGCAGGAGACCGCCGTGTTGGCATTTTCCTTAATACTTTTGCTCTCGGATCACGCTAGTGCGCTCGGCGTCTCCTGTTTCTGACGCAGCCCGGTCTAGACGGCGTTTGGTTGGCTGAACCGTGAGGTAATGGAATGGGATGGTTCCAGATATCTTTACTATTATAAAAGAAGGAGTTGGTGGTTAGTGTGGCCTCTCCTATTCTTTTCACCTCTTTTGACAAAAAAAGATACTTTGTTTGATGTGTGGGCCCACCCACCCCTCCCACACGTTGATGTTGAACATTCATTCTCCTCTGACCGCTCTATTCTCTCAACTTCTCACCTCTACTTTCCAACCATCAGATCAACTCTCTTCTATAGTACGATTATCTATATATGCAATTGAGTTTCGTTGCAACGCACGGGTATATAACTATTATAAAAGTTAAAGTCTTTATACTATTATAAAAGAAGGAGTTGGTGGTTGGTCCGGCCTCTCCCACCCCTTCTCACAAAAGGCAGCGCTGACATGTGGCCCCAAAAGATCTGCGCCGAATCTTCCCACCTTCCCATCAAAATATCTTTCTTTCTATGATTTAGTGGTCAAGGTGGATTACATCTAGACTGCATTGTAAAGTACATGCTGTATTTTTCATCCAGTGCTCAATCTTGTACTAGCAGAATGCCCGTTGCTACGGATTTTAAAATTTTATCATACTATATATTCTGAAACTAATGGGTGGTAAATTTTTTTAGAACATGCATACAAATATGTTCTAAAATTTTTTAAAATTCGTAACAACGCACGAGTATTCAGCTAGTAACCTTGTAATCAGGACTTGCCGGACTAGGTGGTATTGATTTGGAGTATATTCGCGCTAGATGCTGAACAGCTCCATTCGATGAAAATGGGCGAACCACGCGGTCCAGGCTTTGGTCATCCAGTCCAGACTGGGTTGATAGACATTAACTAAAACTAAGTATGAACATTAGGTCTTAATTCTAGATCAAATCATGAACACCTAATAAACAAAATGCAGAATCGTGAGTACATACCCGAGCCGGATGTTGCCATGAGGATGAAGAGGGGTTGCGGTCGGTGAGGGAGAAGGAGAGGTCGTCGGCCGGCGACAGTGAAGTCGTCGGAGCCGTGGATGGGACGGCGGCAGTAGGGTTGGCCGGCGGCTGCGGCCCTCGGCCTTCGTTCACCGTAGCGCCCGTACGGATCGGGTAATATTAGGGTTCATGGAGGTGTAAACAACTCGCGTGTCACACCCCTTGCCGACGCCCAGGTTTTTATGTGGCGCTAGGTGACCGGGACCGAGAACCAAAATCAGTTGGTAACTGTCTCCGATCAAGGCGTGCATGAAGACCAAGTCTCCCTGAAAAATCTCTCAGGGCAGTTAGCCTTAGAGATCAACCCAACATTCTCCCATTTGATCGTAAGGCTAACATCATAAGCCCATCCTTTGATAAAACAACACACTAAGGCAATGTGTTGCATGGTTAATAAAGTACGATACAACCTCAGTACCTATAGTGTACTAATTTTATCTTAGAATGTATATTCATTATTCTTAATGGGAGTTGGTTTGTTTAAAGGTCCTTTTATCCAGAATCAGAGACTTTTCAATAAACCCATACCGGCAACATGATCACGAAAAACACTGGGTGGTAAGCCTTTAGTAAGCGGATCCGCAAGCATCAACTTAGTACTAATATGCTTGATACTTATGGTTTGATCCTGGATTCTATCTTTCACAACATGATACTTAATGTCAATGTGTTTGGCAGCACCACTTGACTTGTTGTTATTTGCATAAAAGACTGCGAGCTCATTATCGCAGTATAAAGTGAGTGGTTTAGAGATGTTGTCTACCACTCTAAGTCCCGGGATAAAATTCTTAAGCCATACAGCCTGCCCGGTAGCCTCATAGCATGCCACAAACTCAGCTTGCATCGTTGAAGATGTCGTAAGGGTTTGTTTGGAGCTTTTCCACGAAATAGCTTCTCTTGCGAGTGTGAAGATATAACCTGACGTGGATTTCTTAGTATCAACACATTCCGCAAAATCTGAATCTGAATAACCAATAACATTAAGGTTGTCAGAAGACTTATATGTGAGCATGAAATGCTTAGTGCCTTGCATATAACGCAAAGCTTTCTTAACGGCTTTCTAGTGGTCCGGTCCTGGATTGGACTGATATCTGCCAAGCATCCCGGTTACAAAAGTTAAATCAGGGTGTGTACATACTTGAGCATACATAATGCTTCCGACAGCTGAAGCATAAGGAACCGACTTCATCTTAACAGCTTCATATTGGTTCCTTAGACATTGAAATGTCCCAAACTTATCGCCCTTAACAATAAGAGCAGGCGAGCCAGAGCACTTATGCATATTGTATTTCTTCAGTACTCTGTCAACGTATGCCTTTTGAGATAAACCCAATATTCCTTTGGACCTATCTCGGTGAATTTCAATGCCAAGAACATAAGAGGCATCACCGAGATCCTTCATATTAAAATTGGATGAAAGAAATCTCTTGGTCTCAAACAGCATGTCCTTATCACTGCTGGCCAATAAGATATCATCTACATAAAGTATTAAGATGGTGAATTTACTCCCCTTGAACTTAACATATATGCAGTAATCAACTTCATTTTCTTTAAAGTCGAAACTTCTTATGATTTTATCAAATTTGAGGTACCACTGCCTTGACGCTTGTTTTAAGCCATAAATGGATTTCTTAAGTCGACATCCCATATGCTCCTTGCCTTCCACGACAAAACCTTCCGGTTGAGCCATGTAAATATTTTCTTGCAAGTCGCCATTAAGAAATGCTGTCTTAACATCCATCTGATGCAGCTCTAAATCATAATGAGCTACAAGTGCCATAACAATTCTGAATGAATCCTTAGTTGAGACAGGAGAAAAGTTGTAATTATAATCAATCCCCTCTCTTTGTGAGAAGCCTTTTGCTACAAGTCTTGCTTTGAACCTTTCGATATTTCCCTTGGAGTCATGTTTGGTTTTGTAGACCCATTTACAGCATACTGTTTTGACTCCATCAGGAATTTCTACTAAGTCCCATACATCATTAGTGCTCATAGACTTTAGTTCATCCTCCATAGCTTCAAGCCAATTAGAAGAATGTTCGCTCATTATGGCCTCCTTATAAGAGGTGGGATCATCTACCTTCCCTATATCATTAATATCCTCATTCATATAAACAACATAATCATTAGGAATGGCAGATCTTCTCTCCCACTGTGATCTTCTAAGAGGTTCATTAGTTATTTCAGGGGACTGTTGATGCTCATCATTAGGTGTAACATTAGAAATTTCAGATACCTCAAAGTGGGTGCAACAACAGTATTTTCTACTGAAGGTGCAACCTCCTGAGGCACATGAATAAAGATCTCTGGAATGAGCGGTGCAGGAACATAAACCCGCTTCTCCTCAAGATCTATTTTCCTGGGCTCCAGGTCCTCGTTATTTCCTAAGAACACAGCGTGTCTTGTTTCTACAAACTTAGTTATCCTATCAGGACAATAAAATCGATACCCTTTGGATCTTTTAGGGTATCCAATAAAATGGCAACTTACTATCTTAGGGTCTAATTTATTAATGTGTGGATTAAATAACTTAGCTTCAGCACGACAACCCCACACTCGTAAGTATTTCATACTCGGTTTTCTCCCAGTCCATAATTCATAAGGTTCCTCCACCGAGAATATCATCCAAAACCATAATATGCTTTTTCCATAATCAGCCTTATTTGTTACTAATTGCCTCTAACTAATTTATCAATATTTCTCCACCGAGAATATCATTAATCAAGTTTATACTCCAATTGTCGTATCTCCAAGTTTCCTCGAATTCAATTCCTCCTTCTAGATCAAGTCTTACTAATCCCATTTAATCTAGCAATTACGTTTACACTCTTCTAATTCCCCAAAATCATTGATCTAGATTATACTCCGGTAATTATTATTATTCCTCCAATATACCCAAAAATTCAATCCATCTTTCTAGTATTTTGATCAAACCCTATCAATCACATTATTCCCAGCCTCTTCCAAGAATTCATACCATTTGTCCGTATCGTAATCCCGTAATTTCCCTTGCACTTCCTAATTCTCCAAAAATTATTTAAATATTCTATCTGGCCTATCAATCCATTTAAGCTCCACCAATTTATTTCTTCTAGAATCTTCACTGTCGTTCTCCTTTTATGATCGACATGGATCCACCAACATCTTTATGCGTTTACCCCGAACATCCATTTTTGTTCTTACGACTCTATTTATTCTTCCTGACTTCTTATTTCATGTGAACTATTATCATTATTTTGCTTTTAAAATATAATACATAGGAATTTCCTGAGACCTAGCAGTTTGAACAAAACATAATGTGTAAGAGAATGCAATAATAGTAGCGATTCAGATTCCATCCACCGTTACATGGCATCTGCACCATATGCTTAATCCTTCAGCGTTATAGCCGCTTAACTTATCACTGGGACGACACCCAGGACAACACAAATCAGGGCCTTGCACTGCCCACCACTTTTTCCATTCCCGCCCACAAATCATTTTGAAATAGAACTATATCTGGTTAAGTTCCCATGTCCGCCCATGACCGTGGGCACGGCTATTCGAATAGTTTTGACTCTGCAGAGTTTGTACACTTTCACCACAAGAGACAATCAACTCTTTGCCCCACACGATTCCTTAGTCATGTGGTTGAGCGCACCATCACGTTGTTGCTCAAAGTATCTAGCTCCTTTGTCATCTCACCTTATGGGCTTCTCCCACTTGCGGTGGGTCCCATCTATGCACGGGATGTTCTCCACAGTTACTAACGCAGCCGGGCTCCACTTCCCGCAACGCTTAGAACAACTGGAAAACTTCACCCTCCCCTTGGTGTCCCTTTAGGCCTCCCCTTGCCCTTGCGTATCCACTTCACTCCACTACCAGTGAGATGAGTCCGGGAATTTCGATAAATTTACTTAGCCAAGTTATACTTTACAGACTTGTGGTTGCACTATTTTACGTGGGAGATCATGACAAGATTAAGTCCTTAGCGGTATCTGGGCGGTTCTTCCACTAACCACATTGTGCTTCCACCGCACCACTCACACACCCTCGAACCATCCGCCCAGATATTCAAGCAAGTTGAGGTCTTTGGGAGCATAAAATAACCATATTGAACATATACCGGTCATTACCACCATGACCGCCCAACCAAATCTTCTTATGATTGTGTGATGCTTGGCGTTTTCACGCCCATGAATATCTATGCAACACTACGCATGGCGTATAAATTACTGAACTTATTTTCAAAAGGTTACTATCATAATTTCGCTAGGGCGACAAAGTTCATATATTCAAATATTCAACAAGTGGGTGTAATATTAATCAAGGCAAACAATGGGCATATAGCTAGAATTTTGAATTAAGCATGTATTTGTATATAAAATTAACAGCATGCAATTTGATAATTTAAACCAAAGTAATTTGCAGAAAATGTAGGTTCAACATGATCAAAGTATTGACTACTTTGGCGTGGTTTTACCATGGTCTTGAGCTCACACAATGCTTTCTCCTGAGCTTTTGGTCTCTATCTTCCCTTCGAGCTTGACCTCGCTTGATCCACTGAATCTTCACGACTTCCAATTTCTACTTACGCGATAAACGATGAATCCAAATAAAGGCAAATAACTCAAAAGATCCAAATAAACCGAATAAACTCAATTTAGTTTTATTATGAGTTAATGGGTGTTGGAGGCAAGGTCGGTGGTAGATTATGATGACTTGATCTTTTTATTAGTAATCTCTTTTATTATTTTACATTTATTTAGGAAGTTCCATAAGGTAGGTTAGACCTATGAGTTGGTGTACAAGTCTAGCCAGGTATTATTTTATCGAGCATTAATATTCAGGGCATATACTATATACGGGGTATACAAATTTTAGCTTACCAATTAATACTAGGGCCCGGGTTCTTAGTATTTTATGGTGTGATATTTTATGCATACTTAGTTATCACTAGACATAATTTATTTTGGATTAGGATCCGTCTATTCGAGTCCTAGCTTGCTATATGCAGTTATGTCCGTCATTATTACCGAATCTACATTAAAATTTAATTAATAGTACCATTGATATTTTGTCTATACTTTAGCAATTATTAGGCATGGCTCTATTTAATTTGGATTTATTTACCTAGGCAGAGATTTTTGTACAACATAACATTTCATTATTGCTATTTACTAAGATATATCACCGAGATTTGTTTAATGGTGGCTTGGTGAATACTAGGGCGTACATTCTATTTAAGGGTAATCTTTATTAAGTTTGAATATTTAACCAAAGTCATATGTCTTTACCATTGCTTTGAATTAGTAATTAGTCCTCTTAGATGATGGCTCAACCCGTATCAATTATGCATAGATGGGCTAGTCCTATTTCTTTTACTAAAATGCATGGATGTATGATTTGCTCTTTAAAAAGTTTTCATTTGCTAAATCATTATTCCCTGAGCATAGCCTAAACAAGATTTTACTCAATTTATTAATATGCCCTTGATTAATGAGTTAAGCTTTTTAAACAAATATTCAAGGCACATTAGTTACTATATATTAATTAATCTATGATTAGATATTTATTAAGTTTAATTATACCCTAATAATTTTTGTATCTTTTATTTATTTATTTTAGATTTTAGGGATATTTTTCTAGCTGCTCTCGCTTAGCATGCAATGACAAAAGAAAAGAAAATCCTAACTAAACGCCGCTGGTGGGGGAATCGAACGCGACGGCCGAGGCGGCGCTAGCCGCAAACCGGTCGGCCTCTCGGTGTTACCGACCAGAGGCGTTCAACCGTTAAGCCGGCGGCGGCAGGGGCAAGAGGAAGCCGGGGCGGGGGGGCGGCGAGGTTGCCGGCGAGGGCTCTGGGAGGCTGTCGGTGAGGGAAAACAAAGTTCTTGGGGTCGTGAGGAGATCGATGGAGGTGTCGGCGGGGTCCGGGGCTTCAAGCGGGGCGGGAGGTCCGCTGGCAAAGCCCGTCATGAGGCTCGGCGGCGGAGGCGCGCGCAGCAATGACGCCGACAGTGCGGGTAGGGGTAGTGGCGGCGCGACGCGAGACGGACGCGGCGCTGCAGCAGAGAAAAGGAGGGAGGCGACGTGGAGATTGCCCGGCCACGAAAGAAGAAGGAGGAGGGGAAAAGGAGGCGCTGCGCGCAGGGGAGAAAAAGAAAGGAGGGAGGAAGGAAGGGCCCGGGCCCGCGCGTAGAGAGAAAGAAAAGGAGAAAGAGGGAGGGAGAGAAAAGAAGGGGTGAGCCCACATGGAATAGAAAGAGAAAGGAGAAAAATGAAGAAAAAGAGGAAAAAGGTTTAAACAAAATTTTGGAATTTAGACTTTTAATTTGAATTTTAAAATTCAAAAATTGAAATTTCTAGTTCAATTACTTAGATGCAAGTGTTTGCTTCTCGGTTTGAGTTTAAATTCCAAATTTCAGTTTGGATTTAGATGCAATTTAAAAATTAGTTTAAAACTTTTAATTCCTTGTATTACATTATTTTCACAACTTTTAGTATTTACATAATCATGATTTGCGCTTGGGATTATTTTGGTTATTAATTCGCACGCCTCAAAACTCAGAAAGATCTCAAATAATTATCCAGAAGAAATTTGGAATGCTAGCAAAAATGTGAGAAAAGTTTTGAAAATTTCATATTTTTGAATATCCAAATTTTGGGACGTTACAATATTCTCCCCCACGATCCGATCTTACTACTTTATTTTTTAGGTTGTGCTGATTTTCAATTTCAGCCTTAAATATTTTAAATTTGTCAATTTATTCAGATCGGTCTTTAATGGGAAAAATATAACCGTAACGAGAGAAATCATCAGTGAATGTGATGAAAGAATCAAAACCATCCACTGACGTCACAGGAAAAGGACCGTAAATATCAGTATGAATTAATTCTAAAGGTCATATACTGCGAGTAGCTCCCTTCTTTATTTGTTTTACATATTTTCCTTTAATGCAATCAATGCAGTGGTCTGAGTTAGAGAAATCTAAAGGGTGGAGAATTTCTTCTTTAATGAGACGCTTTATTCTCCCCCTCGAAATGTGGCCTAAACGACAGTGCTACAGTTTCGAAAAAGTCTCATTATAATTTTGCGCTTAGCATCATACACAGGGGTGCCCTCACCCCTCGTTTACTCCGCTCGTGTCCCATCCCTCTTCGTAAGCTGACGGTATTTTTAGAAATCCTGCCTTTTCAGAAATTTTGCTTTCAATGGTTAGTTTTATAGTGTAGGTATACATACCTTTTGTGGCCGGTTGGAGTAAGGTTTGCTGCATTCTTTGACACTCCTTGGAGCTAGTGTGAGATCCTTCTCTCAATTGTGCACGTGTTGTATCTTGTGAGCAAGGAGAAAAGTTTTAGATTACATGTGTTGCATCTAGAGGTAGATTGTGTATCCACTTGAGCGGTGTGTATTCGTTACACGTGGTGAGAGTCAAGCAAGGGGTTTAACTTATTACGCTTAGAATTTGCCGACTCCTAGACGGCGTTGGAGGCATCGTGCGCGGTGATCTTCTTAGAAGCTTATGAGAAAGTCCGACGAATTGTGAGTGGTGTGGTACTCGCCAACTCCGAAGTAGAGGAAGGACATCCTTAGTTGACTGAGGTGTTTCGAATAAATTCGTGGAGCCGGTCCAATTCATTTGGGCTAATCTCAATGTGGATTAGGGGAGACCGACAAGTCTCTTATCACCACGGTAAAAAACAACCGTATCAATTATGGTTTGTTTTCTTGTGCTCAATTTATATTCAAGTAATTTACATTCATAGCATTAAATTAATTGCTTGTTATTCTAGAATTGCCAATCTTGATATAGGCTTTATCTTGTTGGTGCACTTAGGTGAACCCGATTGCTTTAGGTGTTATTTGTGCTAAATCTTTTTTTAGTTAAGCTTCCGCATTATTTGATTGGTTTAGCCAAATAAAAATTGATATTTAATAGAGAAGAATTTTTAAACCACCTATTCAGCCCCTCTAGTCGGCCTTCTTGATCTAACAACCTCACCGATCTCGATTCTTTGCTACGGGAGCATCTATAGGAGGAGAGAAACTCACTGGAAGCAACAGCCGAGCTCAGGGATGCTGGGTGTGGGCTGTCGACGGTGGACCGAGGTGGCGCAGAGAAGGAGCACGGCACCGATGGTGAAGAAGCAAGGGCGGTCCAATTGGCGGTAGGGGATAGCTCCACGATGTCGCGAGGGGGCTTCTAGCGAGCAAAATTCGCCGATGGCACACGGGGTCAACAGGAGGCGGAGGTCACCGGAGAAGGATGAAGAGAGGGGCTCCAGTGAGCTGCAAGCGAAGAGAGGTCGATTAGACGCAGTGAGAGTAGAAGGTGAGCAAGGTGATTGCGTTAGCGGGCTCAGTGGGGCACAAGGCTTACCGATGTGGCCTGACGGCGTGAACCCAATCGGCGGCAAGGCAATCATCACGAGGGCTTGCCGGAGAGGGAGAAGATGCTTGGTAAAACTCGGGTTGTCCTTAGGAGGGATGTGTGGAAAGGAGCAGAGCACCGAGGGCCAAGAGAAGGGGGACCAGGCTCGGGCGCACAAGGACAAGAGGAAACCAAGGGCTAAGCGGCGGAGGAGCGATAGTAAAACCGAGTAATCTCACCACCTTATGCAAAAGAGGTTATCACAACCATCCTATACCCCTCTATCCAAACAAAAAGTTAAATTATTCTATTCACTTTTATCCGACTAACCAAATAATTATGTATCATCTCATCCCCTTAACCAAATAACTTCTTGAATTATCCCTTTTTATTCCGAACCATCCCATGCCATCACCCTTTTCCGCCAACCGAATGGATGCGCCCCTGCTACGTCTTCTTGCCGGTGGGACCCGCTGGTCCCCGTGACCCGCCTGGTTAGCGTGATGCGATGGAATGCGATGGACAGCCCATGCCTTCTGACGACGTCATGGGTCTTGACGTGCTGCGTGAAGTTTTAGTGGAGAGAAGAAAACAGGGTGCGGCTCAGGTGCTGGGGGCACAGCACCTACCGCGTGCGAGGGTGCCCCCAGCACCCGCCACGTGTCCCGTAATAGCCCAAAAAATTCCGAAAAATTCGAAAAAAATACTTACAAAATCCGAAAAATTGTAAAAAGTTTTTTTTGTAAAAAGTACTTTTATTAAAAAGTATTTTTAAGTACTTAAAAAAATACTTTTAAATAAAGTATAAATAAAAAAAATTAAGGACTTACAAAAAGAATACTTTTTATACTTAAAAAAGAACTTTTTACAATTTTTCGGATTTTGTAAGTATTTTTTTCGAATTTTTCGGAATTTTTTGGGCTATTACGGGACACGTGGCGGGTGCTGGGGCACCCGCACGCGGTAGGTGCTGTGCCCCAGCACCTGAGCCGCACCCAAGAAAACAAGCGACACCTATTTCGTCCTCTGACTTCCTCTGTCTCCGACGGGGCAGCGCCTCTCCTCTGCTCTAGATGTGATGGAACACAAAGCAGCGCCGTGCACCTTTTCCCTTTGGCTCCTACACGCAGAGGACAGCACCATGCAGTAGCTCTGCTACCTCAGCAGAGAAACGAATAGCTGAGCGCAGAATGGTTTTTCCGAGAGCAAACGCTTTTTTTTCGTTGTTTCTCTGTTAACTAAAATTAATTACATAGGTGTTTTTAGAGCAAATACAAACAAGCTCTAATATCTGTAACGAATACTTCCTAAATACGAAACAAACTCTTCAAAATAAATAGACCCTACACAAAAAAAATTAATTCTATCAATTACCCCTTTAATCTTATTCCTTCATTTTAATCACGTTAATCTTCTCTCGCTCCCGTAGCAGCTCAATTTAACGCTTGCTGCTCGGTCGCTCTTTGCTGCGCTTTCACGTCTAATGCTCTCGTCGACTTGATCCTCTCTCTCTAGTGCAGCCCGGCGATCTGAGCTCCGCCGTCCACTCCTCCGCCTGGCGATCAGTTCTGACATGCAGCGGTGCGATGACCTCTTTGTGCTCTTGATGCCCCGCTTCTCTGCTCCCTTCATCTTCTTCCTCTGTTTTAATAGAATTCGTCTGATCATAGATCTCAGAAAAACTTCTGAACCTTAGAGCCTTCTATGTACTGGCTCCATCTACTGGCATTACCTGACTACAGGTTTCAGGGCCAGGAGGTTGATACTCATCAATAATTTGTGCATCTCCACTAGTAGTCTCCCGATCAGTTAGCCATGCTCCAATAATTTGTGCACCTCCAATAGAAGCCTCCCGATCAGTTAGCCATGCTCCAATAATTTGTGCACCTCCACTAGAAGTCTCCCGATCGGTTAGCCATGCTCCAGAGCAAGGAACCTCGTTTTCTTGTTTACATCAGCTTTCCACCGGTTGCTCGTGCGCTGCTGCTGATGCGACCCACCGCCTTTGCTGTGTACCAGGGGCGGAGCTAGAGAAAAATGAGGGGGGTGCGGCTAAAGGGTGTTGGGCTACTGGGCTACAGATTTCTAGTGCTAGGCTAGCTACAGAAGGGATTTGTTTATGCCTCGGTGCACCACTTTAGTTTTGAGGGGTGCAAATAAGGTGAAAAATCAGGATTAATAACTGTGTTACGTTTTTTCTCTGGGTGCGACCGCACCCACCAACGACAACGTAGCTTCGCCCCTGCTGTGTACCCGCCTGACTGTTGAAATTTTTTTATCCTTCGCTCTGTCGCCGCTTCTGTCAGAACCCTATAAGCAGCATACGTCAAAACCATATACGGAGAGGAGGAATTTTGAGGAGGAATACGCTACATTAGTGTTCTAAGTTAGAGTAAAAACCTAAAACGATAAAATATATCTTCTTCTTAGTTTTTTCAGTCTAGATCGTGGGTTATAAAGCATGAAACGTTGGATCATTACAAGAGTAAAAGTTTAAGTTGAAGGATGGCGCGAAAGCTACGAAAGCAGAAAACAAAATTTTTCTACCGTGCACACAAGGACATCATGCTTAAGGAGGGATCATGGATCGTTACCACTAGGCAGCAGCGCAATGAAGAAGAGTTGGAAAAGCCGATCCAACCACGCGGCGAGGTAGTAGTGGAAGTAGCCGATCGTCCCGAACCGATCGTCTCCTCCACGCGATCAACCACACCACGAGCAGATCCAATCTGTAGGTTGTTGATGCCGATCAACGCCGCAACGAGCAACGCCTCCACCGGTATCTACACGCCCCGGGCTGGAACGCCGATCGCGAGTGTACCAGCACTCGCGAGCGGCTAGGGTTTGGCTCAGGAGGTGACGGCTAGGGTTTAGCTCGGGATTATCAGATGCATCCCCTTCAGCCCCTCGCCTCCATATATAGACCTCCTCACTTGGGCCTCGTGGACCGAGACCCAATAGAAGTCTATCCGGATCTCTATCCGAATTAAGCCCACATCCGAATCACATTCGAATTAGTGTTTCAACCCGTTAAGTGTGCAACCCTGTAGGTTCACGTATACTTGGTCGCGACCCAGAAACATCTTTTCGGTCACCTTGTTAATAGCGGCCTCTAGTAAGACATATTAACCCCAAAGTATACGTAAAGATCATATCTTTGAACTCGTAATGTTCTCATGTACTAATCCCTTTGCCTCACGATATAGATTAAACTCAAGGCGAGACCTGTGTCATCCTCTTAATAGCTCAATCACTCTCTTGATTCCATGATAGATTATAAACTCGTGATTGACTCATCAATCACCTTGGCATGGCCATGCACTTTCATAATCCATTACATCGAGGGGCCCAGAGATATGTCTCCCATAAGGAGGGGCAAATTCTATCTTGATCATTCACATCCCACTACATGTTTCATGTCAAACCAAAGACTACTTTTATGACTACCCAGTTACGGAGTAGTGTTTAGTAGTCCCAAAATAAGCTACTACGCATGCTGGGAACCATGATGATCTCAAGTCTAAGGATTCCACATAAACACTACTTGAGACCAACTGATGACACATGGAATCTCTGCAGTGTCTCATGGCGGGTCTATCCAATATATGTTCACTAACACATGTCCATATTATTGATTTGGTATCTCCATACCATGATCCATGAGACATGATCATCAATCAATATATATGCTGATCTTTGAATCATATTTGTTCCTCATATGAAATATAATCAGGGATCATTTAGAAATAGCAACATTTTGGCATTAAGAGTCTCATGAATAAGTCACATACTCATTGATCAATAATGATAATGTCTATTTCAAGGAACAAAGCAATGTATCATAAACATAGTATGTGATATATTCAACATCTCCATGTTACCTCTAAGGCATATCACCAACATAAGTCTCTTTGGAACCGTTGGATCTCGTTTGTATATCCTGAACGAAGTACCCTGAACGTTTAACCTCTTAAAGAGGAATCAGCCAACCATTACTTCCAGTCTGAACAATCCGGTTCTTTACTGAGTCTGACAATTCTCCCCCTCTTAAAGAACCTCGTGCTCAAGGTTCTCATGAATCACATGAACCCAAAAATGTGATTTCCATATCTTCTCTCTTTGCATTCTCCACACAGCAAAGGAGTCTCCGGATTACCTTTGGGAGCTTTCTCCAGCCACTTTCTCTCAAAAGACTGCCATCTTGAAACTCAGCTGAATCTCTCTGTTCATTTAAAACATCAGGAAGACAGGAGGTTTGGTTAATCCATGGCTCTTCAACCAGCATCATATGCTTGCCAACTGGCAGAAGTGTGTTTATTTGGTCCACATCACTTTGCCAGAACTTGCCGATCTGTTCAAGAACTTCTTTAATCCCTGGCATCTCAAAAATAAGTTCATCTACAATCTCTTCATAAGTATGTCAACTTGGAATAGAAGCTCCATCCAACCCCAGTTGAGAATATGGATGCAGATGAAACTTCAGCAGATTTGCTGCTGACAACTTTCATAGGCTTGCAGTGAAGTACTCTTATTCTTCTCCAAATCAATATCATTTGCAGGTTCCACATGCCAAAACCCAGTGGATGGAAAGAGCTAAAGGCATACAAAATTAAGTCGTGATGATATCCTTGCACTACCTTTCAGGATATGAATTTCAATGTTTTAATTTCATGCCCTGCCATGATATGCTGTGTGGTGCCAAATTTTTTAATCCAGTTTTGATAATCAACAGCTTCTGTCACAGACGATGGACCTAAGTGGATTATGCAATTTACTTTCTTGGCATTCTCTGTTTGATGGGAAGAATCTTCATCAAAGCAGCTAAGGAATTTCCGCGAAAATAGTTCACACATATGATATTGTGTAGGGCAATCCACCAGACATACGATTGGTCTGGGAATTGATGGGCCGAGAACATCACTTGGATGAACCATTTTGTCAAATTGGTCAGATTGCACGGAGTTCCCAAGTTGAAGTTCACGATACTTCGGTCCAGGCTTAAGACCAAGCTAAGCGGCTTTAGCAGGGTCAAACTTTCCCTTGATTTCTGGCAATTCACAAGAGTATAGCGGTATCACCAGGCTGCTGATACCCGTCAAGCTACTGGCTTCATTATGATACTTTGGTTTGACAAACATTGGTATCATCCTCATATTCTAATACGGTTCACTTGGTTATTACTCGATAAGAACGCCGTTTTATCGAATAATAAATTGAACAGAGTAGGAAAGCAGGACAATAATTAGAGACTGCAATTTTATTACATCATTGCCACGCGGGACTAATAGTATTTAACACAGGCTGACAAGTTGGTCTGAGAATAACACCTTGGTTATAAGAGGTCTGAGAAGAGAATATTAAAATATAACCCTTGCAAAACTGGTACGAAGAAGTTTTAGACTGCCTATTCCTCCCAAATGTTGACTGATACCTCCCACTCTTTGGTTTTCCAGTTAGTGGCAATCGGGTGTCCCGCAATATCTTTTTTTTCAATCCTGCTCTCACAATACCCTTCTACAAATGGCTCTAGAAGGGGGGAGTTATAGCAAGAGTGAGTACAAAGTACTCAACAAGTTTTAAATAGTGAATGCAGGTAATATTAATCCTATTTTCCCCCCATTTCTTTCCTTTCCTCATTCCTTTCTTTTCCTCATCCTCTTTTTTTTTCTTTTTTTCTCACTTGCCAACTTTTTATCAAAATTTAAGGGGTTGGTATGTTTTAAAAATTTAAGAAAAATTGCTACAGATATTCTAGAGAAATAGATGACCAAAAAGTCCCGTAGACTCTTTTCCAAAAGACTTGGCCTTAATTCATGATTTGATTTAAGTACTGCACATACTTGTATTAGTCATAGTTATCCTGATGTTTGGACATCTCGTGGAAACTTAGATTGGTAGTGGTGAGAATGTCCAAGTTCAGAATATAAAATGCTTTCTCAGATTTTGCACTTATATCTTCACTCGACTACAAATAGTCGTTGGTCGGGTAGATCAAGTTTGACACTCCACTGTGCTAAATATAGGCACCTGGGGATCTGTCCCTTTATGGCCCATAGTCCAATTGAGGCCTCACCCCATCTCCATCTTCCCTGATATCTACTTACTTACCCATTGTGGAGAATATAATTACAAAATAAGACAAATACATTTCACCCGTTGGTAAACGAGAATATGACCAATACGAGTTACGGTTTAATCCAGAATGAAAGGTGGTTCTTAGTCCTTATATGATATCCCTAGATAGAGGGTCTCATACCTTGCCCATTTTTTCTTCCTTCCAGAGCACCCTCCACCCTATATATTACATTCTTTCTGTAGGCCACTACTCCATTAGTGGTTGCTGTCTTTCCTATCTATCCAGTTTATTTTGAATCATTAATCCCTCTCTTTTTAGAAAATATTGTTTTGTGGTAGAAACAAATAAGTTTTTGTTAAAACAACTAGGTGAGATGCACCACGATCTTACATGGAAATGAATATTGAAGGTTGTCTCAGTGGTGGTCTGACTGGTCTCTTCCTCTTGGACCAGTTATCCCCTTGCATGTTTTAGACCATGTAATCTATACCATCTAATGCACTTGCCAATATTTGGAATGAAGTAAAAAATCCTGTTAATTAGTATTTCAATTTCCATGTCATATTTTTATTAATATTATTTTATTTTCCATTTTCTTGATCACTAGATCACTAGAATTTTGATAGGGTTTTCTGGTCTTGTTTATTAATTTAGGATTTGGAATTTTATTTATAAGTGGTCGTTTTTAATTTATCTTTTATGTTAATGGGTTGTTAGAGCTTCCTGCTCCGCTGACGCCTGACATCTCTGCTATGTTTCTAACCCTTCGTCGCCTTGCGCTGCTGGAGTTTTTTGCTTCGACGGTGCATCCACGTCCCCTCTATGCTACCTGCCTCTACTGATGATGTGTAACCCGTTGGCTGCATGTCACCGACGCCTGACGTCATGGCGGCTGCATGCTATCGACGCGTGTTCCAACTCCGGCTACCACGCTGTCGGACTCACATTGGTCTTGCTGGTTACCTCTCTCGACGCCTCGCGTCCCGGTCGGCTGTACGCCGCTGATGTTTTAGACCCTGGTTCTACTCTATCTTCTATCTTCTACACCTTACGTTGTCGTACGCTTTTCGACCGCATGATAACAGGTGTCGTACTGTCGTAATGACACGGTCAGAGAAAAACTAAAAGTAAAATTATGATGAATTAAGAGACTTAATATTCGTGTGAACAACAATTTCAGATTTGACCAAAATTTCTTTCGAGGTATCTGGTTCTTTGTTGAGTCTGACAGTTTCTTCAAGTACGTGGCCTCCTTTTTCTTCCGTGGGACCCATCGGTCCTCGCCTCCCCGATGTGGCCGATGGGATGCCCTACACGCGAAGTTTCGCACGGCAAAGCGCCTGCCCTCCGCCGTGACGCGCCCGTGGCACACGAAGGACAGCTCAAGTCTTCGTGGGACCCGTAGGTGACAGGCTGACAGCACAGAGCAGCAGTGCCTCGCCTGGTTCCTGCTCTCTATGACACCACGTGATGCTTCCACCTGCGGAAATTTGGACGCTTTTGGCACTGTTGGTGCAATCAATTTCCGAAATAGCCTCCTCCCAAAACAAATTCCCGATCTGGCCCCCTTGCCGACCGCACGACTCGCCAGGGGGCGACACGTGGCAGTCGTGCGGCCAGCGAGTGCACGACACCGAGGTCGTGCGGTCCCCGACCGCACGACTCGGGTGGAGCACTGTAGCAACCGAGGGGTGCGATCGGCGACCGCACCACTCCACCAATCATGCGGTGGCCGACCGCACCACATGGCTGCCGTCTTGTCCTTCCGCCGAAAGGCGATTCCACGCGCACGGTGTCGATCGGTGAAGCCCCGGCCCCTACTGCGCTACTGCATGCATGTGAGCGTTGTGTGCGATAAAAGAATGAGAACGGTCTGTATTCGAGAGTGTTGGCTCATTTGCGTTTGAGAAAGAGCAAGAGAGGAAGCAGCAGGAGAGGAAGCAGCGAAAGAAAGAAGAACGGCGACGGCAAACATGACATTTGGAGTAATTTTTGAAGGGTTCAGAAGTTTTCGCAATTGTGAAAGTTGTAGATCGCCTCGCAAGCTTCAAGGAAAGGTAAATATCATCCCCATACGTGTATGATCTTATTATGTTGATTAGTTCGTAATTAGCGTAAACGTTATTTACAGAGTTCATGCATGTCATTTTTTGATGCAATGTCATTTTTACGGAGTTTTATATTTTATGTGAATAAATTTTGTAGTGCTGTTGGAGTGCGATTTAGTTAGTTTGGTGCGTGCAACGAAAACCAAAATTTATAGTAAATATCATGCATATTCTATGTATTCATCCTAAATAACTATATGTCATGCTTATTTGTTAAATGCTAGCAAGGTGTTAATCGGTAGAGATAGCTTAAACTGACTATTATGTAGCTTTAATGTTGTTAGGTCTTGTTAGGAATAAAATTGTAGGATTAATTTATGAAATAAGCATATATAGGATATATGAAATACTGTGATGCACATGGTTTAAAAAAGCATGCTAGTCACAATGTGAAAAATATTTTATACTACCGGTTCAGGTAAATAGCATGTAGCTTGGGCGTTAGTAAACCAATTTGCAATTATTAATCATCATCTGAAGCAAACACAAGCATAAAATAAAAAGTGAGCAAGTATGGTCTAACTGCTATGCAAAACCCTGTGGTGCTGCCAAGCATCTGAGAAGCAGTTAGCAGAACAATAGCAGATCTTAGCAATTTATAGATAGTACATTACATTGATAATTTGATTTACATAGAAATTTATTAGCGCCCTCCATGAATGAATTAAAAATTAGATTTACAAATGAAGATGGAAATATTACTCTTGTATGTGGTGGGCGGTAGGTATTGAATGATGGTACACTTGTTGCATGTTATATGTACTAAGAGGGTTCAGTATGGACTTATGTTAGGTACGCCATGGGTGACATCCAAGACTTGTTTGTGTTCTTCGGAAGTGGTCTCGTACGCGACGGGCCAGAGGGGAGCACTGTCTAATTGTGACCGGACTGTGATCCGGGCACCCAATCTGAGCACCATGAGCCTGGCTGAGCTACGGAGATACATGCGTTCTGCCTTCGATCGAGGCAGTGTATGCCACAGTGGTAGGTGCTGCAGTGGAGACAATGTGGCAACTTATAAAGGTGACGAGTGATGCCTCATGGGCCAACTACATGGAGGTCGTGTGCAACCCTGACGCATCGATTTATGCCAGGCCAATGGTGTATGTTCACTTCGTGCAGAGGACAGAATCATCCGCCATGGGTGGCTCTGGTGTTGCTGGCGGAGATGTACAGCCTGCATTACTCTCCGGTGGTCATGAATATGCCAGTGAAGTAGGAGTGAATGAGTCAATGGGAGATGGAGACGTACAAAGGGGTGTGGACAATTTTCAGGTGAATGAAGGTGCAGACAGGTGGTGGGCCGCCCGAGTTGACTGTCACGAGTACCTTGCCGACCAGGTGGAGGAAGTGGAAAGCGAGGAGGAAGAGTATGTGGAAACAGCCAGTTCAGAAGAGGAGGATGAAGGGGAACCTATAGCGGGAGGTGTGTTAGGTGGTGTTGTAACCACGTACGGTGCGTACGTGCCGTCCAGATTAGACGACATCGCAGCGCAATCCCTAGTTCTGCCACGGGCGAAGGAGGCAGAGTGGAGATTCAATGAGGGCACACTCCTTTTAGGGCAGTGCTTCTGTAACAAGAGTGCTTTGCAGCAAGTTATTGCCACATACGCCGTCAGCATCAGCCGGATATATCGGGTGCACAGGTCGAACCCTGACACGTACATTGTGAAGTGTGTCGACGGCTCGTGCCCTAGCAAGGTCCGTGGGCAGCGGTTCAGGGGCGCAGCCACGGAATTCCGGATAACGGTGATGAAGGATCACACTTGTGAGCTTGCGGCGCCACTACATAGGCACCGCAACATGACATCGTCATATGTTGCAGAGCTAATAAGCCATCTTGTTCTGGCAAATATGTCCATTTCTCCGAAGGTTCTCATGGCGGATGTGGCAAACACGGTGGGGTTTGATGTCAACTACAAGAGGGTGTGGCGGGCGAAACAGAAGGTTCTGCAGTGTAAGTTTGGGACATATGAGGAGGCATATGATTTGGCCCCAAGAATGCTGCATCAAATTGCAGAAGCAAACCCAGGCAGTTACATTAACAAGCAAGAGCGGGTTCATGAGACGTAAGAGCCGAATTGTTTTGTGCTTGACAGAGTGTTCTGGGCCTTCCGACAGGCAATTGAAGGCTTCAAGTGGTGCCGTCCAGTGCTAACGATGGATGGCACATTCCTATCTGGCATGTACAAGGGTACCATCCTGACCACGGTTGCAGCTGACGCAAATGACTAGTTACTCCCAGTGGTATTTGCAATTGTAGAGAACAAGAATACAGATAGCTGGCTGTGGTTTCTTGCCAACGTGAAGCAGGCCGTAGTTCAAGATCGGCCCGAGGTGTGTGTCATCTCCGACCGCAATGCAGGCTTGCTGTCTGCAATGCGAACGATGCAGAACGGGACACAGCCACCCTTCCAGTGGAATGCCATGAAGAAGCGGTGGTGCATGAGGTATCTTGCGGCGAACTTCCACAGAAGATTCCATAGCAAGGAACTAATGAAGATGTTCAAAAATGTTTGTATGCAGAACTAGAAGAGGAAGTTCAAGGCCTTGTGGAGGCACCTTGATCAGGAGACCAGAAAGCATGTTCGGCGTGTACAGCAGAATGAAGCTGGAGCCGTGGCGGGAGGATCGACGAGAATAGGGGAGTTCACATAATGGGTTAACCCCAATGCACCTGACTTGGAGATGTGGTCTCTACTGCATGACACCGGCGGGGCAAGGTATGTAATCATGACAACAAACATGTCCGAGGTGTACAATGGTGTTCTAAAGGACGTCAGATCCCTGCCTATCACAGCAATCGTGGAAGAGAGTTGGAACCGTTCAGTTGGACACTTTGTCAATAGAGCTATGATGGCGAAGAAACATCTAGACGAAGGCAGAGATTTCTCGGAGGTAGCGCAGGCCTACATGCACAAGAAGATGGAGAAGTCTCGTTCGCATATTGCTCAACCGATGGATGGCTTACGGAGGAAGTTCGAGGTCCGCCTTAGACAGAAGTACATGATGGGCCAGACTAGAGGGGATCGTAAGCAAGTATGCACGATTGATGAGAGAGCATCATGCACCTGCAACAAGCCACAATGCTGCACAAGCCATGCTCCTATGTGTACGCGGCATGCGCGGTATGACACCAGACGCCCACGCATTACATGTCAAAGTACTATGACATCAAGCACTTGTTTGAAACATGGAGTACGGAGTTCCATTCCTACGGGGTGAACATGCATTATAGGGACCTATGGCCAGGGCAGGTGAAGTGGGTGCCGAATGCTGCACTGAACCATGTCGGTCGTGGGCGACGACATAGCCTTCCCATTCGTAATGACATGGATGATAGCCAGCGTGGAGATCGTGTTCGGCGCCCGAAGTGCAGAATATGCAAGACGGTTGGCCATTCATTTAGGCAGTGCCTAAACAGGCCGACATCAAGTAACACTCCATAGCTGCTTTCGTGTTTTGTAACTACTGAGGGCCTTTGTTGTGCTCATATTGTGTCTGCGAGCACATGATCTTGCAACCTTCAACCTACGCTGAATGTATGTTACGAGATTGTTTGCGTGTACAATTTGTTTGAGTCATTTCCTGGAAGTTATGTTGTCATTTATTTGATATTTTGTTGTTATTTGTTGTCATTTGCGTGAAATTAGGTTTGTTCGAAATTGTGTTGTCATCTGTTGCACACTTTGTTGCCATTCGCTGCAAAATATGTTTGTTGTATATTATGTTGTCATTTGTTGCACACTTTATAGTCATTACATACAAATTTGTTGTTACAGCATACTAATTTGTTTTCATTCATCGGCAGGAGATGGCGTACGAGTTGCTTGAGCCCCTTTGGGATGAGCATCACCGATGCGCAGCGTGGTCATCTGGAGCCAGCCCTCCGAGTTTGATTCTTAGGAGCCCCCGAGAGCACTGGCCTCTAGACCATCGGTACATCCCACTACTGCGAGACATCGGCCTTTTGCCCATTGCTCGCATGGTGGATGTGCCGTATGCCTTGCAGTTTGATGCGTCGTTGTTGTCTGCACTCGTCGATCGTTGGAGACCGGAGACTCACACCTTCCACTTTCGGTGGGACGAGATGAATGTTACACTTCAAGACGTGTCCATGCTGACAGGTCTACCCATCCGTGGTGCAGCAGTAGTGCCACCCCCCAAAGCGGCGAACTAGAAGGTCACCCTGGGTGCCCGGTTCGGTGACCCGATCCCAGTCAGCGTGTCTGGGGTGCCATTCGTGGCTACGACAGTTCATGGCCTGCCTTGTGGACGCTCCTGAGGGGGTCGTGCGGACGCACCTCATCGCATATCTCCTTTTTTTGTTTGAGTGTGTCTTGTTTCCTACGACCACTGGAGACTCCGTTCACCCTAGCTACATACACCTTGCGGAGTCCTTGGCGGATGCATGGCCCGGCAGCCGCGATGACAGTGGGATCTGCTGTCCTTAGCGCCACGTACCGAGGCTTGTGTGATGCCTCGCAGCGTACTACGGCTAGCGAGCCGGTCTTGGTAGTGTGCTACGTGCTCCACAAGATCTTGGTCTTGGGAGCACTTTCTGCTGGGAGGCCTTACTTTGAGTGTGCACCCACGAGTACAGCCCGGTGTTCTACGATGAGGCTGAGGGCGATGACCCCATTAGTGGGCCGACGATGGGGATGCGTTGGACACATGGTCAGCTGCGGTGGGCTAGGGATAGACCGAGGCGAGTATACCCAGAGTTCCATAACCAGTTCGAGACTCTGCATGAGGGCGAGATAGTATGGTGGCCATGGACTGCACAGTTTATTCATAGCACAGCCCCCTACGGGTTGTCAGCTCAGTGCCACCAATACCACACGTACTGGTTGACGACGTGCCACCTCGTCTTCTCCCACTTCGTCGAGCCATACAACCCGCAGAGGGTCATGAGGCAGTTTGGCCTTCATCAACACGTGCCACCCCTCCCGGGACGGCCACTATCACGGAAGGCCCACCAGTAAGTCATTGCACGGTAACTGCACGCAATGTAGTAATGTGTCATTTTTACTAATTGTGTAATGTGTGTACTATCTTGCAGGCAAACCAGAAGAGGGCACCGGGGGACGGCTGGAGGGGGACACAGCGCCGTGGACGGACCTGTGGCATGACTCAGCGACCACGGAGGTTGTGGATGAGACTCGGCCGTACGACCTCCACACATACAGTACGTACCTAGAGTGGTACATTCCACGGACCCGCAGCAGCTTATCGCCCCGCCCGCACCGTCCTTCGAGATCGCGCACGAGGCGCCATACTGGCGGGCGGACCGTCATCGAGCAAAGACGCGGCACGACAACACGATGCGAGTACTCTAAGTGTGTACGTATAGTACGTTTTAACTCATTCGTTGTTTACCGCAGATGCGAGCCTTCATCGTATCCGTGACGAGGTCGCCGATTCTCTGCCGTGGGAGGGGCGGCTCCATGGATCGACTCCTAGCTTCGGTGCGTATCATCTACGATGACGCACGGTCGGCGATCAGGACTATGAGCTGTAGTCGGCACAGGGATGATGTACATGCACGATGCCTCCACAGAGGACGGCAGGCACCACCGCCGGAGGCACCGCCGTCAGCACGTCCTTCGGAGTCCGGCGTTCGGCCCAGCGGCGCTCGCTCCTCCTGCCAGCACGTAACACCTTGCATTACACAAACATACACCAACCCTCCACCAGAAGAAGACACGATGACAATAAAAACTACCAACATAGACGAGAACAACGTGCAGCACTACAACTTGACGATAACAATAAACACAAGAAAGAAAATAACACACAACATTAAATTAATCTTCCACTCCAGTCTGTCAAAACGATGCCGCAGCTCGACGGGGTTGCAACCAGCCACGACAACTCTGTCATGCCGAACACTATCGGTCCTAGTCCCCATTTCATCCTCCCACACTCAAAATCGTCAACCACCGGGGGCTTGCTGCGATTTCATGAGAAGACCAATTTGTAACTTGCCTGTACGATTTGAATGAACCCGAAACAATCGTACTCACCGAGTGAAACGGGTACTTGTAGTAGTTAGCACGAATCAAATGTACACACAATCGGAAGAAGTAATTCAGGAGGTGAGGGAGAACAATGCGGGGGGCTAGGTGAGGAATGGCTCCCTCTTATAGGCTCAGGGGGGCCTCAGTCATGGAGCCCATAGAATAAGAACGGGTCATGCACTGCTAACATGAAACATTACTAACTTGATCACTCTCTCTACTCCATATCGTAGAAAGTGTTCGTACTGGTACAAGGTACAACCATACACCTCGTTGCCTATATGCCAAACGAGCCTCGTGGCACCCACATGGAGTATTGCTCAGGGGGTCGTCTCGGACGTGGCTGGCCGTCATGGAAGTGGCACACACATACGCAATTAGGGTTCGCGCAGCAACATGTGGGATCATAAGAGCTTCCTATGTTCACGACCTCCTCGTTGCCCCTCTCGCGTTGCATCTGTTGGCGGAGGTCGTTGTTATCCTCACTGAGAGTCTCGATTCGGTCCTCCAACTCCAATATTCGCTGCCATAATGTATCCACATAACAGACAATATACCGTTCATGAGGAGGGTCGATCCAGCGGGAGAAGTCGCATTTTGCCATCTGCGGGAAAGGACGGTAAACATGAAGGATCCATAAGCAATAACAAAAAATGTAGTATTACTACTTGGTACCTCGTAGCGTGGGCATCGGAAGAAACGTCGCCCGCCATTGAATGGGCCATCCAGGACCTGCACGATAGCGTACTCATTGTGTCTACATTTCGGCCACGCTGGTTGAGCACGCCGCCTTGGTACCAAGCGGTACTGTGCATCGAAGATCTCCCTCCTTTGGATGGGAAGGTCTTCCTTCGGTGACCCAAATTCGACTGGCATATCCGCTTCCGACATGGTATTTTCACCACGGAAGAGAACGTACTTCGTTGTTCGATTTACAGGGTTCTCTGCGTACAATGCCATGGGACCCCAACCTGCTATTTATACCGAACGGCAGAACTTACCGCAATGACCAAAGCTGAGATGACAGCTTTGCGCAGAGATCTGACAAAAGCGGGCAGCTTTGCTCAGTGAGATGACAAAAGTTGCCAGCTTTGCGCAGTGACCTGACAAAAGAGGGAAGCTTTGCTCAGTGACATGACAAAAGAGGCCTGCTTTGCTCAGTGCGATGACTAAAGACTGTAGCCTTGCGCAGTGACATGACAAAACGGGGCAGCTTTGCTCAGTGACATGACAAAAGAGGCCAGCTTTGCTCAGTGAGATGACAAAAGAGGCCTGCTTTGCTCAGTGCGATGACTAAAGACTGCAGCCTTGCGCAGTGACATGACAAAACGGGGCAGCTTTGCTCAGTGACATGACGAAAGATGCCAGCTTTGCTCAGTGAGATGACAAAAGACTGCAGCCTTGCGCAGTGACATGACAAAACGGGGTAGCTTTGCTCAGTGACATGACAAAAGAGCCCAGCTTTGCCCAGTGACATGACAAAAGAGTGCAGCTTTGCGGAGTGACATGACAAAACGGGCCAGCTTTGCTCAGTGAGATGACAAAAGAGGCCAGCTTTACTCAGTGCTTAGTCCACGCGGACCAGTATTACATGTGCGAGTAGAGAGAAAATGCACCCTATAAATTGGTGTGCATTCCATTTCGCAGGCCACACTGCACTTCCAAACCCAACACTACACCGCGCTTCCCTCACCCCTCCGAGATGGACAAAAAAACCAGAAGAAGCAATGAGACAAGATGGTGAAGCAATAGGAGGAGACCCGTGACTTAGCACGATCAGCTGCCGTCCGCGATGAGAAAATAAGGGCTATTAAAGCCCGGGTAGAACAAGCCCAGCGTGCTAAAGGGTCAGCTCCCCCCCAAAGAGCGGCCGCGTAGCAACAACCCCATCCCGAACGGCCCACCGAGCGTTCGCCGCAACTCCCTCCCGACGGGGAGACACCCCCATTTGTTGGTGCGGGGACACGTGCAAGTTCTTCAAGTCTAAGCACCGCCTCAGCCTAGGTATGCGTTACTGGGGTTGCGCAAACTACTCCAGTGACTACCCCGACCGCCGTTTTGACACCGCAACCTATCGGCAGCCGGTAACGACGACATGCACCATTTTTTCCTACCTTTTCTCCTTCACAGCACGCACTAACTATCTCTCCCTTGTATTTACAGTCTCCGGATCCCCTATGTGGCTACCGCAAATGGATCGATCTTAAGATCCACCTTGCGGACCAATGGACCCTCGACTTCGAGGAGTGGAATGTTACACGGGAGAAGGAGTTGCTGGAGGAGGAGCGCCGCAATAACGAGCACACCTTGCGTATACAACACGAGACGCAAGCTCATCTCGAAGCGTGCACGCGTTGGGAGCGGGAGGCTCGCGAGAGGGAGCGCGAGAGAAAGAGGGAAATGACGACTAAGGCAAAAGAGGCCGCGGAAGATTTCAACGCCGAGCGGGCAAGGAAAGGAAAGTGGCTCCGGTCCACACAGTACGTCGTACGAGCAGTTGCTTGGGTTAGTCGCATATCATGCTATATATTATGCATGTAATAAAAATGTACGCGTCATGTTACTCTCAACTGTATTGTGAAGTTTATTTCTATTCAGTTAAGCTTATTATCTCGTCTTTTCGCATTCAATGATTTCTACGTGTTAAATATCACTTTCCTTCCTTTCGTCCAATTGTTCATATCGCAGTTGTCCTAAAAAAATTCATTAAATTTCTTCCAATAAAACAACATAACATCATCGAAAAATGTTATTGCCAGTTTAACATATTTTTCACGATCAGCATTGTACGAAAATCACAAATACACTAATCGTTACTTCACACAAAAATAAGACGTATTGTTTTGCGAAAAACACTGATCGGTGCAAACCCTAACCTTAATACTGTACACACGAGTGGTGCGGTCGACCGCCGCATGATTAACGGAGTGGTGCGGTCGGCAACCGCATCACCTGGCTGCTACAGTGTGCCGCCCGAGTCGTGCGGTCGGGACCGCACGACCTCGGTGTCGTGCGCTCGCCGGCCGCACGACTGCCACGCGTCACCCCCTGACGAGTCGTGCGGTTGGTAGAGGATCAGATCGGGAATTTATTTTAGAAGGAGACTATTTCAAAAATTGATTACACTAACAGTACCAAAAGCGTCTAAAATTCCCACCTGCGCCTTGCTTTGCTCTGGACCTTGGAAGTCGCCAGCTTCGTGCGCACGAAGTCCGAAGCCACCACCAACCGCTGCACGCGCATGGGACCTGCCTGCCGCATGTACGTGGCCTTGCGCGGCAGTATGTGCGCGCCTGCGTGTACTCCCGGGCCGCTGCGGTCTCCGCCTGATGCAGGCGCGTGCGAACCGGAGCCAGCAGCGCCCGGAGGGGCTCTCTCCCTGGAGTCCGCCATACGCGTGATGTCTGCCTCAGCTGCTGCCCGCTGCGTGTCCTGCACGCGCTTCTGCGCCAACATGGGCGTGGGGTTCGCCGCCCTGTGCGCGGCTGCTTGCGCGCCACGTGCGCCAGTTGCATGCGCTGCATGACGGCCCTGGGTCCCGCCATGTTGGACCCGAGCCCTCATTGTCTGCATGCACGCGGGGCCCGCCGCCCTGACATCCTGCGCCGGCTGCGTGCGCTCCTGGGCTAGCCGCATGCATGTATGATGGAACACAAAGCTGCGCCTCTCCTCTGTGATGGAACACAAAGCAGCGCTCGCATCTTTCTCCTTCGGTTCCAAGACGCAAAGAACAGCACCGTGCAGCAGCTCTGCTCTCTGTTTTGTCTTCACGTGATGCGCCTGCTGGAGACAAACGAATAGCCGAGAGTAGATCGGTTTTTCCGGAGCATAAGCTCTTTTTTCCTTTATTGCTTCTCTCTTAACTAAAACTGATTATACAAATATATTTTTATTCAGCATAAATAATTATATGTATTCGACAAAGATTCTATGTAGTCAGAAGAGATTAGAAACTAACTCCAGTATTCATAACGAATACTTCCAAAATGTGAAACAAACTCTTCAAAATAAATGGACCCTACAAAAACAAAGATTAATTCAATCACGTCGGAGCAGGAGTGCCAATTCATAGGCCCGGATTGGTCATTGTTGTTGTTGGAAAGGACATCGACGGTGTTAATGATGTACATCTTACTGCTACTATGGAGAGCTTGGCATTTGAGGAATGATGAGATCCATGCGAAGGGCGACACTTCTGAGGTGCGGTCGGCGTTATTTCTGAAGAACTATGCGGAGGCACTGTTGTCCGTCCGGCTCAAGCCATATTCTCTTGGTTGCAAAGGTAAAGAACCGATTGTTCGCTTGGTATAGAGCTCCACTCCTCAGCAAGAGCGTGATACATTGCAGGCGTCTTGCAAAGTAAAATGTTGATGGTGCTTTTTCTGCAGCTACAGGCGAAGCAAGTATTGACATTATTGCTCAGGATGGACAGGGCAGTGTTCTGCTCTTGGCTTGGAGTATATGTAACACCTCAGCCAAACAATGATCTGAAATACTACTAAACTAGTAATCCAACAAGGATAAACTAAATATGTCTCACAAAATTTCGGTAGAACCTCCCCTGAATAGTTATATATGCCCGAAGGTTCAACAAGCAGAATTAATAAGAATAGATATCCAACAGGTATTTCGACCAAGACTAAACAAAATTGACTAGCTTACTAGGACGTTCATAGAACTAGCATCTAGATAAAGAACAAGAACAACATAAATACTCTAGTAATTTATTACAATTTAATTTTTAACAAGTAATGATCATAAAGATACTTAAAGTAATTCAATTCATCTACTATTTAATTTCTTCCTTTCTTTCTATTATGAGTTGATCGTGCAAAGTGCAACAAGACTAATCATTCCTTTTCCCATGCATGCCGATCTTATAAGGGTACCTAAAACACAACAAACAACAAGGGTGAGTCTAACGACTCAGCAAGTATAATAAATGGTAACAATAGCATACATATACATCATTCCATAAGAACATCCAACAGTTACTTATAAACACATGCTATGCATACATGTACATCATTCCATAAGAACATCCAACAGTTACTTATCAACACATGATATGCATACATGTACACCATTCTATAAGAACATCCAACTGTCACTTCAGAACACATGCTATGCAATATGATCAACAATATCTGTATCTCTTTCTCTTTTGCATTTTACCGGTAATGCAAAGTGCGCATCCGTCGATGTACACACATGCCTGTACCATCTGGTACATGGATCAATTGCCCATACTTCACAACTATGAGAACCTTTAGCCCGTCATCAATATGACGGGGACCTCAGCAAATGGTTGGTCATCACATGACCAAGTCTTCCATAAGTCAACATGATGCATATATGTGAAGGTCTCAATTTAATAAAAACTTGCATCCACAATGACTAGCACAAGAAATACTCACGAAAACCATAACTTACAAACAACCATGACCATCACTGGTACGTCTTCACTACATCCATGAACACAATTGCTCACAATATAAAATCAAATATTGACATTCCACAATATCAGTTTAAACCATCATTATACTTGCCTTAACCGCGAGAGAACAAGGGATGTGCAGAAGGCACTGCCCCCGAAATCAATCCACCACCTAAATAATAATTGTAATATATGCTAAGATAACAGTAGTGGTCCTTAGACCAAATAAAAATAGTCACGAACTAGCAAAAACGTCTAACTCGGTTCCAATCCCCAAATCCTACAGGTCGTCCTGCACCCCTCTGTGGACAGTCAATTTCAAAAATTCATATCTATTCGTACAGGAGTCCAAAAAATGTTCTCAGACTTTCTGGAAAGATAATTAAATTCCCCAACTAAACCTAGTTGGTGAACTTCCCTGAATCGGCCAACTTTTACTCGCACAAGCCAGTTTTCTAAAATATCAATTTCATGTCATGTTCTCTGGACAGAGTATTAAAAATACCATAACTTTCAGCACGAGTGTCAGAATCATGATTTTTTGAGCTTTCTAGAAAGCTGAGACAATTATATACAATTTTCATAATACTAAGATTCTCTGATTCTCCTATTTTCTAATCGCCCAACCCACTTTACCAAAACCTGACAGAAAATTCATAATCTGCAGAACAGTCTCACTAAAAAAATCATAACTTCTGCTACAGAGCTTTACCAAAACGACGTGTTCTAATACTTCACGAAAAGATGGTGACGTCCTCTACAAAATTTTAGGAGACATCCAAAGCTGAATCCCCACGAAACTACCCCAAAATGGCCGTCTAACAAAATCTGTCCTGGAAGACCAGAATATCGACATTGCCACAGCAATTAAAATATGCATCTAATTGGGGGAAAGCAGAGGTTACTCTTGACGAACCACTGAAGATCACGATGAACACCAGACGATCTCTTTCCCCTTCCTTTTTCCTTTTTCCCTTCCTCTTCTCCTCCTTCCGGATCAAAAATGCCTCGCTGCGATTGATCTCCTTCCTCCGCTCGACCGGCAGCAAAGGGGATCTTCTTCACCAATAGCATGGGCTTCAATGGAGGAGGGGGAGCTGCTGGAGGCGCAAGGGGAGAGGGGAGGGTGCGGCCAGGGGGAGAGGAGGGGGAGTAGGGGGTGGCGGCTAGGGTTTTGGGAGGGGTGCCTCCCCCCTTTTTGGCCGGCCTCCTCTTGGGCCACGGCCCAGGCCTAGGTTGTCGGGATTTTTCAGAAATTCTTGCTCTAAAAATTCTTGTTTAATTCTTTTCTATAAGGTCCCTCCCTCCAATTAATCGATTAACTCTCGAATCGCTTTTGGGGTATTACACTTCAAGAGGCTACTTATTTTCGCTTAAATTTTCAGTTTTTGGCTTATTTTTACTATTTGAGGATTATTTTGTATTGTAGCTGTTGGTATCTTTTTTGACATAATTAAATTTGAAAAAATTAAAAATAGAAAAATAGGTTATTTAATCACGGATAATGCAAAGGAATACGGGAAAAAAGGCAAAAAGGAATTGAAAATCTGGATCGTTTCTGCCTCTTTAGTCCAGCCCAGTTGTTGTTCTGGTCTAGCTTCAGCACGCAAGCCATTCCCAGTCAGAGTCACTTTTTTCCTTTCCCCATCCTACTTCGTCCCTTCGTTTGCGTATTCATTTGAAATGCAGCTTCTCTCCGTTTCCTTGCTTCCTGCCACCGACCGATGGGCTCAAGGCCCGTGTGGCTGACATTATCGTCCACCTTATGCAGTGCCCTCTACCCTCCTCTACCGCTCCTGCAATACCATCATCATGCGCCTTCAATGGATGTTGCCACGGAGATGCCATCTCTGCTGCCTCGAGCTCCTTGCGCAATGCGCCGACCAGTCTCAACCCTCAAGTGCCTTAACACCACTTTGTGGCCCCTCCCCAGCACAAAAAACCGCTCCACCGCACGCTCATCTCGTTGTACCTGCGACATAGCATGATAACTCTAGCTCCATCTTGACCTTTTAAACCAATCTCTTCGCGTCATCTTCCTCTCCATTTGGTCTACTGTAGCGGCCAGAACACCGTTGTCATCTTTAGCTCTGGTGGATGTGCTACACCACCCGCTGTTCGTGTTCCCATCGGCCCGTTGATCTTGCCGCGCTCGTCCCATGGTCGGGATGATATTAGGGTTGTTGTGGACAGACTTACCAAGTCCGCGCATTTCATTTCAATGAAGATGACCAACACAGCTCAGGATCTGGCCCCGTTGTATATCAGAGAGGTGGTGAGATTGCATGGTGTGCCCAAGTCCATTGTTTCTGATCGGGATGCCAAGTTCACTCCAAGTTCTGACAAAGCTTTCATGCTGTGCTAGGCATGGCAGTTTCTCTTAGCACGGCTTTTCACCCTTAGACGGATGGTCGGTCAGAGCAGACCATTTAGACTCAAGAGTATATGCTTTGTGATTGTGTTCTATCCTGGAAGGGCAGTTGGGAGAACCATTTGGCATTGGCGGAGTTTGCATATAACAATAGTTATTAGGCGAGTATCAAGATGGCTCCTTTTGAGGCTTTGTATGGCCGGAGATGCGTTTCTCCTCCCTGTTGGGATGCTGTGGGCAAGAGGTCTTTGCTTGGCCCAGACTTTGTTTAGCAGACTGCAGAGAAGGTGCAGGAGATTCGACAGAACCTGTTGGCCACTTGGAGCTGACAGAAGAGTTATGCGGATGTTCGACGTCGCGAGTTGGAGTTTGCTGTTGGTGATCTTGTGCTCCTCAGGGTGTCACCGACCAAGGGCATCATTCATTTCGGTACCACCGATAAGCTAGCCTGTGGTACATCGGCTCGTTTCGAGTGGTTGTGAAACATCCTGAAAATTTGAATCTCGAGAAATGTGTAGCCCTTGAAATATTTTGAAATGCATCTTCTCGACATCTGGATTTTAATGAATTTCCTTTGGATTTTGGTGGAGGTTCCAACAATTGAAGAAAATCATGAAAAATAAAACTAATAAAAAATCATGAAAGAAATGTGAAAATAATAGAAAGTAAACTTGAAATCAAATTCGAATATGAAAAGATGATCCCAAAAATTAGGGTAGGAGAATAGGAAAAGAGGGAGGTTGAAAAGTTAAGTCAAGAATAAAAATTTAATTGAACCAAAGATTTAAAATTTTGCAAAATTAAAAGAGGAAGGTATAGTTTAATAAAAACTTGAATTTTGCTATGGGCCTAACAACAACAACAACAGCAACAACAATAATAATAATAAGGGGTAAATAAATATGTATATATACATACACCATAATAATAAATAAATAAATACAATAATAATGATAGTAATAAACACAGATATATAATAAATAAATATATAAAATAAATAAATAATGACATAAGGATAATGACAAATAAACAACAGAAAAAAGAGAGAGGCCTTTTCCGATTGGCCCAAGCCATCTGTAGGAACGAAATGGCAACAGAGGGGGGTGAATGGTGCCTTCAAAAATCGCCCTTCAAGTATTTACACAATTTTCTTCTCCGATAGCTATAGAAGCTATGAAGACAGAATAAATTAGCTTACTGGAAGCCGAAGACAGGAAAGAAAGATCTGAGAGCAGCCGACTAAAAGCACACTGTCCAAGACAGACTGGACTGAGCTATTCCACTGTCGAGACAAGAAATGAAACAACTCACATGAAGAAGTTTAGAGAAAAAAACTGAGCTCTGCAAGTTCCTAAGCAGTCAAATTTCCTATGAGTTGCCGATTAGACTGCAGTTGCTCTGTCGGTCTAACCGGAACAGACAAGCGGTCTGACCGCAAGAAGTAAGCCGATCTGACTGGGAGCAGTAAAATAGAGAAAGAAACAATTTGCAGTTCAGTTCAATTTTCGTTTCTATAGACCAACAAGTAAATGATACCAGACGTTCTCATTGCAAAAACCAGAGCTGAAAACTTGATTTAAAACAATCGGCAGAAGCACTAAAACCAGACAATAGTGATTACTTCATTGCCGAGAACTAGAGAAGGAAATTCAGATCAAGAGGACAGTTGGCCGAAAACTGGCAGGGAAAAATCATTTGACTGTAGGTTTCGCATCTTTGAAAACTGAATTGCAAGAAACTAAAATTTCCGAACACAAATCAGCAGAAGACTGAAAACTGCAGGCGATTGACTGAAGGCAGACTTAAAACCGAAAAACCAAAGATAAACTGACCACCGAAATCAGACGCTGCACAAAAAATCAAGTTCCCAACGAATCCTTGATCGTTTGCTCATGAAACTTGGTAATCATTTAAGCAATAGTCTCAGGGCTTTGGAATTCATCACAGGGCATAAACTTTAGAAGAGAAAATCAAAACAACACCAAACCCTAGAACTATAAACAGAGAAAAACATGAACGCGGGGAGGAGAAAAATGTGATTCTTGTGATTCAACCATTTTGCTCTTGGGATTAGCTGACCAAAGGGTCTAGAAATACAATCCTATCACAGAGCAATCCATTTTACTACTCCTCAGGAAGAATCAACACAAAAACAAAAAATTGTGAAATCAAGCAGAGCAAACATACGAAGGAAATCTGGGTGACAGGAACATCTCAATAAAATTGATTCATTCCTAGAAGCATGAGGATCACAGAGGAGTCCCCATACGCGATTACAAATAGAGGAATGATTACATGGTATCTCAACTCCTCTCCATCCTCTCACAAACACAAGAAACCCAAGAACATACTCGAGAGAGATATGAGCACAGGGAACCTACAGGAGACCACCCTTTGCCATCTCACAACCACTCTCAACTACTAAAGCCTCAAAACAAAACAACCTTTCCAAAGGCCATTTTGACTAAAAGTAAAACCTTAAAAGCAATGCACTCCCCACTCAAGACATGCATGCACCAGGAGACATCCCCTCCTTATATAGGCTTTGGCTAACGGGTCTCCAACCCATTTTGCTCGCTAAGCCCAAACTAAACCCGCCTCCTCTTGTGCAGCTTTTGCGCTTTTACCAAAACGCCCCTCCTGCACCTTCTGGGAAGTTTCCACATTCCTTGTCGTCCAAACCTCGCAACCACCTCAAGTCCTTGCCGTCTTCAGCACACCTCGATCGTTCTGATCTCGGCACCGCCTGCGCCTAGTCCGGTCATCCCGTGCCTCGCCACGACTCCGACTCGACGTCCTGCAGCTATCACAGACAAGAAACACATCACATAGCACCGCTCGAGATAATGGAATCAATATTTGCGTTAGTCGATAAACTCACACACGAACCACTCAAATCAAACTTAGACTTTCAGAACACGTGTCAATTACTCATCACAAACATGGGAGCACCTCTCACATGGTCTCTCAATCTCCCCCTTGTTGAGTATATTGACAAACACCGAAAAAACATATAAAGTTGAGTTTGAAAGTCAAACATGGTCCAAAGAAATAGCAAAGAAGCTTATGACCATGTAGACAAAAGAGAATGCTAGAGCAAAACAGAAAGAGCAAGTTTTCCTCAAAAGCTCTAGAAAATCCCCATGAACTAGCTTTTTCTCCATTATTCTCCCCCTTTTGGCAATAATATCATCAAGATACACGAAGAAAAATAGAAATATGATATGGATGAAATGACTGTATTTTATTCAAATTAAGCATTAGAGCCATGAACATTATCCAAAATGACCTTCAAGAATTACACCAAGCCATAATACAAAAGTATGCTATTTAGATCATGATCGTCCATGTAAAGGCAAGCTAAAGCAAATAAGTCATGATCTGAGATTTAATCGAATTTCTTAGTATGTCATGACAGTCAAGATTATAGTCTAGCAAAGGTATCAAAAAATGATGCAAGCCATGTCCATAGATTTAATTTTGATAAGATGTAACTAAGCATAAATTAGCACAATTGATAAGATTTTCATTGTAAAATGCATGGTTGTTTCCAACCGATTTTCTTAGTCATGTGCTAGATCTCAAGCCTTATGCGATCATTCCAAGCAATAAGCTTAAGGAAGTGATCTAGGTCATCCAAAACTCCCCTGAGTTCATGCCTAGTGCAATGACAAGCAGTCTCATGAGAAGGAATTGGTGAAATCAGTTTTTTCGCTCAAAAGAGATTGTTATGCATTTTTCTTTTTAAGAACAGAAAGTTAACTCATGCTTCACTAAGAACTATTATAGCTCAATCTAAAGCTCAACAAAGACTCAAGCTTCAACTAAGCCTATGTGACATGGCGTGAATCATAAGAGGATAACTAAAACAGACTAATCCCAAGAGCTATCATGACATGACTTGAATTCAAATTGAACATGTTAATTAGACTGATATGACAAAAGCTAGCCTACACATAGATAATCATGATAAATCTAACAAGTAAGCACATATCATGGCAAGATGTAACGAAGTATAATCATGTCATAACGGATAATAATCATGGCTCTATGAGGCTATCTTACAATGCATAATGACATAAAAATGCAGAAAAATCCAGCTCCCCCTCAACAATAGATGCACTTTTAGTTCAAGTAGAGTTATGTCAATATTAAGATCTATAAAATCCTAAATATACTCCCCCTGAACCAAAGCAATAAATACGAGAAACTGGCAAAGAAATCCGAAGGCAGTCCTTAAGACATAGATAAGATATAGAGAAGACTATGGTTGTGACTGACTCTCATCTACCCCATATGTATCTAGGTCTAATAGCTGGTCTACTAACTCACTAGGGAGTAAGCACATTCCCTGTCGGCCCGACCCTCGCTAGATCGCAAGAAGTGAGTGAACTCAACCTAGTGAGAAGAGAAGAAACTAGAAGAGGCAACCTAGAAACACAAGATGAGAAGAAGCAGTCTAAGCAACTAAGCAAGCGAATCACTCTAGTCTATGCTAGAAGGACTAACCCGAATGCATCCACATGCAATGCAACAGAAAGGAGCAAGAGGATAATAAACAGGATAGATCATGAAGCACAAAGCTCCCCCTCACAACAGTCCACAAGGACAGACCACCCCAAGCTCTCCTCGCAAGGGTGAAAACCTAGAGTTATCCAAAGGCTTGGTAAAGATATCAGCCAACTGGTGGTCACTCTCCACAAACTGGAGCACTATGTCACCCTTTTCTATATGGTCTCTGGGCTTTCGCTCATATCTCAACTCATAAGAAGTGCGATGCAAGTGTGCCCTAAGAAAAACACTGTTCGAAACATGACACGCGGTGGCTATAGCCTCAGCCCAAAACTTCCTTGGTGTAGAGTACTCATCAAGCATCGTCCTGGCCATCTCGACCAAGGTACGGTTCTTCCTTTCCACAACGCCATTCTGCTGGGGGACGTATGGAGAAGAGAACTGGTGCTCTACACCTGTCTCATCGCAGAACCTCTCGAAGAAGGAATTCTTGAACTCTGTGCCATTGTCACTGCGGATTTCTCGTGAGGCACCTGGAGCTCAACAGAAAGTCTACTAAAAAGACCTCGAAAATGTGTAAACGTCTCATCCTTCGAGGCTAAGAAAACACCCAAGAATACCTCGAGAAGTCATCGACCACGACAAGAACATACCACTTCACTCCTGTTGACTGCACTCTAGCTGGTCCAACAGTATCCATATGGAGCAGCTGTCCCGGTGTATCTGTAATAGTCACTGTAACTGGAGGATGTGAAGCGGCAACCATCTTGCCGTGCCGGCATGGAGCGCAAACAAGATTTTTGACTATCTTGAGTTTCGGCAGACCACGAATGAGATCATGGCCGCTAACTCGGGTCAAATGGTCAAATCCAATATGACCAAGTCTCCTATGCCAGAAAGAGAGGTCTCGGGACTCAGAAGCAATTAAACACCGGAGAGGATCACCAGAAGACTCAACAAAATCAGCACGAAAGATCCTCCCATAACGAGAAACCCCGCAAACTAGACTACCCGAAGAATCAAGAATTTTGCAAGCGTTTTTCTTAAAGCTTACCTCGAAACCGTCATCGGTAAGCTAGGAAACCGAAAGCAAATTGTAATGTAGCTTACTCACTGAGGCAACATCTTTTAAAATGAAAGACTCATTAACACGCATTGTACCTTTGGCGATGACGCGCCGAGAAGAGGCATCTCCGAAGGTGATCATCTCATCACCAGGAGCACGGGCTAGGGAAGAGAACCAACGGGAGTCTCCGGTCATATGACGAGAACAACCGGAGTCTACAAGCCAAACCTCTCCCTTCCCAGCCCGGCGAACCTGAGTCAAACAGAGAGAAATGACTCAGTACTTGGATAAATTAAAAGAGATTTTGGAACCCAATACTGAGTAACACGTCGAGTAGAGGAAGTAGCCACACACGACTGACCTCTAGCTACCCTACGCTCTCGATCGCTCAAAGAAGAAGAAGGTCTATGTGCATACCTGAAGCTGTTGTTGGGTCCGACCACTATGGGAGAGCGAGTTGGAGCACCGACAACACGCTGATCATGCCGCCGGTAGCCATCTCGACGGGGGAAACAAGATCTACCCTCAGAACGAAAACCAGAAAACTCAGAAAACCCAAGTTCTCGATGCTGCCCAAACCCATCAGCTGAAACAACCCTAGACCTCGTGTTAGTCTTAGGAGCACTCAAGGTCTGGGGCTGACCCTGACTACGCCTAAGAGCATCAACACAGTCTCTACACGCGATCCTGGCATGCTTGAAGCATCGATCGATTCGGTGTCCATCCTTCTGACAGAAGGTGCAATGATACTTCACCTTCTGAGAGGTAGAAGTAGCACGATGGGGCTTCGCCTTCTAAGAGGCCGAAGCAACAGGTGGAATCACCTTGCTATCAGAAATCACTTGGACAAAGCCCGCTGACTTGAATTGAACTTTTTAGTTCTGGGCTTGACCTTGATCACACTTGCTGTTATGGGTCTGAGAACAGCAGGTGGATGCTTCCTCACATCCTCAAGAAAATCATATCCTAGCACTTGATTGAACTTGCAAATCTTGGACTGGTCTAGAATAAGATTCAGCTTCTTCTTACCGCCTACAAATCTCTCGAGAGTGTTCATTTGGTACTGACACTCCCGAAAGAGAGAGGTGCAAGAAGAGCAGGGGGAAGAAGAGACATCAGAAGGTAAGGGAGTAGAAGAAGAAGAACCAACAACAGAGGAATAAATGGCTTGTGCACGCACAACCGACTTTTAAGGGACAGTCCTACTGCTAGTCAATTGGTTCACGTCGCTAGGCGTCTCTACCAAACCCTCATACTTCTTTCCAGCACACACATTACAAGCAGATGGTTGCTTCTCTAGAATGTCCTTAGTTAGCTTCACACATTTTCCATTCAATGCGACCAATTCAGATTTTAGTTTGTTACAATGATTGCATGATGAGCTAACATGGTCCTTAGAAGCATATTGAGCCAATTTATTATTGTTGTCAATCATTTCTTGAAACTGTTTGGAAAAAGATTGAAGCTCAGCAGTCAGTTTAGGACAATTCACATATGAAACAATAGGATCAAGTAGAAAAGCTTGTAATTCAGCAATTTTATGATCTGCCCGTTTTAGGTTCATCTTTAAATTATTACAACTTTCACAAGTCTCGGGCAGATCGAGAAGCAAGGTATAAAGACCTCTAAAAGCATTATCCTTATCCTCACATGATGTGCAAGAAATAGTCTCAACAGTAGCAGATGAAAGAGGAGCTACCCTACTCATCTCTAGTTCAGCAAGAAGACTAATATTCTCCACCTTAATCATGTCAAGCTCAGATGTCACACTATCATACGAAGTCCTTAACTTCTCCATATCACAAATCAAAGCAGGGCATGTATCACATTCGTCACGGGAGGGAGCAGATATAAGTAAGGTAAGCTCCTGTGACAGTCTATCTACTTCCTTCTCCAACTCGCTACACCTAGCTTTAGATCTAGTATGAAATTTCCCTAGCTTAAGGAAGGCATCATTAAGCTGGTCGTAAGAGGGGTATACCTCGTCGGAGTCAGAGTAGAGCTCGTTGTCGCTCACGTCGCCCTCAAGGGCCATGAAGCACATGCCGGAGAAGTCATCGCCATCCTTGGGATCTTGGTTGTCCTTCCCATCATCATCGCTCCACCCCTCCACCTCGCTGAGGTCGAGATCGTCGAAAGCAGTGAGGACGCGGTGGAAGAGTTTCTTGGCCTTCCCAAGGTTGCGGAACATCTTCTTGCCTTGGGCATGAGCTGGAGGCTTCTTGTCGCGGTTCTTGTCGATGTAGTCGTTCTTGCCCGAACCGCCGTAGTCATCCTTGCTCTTCTCTAGCTTGGGGCAATTTGCCCAAATGTGGTTGGGGCCACCACGCTCGAAGTAGATTATCGGCCCTTTCTTTCTGTCCCTCACTCTTTTGTATGCGTGAGAAAATTTTCTAGCTAAAAGAACGAGTTGGTTTTCAGGAAGCTGCTCTAGTTGATCATCGGCAATTTCACACAGAGCAACAAGAGAGAATCCCGAAGAAAAGTCAGAAGGTCCAAAAACAGAGCTGGGATCGGTGACTAAGGCCATCGACTGCGACTTCGACCTTCGAGAGACTATGTCAATCTCGTGAGTCTTGAGGCGTGAGTACAACGCGTCAAGAGTCAGGGTCGAGAGGTCGGTCATGTCTTTAATCGTGGTCACCTTTATCTCCCAAACACGCAAATCAAGAGTAGACAACATCTGTCGAGCGTTGTCTGAGTCGGAGTACGTGAGACCGACCGCTCAGAGGTTGCTCAGAATCTTGTGAAATCGTGCAAAATACTCATCTAAGGACTCTCCAGCGAGCATTTCAAACTTATTGTAATCTCGCTTGAACTGGTCCTGTCGTACCGTCTTGATCTGGGTGGTGCCCTCATGGTATGCATTGAGGGTCACCCAGATGTCGAAGGCCGACGTGAAATGAGAGATGCAATCAAATTCGCTTCTGCTCAGACATTGGGTTATGATGTTCCTTGCCTTAGTATTTGCCTCAACATCAGCCATGTTTCTGGCATTGATGTTCTCATCGGCAGGAACAGCATACCGGACTTTGACCTTCCGCCAGATGGCGTAGCCCTGAGCCTGGATGTAGGTCTCCATCCGACTCTTCCAGAAGGGATAGTCAATCCTATCGAAGATCGGGGGCTTGGTGGAATACTTGTCCGTTGCCATGGCTCTGCAGACCGGTTAAGATCTATGAGGAAGAGCTAACCAGCTCTGATACCAATTGTAGGACCGAAATGACAATAGAGGGTGAGATGAATGGTGCCTTAAAAAATTGCCCCTCAAGTATTTACACAATTTTCTTCTTCGATAGCTATAGAAGCTATGAAGACAGAATAAATTAGCTTACTAGAAGCCGAAGACAATTTTGCCGAAAACGGAAAAGACTGGACAGGAAAGAAAGATCTGAGAGCAGCCGACTAAAAGTACACTGTCCAAGACAGACTGGACTGAGCTATTCCACTGTCGAGACAAGAAATGAAACAACTGACATGAAGAAGTTTGGAGAAAAAAACTGAGCTCTGCAATTCCTAAGCAGTCAGATTTCCTATGAGTTGCCGATCAGACTGCAGTTGCTCTACCGGTCTAACCGGAATCAGACAAGCGGTCTGACCGCAAGAAGTAAGCCAATCTGACTGGGAGCAGTAAAATAGGGAAAGAAACAATCTGTAGTTTAGTTCAATTTTCGTTTCTATAGACCAACTAGTAAATGATACCAGATGTTCTCATTGCAAAAACCAGAGCTGAAAACTTGATTTAGAACAATCGGCAGAAGCACTAAAACCAGACAACAGTGATTACTTCATTGCAGGAAACTGAAATTTCTGAACACAAATCAGCAGAAGACTGAAAACTGCAGGCGATTGACTGAAGGCATACTTAAAACCGAAAAACCGAAGACAAACTGACCACCGAAATCAGACGCTGCATAAAAAAAATCAAATTCCCAACCAATCCTTGATCTTTTCCTCATTAAACTTGGTAATCATTTAAGCAACAGTCTAAGGGCTTTGGAATTCATCACAGGGCATAATCTTTAGAAGAGAAAATCAAAACATCACCAAACCCTAGAACTATGAACAGAGAAAAACAAGAACGCAGGGAGGAGAAAAATGTGATTCTTGTGATTCAACCATTTTGCTCTTGGGATTAGCTGACCAAAGGGTCTAGAAATACAATCCCATCACAGAGCAATCCATTTTGCTACTCCACACTTGGACCGCCAGTCGTGGCCTGCCTCCGCGTCCACATCGCTGAAGTCAGCCACAGTGTTCGTCGCAGTGTCTCCACAGTTCCGCCGTCGCGTCGCCCTGACCACCGAGCCAGTCGCGTCGCCTCCATCATGTACAGTGCCACCTACTTGCGTCGCATCCCGCCTCGGCTTGCGCGCTTTTGACACCATCCCTGTGCTGGCGTCACCAAGCATTTGTGCCCATGCCCCGAGCCGTTGTCCCGTCCCAAACCCTGTAGCCACGCCGCCGCCATGCTCCTACCACGACCGGCTAACCGCTCGCCTGTCGCTAGCCACTTTTTCATCGCTATAAAACCCATCTCGACCCCCCGAAAGCACCGCCACTCTCTGCTCTATCTCCTACCCAAAGTAATCGGTCTCCCTGCATCCCTAGCTCGCCGGCGAACCTCTTCTTCCCCAACACCGGCCGATGGGAAATCCGCTGATTGGAGCTACACCGAGTCATTTCCACCGAGCCGGAGCCTCCTTGGAGCAACGCGAAGCCATCCCCATCCTTGGCTGGACTCCTCCTCGCCTGTACTTCGCTGGCACCGTGCACCTCCCCTGCTTGTCATCGCCTCACATCACTGGACCACCACCGCCTCTCCCGAGCCATGCCGACCCCCGAGGTAGCTTCCCGAGCTCGCCTAGATGCTCTCCTAAAAGTTAATTGTGCTTCTGAGCCGTGCACCGCCGTGTCCGTTCTTCCCCTGTTCCGCTCCCACCCATGGTTGCCGCCGACCGACGCCTCAGCCAAATTGGCCGGCGAGGCTTCGCCTACAGGCAGGCGCGGGCATGAGCAACCCATTTTGGGGATGCTCAGCTCCGGCCGCTGTCTACTCCGTCGGCGGCGAGCTCGCCGTTCTTCGGTCGGAGGAAGAAGCCCTGTAGCCGGAGAGAGAGAGCGTTATTAATTAACGTTAAGACAGATCATTAATGCTAGTGATGCTGAGATAAGACAGTAGTTAAGGCTAATGATTTGTATTTAAAGCAATGGCTCACTGACATATGGGCCATTTCCTTTAATTAAATTGTAACCGGTCCCACCTGTCATAGGTACAGAAAAGAGAAAAGAAAAATAAAAGAAAAATAAAAAATCTGTTGTGGGCTCCACCTGTCAGATTTTATTTATTTTTCGGATTTATTTAAACTGAGAACTTCAAAAAGGCATAACTTATTCATCTTAACTCAAAATTGAGTGAAATAAATTTCTAAATTCATCTAAAATCAATATCTATCGAATGGAACTGAAATCCGGGAGGATGGTGAAGTTTCCTAGTCATGCTAGCATTGTGGAGAGTGGAGTCTGAATGCGCTAGTATCCGTTGTGAACATCCCGCGCAACATATGGGACCCACCGCAAGTGAGAGTAGCCCATAGAGTGAGATGACAAAATGGGTCAGATATTTTGAAAATTTACTGTGATGGTCTACTCAACCACATGACTAAGGAATCATGTGGAGCAACGAGCGGATTATCTCTTGTGGGTAAAGTGTACAAACTCTGCAGAATCAAAACTATTCGAATAGCCATGCCCACGGTTAAGGGCGGATATGGGAACTTAACTAGATATAGTTCTATTTCGAAAATTTTGTGGGTGGAATTGGAGAAGTGGAGGGCAGTGGAAAGCCCTGATTTGTGTTGCCCTGGGTGTCGTCCCAGTGATAAGATAAATGGTTATAACGCTGAAAGGTTAGCATATGGTGCAGAAACCATGTAACGGTGGATGGAATCTGAATCGCTATTATTACTGCATTCTTTCACACATTGATAAAATCTGTTCTGGTTGAAACTGCTAGGTCTTAGGTAATTTCTAAGTATCATATTTTAAAAGCAATTTATGCGAAATAAAATAACCCGAGCCTTTCCTTAGTAAGCCATGCATGTCATCTATTGTATCATATGTATTAGCTCGCGAAGCACGGTGGATTGTACTCACCCTCGCATTATCAAAATCAGAAACAAGGACCCAAGACCACTATGCCTATGAGGACACCTCTACCATGGATAGAGGAGCCAACGAAGGAAACTAGGACGACGTTCTCGAGTTTGGGTCCTAGACAAGTAGACTTGGCGGTTATTGCATGCACATATATTATCTAAGCCTAGATAATATATGTTGCACACACATTTACCCTTTAGTCGCTTGTCTGTGGATAATGGTCTTACTTTTGCTTATGCTTCCGCTATTGTCTTTTGTAATGTAAATATTTGGCCTGATCGGCCCTTGTGTAAACTGTCGCCCGACGTGGTGTATTTTAACTCTGATATGTAATATTATGGTTCGAAATATTTCATGCGATGTATTGAGTTGATGCAGCAATGTACCTGTGAGCACTATCTACTGATCCAGGGAATAGTGCAGTAAATCACAGAGGATTCTGGGTTGAAAAATCCGGGTTCGAGAGGTTGCATCGTGGGTAGTCTGGCACATCGTATAGAGTTGCTAGGCTCGATGAGTGGAGTTCATAATGTCTTTCATGTGTCTATGTTGAGGAAGTATCTGTGGGACCCTGAGCACAAGATCGACATTGAGCTGATCACTGTGGAGCAGGATCTCACTGTGGAGGAGCGAGTTATGAGGAAGAGGACCATTCCAAAGTACATTTCTTGCTACCCTTCACTACCATTATGAGCCCATCTCCAACCTAAGCTGACCTATCCGCTTCTCACCATCGTATCATCTCTCTGGTGAGCTTTGCACACTAGGACTGCACTGTTAGGATCACCTTGTTTCGATGTGCCAAGCTCTAGGCCTGTCAAGCCCCTTCCTCGCCACCAGCTCGTTGCACAGCCGAATCCCTTAGCCCTACTTTGTTCATATGTGGCTGACTAGTAGGGTCCACGAGGTGATTAAGTTAGTGCTAATTAATCCGGTGTTAAAGCTAATTAATTATTTATTAGAGTAGGGCATCAATGACACATTGTGAGATTGAGGATGGCAACTAGAGGAGGTGAATAGACAGTTCTAAAATCTCTTTGACATGCCCCAGATGACGATTCGACATTTCTAGAAGTATTTAACTGATTCGCGGAGATTTCTCTTTCTTTCGTTGAATCACGGAAGGTGGGTGTGGGCTGCGGATTTATCTAAAAAAGAAAAAAAGAGAATGAGGAGTGTTAGTGGGCTATCCAAAGAGGGAGGCCGGACCTTCCACCTCCCACCTTGGCCCAGGCTGGCTCAACCTAGGGCCCAGCCGTCCCCTTTTTCATAACCCTAGGCCGCCCCCCTGTGGCTGCCACCCCTCTCCCCCTGCGCTCCTCTCTCCCATGCATCCACTTCCCCCTACGCCCTGTTGCTTCCCCTTGCTAGAAAGAAGGGAAGGAAGGAGAGGAAGAAGGAAGGAGGAGGAGGGAGGAAATGATTTCTTGCGTGGACGACCTAGGTTTGGAATCCTCACCTTTCCTATCTATTTTAGGACGATCTTAGACATTTGGCTCATCATCAGGGGTAGTTCACCTAAGGGAAACCATCGCACTACGCATAATCGTTGTTCTACGCACAGTCCGATTGGGCAGTGCTGCTATTTGAGTGGTTTAAGCGACCAAGGCGATTTTTTGAGAGACCATGTGAGGGTCATCCCGTGTGAGTGATGAGTAATTGACATCGTTTTAGTAAAGTCGAGTTTGAGTCGGTTGGTTCGGACCTTGACGTTACGTGGCGTAACGGGCTCGGTCGGACTTGGTCAAACTTGGTCGTATGAGTTTAGATGCATATTCTGATGACTCGACAGGTTTGGTCTCTATTACACTTTCATGTATCGAGCGGTGCTATTTGACGTGTTTCTTGTCCGTGGTGGTGCAGGACGCCGAGGCGAGTCGTGGCGAGACACGGTGGACCGGACTAGGCGCGGTGGCGCCGAGGTCGAACGGTCGGGATGTGTCAAGACGGGTGGACTCGAAGTGGTTGCGAGGCGTGCGAGACAAGGAGCGCGGAAGCTTCCCGGAAGGTGTAGGAGGGGCGAATCGGTAATTTCGCAAGGCTGCACAAGAGGGAGACGGCTCCGTTAGGGTTTAGCCGGCGTAACGGGTTGGAGACCCGTTAGCCAAGGGCTATAAATAGAGGTGAGGGGCTGCATACCCCTTAGGACACTTGATAGCTCATTCATCCCTTTGTGTGGGTTGTGTTCCTCCCAAGAAGCATGTGAGGCTCTTGGTGTTCTTGAGGATTGAGAGGGAGAGGATGGATTGAGAGTCTTGTAATTATCCCTTTTGTTCTAATGTCCATGCGTATGGGGACTCCTTTGTAATCCTTGGATGGAATGAAATGGATGCAAAATCCTGTTTTTCTGAGTAGGCTCTCCTTGTTTTGCCTCTTTGTTCCCTGTGTTTTCTTTTCTCTGTTCTTCATCTCAAGCTACTCTTTGTCTGTGCCGTTCAAGTTTACCATAGCAATGAGTTTGCATTCTCTTGATAACTTCCTTTTTGAAGATCTTGCTCTTGCTTGGATACAAGTTCGATAGCATACTTGTGCTTTTTCTGTCTGCTGGATTCTTGCCGAATTACTATCTATGGTGTGATCTTTCTTCCTACTAAACTGCAGCATGTAGTCATCTTTTTTATTGCAGCCGAACCACTTCATTTAATCCTGCCAAAAAAAAATTCTGCAGTCTATCATTTTGGGAGTATTTTGGTTTTCAATGCCTTGCTGTATGCTCTTCCTTTGATCGGTTTTTCTCAGCAGATTGTAGTCTTTGTTCTAATTCCAGTTTTCAGCCTGCAGTGAGTCCTTCAGCAAGTCTTGTGAAATCTTCTCTGCGCTCGCAAGTGATTGGAAAATCAGACTGTATCTTCCTTTCTGGCTTTAATCTCTCTCTGTATTGCTTTTCTTTTTGATTTCAGTTGTCCATCTTTTTCAATTTTTGGCTTCTCTCTTTTGCCTTTTTCTTTTGCTTTCAGTTTCTACTTTCAGCAGTTTGCGCAGAGATTTGTTTTTAGGTTGCAGCCGGCAGGTGCTGCAGTTTCTCTGCTGTTTTAGATGAATTTCTTTATGCATCTCCTGCTTTAAGTTTTCAGGTTTCAGTCTGTTCTTCAGTTTTTCACTACTATCAGTTTTGTTCTTTTGAGCTTCAGTTTTCGGTTGGGTCTGCTAGCTATCTTTACTAAAATACTAAAATGGTCAAAATGAATTATAAATATTTTTCCTAAGTGAAAAATATCTCCAGGGATTTTCTATAAATTTCTGGGATTTTTAAATATTATTTGCTATTTTTAAAGTGTTTAAGAAACCTCCTCCTATTTTCTGAAAATAAAATTTGAATTTAAATCCCGGATTAATCCCATGGTGACAAGTGTCGCACCAGGATTAAATCTTACCCCTTCACTCATTCAATCCTAGCCTCTCACCTTCACTTAAAATGGATGGATGAGATCTTGCCACATCTCTCAATCCAAACCATTCAAACCTTTCACACACACTCTCTCTCTCACTTACAAGTGGGCCCCACATGTAAGTATCATCTTCAACCTCCATCACCTTCTTCTACCTCTCTCTCTCTTCTCATTTTTGACCGAACGGCACCCCACCGCCACCTCGCCTCCGCCGGCCGGTTCGCCTCCCCGCCGCCGCCCTCGGCCACCCCATCCCCCGCCCTCATGAGCCCCCGGCACCACCGTCGCGCCACCCCGCGCCGAACGGAGAGCTCGCCGCCGCATTCATTGCCGCCCGAGCTCCGCGCCATCGTTTCCTTTCCCGAGAAACAGCCGCATTGATTCCCTCGCATGCCGCCTTTCCCGACCATTAATGGCGCATTTCGATTGCTTTCCCACCCGGTAGGTTCTTCACGTGGAAACGCCGGCGATCCCGCACCTCCTCCTCCTATAAATACTCCACCCCAAAACCACTCCTCGGACCGCACCACCCGCCTCTCCCTCTTCCCCACCTCGCCTCCTCTCCCATTGCCGGGAGGCCGCCGCAGCCTCGCCGCCGCCTCTTTTCGCCGCCGCCGCCACCTCGGACCACCGTTCGCCTCGCCGTCGACACCGTCGCGATCACCGTCACCTCCTCTACCCGAGCCAACCCTCGCCCGCCGCGCGAGCGGGCGCGCGCTCCGGCGGCGCCGCCCGTGGCATGCCATGCGGCCAAGCAAGCCACGTCATCGCCACGTGGGCACACGTGGCAGCCACGTGGCGCCACGTCATCATCTCTTTTTCATTTATTTTATTTCCTGTGATGATGTCATAATTCCAGTTTTTCAATATAAAAATAAATCAAGAAAATCATCTTTTTCTTTTTCTTCATTTTGAAACTTCCTAAAGCCTGTAAATGTTCATTTTAGCTCCGATTTGAGCCGTTCAAATTTCTAAATTCTTCTAAAATCCTAAACTATTCAAATATGTACTATTTTTCAATTTTTGAATTTTATTTGAATTTGGTTTGTTTGGATTTTCGCGTTTAGGTTTCAGCGATCTCGGAGAGTTCGATTTCGGCGACGCATTCGTCGCAGAGCAACCAGGCAAGTTACATCTTTGATCATGTTGACCCCACTATTTAAATTATTTATATTGTTTTTAAATTATTATGCATGCTTACTTTTATTCAATAGTTTAAATTCAGTTTTAAACTGTAGTTATACCCAAATTTCTTTGGACAGCCAAATTTGATATTTCATGCGATGATACCTTGTCAAACATAGTTAAAACCTAGTTAGTACATTAGTATTAACTAGAAATTTCATAAACTCGCTTAGCCATGCGAAGAATATTATGATTTGGGAATTTTCTTCACATAAAATGATACTTTCTTCACATAAAATGATACTTCTTTCACATAAAATGATAAACTCTTTTCTGGATATCTTGACTTTGGAAAGTCGGAAGTGTTTATAAAATGTTTATAAACAAAATATAAAACTGGTTTAGACTTAGGCAAATGGTAAGAGTGGTGGGTGCTTGCTGGCATGCATCGTAGTTTGTTGACTCGATGTTGATTGTCAGGCACGAGGGGTTTGTGGTTGTGCCTAAGTCAATAAAGGACCGGTCTGTGAGCTACTATTGCAATGCCTTTTCGTACTACCATAAGTCCGGTATGGGACGGACCTAGCCAACTAATTTGTGAAGTTCCAACTTAATCTCGCTATAGGCTGAATGTGAGCGCGGCGTAGTCCGTGAGAAGTCTCACATGGCACAAGAGGGGGCTCCAGCATATGGATTTATGCTGTGGTGAAACCTTAGTGGCGGCGTGATTATGTTGGCAATGAAGCATTGTAAAGGCTTTGTCATGATCTCCTCGCCGCACACCAAAGGAAGTGTGTTTATCCGGTGGCAATATGGGATGATCATGTCTTGTGGGTAAAGTCGTACAACCTCTGCAGTGTATAACCTATCACGGATAGCCGTGCCCACGGTCATGGGCAAGCTGAGTAAAGTTTTTCACGGATTAGACTTTGATTTTGAAAATGTTTTATGAAACCTTGTGGATGGATGGAATCCATGAGAGCTTTTGGAAAACCTTGTGGATGGATGGAATCCATGAGAGATTTCTGGAAAATCGTATGGATGGATGGAATCCGTACGAGTTGATTTTGAGAAAAGTTGGTCTGGGTGGGATGCCCGTGAATAGGTTAGTGTTTAGTTGGAGCCTGCACTAACGTTACTTATGTTGATTACAATATTGTTTTACTTATTGTATCAAATCCAGCTTTCGCACTTACTGTATGATATTTACTTCAATGCTGTCTTTTATGCAAACCAACCATATATGCCTTCCTTTGATATCCATATGCATGCATCCACTCTATTAAAACTGCTGGTGTAACTTGTGGAGTACGTTTGTACTCATGTGGCTATATCTAACTCTTTTCAGAGGAAGCCTTTGACGTCTTCGGTGAGGATTACGACTAGGCCACGTCTTACAGTCATTCGCCTTGTGGGAAGGCAGGATGGGCTGCTGCTTTGTGTTTTCTTCCGCTGTTATCTTCCGCTGCTATTGTAAACTTTGGCCATCAGGCTCATATTTAGTTAAATAAAATTTATCATTATGCGTCATATTTGTCTTTGTTCTGCTGTGTGCACTAAGCTTTCCTGGGATAGTGCGATTAACACAGAGGGTTTCGGAGTTGTTGCTCCGGGTCCCGACACAAGAAAAAGCTTAATCTTATTTTAGACCAGTCAAAGATTTGCAAGTTCAATCAGGGTCTAGGATATGATTTCCGTGAGGATGTGAGGAAGCATCCACCTGTAGTGCTCAGACCCGTAGCCGCAGGTGTGATTGAGGTCAAGCCCAAGAACAAGAAAGTTCAATTTAAATCGCGGGCTTTGTCCAAGGGATTTCGACAACAAGGTGACTTCACTGCAGACTTGACCTCTCGGCGAAGCCATCTTATGCTACTTCAGCCCCTCAGAAGGCGAAGTATCATTGCACCTTCTGTCAGAAGGATGGACATTTATTTGACCATTGCTTCAAGCGTGCCCCAGACCTTGAGTGCACCTAAGACCAACACGAGGTTTAGGCTTGCTACTGTTGGTAGCTTTGGACAGCATCAAGGACTTGGTTCTTCCGAGTTTTCTATTTTTCGTCCTCATGCTCCCTCTAGTCGTGACTTCCGCCGTCCTGAGGTTAGATCTCGCTTCCCCCGTCGAGATAGCTACCCGCGGCGTGATCAAGATCTTCTTGGGTGCTCCAACTCGCTCTTCCAGTAGCGGTCGGACCCGACAGCGACTTGGTCTACACGGACCTTACGCTTCTTTGGGTGACAAAGAGCGTAGGGTAGATAGAGGTCAGTCGTGCTTGACTACTTCATCTGCTCGACGTATTACTCAGTATTGGGTGCCAAAATCACTCTTGATTTATCCCGATCGAGACTTTGCTCTGTTTGACTCGGGTTCGCGGGGTGGAAGGAAAGGTTTGGCTTGTTGACTCCGGGTGTTCACGACACATGACCGGAGATTCCCGTTGGTTTTCTTCCCTTGCCCGTGCTCCAGGTGATGAGACGATCACCTTTGGAGATGCTTCATCTGAGCGCGTCATCGCCAAAGGTACAGTGCGCGTTAATGATTCTTTCATTTTGAAAGATGTTGCCTTGGTTAGTAAACTGCAGTACAATTTGCTTTCAGTCTCTCAGCTTACCGATGAAGATTTCGAGGTGAGCTTTAAGAAGAACAACTGCAAAATTCTTGATTCTTCGGGTAGTCTGGTTTGCGGGATTTCTCATTTTGGGAGGATCTTTTGTGCTGATTTTTCCGAGTCTTCTGGTGATCCTCTCTGGTGTTTGGTTGCCTTTGAGTCCCGTGACCTTTCTTTCTGGCATAGAAGACTTGGTCATATTGGATTTGACCATTTGACCCGAGTTAGCGGCCACGATCTCATTCGTGGTCTGCCGAAACTCAAGATGGTCAAAGATCTTGTTTACGCTCCATGCCGGCATGGCAAGATGGTTGCCGCTTCTCATCCTCCGGTCACAGTTACGATGACCGATGCACCAGGACAGCTGCTCCACATGGACACAGTTGGACCAGCTCGAGTGCAGTCAGCAGGAGGGAAGTGGTACGTTCTTGTTGTGGTCGATGACTATTCGAGGTACTCTTGGGTGTTTTTATTAGCCTCGAAGGATGAGACATTTACGCATTTCCGAGGTCTTTTCAGTAGGCTTTCTGTTGAGCTTCCAGGTGCCTTACGAGCGATCCGCAGTGACAATGGCACGGAGTTCAAGAATTCCTACCGAGAGGTTCGTGGTGAGACGGTGTAGAGCACCAATTCTCTTCTCCGCACGTCCCACAGCAGAATGGCGTCGTGGAGAGGAAGAACCGTACCTTGGTCGAGATGGCCAGGACGATGCTCGATGAATACTCTACACCGCGGAAGTTTTGGGCTGAGGCTATAGCTATCGGGTGCCATGTTTCAAATCGAGTTTTTCTCAGGGCACACTTGCACCGCACCTCTTACGAGTTGAGATATGGGCGAAAGCCCAGTGTTTCTCATTTTCGTGTGTTTGGTTGCAAGTGCTTTATTCTGAAGTCCGGGAACCTAGATAAGTTCGAATCACGTTCTTGTGATGGGATCTTTCTAGGCTATTCGACTTCTTCGCGGGCTTATAGGGTCTGGAACTGCGAGTCTAGTAAAATGGTAGAAACCTATGAGGTGACTTTCGATGAGGCCAGTCCGGGGACTAGGCCCGATATCTCAGGTTCTCTAGAGCAGTCCGAGACCCTCTTTGTGGATGATGAGGATGATGGAGATGAGGGTTGTCTACCCGATCCAGTCTCTCATTCACCCCTTGAGATGCCATCTTCCACCGCACCTCAAGGCGATCAGCCCATGCCTTCTGCTTCCTCTGGAGCTAGTGGCTCTGTTCCTACCCCGTCAGCTCACGAGGTAGAGGCCACTTCTTCATCTCATCCTGGACCTCCTAGACATATCCAAAAATCTCAGCCTTCAGAGCAGATCATTGGAGACCTTTTTGAGCTAGTTACTCGCTCAAAATCTGGCATGTCACTCTTTTGTCTCCATTCTCACTTTGTTGCCTCCTTCGAGCCCAAAGATGTTTGTCATGCTCTTACTGATGAGTCTTGGGTCAATGCCATGCATGAGGAGCTGGAGAGTTTCGAAAGAAACAAGATCTGGACACTTGTTGAGCCCCCTCGAGGTCACAATATCATTGGAACCAAATGGGTGTTCAAGAACAAGCAAAGTGAGGATGGGGTAGTCGTTCGAAACAAGGCTAGACTGGTTGCTTAGGGGTACTCCCAGGTTGAGGGTCTGGATTTCGAGGAGACCTTTGCCCCTGTAGCTAGACTTGAGGCCATTAGAATTCTGCTTGCCTTTGCAGCTTCTAAGGGTTTCAAGCTTTACCAGATGGATGTCAAGAGTACATTTCTCAATGGTTTTATTGAGGAAGAAGTCTATGTGAGACAGCCTCCAGGTTTCGAGAACCCCAAATACCCTAGTCATGTCTACAAGCTTTTCAAAGCGTTGTATGGACTTAAGCAGGCTCCTAGAGCTTGGTATGAGAGGCTTAAGTCATATCTTTTGAGGCATGATTTCGAGATGGGTAAAGTTGACAAGACCTTATTCATTCGCCGGCTTGGCAATGACCTTCTGCTCACCCAAATTTATGTCGATGACATTATCTTTGGCGGCTCTTCTCATGCTCTAGTTTCACAATTCTCGGATGTCATGAGCACCGAGTTTGAGATGAGCATGATGGGTGAGTTGACCTTCTTTCTTGGCTTCCAAATCAAGCAGACTCGGGAGGGTACCTTTTTGCATCAAGGCAAGTACACTCGAGACCTCCTGAGACGCTTTGACATAAGTGATGGAAAGCCGGTGTCAACTCCGATGGCTTCTACAGCCGTACTTGACCCAGATGAGGACGGCGAGCCAGTTGATCAAAAGGAGTTCAGGAGTATGATTGACTCTCTCTTGTACCTCACTGCCTCGAGACCGGACATACACTTCTCCGTGTGTCTTTGTGCCCGGTTTCAGGCTTCTCCTCGCGTGTCTCACCGCCAGGCGGTGAAGCGCATATTTCGGTACCTTCGAGCTACCATTGACTATGGTGTCGGTACTCTTCCTCCTCGCTCTATCCCTTAGAGCCTTTTCGGATGCGAGACTTTCTTGGTGTAGGATAGATAGGAAGAGCATCGCACTGCCAGTTCATTGGCACTTCTCTCGTTTCTGGTCTTGAGGAAGCGGTCCGGTGTTGCTGATCCACCGCCGAGGTCGATACGTTGTTGCTGACCCGTTGTTGTAGCCAAGTGCTTTGGATGATCTCGACTCTGTGGGACTTTGGGTTAACTATCGACCGTGTTCCGCTCTTTTGCGATAACACGTCTGCGATTAGCATTGCTAAGAACCCAGTGCAGCACTCTCGGACCAAGCACATTGATATCAGATATCATTTTCTTCGAGACCATGTAGAGAAAGGTGACATCGTGCTTCAGTTTGTGGAGAGTGACCACCAGTTGGCTGATATCTTCACCAAGCCTCTGGACAGCTCGAGGTTTTCAGCTCTGCGGGGAGAGCTTGGGGTGGTTTGTCCTTATGGACTGTTGTGAGGCGAGCTTTGGGCTTCTTGCTTTATCATATTCTTTATGCTTCGTATCCTTCTTGTTGCATCGCATTTTGGTGCATTGGGCTTAGTCCTTCTAGCATAGGTTAGAGTGTGTCTCTTGCTGAGTGCTTAGACTTCTTGCTCTTATCTTATGCTTTCAGGATAGCTGTTTCTTATCTCACTAGGTTGAGCTCACTCACTTCTTTTAGGTTCTAACGAGGGTTGGGTCACCCTCGGGTAGACAGGGTACGTGTTTGCTCTCTAGTGTGTGTTTTTCTTGACAGCTGTTGTCCTGGAGTCATATGGGGTAGATAAGAGTTAGTCTGAGTCATTAGTATTCTATATCTTATCTATGCTTTAAGGACTGCCTTTCTTGTTTTCTTTGCCAGCTTCTCGTTTCTATTGCTTTGGTTCAGGGGGAGTTCAGTTGGGAGCTTCTGGAGCTTAATATTGACATAACTCAACTTGAACTAAAAGTTGCATCACATGTTGAGGGGGAGCTGGATTTTCTGCATGTCATTCTGCATTGTAACTACATTTGAGCCCTGATTATTATCCTGTTATGACATGCTTACAATGCTTTACACCCTGCCATGACTTATGCTTATTTGCCATATTTATCATGACTTCATATGTGTAAACTAGCTTGTGCCATGATAAGTTAATTAAACTTGCTCAATTTGAACTAAAACTTGTCATGTTAGCACTCGAGATTAGTCTTTCTTGAGCTATCCTTTTATGATCCATGCCATGTCTAGTAGGCTGAGTTGAGCGTTGAATCTCTATTGAGCCTTAGTTTGAGCTGTTTTAAGTCTCTTGATGATGCATAAGCTAGTACAATCTGTTAAAAAGCAAAAAGATCTTTTTTATGCGAAAAAACTGATTTCACCAATTCTTTCTCATGAGACGGCTTGCCATTGCACTAGGCATGAACTCAGGGGGAGTTTTGGATGACCTAGACTATCTTCTTAAGCTTCTTGCTTGGAGTAGTCGCATAAGGCTTGAGATGTAGCACATGATAAAAATATTGGTTCGAAACGACCATAAGTTTTAAAAGAAAATATGTCATTTGTGCTCAATTTGCTTAAGCTACTAAAAGAACCAAGTACTTGAACAAATGTTTCACTCTTGAGCATATAGCACTCTACTTGGACTCAATATTAGCTTCTTTGTTCCGCTTAGCTTGATTGACATGGCTTGCATCATCCTTGGATGTCTCTAGCTAGACTTTGCTTATTGATGACTTGACTTGCTCACAAATTGCACTACATTTCAGATTGTCATCTCTTTGGTTTAGCTGGCATATACATATCTTGTCATGATCTAGATAGCATATTTATGTGTTATGGCTTGATGTAATCTTTATGGTCATTTTGGATAATTCTCATGGCTCTAAATGCATAGAATAAACAAACTTCCGTCATTTTATCCAAAATGTGTTATATTCTCTCTTTTGCATCCTTGATGTGTTTATTGCCAAATGGGGAAGAATATTGGAGAAAAAGTCTTTTGGGAGATCTTTCTAGAGCTTTGAAGAACAATTTGCTCTTTCTTGAGTTGCTCTAGCGATTCCTTCTGTCGACATGGTCATCGTTTCATTCTCTTTTTTAGACCATGTTGGATTCTTCATACTCATCTTCATGTTTTTCTGGGTTTGTCAATATACTCATCAAGGGGGAGATTGAGAGACCATGTGAGGGTCATCCCGTGTGAGTGATGAGTAATTGACATCGTTTTAGTAAAGTCGAGTTTGAGTCGGTTGGTTCGGACCTTGGCGTTACGTGGCGTACGAGCTCGGTCGGACTTGGTCAAACTTGGTCGTATGAGTTTAGATGCATATTCTGATGACTCGACAGGTTTGGTCTCTATTACACTTGCATGCATTGAGCGGTGCTATTTGACGTGTTTCTTGTCTGTGTGGCTGCAGGACATCGAGGCGGAGTCGTGGCGAGACACGGTGGACGGACTAGCGCGGTGGCGCCGAGGTCGAGCGGTCGGGATGTGTCGAAGACGGAGTGGACTCGAAGTGGTTGCGAGGCGTGCGAGACAAGGAGCGCGGAAGCTTCCCGGAAGGTGTAGGAGGCGAATCGGTAATTCGCAAGGCTGCACAAGAGGAGACGGCTCCGTTAGGGTTTAGCCGGCGTAACGGGTTGGAGACCCGTTAGCCAAGGGCTATAAATAGAGGTGAGGGGCTGCATACCCCTTAGGACACTTGAGAGCTCATTCATCCATTTGTGTGGGTTGTGTTCCTCCTAAGAAGCATGTGAGGCTCTTGGTGTTCTTGAGGATTGAGAGGGAGAGGATGGATTGAGAGTCTTGTAATTATCCCTTTTGTTCTAATGTCCATGCGTATGGGGACTCCTTTGTAATCCTTGGATGGAATGAAATGGATGCAAAATCCTGTTTTTCTGAGTAGGCTCTCCTTGTTTTGCCTCTTTGTTCCATGTGTTTTCTTTTCTCTGTTCTTCATCTCAAGCTACTCTTTGTCTGTGCCGTTCAAGTTTACCATAGCAATGAGTTTGCATTCTCTTGATAACTTCCTTTTTGAAGATCTTGCTCTTGCTTGGATGCAAGTTCTATAGCATACTTGTGCTTTTTCTGTCTGCTGGATTCTTGCCGAATTACTATCTATGGTGTGATCTTTCTTCCTACTAAACTGCAGCATGTACTCATCTTTTTGACTGCAGCCGAACCACTTCATTTAATCCTGCCAAAAAAAATTCTGCAGTCTATCATTTCGGGAGTATTTTGGTTTTCAATGCCTTGCTGTATGCTCTTCCTTTGATCGATTTTTCTCAGCAGATTGTAGTCTTTGTTCTAATTCCAGTTTTCAGCCTGCAGTGAGTCCTTCAGCAAGTCTTGTGAAATCTTCTCTGCGCTCGCAAGTGATTGGAAAATCAGATTGTATCTTCCTTTCTGGCTTTAATCTCTCTCTGTATTGCTTTTCTTTTTGATTTCAGTTGTCCATATTTTTCAGTTTTTGGCTTCTCTCTTTTGCCTTTTTCTTTTGCTTTCAGTTTCTACTTTCAGCAGTTTGCGCAGAGATTTGTTTTTAGGTTGCAGCCGGCAGGTGCTGCAGTTTCTCTGCTGTTTTAGATGAATTTCTTTCTGCATCTCCTGCTTTAAGTTTTCAGGTTTCAGTCTGTTCTTCAGTTTTTCACTACTATCAGTTTTGTTCTTTTGAGCTTCAGTTTTCGGTTGGGTCTGCTAGCTATCTTTACTGCAGTATTCATCTTCTCAGTAGTCTGCTAGTTGTGCTCCAGTCTGCCTTCATCATTGAGAAATTGCAGATTTTCAGCAGCAAATACTCATTGTCTATCTTAGTTCTTGTTTACCAACTGCTGCGTTTCTGCTTCGTCTTTTCAGTAAAAATCGGAAGTCTCTTTGCTGTTCATTGCACTCAGCCGAAGGCTTCAGCATGAGTTTCTCCTTTTAGTGCTTTTCCTTTTTTTACTGATGTTTGACCATTTTGCATGCAGATCAAACGTCATCATTTTCAGCTGAAATTTTTACTGATTACTCTCTGATTTATGCTGAATTTTTTAGCACCGCATGCGTTCCAGTTTTCAGCAGAATTAATTTTCCGAATTCTCAGGGGTGTTTTTTTAAAGAGAACGACATTCACACCCCCTCTGTCACCATTTCGGTCCTACATTTTTCCTATAGAACCCATGAATAGGAAAGTCATAGAGGACTTAGATACCTAGTTTCTATATTTTCCATAATTTTTGGATGAGTGGATTGGGCACAATATAGGTTGGAAGTATGCTGTATAGCAGAGTTAGTTTCAGGATTCAGTTTCCGTTCGTGAGCAGATTCAGAGGCTCTAAAGATTGAGGTTTAACCGAGAGCCTCTCCTGAAGTCAAACCGATTGAGGTTTTGCCATCAGACCAGCTGCTAGACTACACTGCAAATTCGGTTTTGACAAACACACACCATGTTGTTTTTCATTTTTCAGACTAGCGTTTCTTTGTTTTGGCCAGCAGCTAAAGATTCGACAACAGTCAATTTCTTGCTGCAATTTTAGGTTTTCATGTGTACAAATTTTGTCTGTTGTTCAGTTTGAAAACAAATTGAGAATCAGTCTCTCGGGCAGACTGAAATCAACTTTCTATTGGTGGTTTCAGCTCAAAGATTTATCATTTTTCTTGTTCATCTGTCAGTCTGGCTTTTGGCTTCCATTGAGTGAACTTCTTTTGTCTCCATAGCTGGTATAGCTATCGAAGAAGAAGTAAGTTCTGTGGATAGTTTGGGGCATTTTTGAAGGCACCATTCACCCCCCCTCTGTTGCCATTTCCGATCCTACATCAATACTTGTGAAACTTCAAAACATAGAGAGAGCTCCCCTAAATATGTGCATACAAGTGTATAAAATGAAGACATATGCACATATTCATTTTAGACAATTTGTGGAGTTTAATTTATATTTTGGATTAAGGAATGCACTAGTATATGAGAAAGTGTGATTTCGAATGCATACGTCTTTTGATTTCACCTTTCCATCCAAATGAGACTAAGTTATAATATACTTGCATAAACGTATTAGTCCCATGAAAGATTTATCATTTAATCAAGTATTTCGGTGTGAGAAGTGCAACAAGATTAAAAGATGGATATCAAATGCATTTCTCAATGATTTTACCTTTTCATTTAAATGAGACTAAGCACAAATATATTAAACAAACATATTAGTCTCATATATACATTTGTCATTATCACTAAATAGTATAATAGTATTTGTCATTATCACCAAAACCAACTTAAACAGAGCTTGATCTTTCAGCCCCTCGAGCAGGAGCACCTTGTATTGACATATCGATAGGTCCAACCCATCGGATCCAGCTCATACAAGACCATCACCGTAGAATATTGTCAAGTGTTCTATGTCTGCGACTACCTGAAGTAGTAAGTGTTACAACAAAAAAATCATGACAAGTAGAATGCAAGTTAGTGACTACATTCATGTAACTATATACGAATAATTAATTAATTATCAACAATTTTATTACCCGTGAGTGATTCATTGTCGTCGTCCATAGGACCTAATTAGTTAGCACTAATTCATTACTTAATCATAACTAATTACCACTACAGTAATTATGACTACTTAATTACACACTACCATACAATAACAAATTATGGGTAGCTTACGTACATAAAAATAGTAAAAACTATGTCTAAATTACTACGACCTACTTACTTCATAATATAAACTATATTAATTATGACTAACTAAATAACACTAATTAATTAGGACTACGTGAACAATGTCAGAAGAATGTGACAAAAATTTACTTGTCTTTCGGGAGAAACAATCAGCACTGCCGCATCCTCCTGCCGCGTCCTTAATGAGCTACGCACTGGCTTCTTAAATTAATTAGCTATGCACTCTTAATTTTGAGCGATGACTGTGAGAATGAGCTTCTGTGATGAGGGACTGAGATAACCGATGATCTATTGTGAGAGGTTCGTATTTGTGGCCGAGCAAAAAGGGAACCCGATGCGCTCACCCTACAAATTAAGGACTCATTGTCGACACATAGCATTTCGGGCAAGGCGGACGATATGGTAACACTGACAAATATGGAGATGAGGGGGACAACACAGACAAAATAACATCAGTGCGGACAATGGACCGCGCGAAGGGAGATGGCATGAACATAGTGACAATTGTGCGAAGGACGCAATGTGAGAGACCATGTGAGAGGTGCTCCCATGTTTGTGATGAGTAATTGACACGTGTTCTGAAAGTTTGAGTTTGTTTTGAGTAGTTCGAGCGTGAGTTTGCGACTAATGCAAATATTGATTACATTATCTTGAGCGGTGCTATGTGATGTGTTTTCTTGTCTGTGATGGCTGCAGGACTTTGAGGTGGAGTCGTGGCGAGGCACGGGATGACCAGACTAGGCACAGGCGGCGCTGAGGTCGGAGCGGTCGGGATGTGTCGAAGATGACGAGGACTCGAAGTGGTTGCAAGGCTTGGACGGCAAGAAACGAGGAAGCTTCCCGGAAGGTGCAGCAGGGGTATTGTGGTAAATACGCAAGGCTGCAAAGCGAAAGCGGATTCAGTTCGAGTTAATGGGTAAAGCAATATAGTTGTTGAAGTTAATGGGTAAAGTATGCTTGTGAACCCATTAGTAGAAACTATAAAAGGAGAGGGGTAGGCATGAGAGCAAAGTAGTAGTTAGGGTTTTGCTTTGTACTTTCTCTTTTTCTTTGTGCTGTTGAGGAGTGGGTGGAGATGGCAGAGGGTTGTTCTGCTTTCTATCTCCTTGTGTGAGTTCTTGATTTTCGTTTTTGTGTTGCTCTCAGATGGAGAGATGGGTGTAATAGTGGAAAACACTGAGTAATCGTTCATGCATTCATTTCAATCTGAGAAATCAAGTTTCTGAGATGTTTTGAGTTTTTAGTTCGCTCTCTGTTCTTCGCAGCCTTCTTCAGCTCTTGATGTTTTCGTTGATTTCTTGATTCTCTAGCTGCTGAATGTTTATGCTTTGAACTAGGAATTTCCTCGAGATCACTTGAGCATTCCATTTTGGAGAACAGAAGGAAGAATCAAGAAGTTTCCTCTCTTCCTAAATTTGGTGCAGCTTCTTCCCTGTTCTTGGTTTTCTAGGGTTAGAAGTCAGGGGACTTTTGCCCTTTTGGTTTTCTAAGAGGAAACTTGAAAGTAATGTGTGGTTCTATCTTCAGTGATTATCCACTTGCTAACTTCAAAGTTTCTTGAGCCAAGAATCCAAGAATCTTGAGTATTTTGAATCTTGGTCACTATCTGCTGAGTTTTCCTAGAAAATCCGAATTTCCTATTTCTATTTGATCTTTGTTTGCAATTTCTTCTCGATAAGGTCAATATGCTGTTTAGGATGATGTCCTGTTCAACTGACCCAAGAAGAGCAGCAAAATGCGTTGAATTTCTTGATTTTCAGCAAACTCTGGAGTTTCTGTTTTCACTCTGTAGCGTGCAGTACTACCTCTTTTTCACGTCGGTACTACCGCCCGACGGTACTACCACTCCTCGACGGTACTACAGCTCAGTGACCGAGTTCATATGTGGTACTACCGCTCAGTTTGACGGTACTACCGCTCCTCATAGCGGTACTACCGCCTGCGGTCTAACCGGCCGTAAACTAGTTTTCTGGACAGTCTCTCTCTGGCTTTGTTTGCTGTTCTTCTCTACAGTTTTCAGTGAGCTTTTATCTTCTGTTTTCATAGTTTCTATAGCTATCGGAGAAGAGAATGGTGAGAATACTTGGGGCGATTTTTGAAGGCACCATTCACCCCCCTCTATTGCCATTTCGGTCCTACAATTGGTATCAGAGCCGGTTAGCTCTCTTCTATAGATCTTAACCGGCCTGTGAGCCATGACAACGGACAAGTATTCCACCAAGGCTCCGATCTTTGATGGGATCGACTATCCCTTCTGGAAGAGCCGGATGGAGACCTACATTCAGGCTCAGGGCTATGCTATCTGGAGAAAGGTCAAAACATGTTATGTTGTTCCGGCCAATGAGAACATCGATGTGGCAAACATGCCTGATGTTGAGGCGATCGCTAAGGCGAGGAACATCATAATCCAAGGTTTGAGCCGAAGCGAATTCGATCGCATATCACATTTCACGTCGGCCTTCGATATTTGGGCGACCCTCGATGCTTACCATGAGGGGACCACTCAAATAAAGACGGTACGACAGGACCAGTTCACGTGAGATTACAACAAGTTTGAAATGCTCACTAGAGAGTCCCTCGATGAGTGTTTTGCGAGGTTTCACAAGATTCTGAGCAACCTCCGAGCGGTCGGTCTCGCATACCTCGACTCAGACAATCCTCGTCAGATGATGTCGGCCTTGGATCTGCGTGTTTGGGAGATGAAGGCGACCAACATCAAGGACTCAACTAACCTTTCGATCATGACTCTTGACGCGCTGTATTCACGCCTCAAGACTCATGAGATTGACCTAGTCTCGTGAGGTCAAGTCGCGATCGATGGCCCCAGTCACCGATCTCGATCCCCTTTTGGTGTTTTCTCCGATAATACTCTTGGTTTTCCCTAATTGCTCTTTTATGGTAACCGATGATCAAATAGAGCAGCTACCAGAGGACCAGTTAGCCCTTCTAGCTAGAAAGTTCTCCCACGCCTACAAGAGAGTGAGGGATAGGAAGAGGAGTGGGTCGATTATCTGTTTCGAGTGTGGTGGCCCCAACCACATTCGGGCAAACTGCCCCAAACTGGAGAAGGGTAAGATCGACTACGACGGTTCGAGCAACGATGACTACACCAACATGAACCACAACAAGAAGCCCCAGTTCGCGGCCAAGGCAAAGAGAAGAAGTTCTGCAACCTTGGAAAGGCCAAGAAGCTCTTCCACCACGTCCTCACCGCCTTCGACGACATCGACTTCAGCGATGTGGAGGGGTGGAGTGACGGTGATGGGAAGGACGATCAAGAATCCAAGGATGGCGACGACTTCATCGACAAGTGCTTCATGGCCAACGAGATCTAGAGGTATGGCCAACGACTTCATTCCGACACCGATGAGGTAGATCCCTCCTATGAACAGCTCAATGATGCATTTGTTAAGCTAGGAAGATTTTATGCTAGATCTAGAGGTAGGGTTGTGGATTTTGAGAAGGAAGTAGATAGACTATCATGAGAGCTTACTTCACTCATATCTGCTCCCTCCCGTGACGAATACGATGTATGCCCTTCATTGCTCGGTGATATGAAGAAACTAATGACTTCTCATGATAGTGTGACCTCTGAGCTAGACTTGTTTAAGGTGGAGAATGTTAGTCTGTTAGCTGAATTAGAGATGACTAGGATTGTTGTTCCTTTATCTACTACTGAGACTACTTTTTACACCTCATGTGAGGATAAAGATAATACTTTTAGAGGTCTTTACACTATGCTCCTTGATCTGCCTGAAAATTGTGAAAATTGTAATAACTTGAAAATGAACTTAAAAAGGGCAGATCATAAAATTGCTGAATTGAAGGCTTTCTTACTTGAGCCCATTGTTTCTTGTACCAACTGTCCCAAATTAACCCTTGAGCTTGACTCTGTTTCTAAGCAATTTCAAAAGATGGTTGATTATAACAAGAAAATGGCTCAATATGCTTCTAAGGACCCTGTTAGCTCACCATGCAACAATTATGAAAACTTGAAATCTGATTTGATTGTATTGGACGAAAAATATGTGAAGCTAACTAAGGACCTTCTAGAAAAATCACATACTGCTTGTGCCTTCTGTGCTGAGGTATTGGAAAAGGATAAGGACATGGTAGAGATATTTAGGAAGAGTTATAAGAACCAAATGTCTAGGTTTAGGACTGCCCCTTGTGTGTCCTATGAAGCCCTCAAGGTTGAGGCAGCTATGCATAAGGAGAAATATGCACATGCTATTCGCTTTTCTACTGTTGGTTCTTCTCCCTCTTCTTCTGCTGTCTTTTCTTCCCCTTGCTCCTCTTGCACCTCTCTCTTTCAGGAGTGTCAGTACCTTATGAACACTCTTGAAAGATTTGTTGGAGGTAAGAAAAAGCTGAATCTTATTCTAGACAAGTCCAAGATTTGCAAGTTTAATCAAGGTCTAGGATATGATTTCTTAGAGGATGTTAGGAAGCATCCACCTGTTGTTCTCAGACCCATAGCAGCAGGTGTGATCGAGGTCAAGCCCCAAATCAAAAAGGTTGAGTTCAAATCCGTGGGCTTTGTCTAAGGGATCTCTGACAGTAAGGTGGAAACACCTGTTGCTTCGACCTCTCAGAAGGAAAAGCCCCATCATGCTACTTCTACCTCTCAGAAGGTGAAGTATCATTGTACCTTCTGTCAGAAGGATGGACACTTGATCGAGAGATGCTTTAGGCGCGCCAAGATTGCGTGGAGAGACTGTGTTCAGGCTCTTAGGCGTATTCAGGGTCAGCCCTAGACCTTGAGTGCACCTAAGACCAACACGAGGCTTAGGGTTGATCACTCTGAGATGTTTAGGAAGCATCGAGGACTTGGTTTTTTCGGTGTTTCTGATTTTCATCCTCGATTTGCCTTTGGTCGTGACTTCCACCGTCCTGAGGGTTGATCTCATTTCCCCATCGAGATAGCTATCCGCGGCGAGATCAGCATGTTGTTGGTGCACCGACTCGCTCTTCTATAGCAGTCGGATCCAGCAACAGCTTCAAGTCTGCTCATAGACCTTCTGGCTTTCTGAGCAACGGAGAGCGTAGGGTAGTTAGAGGTCAGTCGTGTGTGGCTACGTCTTCTACTCGTCGTATGACTCAGTATTGGGTTCCAAAATCTCTTTTGATTTATCCCAGTACTGAGCCATTTCTCTCTCGTTGACTCAGGGTCGCCGGGCAGGGAAGGGAGAAGTTTGGCTTGTAGACTCCGGGTGTTCTCGACACATAGTCTCTCTTGTTTGCACTCCTTGTCGGCACGGCAAGATGGTTGCCGCTTCACATCCTACAGTTACGGTGACTATGACCGATGCACTAGGACAGCTGCTCCATATGGACACAGTTGGGCTAGCTAGAGTGCAGTCAGCAGGAGGAAAGTGGTATATTCTTGTCGTGGTCGATGACTACTCGTGGTACTCTTGGGTGTTTTCTTAGTATCGAAGGATGAGACGTTCAGTCATTTTTGGGGTCTTTTTAGTAGGCTGTCTATTGAGCTCCCAGGTGCCTTACGAGTGATCCGTAGTGACAACAGCACGGAGTTCAAGAATTCCTACTTTAAGAAGTTCTGCGATGAGACAGGTGTAGAGCACCAGTTCTCTTCTCCGCACGTCCCATAACAAAATGGCATCGTGTAGAGAAAGAACCGTACCTTGGACGAGATGGCCAAGACGATGCTTGATGAGTATTCTACACCTAGGAAGTTCTGGGCTGAGGCTATCACCACCGCATGCCATGTTTCGAACATAGTTTTTCTGATGGCACACTTGCATCGCACTTCTTATGAGTTGAGATATGGGCGAAAGCCCAGCGTCTCACATTTTCGTGTGTTTGTGTGCAAGTGCTTTATGCTAAAGTCTGGAAACCTAGATAAGTTCGAGTCACGATCGTGTGATGGGATTTTTCTAGGTTACTCAACTTCTTCGCGGGCGTATAGGGTCTGGAACTGTGAGTCTAGTAAAATGATAGAAACTTGTGAGGTAACATTCTGAAGGACCGAAATGGCAACAGAGGGGGGGGGTGAATGGTGCCTTAAAATTCTTCCCCCTTAGACAAATGTAATCACAGCCGAAAGACAAAGTCGTAAAAACAGACAAGCAATCGACCGATTGCGCATCGTGGTCGAAAAACAAAGCGAATAAGACAATAGTCGGCAATCGAAAAACATGGATCAAGCCGTGGTCGAAGCAGGCTTAGGTGGTCGAAACCCGATTTTGAGACACCGCAATGAAAGCCAATGAGTGGTCGATCGATCGTTCGATCGAGAAACGGAGAAGACACCAAGCAATAAAACCAATCGACAACAGAGAAGATAGTCGCCGACAAAGATGAGCATAAATACTATAGTCGACCGAAAGCAGAGCGACTCAAAGCACGACCGCCGTGACAAGAACTCGAGAACTTTGCCACCGAGAATCAAAGCGAATGAAACTTGAAACCTAGCAAGAACAAGATATTTAAAAGTGAATTTACCAAGAAAATCAAAAGTCTTTGCTAAGGAGGAGAGAGTGCCTCGGTCGAACTCGATACAAAGTAACCGAGCGGCAATCGAAAACACGAAATTTCTCTGTCTTGATTTTTGCTCTCGGGAATGAATTGACCAAGTGGTCTTAGAGTATGAATCGATTCGAGCAAAAGGATACAAGCCAACTCTCAAAGAAAACACATAAAGCAGAAGGAAATCGAGAGGGCAAATGCAACAAGTAAATCATCTCAAGAACACAAACATGGAATGATACACGAGATGAATCAATCTTTTCTATTTCACATGGAGGTTTCTCTGACCACTCCATCGGAGGTACACGAGCATCCATGCTCTTACCCGAGACAACTCACACAAGATAGAGAGGAACACTCGAGCACTCGGGGACAACCTCACTTTGCTCACGAGACCTAACCTCTCTATTTATAGTCTCACACGCTAACGGGTCTCAACAGACCACCGTTCTGAGAGTCCAGTGCTGCTTTGGCCTCCAGTGCTTTGCCCATTACCCGTGCAACGGCTCCCTTTGCTTGCCCAATAGCACCACCAACTCCAAGTGCTTTCCCAGAGGACACGACTTCCTTGCGGTGCTTTGGCATTTCTCCAAAATGCCCTTGCCAGCCTCCAAGCTTCCTCCTCATGCCTTCTTTGTTTTACGGTTACACCACTCGGACAAGACCACGTCCTCTTCGGCTTCCACGTCGTTCTGGACCTCAACATCTCCTATGTCTAGTCCCGACCTCTCTAAGCCTCACCAAGACATGTCTCCCCAAGACCGCAACCATCACGAGACAACAAAACCATCACATAGCACCGATCCATACTCGCACTCACACCGAGCTCAAGTCTTTTCCACAGAAATTAGACTTTACTAAACCTTGTCAAAATGTAGAACAAACCAGTCTACAAGGTCCACAACAACACAAGGAACCCAACCGACCAAACCTCACCGTAATCGGACATGAAATGCACCCTCACGACCAATTTTAGTGATCCCGCACGACCACGGTCATCCAGCGATAACGTGGTCGAACGCGGTTTCGACCACGTTCAATTCTCGCGCTAACGTGGTCGTAGCTCTCCGAGCGCATAACGTGGTCGCACCACCGAGTGCCACAACGTAGTCGTGGCTCCTTTCCCTGGCGTGGTCGAGACGCCCACAGACCACGGCCAAAGTGGTCGAACGCCGACCGCCCAGCGTGGTCGAGGCTCCGATCCCTGGCGTGGTCGTAAACCCTAGCGCCGAGTGCCGACCACGGTCAAATCTTACGAGGGCTCGCAGCGTGGTGAGCACGAGCGCGCTGGCGTGATCGAACGCTCCCAATTGCCAGCGTGGTCGTAAACCCTTCCGACCACGGCCAAAGTACTAAGACTGTTGCTCGGTGAGATCCGATTACCACCAACGTGGTCGTGCGCTACCGGTGACTTCGATCACGTTCAAATTCGCCAGGGCGCCACAACGTGGTCGACGCTACCCGATGAACTTCGATCACGTTCAAATTCGCCGGGGCGCCTGGCGTGGTCGTAGACCACCGATTGAGTACAACGTGGTCGTATAACCTTCCGACTACGACCACCATGGTCGACAAAGACACTCGGAAGAGTTTCGACCACGACCAAGCGTGGTCGTGCGAACCGAGGACAAGTCGTACACGACTTCATTTAGATCGAGTTAAGACTTTGCAATAAAAGCCCAAAACAAACTCAATTTACCTTCAACCAAGGGTCAATTACTCATCATAAAGATGGGATCATCTCCACATGATCTCTCAATCTCCCCTTGATGAGTATATTGACAAACACCGAAAAATATGAAGTTGAGTTTGTAGAAGCGACATGGTCCAAGGAAAGAAAATGAAATTATGACCATGTCGACAGAAGGAATACTAGAGCAATACATAAAGAGCAAATTGATCTCCAAAGCTCTAGCAAGTTCCCAGAAGTTGAGAAATTTTCTTTTCTCCAATCTATTCTCCCCTTTTGGCAATAAACACATCAAGTATGCAAGAGAGAATAAGTCAAAATGATGGATGGAATGGTGATTTGATTATTCAAAGTATGCGAGCCATGAGAATTTATCCAAAATGACCAAATGTATTACACAAGCCATAACATACAAGTATGCTACAAAGATCATGACTATGTATGTAAAGAGAAGCTAAGCTAACAGATGGTATAATCTGATTTTTTTAATTTGATGTGCTTAGCAAGTCAAGTCAAACAAGATTTTAGTCTAGCTAATGATATCCACAAATGATGCAAGCCATGTCAATGAGCTAAATGGAATCGAGAAGCTAGTGTTGAGCCAACTAGAGTGCTATTTATTCAAGAATGATACATTTGTTTAAGTACACTTGAAATTTTAGCAATTGAGCATAAATGACATTTTTCTTTTAGAGATCTCATGATTGTTTTCAATCATACTTTTGTTATGTGCTAGACCTCAAGCCTTATGCGATCATTCCAAGCGAGAAGCTTAAGGAAATGATCTTGGTCATCAAATCTCCCCGAGTTCATGCCTTGTGCAATGGCAAGCCGTCTCATGAGAAGGAATTGGTGAGATCAGTTTTTTCGCACAGAAGAGATCCTTTCTTTTTTTTTATAGATTGTACTAACTTATGTGTCATCAAGAAACTGTATAGCTCAATCTATTGCTCAACTAAGATTCAAGACTCAACTCAGCCTATTTGACATGGCGAGAATCATAAAAAGATAACACAAGGCTGACTAGTCTCAAATATGAACAAGACATGAATTAGGTCAAATTTGGCATTTTAATTAACCTATCATGGCAAAGACTTGACTACACATATAAAGTCATGATCAGATTAGCAATGGAGCACAAATCATGGCAATGTGTAAAGCATTGAAAGCATGTCATAACCGGATAATAATCAAGGCTCAATGTGGTTATATTACAATGCGAATGCAATGCGAGAAAATCCACTCCCCTCAACATGTGATGCGACTTTTAGTTCAAGTTGAGTTTAAGTCTAAATTAAAATCTAGAAGTTCCCAAATGAACTCCCCCTGAACCAAAGCCATAAAAATCAAGAGCTGGCAAAAAAATCAGGAAAACAGGCAGTCCTTAAAGCATAGATAAGAAAAACGCACACTAGAGAGCAAACACGAACCCTGTCTACCCGAGGGTGGCCCAACCCTCGCTAGAACCTAAAAGAAGTGAGTGAGCTCAACCTAGTGAGATAAAAAAAACAGCTATCCTGAAAGCACAAGATAAGAGCAAGAAGTCTAAGCAACTCAGCAAGAGACACACTCTAACCTATGCTAGAAGGACTAAACCCAATGCACCCGAAAATGCGATGCAACAAGAAGGATCTGAAGCACAATTAATAAGATAAAGCGGTAAAGCCCAAAGCTCCCCTCACAATAGTCCGTAAGGACAAACCACCCCAAGCTCTCCCAGTGAAAACCTCGTGCTATCCAAAGGCTTGGTAAAGATATCGACCAAGCGGTGGTCACTCTCCTGGCGGAGCACGATGTCACCCTTCTCTACATGGTCTCGAAGAAAATGATATCGATATCGATGTGCTTGGTCCGAGAGTCTTGCACTGCGGGTTCTTAGCAATGCTAATCGCAGAGGCGTGTTATCGCAAAAGAGCGGAACACGATCGATAGCTAACCCAAAGTCCCATGAGTCGAGACCATCCAAAGCACTTGGCTACAAAGACATCGGGCGCGACAACGCACTCGGCCTCTGCGGTGGATGTGCAACACCGGATGCTTCCTCGAAGACCAAGAAGCGAGAGAAGTGCCAATGTCTTGGCGGTGCCGGTGCTCTTCCTATCTATCCTACTGATAGGCAAAGTGCGCATCGAATAGGCTCTAAGGGATGAGCAGGGATGAGGAAGAGTACCGATACCATAGTCAATGGTAGCTCGAAGGTGTAGAAAAATCGCTTCACCGCTTTGGCGGTGAGATCGTGAGGAGAAGCTCAAACAGGGCACAAAGACACTGAGAAAAGTGTATGTCCGGTCTCGAGGCGGTGAGGTACAGAGAGAGCCAATCATGCCGAACTCTTTTTGATCAACGGCTCGCCGTCCTCATCCGGGTCAAGTGTGGCCGTAGAAGCCATCGAGTCGACACCGGCTTTCCATCACTCATGTCGAGCGTCTCGGGAGATCACGGTGTACTTGCCTTGATGCAAGAAGGTACCCTCCGAGTCTCGCTTGATTTGGAAGCCAAGGAAGAAAGTCAACTCACCCATCATGCTCATCTCAAACTCGGTGCTCATGACATCCGAGAACCGTGAAACTAGAGCATGAGAAGAGCCGCCAAAGATGATGTCATCGACATAAATTTAGACGAGCGGAGATCATTGCCAAGTCGTGAATGAACAAGGTCTTGTCAACTTTACCCATCTCAAAATCATGTCTCAATAGATAGGACTTAAGCCTCTCATACCAAGCTCTAGGGGCTTGCTTAAGTCCATATAACGCTTTGGAAAGCTTGAAGACATGACTAGGGTATTTGGGGTTCTCGAAACACGGAGGTCGTCTCGACATAGACTTCTTCCTCAATGAAGCCATTGAGAAAGGCACTCTTGACGTCCATCGGTAAAGCTTGAAACCTTTAGAAGCTGCAAAGGCAAGCGAAATTCTAATGGCCTCAAGGCGAGCTACGAGGGCAAGGTCTCCTCAAAATCCGGACCCTCAACACAGGAGTACCCCTGCAACAGTCTAGCCTTGTTTGAATGACTACCCCATCCTCACTTTGCTTGTTCTTGAACACCCATTTGGTTCCAATGATATTGTGATCTCGAGGGGGCTCAACAAGCGTCCAGACCTTGTTTCTCTCGAAACTCTCTAGCTCCTCATGCATAGCATTGATCCAAGACTCGTCAGAAAGAGCATGAAAAACATCCTTGGGCTCAAAGGAAGCTACGAAGGCAGAGTGGAGACAGAAAAGTGACATGCCAGACTTGGAGCGTGTGACTCGCTCAAATAGATCTCCAATCATCTTTCGGAAGGATGAGATTTTGGATATGTCTTGGAGGTCTGGATGAGATGAAGAAGTGGCCTCTACCTCGTTACCTGACGGGGTAGGAACAGAGCCACTAGCTCCAGAAGAGATAGAAGGTAAGGGCTGATCGCCTCGAGATGCGGTGGAAGAAGGCATCTCAAGGGGTGGAGAAGGGACTGGATCGGGTAGACAACCCTCATCTCCATCATCCTCATCATCCACAAAGATGGTCTCGGACTGCTCTAGTGAACCTGAGATATCGGGCCTAGTCCCCGGACTGGCCTCATCGAAAGTTACCTCACAGGTTTCTATCATTTTGCTAGACTCGCAGGTTCCGGACCCTATAGGCCCGCCAAGAAGTCGAGTAGCCGGAAAAAGTCCATCACTAGAGCGTGACTCGAACTTATCTAGGTTCCGGACTTCAAAATAAAACACTTGCAACCAAACACACGAAAATGAGAAACACGGGCCGCCCGTATCTCAACTCATAAGAAGTGCGGTGCAAGTGTGCCCAAAAAAACTCGATTGGAAACATGGCACGCGGTGGCTATAGCCTCACCCAAAACTTCCGCGGTGTAGAGTACTCATCAAGCATCGTCCGGCCATCTCGACCAAGGTGCGGTTCTTCCTCTCCACAACGCCATTCTGGCGGGGACGTATGGAGAAGAGGCGGTGCTCTACACTGTCTCACCACGAAACTCTCAAAGTAGGAATTCTTGAACTCCGTGCCATTGTCATTGCGGATCGCTCGTAAGGCACCGGAAGCTCAGCAGAAAGCCTCTTGAAGAGACCTCGAAAATATGTAAGCGTCTCATCCTTGAGGCTAAGAAAACACCCAAGAGTACCTCGAATAGTCATCGACCACAACAAGAACGTACCACTTCCCTCCGCCGACCGCACTCGAGTGGTCCAAGCTGTATCCATATGGAGCAAGCGTCGGTGCATCGGTCATAGTGCTGTGTGGGAGGATGAGAAGCGGCAACCATCTTGCCGCGTCTTGGCATGGAGCGCAAACAAGATCTTTGACCATCTTGAGTTTCGGCGAGACCACGAATGAGATCGTGGCGCTAACTTTCGGGTCAAATGGTCAAATCAATATGACCAAGTCTCCTATGCCGAAGGAAAGATCGCGGGACTCGAAGCAAGAGACAACGGAGAGGATCACCGAAGACTCGGAAAAATCAGCACGAAAGATCCTCCCAAAAGAGAAATCCATAAACCGACTACAGAAGAATCAAGAATTTTGCAATTGTTTTCTTAAAGCTCACCTCGAAATTGTCATCGGTGGTCGAGAGGCGAGAGCAAATTGTCTTGCTGACTTGCTAACTAACGCAACATCTTTCAAAGTAAATGAATCATTAATGCATACAGTACCTTTGGCGATGACGCCCGGATGAAGCATCTCAGAAGGTGATCGTCTCATCACACGGAGCTCGGGCAAGGAAGAAAACCAGCGGAATCTCCGGTCATGTGTCGTGAACACCGGAGTCTACAAGCCAAACCTTTCCTTCCCCGCGTGAACCCGAGTCAACAAGAGAGCAAAGTCTCGATCTTGGGATAAATCAACATAGATTTTGGCACCCAATCTTGAGTCACACGTCGGCGTAAGAAGTAGTCACACACGGTGACCTCTAACTACCCTCGCCTCAGTCGCTCAAAGAAGCGGAAGGTCTATGTGCGGACACTGAAGGCATTGCCGGGTCCGACTACTACGGAGGCGAGTCGAGCACCGGAAGCCGCCGATCACGCCGCGGGTAGCTATCTCGATGGAAGCGAGATCTACCCTCGGGGCGGCGGAAGTCACGACCGAGAGAGAGCACGAGGGCGAAAAACGAAAACTCGGAAAAACCAAGTCCTCGGTCTTGCCCAAAGCTACCAACAAGATAGCAAACCTAGACCTCGTGTTGGTCTTAGGTGCACTCAAGGTGCAGGGCGACCACGAATACGCCTAAGAGACTCGGCCACGGTCTCTTGGCGCGATCTTGGCGCTTGAAGCATTGGTCAATCGGATGCCCATCCTTCGGCGAGAAGGTGCCATGATGCGCATACGAGGGGAAGTAGCATGAGATAACCGCCTTACGAGAGGCAAGCTGCGGTGAAATCACCTTGTCGTCGAAATCCCTTGGACAAAGCCCACGATCTAAATTGAACTTTCTTGTTCTTGGGCTTGACCTCGATCACACTGCGGCTATGGGTGCGAGCACGGCGGTGGATGCTTCCTCACATCCTCACGAAATCATATCCTAGACCCTGTTTGAACTTGCAAATCTTTGATTGGTCTAGAATAAGATTGAGATCCTTCTTGCCTCCTACAAATTTCTCGAGAGTGTTCATAAAGCACCGACACTCCCGAAAGAGAGAGGTGCAAGAGGAGCAAGGAGAAGAAGAAGAGACAGCGAGGAGGAGAGGAAGGAGAAGAACCAATAGCGAGAAGAGCGAATAGCACGTGCGTATTTTTCCTTATGCACGGCCACCTCAACCTTGAGGGCTTCACAGGACACAGAGGGCAGCCTAATCCTAGCCATTTGGTTCTCGTAACTCTTCCTAAACGTCTCTACCATGTCCTTATCCTTTTGTAACACTTGAAAGACGAAAGCACAAGAAGGATGTGATTTTCTAGAAGGTCCTTAGTTAGCTTCACACATTTTCATCAATGCAATCAATTCAGATTTTAGTTTATTACAACTATTGCATGGTGAGCTAACAGGTCCTTAGAAGCATCTTGAGCCATTTTCTTATTGTAGTCAATCATTTCTTGAAACTGTTTTGAGGCGATTCAAGTTCGTGATTAACTTAGGATAATTTACACATGAAGCAATAGGCTCAAGTAGAAAAGCTTGTAACTCAGCAATTTTGTGATCTGCCCTTTTTAAGTTCATTTTAAATTATTGCAACTTTCACAAGTCTCGAGCGAGATCAAGCAACATGGTATAAAGACCTCTAAAAGCATTGTCCTTATCCTCACATGAGGTGCAAGAAATAGTCTCAACAAGAGAAGATGAAACAAGAACTACCCTACTCATCTCAAGCTCAAGAAGAAGACTAATGTTCTCCACCTTAACAATGTCAAGTTCAGAGACGAGACTATCATGCGAGGTCCTTAGTTTCTCCATGTCTCCAAGCAAGGCAATGCATGTATCACATTCGTCACGGGAGGGAGCAGATGTAAGTGAAGTAAGCTCCCGTGACAATCTAGCTACTTCCTTCTCTAACTCAGTACACCTAGCCTTAGCTCTAGCATGAAATTCACCTAGCTTAAGAAAAGCATGATTGAGCTGGTCATAGGTGGGGCATACCTCGTCCGAGTCGAGATGCTGACTCATTGTCGCTCGTTAAGCCCTCGAGGCCATGAAGCACATCTTGGGAGAAGTCGTCGCCGCTCTTGGGGTCTTGATCACCCGTCCGTCGTCGTCGCTCCATCCCTCCACCTCGGCGAGGTCGAGGTCGTCGAGCAGCAGTGAGGACGCGGTGAAATGACTTTTGGCCTTCCCAAAGTCGCGGTACTTCTTTTTGCCTTGCGTCTGAGCTGGAGGCTTCTTGTTGCGGTTCTTGTCGATGTAGTCGTTCTTGCCGGAACCGCCAACGTCAGTTTTGCCCTTCTCCAGTTTGGGCGGTTGTCGAATGTGGTTGGGGCCACCACACTCAAAGCAAATCATTGGTCCTCTTCTTTTCCGTCCCTCCTTCTCTTGTAAGCATGGGAGAACTTCCGAGCTAGGAGGGCCATTGTTCATCCTCTAGCTGCTCTAAGCGATCATCGGTTACATCACGTAGAGTCGCTAGGAGAAACCGCAAAGAGAATCGGCGAGAAGAACCGAAGCCGAAGTGGGATCCGTGACTAGAGCCATCGATTGTGACTTGACCGACGAGAGACTATGTCAATCTCGTGAGTCTTGGGCGCGAGTAAAGCGCATCAAGAGTCAAGGTCGAGAGGTCCGTGGTGTCCTTGATGGTAGTCACCTTCATCTCCCAAACCCGAAGATCGAGTGCAGAAAGCATCTGTCGGCGTTATCCGAGTCGGCGTATGTGAGACCGACCGCCGGAGATTGCTCAAAATCTTGTGAAAGCGTGAAAAGCACTCGTCAAGGGACTCTCCGACAAGCATCTCGAATTTGTTTGATTGGCGCTTGGCGATCTGTCGAATCGTCTTGATGCGGGAGGTGCCCTCATGGTATGCATCGAGGGTCACCCGGATGTCGTGGCGGACGACGGTGAGAGATGCGATCAAATTCGCTCGCTCAATCCTCGTATGATGATGTTCCTTGCCTTTGCATTTGCCTCAACATCGACCATATTCCGGCATTGATGTTCTCATCGGCGGGAACAACAAATTGTATTTTCACCTTAGCCAAATAGCATACCCCCGAGCACGGATATATGTTTCCATTCGGCTCTTCGGAAGGGTAATCGAGCCATCGAAAATAGGCGGCTTGGTGGAATACTTGTCTGTTGCCATGGCTCTTTGAGACCGATTAAGATCTATGAAGAAGAGCTAACAGGCTCGATACCAATTGAAGGACCGAAATGGCAGCGAGAGGGGGTGAATGGTGCCTTAAAATTCTTCCCCTTAGACAAATGTAATCACGGTAGAAAGACAAAGTCGTAAAAGCAGACAAGCAATCGACCATTGCGCATCGTGGTCGAAAAACAAAGCGAGAATAAGACAATAGTCGGCAATCGAAAAACATGGATCAAGCCGTGGTCGAGCGAGGCTTAGGTGGTCGAAACCGATTTTGAGACACCGCAATGAAAGCCAATGAGTGGTCGATCGATCGTTCGGTCGAAACGAGAGAAGACACCAAGCAATAAAACCAATCGACAACAGAGAAGATAGTCGCCGACAAAGATGAGCAATAAATACTATAGTCGATCGAAAGCAGAGCGACTCGGTATGCACGACCGCCGTGACAAGAACTCGAGAACTTTTGCCACCGAGAATCAAAGCGAATGAAACTTGAAACCTAGCAAGAACAAGATATTTAAAGTGAATTTACCAAGAAAATCAAAAGTCTTTGCTAAGGAGGAGAGAGTGCCTCGGTCGAACTCGAGACAAAGTAACGAGCGGTGAGACCGAAAACACGAATTTCTCTGTCTTGATTTTTGCTCTCGGGAATGAATTGACCAAGTGGTCTTAGAGTATGAATCGATTCGAGCAAAAGGATACAAGCCAACTCTCAAAGAAAACACATAAAATGAAGGAAATCGAGAGGGCAAATGCAACAAGTAAATCATCTCAAGAACACAAACATGGAATGATACACGAGATGAATCCAATCTTTTCTATTTCACATGGAGGTTTTCTGACCACTCCATCGGAGGTACACGAGCATCCATGCTCTTACCCGAGACAACTCACACAAGATGAGAGGAACACTCGAGCACTCGGGGACAACCTCACTTTGCTCACGAGACCTAACCTCTCTATTTATAGTCTCACACGCCAACGGGTCTCAACAGACCACCGTTCTGAGAGTCCAGTGCTGCGTGCCTCCGGTGCTTTGCCCATTACCCGTGCAGCGGCTCCACCGCTTTGCCCAATAGCACCACCAACTCCAAGTGCTTTCCCAGAGGACACGGCTTCCTTTGCGGTGCTTTGGCATTTCTCCAAAATGCCCTTGACCTCCCAAGCTTCCTCCTCATGCCTTCTTGTTTTCGTTACACCACTCGGACAAGACCACGTCCTCTTGGCTTCCACGTCGTTACGGACCTCAACATCTCCTATGTCTAGTCCCGACCTCTCTAAGCCTCACCAAGACATGTCTCCCAAGACTGCAACCATCACGAGACAACAAAACCATCACATAGCACCGATCCATACTACGCACGACTCACACCGAGCTCAAGTCTTTCCACAGAAATTAGACTTTACTAAACCTTGTCAAAATGTAGAACAAACCAGTCTACAAGGTCCACAACAACACAAGGAACCCAACCGACCAAACCTCACCGTAATCGGACATGAAATGCACCCTCACGACCAATTTTAGTGATCCCGCATGACCACGGTCATCCAGCGATAACGTGGTCGACGCGGTTCGACCACGTTCAATTCTCGCGCTAACGTGGTCGTAGCTCTCGGCGCATAACGTGGTCGCACCACCAAGGTGCCTGGCGTAGTCGTGGCTCCTTTCCCCTGGCGTGGTCGAGGCGCCCAGACCACGGCCAAAGTGGTCGAACGCCCGACCGCCCAGCGTGGTCGAGGCTCCGATCCCTGGCGTGGTCGTAAACCCTAGCGCCGAGTGCCGACCACGGTCAAATCTTCCGAGGGCTCGCATAGCGTGGTGAAGCTCGAGCACTACAACGTGATCGAACGCTCCCAATTGCCAGCGTGGTCGTAAACCCTTCCGACCACGGCCAAAGTACTCGTCTGTTGCTCGGTGAGATCCGATTACCACCAGCGTGGTCGACGCTACCGGTAGACTTCGATCACGTTCAAATTCGCCAGGGCGCCACAACGTGGTCGACGCTACCGTGAACTTCGATCACGTTCAAATTCGCGGGGCGCCTGGCGTGGTCGAGACCACCGATTGAGTACAACGTGGTCGTATAACCTTCCGACTCGACCACCATGGTCGTACGACACTCGGAAGAGTTTCGACCACGACCAAGCGTGGTCGTGCGAACCGAGGACAAGTCGTACACGACTTCATTTAAATCGAGTTAAGACTTTGCAATAAAAGCCCAAAACAAACTCAATTTACCTTCAACCAAGGGTCAATTACTCATCATAAAGATGGGATCATCTCCACATGATCTCTCACATTCGATGAGGCCAGTCCGGGGACTAGGCCCGATATCCCATGTTCTGTAGAGCAGTCTGAGACCATCTTTATAGATGATGAGGAGGATGGAGATGACGGTTGCTTACATGATCCAGTTCCTCTTCCCCTTGAGGTGCCTGCTTCTACCACCGCACCTCGAGAAGATCAGCCCATTCCTTCCACATCTTCTGGAGCTAGTGGCTCTGTTCCTACCTCGTAAGCTCATGAGATAGAGGCCACTTCTTCTTCTCATCCAGGACCTCCCCGACTTTCTGATGACTCTTGGGTCAATGCCATGCATGAGGAGTTAGAAAACTTTCAGATGAACAAGGTCTGGTCGCTTGTTGAGCCCCCTAGAGGTCATAATATCATATGTACCAAGTGGGTGTTCAAAAACAAGCAAAGTGAGGATGGGGTTGTCATTCGAAACAAGGCTGGATTGGTAGCTCAGGGCTTCTTTCAAGTTGAGGGTCTAGATTTTGAGGAGACCTTTGCCCCTGTAGCTAGGCTATAGGCCATTAGGATCTTGTTTGCATTCGCGGCGTCTAAGGGCTTCAAGCTTTACCAGATGGATGTCAAGAGGTATATTGAGGAAGAGGTCTATGTTAGGTAGCCTCCAGGTTTCAAGAACCCCAAATATCCAAACCATGTCTTCAAGCTTTCCAAAGCCTTGTATGGACTTAAGCAAGCCCCTAGAGCTTGGTATGAGAGGCTTAAGTTCTATCTGTTGAGTCAGAGGTTTGAGATGGGTAAGGTAGACAAGATCTTGTTCATTCGTAGGCATGGAAATGGCCTTCTACTCGTCCAGATTTATGTGGATGACATCATCTTTGGCGGCTCTTCCCATGCTCTTGTTTCCCAATTCTCCGATGTCATGAGTACAGAGTTTGAGATGAGCATGATGGACGAGCTGAGCTTCTTCCTTGGATTCCAGATCAAGCAGACTCGGGAGGGTACTTTCTTGCATCAGGATAAGTACACTCGTGACCTCCTGAGACGCTTTGACATGAGCGATGGTAAGCCGGTGTCAACTCCTATGCCTACCTCAGCTTCACTGGATCCAGATGAGGATGGTGAGCCAGTTGATCAGAAGGAATATCGCACCATGATTGGCTCTCTCTTATACCTCACTACCTCGAGACCGGACACACACTTTTCCGTGTGCCTGTGTGCTCTTTTTGAGGCTTCTCCTCGCGTGTCTCACCACCAGGCAGTGAAGCGCATCTTTCGGTACCTTCGAGCTATCATTGACTATGGTATCTGGTACTCTTCCTCTTCCTGTCTTTCCCATAGAGTCTATTAAGCGCAGACTTTCTTCTTTGTCAGGATAGATAGGAAAAGCACCGGCACTTGCCAATTCATTGGCACTTCTCTTGTTTCTTGGTCTTCTAGGAAGCAGTCCGGTGTTGCACAGTTCACCGCAAAGGCCGAGTACGTTGCTGCCGCTAGTTGCTGCAGCCATGTACTTTGGATGGCTTCGACCCTGCGGGACTTTGGATTAGTCATAGACAGTGTTCCACTCCTTTGTGATAACACTTCTGCCATTAATATTGCCAAGAACCCAGTGCAACATTCTCGGACCAAGCACATTGATATAAGATTCCATTTCCGTAGAGACCATGTAGAGAAGGGTGCCATAGTGCTCTAGTTTGTGGAGAGTGACCACCAGTTAGAGACCATCTTTACCAAGCCTTTGGATAGCTCTAGGTTTTCAGCTTTGCGGGGAGAGCTTGGGGGTGTTTGTCCTTATGGACTACTGTGAGTGGAGGTTCATACTCTATGCTTTATCTTTTATGCTCCTGTTTCCTTCTGATGCGTTGCTGAGAGACCATGTGGAGGTCGTCTCGTATGTATGATGAGTAATTGACATCGGGTTAGGAAAGTCGAGTTTGAGTTGGTTGGTTCGGACCTTGACGTTACGTGGTGTAACGGGCTCGGTCGGACTTGGTCAAACAGTCGTATGGGATTAGGATGCATATTCGATGATTCGGCGTGTTTGGACTTCAGCATGAGAAAGTATGATGTTATTATGCTTTCATGTATCGAGCGGTGCTATTTGACGTGTTTCTTGTCTGTGTGGCTGCAGGACGTCGAGGCGAAGTCGTGGTGAGACACGGTGGACCGGACTAGGCGCAGGTTGATGGGAACGGGGTCCCGATCTTCCAACAGGTTCTGGATATGTTCGATTTTGGTGGAGGCGCGACACAAATCGATCCGGCTCCGAACGACACGTTCGAACCCGCAATCGCAGCACCACGTCTCCTCGGGTTATCAACCGTGCGCTGCCGGTTGACCTTGCCAAGAAGGCTAATCCTCGCTGCGAATCGAAGAACACAAGCAAGAACAAGGAAGAACACAACCAAATTGCAGATATATTGATGAAGCACTCAAAATTGGGGTTTCACAAACCGATGACGGCGAAACTGTTCAAAGACAGATTTAATCTAAGCAAAACCCCACCCTAATGGTGGGGGTGGCGGCTGTATATAAAGGAGTAAGGGCATGCAAAACCTCTGGGCGCGTCCTTAATGGACTCCAACACGATACAAAGCGAGCGGCCCAAAAGGCGGTGTCGCAGCACCCTGACAGATTCTGGACGTCCACTTGTTTCGACGATTCCCGTTGACTCAGAAGGAATTTTGATATGAGACCAGAGCCATTGGAAGGTTATCTTCTCAGCTTTCCATACATATGTGGAACGTCCAAAACGGAGTCCGGATGCGATCTGGGCGTCCGTTTAGTGCAACCTGGTCCTGGACTCCGAATTGGATTCGAAGTCGGTTTGAGTTGGACATCCAACATGATTCGTCCGCCCTTGCTGGACTTGTGCGCCTCGTAGCCCTTCTCCAAGTACTTCTTGATCCTCTCCATGGTTCCTAATCATAATTAAATCATTAGGTAGCAATCGATTCTCAAATGAACCAAAAGAAGTACTTAGGAACGAGCTCACCTCTAAATTCAATTGTCGGGCGTGAGCTCTAGTGATTGGTCCTTGAATATCAAGTGGAGGAGTGTTGTGTGTATCCGAAGAAGTGATGTCCTCATCATCCTCCCCTCTTGAAGCGGAGTTGCCCTCAACTCGGCCTCATCTTCTTCTCCCAAGTATGGCTTCAAATCTGAAATGTTAAAGGTGGGGCTAACCCCAAACTCGGGAGGCAACTCAAGTTTATATGCATTATCATTTATCTTCTCAACTATCTTAAAAGGACCAGCAGCTCTAGGCATCAATTTTGACTTTCTTAATTCAGAAATCTATCCTTTATAAGTGCAGCCAAACAAAATCACCCGATTCAAGTTTAACTTCCTTTCTACCTTTACTACCAGTAATCCTACATTTTTCATTCATCTTTTCAATGTTTGCCTTAGTAGTCTCATGTATTTTGATAATAAAATCAGCACGCTCCTTAGCATCATTATGAACTCTCTCACTAGTAGGCAAGGTAAAATATCAATAGAGGCACGGGATTGAATCCATACACTACGAAAAGGACTTACCTTGGTGGTGGAATGTTCCGCTCGATTATATGCGAACTCAACATGCGGCAAACACTCTTCCCACAGCTTCAAATTGTTCTTCAAAACAGCTCTCAACATGGTAGACAATGTGCGGTTCACCACCTCGGTTTGGCCATCGGTTTGTGGGTGACATGTGGTGAGAATAACAACTTTGTACCCAACTTGTTCCATAGAGTACGCCAAAAGTGACTCAAGAACTTGGTATCACGATGCGAAACAATAGTAGAAGGCATACCATGCAAGCGAACTATCTCTTTGAAAAGAGGTCGACAATATGAGCGGCATCATCGGTTTTATGACATGGGATAAAGTGAGCCATCTTAGAAAACGATCCACAACAACAAAATACTATCCCTCCCCTCTTAGTCTGGGCAACCCTAAAACAAAGTCCATAGAAATATCTGCCCACGGAATAGAAGGACAGAAGTGGCATATATAAACCATGTGGATTCAAGCGAGACTTAGCTTTTGACATGTAGTGCAGCGAGCCACAAACCGCTCAACATCTCGCCTCATCTTTGGCCAAAAGAAGTGTGTGGTCGAGCGTCCTCCGTCTTCTTAGCACCAAAATGTCCCATCAAACCGCCTCCATCGCCTCCTGCAACAACAAAAGACGAACGGATCCAAGCTGGAATGCATAGGCGGTTAGCTCTAAACAAAAACCCATCATTGATCACGAATTTATTCCATGCTTGACCCTCTTTACAATGCAATAACACATCCTTAAAATCAGCATCAAGAGCATATTGTTCTTTAATAGTTTCAAGACCAAAAATGCGACAATCAAGTTGAGATAACATGGTATAGCGTCGAGACAAAGCATCAGCAATCACATTATCCTTCCCTTTCTTGTGTTTAATGACATAAGGAAAGATTCAATAAATTCAACCCACTTAGCATGTCTACGATTCAAATTGGTTTGACTACGAATATGCTTAAGTGATTCATGATCGAATGAATGACAAATTCTTTAGGCCATAAATAGTGTTGCCACGTCTCTAAAGAACGAATAAGAGCATGCAATTCTTTATCATACGTGGAATAATTAAGAACAGGACCATTCAATTTTTCGCTAAAGTAGGCAACAGGTTTGCCTTCTTGCATCAAAACACCACCAATACCAATTCCGCTAGCATCACATTCGAGTTCAAAAGTCTTACCAAAATCCGGAAGTTGGAGCAATGGTGCGTGCGTAAGCTTGTCCTTCAAAGATTAAGGACTCCTCTTGTGATGGCCCCAATGGAACACAACTCCTTCTTTGTCAACTCAATCAGCGGTGTCGCAATGGTGCTGAATTCTTTGACAAAGCGGCGATAAAATCTGCAAGGCCAAGAAAACTCCGACTTGGGAGACCGTGGTGGGCGTGGGCCAACTCCATATCGCCTCCACCTTGGCTCTATCAACCTCAATTCCTGTGGAGTCACAACATAGCCAAGAAAGAGACTCGATCCGTGCAAAGGTGCACTTCTCAAGGTTACCAAACAAGCGTGCATCTCTCAAAGCATTAAAACAACACGTAAGTGAATCGAATGTTCATCCATGGACTTGCTATAAATCAAGATATCATCAAAGTAAGCGACCACAAATTTGCCAATGAAAGGACGTAAAACCTCGTTCATTAATCTCATGAAAGTGCTAGGTGCATTAGTTAAACCAAAAGGCATGACTAACCACTCATACAAGCGAACTTTGTTTTAAAAGCAGTTTTCCATTCATCGCCAAGTTTCATTCTTATTTGGTGGTATCCACTCACGCAAGTCAATCTTTGTGAAAATTATAGCACCACACAACTCATCAAGCATGTCGTCTAGCCTAGGAATAGGATGACAATACCGTATAGTAATGTTGTTAATGGCTCTACAATCTACACACATACGCCAAGAACCATCTTTTTGGGAACCAAAAGAACAGAACAACACAAGGACTAAGGCTCTCACGTGCGTACCCACGGTCCAAAAGGTCTTGGACTTGGCGCTGAATCTCCTTAGTCTCCTCGGGATTGGTCCCTGTCGCCGCACGGTTTGGCAAGCTCGCTCAGGATCAAATCAATCGGTGCTCAATCCCTCGAATGGGTGGAAGTCCGGAGGTATCTCATCGGGAAAACATCTCTAAACTCCCGCAAAGGTTAGTGACGGGAGGCGGGCAAAGTGCAAGGCATATTATCAAGAGAAAATAAAGCATCTTTGCACACAAAAGCATAGCATGTATCATTAACATCATCAATTGCAGCAAGGTCTGATTTTGTGGCAAGCATAACAGAATTTTTCAAATGGAGTACTTGCTGTTTTCGGTTGTATCATGTTCCTTTGGATCATTAGCAGACTCTCGCCCTATCGGCCTCTATAATTTCAGTGGGGTCAAAGGCGGTAAAGTAACTTTCTTTTCTTATGCATAAAAGTGTATGTGTTACTACTACCATGGTGTAAAGCATCATTATCAAATTCCCAAGGTCGACCCAATAAAGAGAGCATGCTTGCATGGGAACCACATCACAATCAACATGATCAACATAAGCACCAATGGAAAAATGGACTCGGCATGTTTGCGTTACCTTAGCTTTTCGAGTCATTTAACCATTGAATATGGTATGGATGTAGATGCGGTCGCGTGGTCAAGCCAAGCTTCTTTACCAAATCGAACTCACCAAGTTGTTGCAACTTCCTCCATCAATGATGACACGTGCACGCGGTTCTTGATTGCAAAGAAGGTCTGAAACAAATTATGGCGTTGAAGTTTATCGGGTTGTTGTACTGTGTCTTTGAGGACGTTGCACAATGATGCTCCGTAGCGTCGTTGTGGGCGCCCACCAAGGACAAGGTCGTCAACACCACCGCTATTGTCGTCCGAGGCGCGACAACATCATCATCCTCCTCGACATCCGAAGTGCTGATGTAACCTTCATCTTCTGTGGCGATGTATGCCCGTTGCCTAGGGCAATTCTTTTGCACATGACCAAGCCCATGGCAGCGGTGGCACTGAATGCCGGAGGGCGGCCCGTTGAAGCCACGGAAGAAGAACTCTTGGTGGTCCCCGCAAAGAATTTTTGAAGAATCGCAAGGCGTGTCGTGGAAGGTGGCTTGGTGGCGCTGCTGCCATCTTGTTCACGGTGGTGGAGGAGAGCGAAAACTCGAAGAAGAATTGGGCGATCCGTTGATGTAGTCGTTCGCGGGGTGTAGAAGGGTCGTCCGTCGTGCCTTAGTTGATTACGTGCGTGCCCCGCAATTCTTTTACGCAAGCATAGCAAGGTGGAACAAGCGGTTGTGATAGTAAATTCTTTATAATCAACAATGTCACGAATTTCACGCCAGTACCCCCGTAGAAACGACAAATCTTATCCTCTGTGTCCTCAACAACCCCACAACGCACCATACCCTTTTGAAGCTCAGCATAATAGTCTTGAACAGAACTATCACCTTGTTCTAAGCGCTGCAATTTTTTTCTCAATTCAAGTTTATATGAGGGAGGAACAAAACGATTACGCATAGCTTCTTTTAAGCGCTCCCATGTATCAGGTTGTAGCGCATGGTACTTAGTTCATTCCACGGATAATAGCAAAGTCCTTAAACTCACTAGTAGCTTGTCTAACTCTATGTTGCTCGGGAACTAAGTGAGAGTTAAACCGCTTCTCTAGTCATCTCCCAATCTAGATATATTTCAGCATCATAAAGACCGAGAAAAAGATGGAATGGTAAACTTGACTTTAGCAAAAGGATCGTCGTTACCATGACGGTTCTGGTTATTACCTCCCATACCATGTCGGTTTTGCTGAAGACGCCGACGTAGTCGTGCATCTTGTGTCGCCCGCTGATCAATGTTGCCATCTGTATCATGCAGTGTGTCATCATCATGATGATGGCCGTCATTGACAGGTGGCAGGCGTGCCTCCAATGTGTCTATCCGACCAGTGAGGTCAGCCATCCGCCGCTCCACCCGCTCAATGCCTTCCGTGGTGTTCAAGCGGGTAATGGCGGCGACGATGGTGTCAATCTCGCCGAGATCGGTGAGTGAAGCGTTTTGTTTGTCGGCGCAGCTTGTAGGTGGCCGCGACTAACACACTCGTTGAAATCGACCGGTGTTCCGTCCTCTTCGTTTCTGCCATGGTTGGTAGAAATACGGGGAAAACAAAGGATTATCCTATCAACTACAAAGGAAGGCAGTGGAACCCGCAAAGGAAGTGACTTACCAAGCTCTTACAAGTGTTCTTACCAAAGCAAGGCAAAGGATACCTGGAGAGTGTGATCCGGCGATTGCAAGGGTCAGAACTGTGCTATCCGGAAGTAGGTATATGGAGCTTGGCAGGCCAATTATGTGAGTGGAACACAAATTAATAACAGATAGAAATGCTGAATAAATGTCCAAAGTATGATCCTAGTTGCTGGTTTAAATGTGTCCTATATCAAGTATGAGATGATGAACAAGGAGTCAAGAACAGAATATGAAAGCAACGACAGCAACAAAGATGGCCAGGCACTCAATTCAGCATAAGCACAAAACAAATAAATTGTTGGCACCCTAAACTGTGCTCTGTCAGGTTTTTTTTCTTTTCTTCTTTTTTTTTTGTTGCGGCCACGGATAGCACTCTCTCTCCTCTCTACTATAGCCGAAATTTCTCTTTTTTTTGTATTTTTTTATATTTTTTTCACAGAGCAGAGCACAAAAATAGGAACCACACAAAGTTGCAACTCAATCGGATGTAAGGAGTGGCCTACAGAAAATAATGAATGTGCTGTAAATTCGGTGATTCAATTTCGGAGCGCGAGTACTACACTTTCCAGGCCGAATTTCGGGAAAATAAATTCGCTGAATTTAATTTCACCCAATTTCAAAAAAAAAAGCAACTGATTTCGAGTCCGTATGCGAAAGTTATGGCCGTTTGAAGATGGACCTCCAAGTTATGGTTGCTGTGGAGGGCAAAACGAAGATCGGGTGGGGGGAATTTGTGGAATCTGGTGGCGGAAGCTCGGGAAAGGTGGGGATAATGCGGTGTGATCACGAGGCGTGATGGATGACGAAAACAGAGGGTTAACAGAGGTTGGGATATGGGTGGGAAAACAACTCGAACAAAACACGATCTAAACCAGCAACACAACTCGACTAAGGACACAAACTCAACACTCTGAGACTCGGAATCAAATTGTGCAAAAGGCTAAACACGATCTAGGACAGAAACAACCTATGACTACAATTTTTAGGGCTTTTCTTGGACTCTAGGATGAAATCGAAAACAACAAGATGGGTAAACTCGAACACGGAGGAACACCAAGCTCGATTACCACTTGATGGGAGCGGGTCCCGATCTTCCAACGAGTTGGATATGTTCGATTTTGGTGGGGCGCGACACAAATTGATCCGCTTCCGAACGACACGTTCAACCCCGCAATCGCACCACGTCTCCTCGGGTTATCAACCGCTGTTGCCGGTTGTTGTCGGGACCGGAGCAACAACTCGAAACCCTCGTGTTATTCGCACTATCCGGAAAGCTTAGTGCACAGCAGAGAACAAAGATAATTATCTTGCATAATGACAAATTTTATTTAACTAAATATGAGCCTGATGGCCAAAGTTTACAATAGCAGCGGAAAATAACAGCGGAAGAAAACACAAAGCAGCAGCCCATCCTGCCTTCCCACAAGGCGAATGACTGTAAGACGTGGACTAGTCGCAATCCTCACCGAAGACGTCAAAGGCTTCCTCTGAAAAGAGTTAGATATAGCCACATGAGTACAAACGTACTCCACAAGTTACACCAGCAGTTTTAGTAGAGTGGATGCATGCATATGGATATCAAAGGAAGGCATATATGGTTAGTTTGCATAAAAGACAGCATTGAAGTAAATATCATAAAGTAAGTGCGAAAGCTGAATTTGATACAATAATTAAATCAACATTGTAGTCAACATAAGTAACGTTAGTGCAGGCACCAACCAAACACTAACCTATCCACGGGCATCCCACCCGGACCAATTTTTCCAAAACCAACTCGTACGGATTCCATCCATCCATACGGTTTTCCAGAAAATCTCTCATGGATTCCATCCATCCATAAGGTTTCGTAAAACATTTTCAAAATCAAAGTCTAATCCGTGAAAAACTTTACTCAGCTTGCCCATGACCGTGGGCACGGCTATCGAGATAGGTTATACACTGCAGAGGTTGTGCGACTTTACCCACAAGATATGATAATCTCATATTGTCGGCCATTACACGCTTCCTTAGGCGTGCGACTGAGAAAATCATAACAAAGCCTTTACAATGATCCATTGCCAACATAATCACGCCGCCACTAAGGTTTCACCACAGCATGAATCCACATCTTGGAGCCCCTCTTGTGCCATGTGAGACTTCTCACGGACTACTCGCGCCACATTCGACCTATAGCGAGATTAAGTTGGAACTTCACAAATTAGTTGGCTAGGTCCGTCCCATCTGGGACTTGTGGTAGTCTGAAAGGGCTTTGCAATAGTAGCTCACGATCGGTCCTTTATTGACTTAGGCACTAACCACAAACCCCTCGTGCCTGGCAATCAACATTTCGTCACCAAACGACAATGCATGCCAGCAAGCACCCACCACTCTTACCATTTGCCTAAGTCTAAACCAGGTTTATATTTTGTTTATAAACATTTTATAAACACTTCCGACTTTCCAAAGTCCAGAAATCAATTTTAAAGTCTATCATTTTATGTGAAAGAAGTATCATTTTATGTGAGAAAAGTTCCCAAATCATAATATTCTTCGCATGGCTAAGCAAGTTCATGAAATTTCTAGTTAATACTAATGTACTAACTAGGTTTTAACTATGTTTGACAAGGTATAATTGCATGAAATATCAAATTTGGCTGTCCAAAGGAATTTGGGTATAACTACAGTTCAAACGGATTTTAAATTAGACATTGATTAAAAGTAAGCATGCATATTAGTTTAAAACAATATAAATAATTTTAAAATACTGGGAGCAATATGATCAAAGGTGTAACTTGCACGGTTGCTCTGCTGACGAGCGTGTCGTAGAAATCGAACTCTCCGAGATCATTTGAAACCTAAGCGAAAATCCAAACAAACCAAATTCAAATAAAATTCAAATAAAATTCTAAAATTGAAAATAAGTACATATTTGAATAGTTTAGGATTTTAGAAGAATTTAGAAATTTGAACAGCTCAAATCGAGCTAAAATGAGAATTCTGGACTTTAGAAAGTTTAGAAAGAAGGAAAAAAAAGGATCTATTTTCCAAATTATTTTGTATTAGAAAATTGGAATTATGACATCATCACTGGAATTAAAATAAATGAAAAGAAGAAATGACGTGGCGCCACGTGGTCGCCACCGGGTCGCCACTGGTCGCCACGTGTCGCCACGCGATGGCGATGACATGGCCAAAGGTGGCCGACGGCAGGCCACGGTGGCGTCGCTTCGCCGGAAAGCGCTCGCGTGGCGCGGCGACCGGCGGTGGAGGGCGTAGAGGAGAGGATGGAGATCGCATAGCATGCCGTGGCGAGGCGAGCGGTGGCGGGGGTGGCGGCGAAAAGAAGCGGCGGCAAGAGCTTCGGCGGCTCCCGGGCGGCGGGAGAAGGAGGGAGGTGGGGAGAAGGGAGAGAGGTGGTGCGGTGCCGGGGAGTGCTCGGAGGAGCTTTTATAGGGAGGCGACGGTTGAGCTCATGGGAGTTCACTGGTGTGAAACCGATTTGGGGTGGTATGAGCATGCGGCGCCATTAATGGCGGGGAGGTGGCCGAGGTGGAGAGGGAGCCGAGGCGACAAGTTTTGGGAAGTTGTGGCGTCGGTGAGCTCGGCGTCGGTTGAAAGCGGCGGTGGCTCTGTTTGTCGCATGGGGTGGTCTGGCGAGGCTCGGGGCGGCCGTGAGGGGCGGCGGTGAGGTGGCGGGGCGGCATGTGAGGCCTTGGCCGGAGGAGGTGAGGCGGCGGCGGCGGTGCCGTTCGGTCATTTTTTTGGAGGAGAGAGAGTGCAAAGAAATGAAGAAGATGGAGAGGTTAGGGATGACAAGTGGGCCCCACATGTAAGAGAGAGAAAAAGAGGGAGTGAAAAACATGGATGACTTGGATTGAAAGTTGTGGCAAGATCTCATCCATCCATTTTAAGTGAAGGTGAGAGGCTAGGATTGAATGAGTGAAGGGGTAAGATTTAATCCTGGTGCGACACTTGTCACCACGGGATTAATCCGGGTTTTAAAATCAGATTTTATTTTCAGAAAATAGGAGAAGGTTTCTTAAACACTTTAAAAATAGTAAATAATATTTAAAAATTCCAGCAAATTTATAGAAACTTCCTGGAGACATTTTATACTTATGCAAAATATTTTTACTTCATTTTGGCCTTTTTTTTAAAATATATAGAATATCTTTTTAACTTCTAAAATTGATTTTTAATTTCAGAAAATTCTCACAAATTCTATAAAATATTTTTAGACTTTCTAAAAATATTTTCAACTCAAATATGCTCTTTAATTTTACAAAATACCCTTTGGCTTTAAAAGTCGATTTTGAGATCTCGAGAATCTCGAAACTAATATAAACTTTTGGGAAGCTTGGAAAAGGGTAAATAAAATCTTTTAGCTTTAAGGAAATATTTAAAATATATTTTCTTGCTTTTAGCCTTTGAAACAAAATCCAGTTAACTCCAAATAAAAGCCAAATGCTTTCAAATACTTAATTTGAAATAGTTTCTTTTATGAAACTTACCAAAACCCTTTTTATTTGATAATAGTTTTATGTTTTTAGTAAAATTTACTTTTAACGAAAACCTTTTTGAAAAGGCTAAAAACGGGCAAACACAAACTTTCAAATTCAGGCAACTAAAGAACACTTATTTTTATTTTAAATTGAATTAATTTTAATTATTAATAAATTTTTTTTATTCTTGAAATTTGAAAATAACAACGGGTTGTTACAAACTACCCCTTAAAAGAATCTAGTCCCCGAGATTCGCATGCAGCCACTAACAAAGAAATAGGTGTGGATCTTACTCGATTGGCTTGGCGGAGATCGATTGGCGTCCTTTTGCGGCATTCTTCTTCCTGTTCGGAGGGTGTTGGCAGTCGGGGCTTCAACTTGGTGCTTCCAAGATTATGAGAGAGGAGACTTAAGGCAAAGAGGAACAACGGATATTTGCGCAACCCAAAACAAAACCTTGAAAACCAAATAACAAGCAATAGTTACGGCTGTCGACAAAAGAGAAAAATGATGTACAAGATAACTTCGCTTCTTGTCAGCCTAAACCACTTATCCTAAAGGGGTAAGGGTTGTCTTGGAGTGATCTTCATGACTCCCGAGGTTTGATCCTTTAAGGCGAAAATTGAAGTTGCGGCAGAGTCGATGAAGTTCAACCGTTGACCATCTATAGTTGTTTTGGAACAAGAGGAGAATCAGAAATAAATTTTTCCAAAGATGACATAAAGATAAGGAGAATTAGAAGATGAGAGCAAAGATCAAGAGTCAAGAGTAGCATAGATTTGAGGGGTAAGAATAAGCAAAACTTTTGAAATTACTTTTAAAATAAATCCTTAGGGTCCAACCATTCTATTCTATCTTCGGTCATGTCCTAGAGTCATTAATGCTCTGATACCATCTCTGTCGGGACCCGGAGCAACAACTCCGAAACCCTCTGTGTTATTCGCACTATCCCAGGAAAGCTTAGTGCACACAGCAGAACAAAGATAATTATCTTGCATAATGACAAATTTTATTTAACTAAATATGAGCCTGATGGCCAAAGTTTACAATAGCAGCGGAAAATAACAATGAAGAAAACACAAACACAATGACCCATCACGCCTTCCCACAAGGCGAATGACTGTAAGACGTGGACTAGTCGCAATCCTCACCGAAGACGTCAAAGGCTTCCTCTGAAAAGAGTTAGATATAGCCACATGAGTACAAGCGTACTCCACAAGTTACACCAGCGGTTTAGTAGAGTGGATGCATGCATATGGATATCAAAGGAAGGCATATATGGTTAGTTTGCATAAAAGACGGACATTGAAGTAAATATCATAAAGTAAGTGCGAAAATGAATTTGATACAATAATTAAATCAACATTGTAGTCAACATAAGTAACGTTAGTGCAGGCACCAACCAAACACTAACCTATCCACGGGCATCCCACGGACCAATTTTTCCAAAACCAACTCGCACAGTTCCATCCATCCATACGGTTTTCAGAAAATCTCTCATGGATTCCATCCATCCATAAGGTTTCAGTAAAACATTTTCAAAATCAAAGTCTAATCCGTGAAAAACTTTACTCGACTTGCCCATGACCGTGGGCACGGCTATCGAGATAGGTTATACACTCTGCAGAGGTTGTGCGACTTTACCCACAAGATATGATAATCTCATATTGTCGGCCATTACACGCTTCCTTAGGCGTGCGGTCGAGAAAATCATAACAAAGCCTTTACAATGATCCATTGCCAACATAATCACGCCGCCACTAAGGTTTCACCACAGCATGAATCCACATCTTGGAGCCCCTCTTGTGCCATGTGAGACTTCTCACGGACTACTCGCGCCCACATTCAAACCTATAGCGAGATTAAGTTGGAACTTCACAAATTAGTTGGCTAGGTCCGTCCCATCTGGGACTTGTGGTAGTCTGAAAGGGCTTTGCAATAGTAGCTCACAGACCGGTCCTTTATTGACTTAGGCACTAACCACAAACCCCTCGTGCACGGCAATCAACATTTCGTCACCAAACGACAATGCATGCCCGACAAGCACCCACCACTCTTACCATTTGCCTAAGTCTAAACCAGGTTTATATTTTGTTTATAAACATTTTATAAACACTTCCGACTTTCAAAGTCCAATCAATTTTAAAGTCTATCATTTTATGTGAAAGAAGTATCATTTTATGTGAGAAAAGTTCCCAAATCATAATATTCTTCGCATGGCTAAGCAAGTTCATGAAATTTCTAGTTAATACTAATGTACTAACTAGGTTTTAACTATGTTTGACAAGGTATAATTGCATGAAATATCAAATTTGGTCATCCAAAGGAATTTGGGTATAACTACAGTTCAAGCAGTTTTAAATTAGACATTGATTAAAAGTAAGCATGCATATTAGTTTAAAACAATATAAATAATTTTAAAATACTGGGAGCAATATGATCAAAGGTGTAACTTGCTCGGTTGCTCTGCGACGAGCGTGTCGTAGAAATCGAACTCTCGAGATCATTTGAAACCTAAACGAAAATCCAAACAAACCAAATTCAAATAAAATTCAAATAAAATTCTAAAATTGAAAATAAGTACATATTTGAATAGTTTAGGATTTTAGAAGAATTTAGAAATTTGAACGGCTCAAATCGGAGCTAAAATGAGAATTCTGGACTTTAGAAAGTTTAGAAAGAAGGAAAAAGAAAAGGATCTATTTTCCAAATTATTTTGTATTAGAAAATTGGAATTATGACATCATCACTGGAATTAAAATAAATGAAAAGAAGAAATGACGTGGCGCCACGTGGTCGCCACCTTGGTCGCCATATTGGTCGCCACGTGTCGCCACGATGGCGATGACATGGCCAAAGGTGGCCGACCAGCGAGAACCACGGTGGCGTCGCTCGGAAAGCGCTCGCGTCGCGGCCGGCGAGGGGTGGAGGGCGAGAGGAGAGGATGGAGATCGCAGCGATGCCGCGGCGAGGCGAACGGTGGCGGGGTGGCGGCGAAAAGAAGCGGCGGAAGAGCTTCGGCGGCGGCTCTCGGGCGGCGACGGAGAAGGAGGAGGAGGTGGGGAGAAGGAGAGAGGTGGTGCGGTGCCGGGGAGTGCTCGGAGGAGCTTTATAGGGAGGCGGCGGTTGAGCTCATGGGAGTTCCTGGTGTGAAACCGATTTGGGGTGGTATGAGCATGCGGCGCCATTAATGGCCGGGAGGTGGCCGAGGTGGAGAGGGAGCCGAGGCGACAAGTTTTGGGAAGTTGTGGCGTCGGTAGCTGAGCTCGGCGTCGGTTGAATCTTGGCGGTGGCTCTGTTTGTGCGCATGGGGTGGTGCATGAGGCTCGGGGCGGCCGGGGGGTGGCGGTGAGGTGGCCGGGCGGCATGCGAGGGCTTGGGAGGAGGAGGCGGCGGTGCCGTTCGGTCATTTTGGAGAGAGAGAGTGCAAAGAAATGAAGAAGATGGAGAGGTTAGGGATGACAAGTGGGCCCCATGTAAGAGAGAGAAAAGAGGAGTGAAAACATGGATGACTTGGATTGAAAGTTGTGGCAAGATCTCATCCATCCATTTTAAGTGAAGGTGAGAGGCTAGGATTGAATGAGTGAAGGGTAAGATTTAATCACAGTGCGACACTTGTCACCAGGATTAATCCGGTTTTAAAATCAGATTTTATTTTAGAGAAAATAGGAGAAGGTTTCTTAAACACTTTAAAAATAGTAAATAATATTTAAAATTCCAGCAAATTTATAGAAACTTCTGGAGACATTTTATACTTATGCAAAATATTTTACTTCATTTTGGCCTTTTTAAAATATATAGAATATCTTTTAACTTCTAAAATTGATTTTAATTTCGAGAAAATTCTCACAAATTCTATAAAATATTTTTAGACTTTCTAAAAATATTTTCAACTCAAATATGCTCTTTTAATTTTTACAAAAATACCCTTTGGCTTTAAAAGCTGATTTTGAGATCTCAGAGAATCTCAGAAACTAATATAAACTTTTGGGAAGCTTGGAAAAGGGTAAATAAAATCTTTTTAGCTTTAAGGAAATATTTAAAATATATTTTCTTGCTTTTAGCCTTTGAAACAAAATCCAGTTAACTCCAAATAAAAGCCAAATGCTTTCAAATACTTAATTTGAAATAGTTTCTTTTATGAAACTTACCAAAACCCTTTTTATTTGATAATAGTTTTATGTTTTTAGTAAAATTTACTTTTAACGAAAACCTTTTTGAAAAGGCTAAAAACGGGCAAACACAAACTTTCAAATTCAGGCAACTAAAGAACACTTATTTTTATTTTAAATTGAATTAATTTTAATTATTAATAAATTTTTTTTTATTACTGAAATTTGAAAATAACAACGGGGTTGTTACATTGACCTTGCCAAGAAGGCTAATCCTCGCCTGCGAATCGAAGAACACAAGCAAGAACAAGGAAGAACACAACCAAATTGCAGATATATTGATGAAGCACTTTCGAAAATTGGGGTTTCACAAACCGATGATGGCTAAACTGTTCAAAGACAGATTTAATCTAAGCAAAACCCCACCCTAATGGTGGGGTGGCGGCTGTATATAAAGGAGTAAGGGTGTGCAAAACCCTGGACGCGTCATAATGGACTCCAACACGATACAAAGCCGAACCGCCCAAAAGGCGGTGTCGCGACACCACGACAGATTCTGAACATCCACTTGTTTCGACGATTCCCGTTGACTCAGAAGGAATTTTGATATGAGACCAGAGCCATTGGAAAGGTTATCTTCTCAGCTTTCCATACATATGTGGAACGTCCAAAACGGAGTCCGGATGCGATCTGGGCGTCCGTTTTAGTGCAGCCTGGTCCTGGACTCCGAATTGGATTCGAAGTCGGTTTGAGTTGGACATCCAACATGATTCGTCCGCCCTTGCTGGACTTGTGCGCCTCGTAGCCCTTCTCCAAGTACTTCTTGATCCTCTCCATGGTTCCTAATCATAATTAAATCATTAGGTAGCAATCGATTCTCAAATGAACCAAAAGAAGTACTTAGGAACGAGCTCACCTCTAAATTCAATTGTCGGGCGCGAGCTCTAGTGATTGGTCCTTGAATATCAAGTGGAGGAGTGTTGTGTATATCCAAAGAAGTGATGTCCTCATCACAGGTGGCGCTGAGGTTAGAACGGTTGGGATGTGTCGAAGACGGCGTGGACTCGAGGTGGTTGCGAGGCGTGCGAGGCAAGGAGCGCGGAAGCTTCCTGGAAGGTGCAGGAGGGGCAAAACGGGAATTTCGCAAGGCTGCACAAGCGGGAGACGGCTCCGTTAGGGTTAGCCGGCGTAACGGGTTGGAGATCCGTTAGCCAAGGTGAGAGGCCATGTGGAGGTTTCCCCATGTTGGTGATGAGTAATTGATGGTGGTTTTAGTGAGTTTGAGTTTGTTTCGGGTATTCTAGTGTTGAGTACCTTTACTTGTGCTATTATCGATTATCTTGTTTAAATGCGGTGCTATGTGATGGTTTGCTTGTCTATGTATTGCAGGACTTGAGCTAGATCATAGTGAGGCGAGGAGGACGGGACTAGGCATGGAGGTCTTGAGGTCAGACGGTCGGCGATGCCAAGATGATCGAGACTTGTGAGGTGATTGCGAGTCGGGAGGCGAGGAATCGGAGTTGAGCTACCGGTGACGGACGCGACAGGCGACAGACGGAGAACCGCGATTAGGCTCGTGGAGGAGTCGAGGTCCGGTCGGTCAAAGGTGGTTACAGGAAGCTTAGGGAAGGTGCTTGAGGGGCAAATTGGTAATTTGACTCAAGCATGGAGGTGGAGGCATATTTCCCTCCAAAAATCTGGTTTGACCCCTTACCTCATTTGTGTATGTGAGGTTTGAGTGGGTGGAGTATGACACTTCTTGTAATTCTCCTTGAGGTGTGCTCTTGGTGTTAAAAGGAGTGTCTTGTGTGTGTGTCTCCAGTGGCTTGACTCTATTGTGTGTGTAGCTCCTCTCTTGTCTTGTGTTTGTTCTTCATTCTCAGAGTAGTGTTCTTGAGAGATGGAGAGAGTTTGAGTAGTGATTCCATGTAATTTCTTTTCTTGTTCAATTGTACAGGCGTATGGGGTTGTTTTGTGATCCTCAATATCATTCAAGGATGATTTTGTTTGAGTTTGAGTTCAGTTTTCCCATTTTCGCTTTTCTCTGTTCCTCACCTCTGAGTTCTAAGGTTTGATGCTATTTATGATTTCCTTTTGTGAGATTGCATGAAACTTGATATTTAGTCTCCTACAAGTATTGCTAATATATCCTCAAAGTTTCGTGAGAAAAGATTGAGAAATCATGGAGTATTTGAATTTTGTGCAAATTCTTTGTAGCTTTTCGGTTCTCGGGTCAAAACTGAATTTCTTGATCTCTTGTTGATTTCTCTTGATCTTAAAGGTCCCTCATTATTTAGCCTAAGGTTCACATCTTTTGACCTGAAAAGAGCAATCAATTTCTCTGCAATTTCAGTTCTTCGGGAGTCTGCAGTAATCTCAAAATTTCAGTTCAAGTGCAGATTCGGTTTTGGTTGTTCATTGCAGTTCGGCGTGATCATAGCTTCGTTTCACGCACGCACTTAGGTCTGAAAATCAGCTCTTAGCTGCAGCTTGTGAGTCTCCTCTTGCCATGATTTTCCAGTCTTCCTTATTCAGTTTTATGCGAAAGAAAGGAGTCTGCGGTTCAGCCATCTTTCAATCCTTAGTACTTTCTACCGTGCGGTCTAGCTCATTTCAATTCGGTTTTCAGCAGCAGATGAACCTTGCTAGCGACTCACCTTACGCATTTCGATTTGGTCACTTTTCTTTTATTTCTTTCACGATCTTTGACGATTTTGCATGCGGATCAAGCGGCAATATTTTCATTGAAATTTCTTGACTACTCTCGATTTATTTGAATTTTTCGATGTCGCATCGTTCCAAATTTTAGCAAGATTAATTTTAATTTTACGTGAGGTGCTTTGTTTTGCATCTTTTTGAAAAACAGTGTACCAATTCTCGGGGGCGATTTTAAAAGAGAGCGACATTCACCCCCCCTCTATCGCCATTTCGGTCCTACAATTTGTATCAAAGCCGATTAGCTCTTTTCTATAGATCTTAACCGGTCTGCGAGCCATGGCGACAGACAACTATTCCACCAAGCCGCCCATCTTCGATGGCCTGGATTACCCCTTCTGGAAAAGCCGAATGGAAACTTACATCCAGGCTCAGGGGTATGCCATCTGGCGGAAGGTGAAGATTCGATTTTGTTCGCCGATGAGAACATCAATACCGGAATATAGGCGATGTTGAGGCGAATGCAAAGGCAAGGAACATCATCATTCGAGTTTGAGCGAGCGAGTTCGATCGCATCTCTCACCGTCGTCGCCTACGACATCTAGGTGACCCTTAATGCATACCATGAGGGCACCACCCAGATCAAGATGGTTCGACAGGACCAGTTCAGCCAATCTGATGAAATTCGAGATGCTTGCTGGAGAGTCCCTTGACAAGTGCTTTTCGCATTTTCACAAAATTTTGAGCAACCTCCGAGCCGTCGGTCTCACATACTCCGACTCGGATAACGCTCGACAAATCCTTTCTGCACTTGATCTTCGGGTTTGGGAGATGAAGGTGACTACCATCAAGGACACCACGGACCTCTCGGCCGGACTCTTGGCGCTTTACTCGCGCCTCAAGACTCACGAGATTGACATAGTCTCTCGTCGGTCGAAGTCACGATCGATGGCGTTAGTCACCGATCCCGCTCGGATCTTCTTTTCTTTGAGCCTTTGTGCGGATTCTCCTCATTGCTCGTGACATAGCGATGATCGGTTAGAGCGACTTGCGGATGAACAGCTAGCCCTCCTAGCACGGAGATTTTCTCATGCTTACAAGAGGAGGAGGGATGGAAAAAGAGGAGGACCCGTGATTTGTTTCGAGTGTGGTGGCCCCAACCACTTCCGAGCAAACTATCCCAAGCTTGGGAAGGGTAAAGGTGACTTCGGCGGTTCGGGCAAGAACGACTACACCGACAAGAACCACAACTCGAAGCCCTCAGCACCGGTCCAAGGCAACTTTGGGAAGGCGAAGAAGCTCTTCCACCGCGTCCTCACCGCTTTCGACGACCTCGACCTCAGCGAGGTGGAGGGATGTAGCGACGACGACAGGACGGATGATCAAGAACCCAAAGGCGACAGCGACTTCTCCGGCATGTGCTTCATGGCCCTTGAGGGCGAATTGAGCGACAGCGAGCTGTACTCTGACTCCGACGAGGTATTTCCTTCCTACGACCAACTTAATGAAGCTTTTCTTAAACTAGGAGGATTTCATGCTAGAGCTAAAACTAGGTGTAGCGAGTTGGAGAAGGAAGTAGATATATTGTCTCTAGAGATTATTGCTCTTACATACGCTCCCACAAATGATGATTGTGATATTTCTTTGTGCTATCTTGGGTGACATGGAGAAACTAAGGATCTCGCATGATAGTGTGTCCTCCGAGCTTGATATTGTTAAGGTGGAGAATGTTAGTCTGCTTGCTGAATTAGAATTGAGTAGGATGGCTGTTACCCTACTTACTACTGATGAGACTATTTCTCCCACCTCACGTGAGGATTAGGACACTCCTGCTAGAGGACCTTATGCCATGCTACTTGATCTGCCCGAATCTCGTGAAACTTGCAATAATCTGAAGATGAACTTAAAGCAGGCGGACCATAAAATTCTTGAATTAGTGCTTCCTGTTAGAGCCTATTGTTTCTTGTACCAACCTGTCCTAAATTAACCTTTGAGCTTGAATCGATTTCTAAGAAATTTCAAGAGATGGTTGATCATAACAAGAAAATGGCTCGGTTGCTACTAAGGATCTGTTAGCTCACCATGCAATAGTTGTAATAAACTAAAATCTGAATTAATTGCATTGGATGAAAAATGTGTGAAGCTAACTAAGAACCTTCTAGAAAAATCACATCCTTCTTGTGCTTTCTGTGCTGAAGTGTTTGAAAAGGATAAGGACATGGTAGAGACGTTTAGGAAGAGTTACAAGAACCAAATGGCTAGGATTAGGGCTGCCCCCTGTGTGTCCTGCGAAGCCCTCAAGGTTGAGGTGGCCGTGCATAAGGAGAAATATGCACGTGCTATTCGCTCTTCTACTATTGGTTCTTCCCTTCCTCTCCTCCTGCTATCTCTTCTTCTTCTCCTTGCTCTTCTTGCACCTCTCTTTTCGGGAGTGTCAGTATCTTATGAACACTCTCGAGAAATTTGTAGGAGGCAAGAAAAAGCTTAATCTTATTTTAGACCAGTCAAAGATTTGCAAATTCAATCAGGGTCTAGGATATGATTTTCTAGAGGATGTGAGGAAGCATCCACGTGTCGTGCTCAGACCCATAGCCGCAGGTGTGATTGAGGTCAAGCCCAAGAACAAGAAAGTTTAATTTAAATCAGCGGCCTTTGTTCAAGGGTTTACGGCGACAAGGTGATTCCACACAGCTTGGCCTCTCGGGCGAAGCCATCTCATGCTATACGCCTCTCAGAAGGTGAAGTATCATTGCACCTTCTGTCAGAAGGATGGACATTTGATTGACCACTGCTTCAAGCGCGCCAAGATTGCGCGAAGAGACCGTGTTGAGTCTCTTAGGCGTATTCAGGGTCAGCCCCAGACCTTGAGTGCACATAAGACCAACACGAGGTCTAGGCTTGCTACTATTGGTAGCTTTGGGCAGCATCGAGGACTTGGTTCTTCCGATTTTTCTGTTTTTCGTCCTCATGCTCCCTCTGGTCGTGACTTCCGCCGTTCTGAGGGTAAATCTCGCTTTTGCCATCGAGATGCCTACCCATGGCGTGATCAGCCTGTTGCCGGTGCTCCAACTCGCTCCTCCGTAGCAGTCGGACCCGATGTGACTTCAGTCCACTCTTAGACCTTCTCTTGTGAGTAACGAGAGGCGTGGGGTAGATAGAGGTCAGTCGTGTTTGACTACTTCATCTGCTCGACGTGTTACTCAGTATTGGGTGCCAAAATCACTCTTGATTTATCCTAGTACTGAGACTTTACTATCTGTTTGACTCAGGTTCGCCGGGCAGGGAAGGGAAAGGTTTGGCTTGTAGACTCCGGGTGTTCACGACACATGACCGGAGATTCCCATTGGTTTTCTTCCCTTGCCCGTGCTCCAGGTGATGAGACGATCACCTTCGGAGATGCTTCATCTAGGCGCGTCATCGCCAAAGGTACTGTGCGTATTAATGATTCATTTATTTTAAAAGATGTTGCCTTGGTTAGTAAGCTGCAATATAATTTACTTTCAGTCTCTCAGCTTACCGATGACGATTTCGAGGTGAGCTTTAAGAAAAACAATTGCAAAATTCTTGACTCTTGGTAGTTTGGTTTATGGATTTCTCGTTATGGAAGGATCTTTCGTGCTGATTTTGTTGAGTCTTCTGGTGATCCTCTCCGATGTTTAGTTGCTTTTGAGTCCCGTGACCTCACTTTCTGGCATAGGAGACTTGGTCATATAGGATTTGACCATTTGACCCGGAGTTAGCGGCCACGATCTCATTCGTGGTGCAGAAACTCAAAATGGTCAAAGATCTAGTTTGCGCTCCATCTTGAAGACGGCAAGATGGTTGCCGCTTCCCATCCTCCGGTCACAGTTACTATGACCGATGCACCAGGACAGCTGCTCCATATGGACAATATTGGACCAGCTCGAGTGCAGTCAGTAGGAGGGAAGTGGTATATTCTTGTCATAGTCGATGACTTCTCGAGGTATTCTTGGGTGTTTTTCTTAGCCTCGAAGGATGAGATATTTTCACATTTCCGAGGTCTTTTCAGTAAGCTTTCTATTGAACTTCCAGGTGCCTTACGAGCAATCCGTAGTGACAATGGCACGAAGTTCAAGAATTCCTACTTTGAGAGGTTCTGCGATGAGACAGGTGTAGAGCACCAGTTCTCTTCTCCATCGTCCCCATGAGAATGGCGTTGTGGAGAAAGAACCGTACCTTGGTCGAGATGGCCGGGGCGATGCTTGATGAGTATTCTACAGCGGAAGTTTTGGGTGAGGCTATAGCCACCGCGTGCCATGTCTCAAATCGAGTTTTTCTCAGGGCACTCTTGCACCACACTTCTTATGAGCTGAGATATGGGCGAAAGCCGAGTGTCTCTCATTTTCGTGTATTTGGTTGCGAGTGTTTTTTCTTGAAGTCTGGGAACCTAGATAAGTTCGAGTCACGTTCTTGTGATGGGATCTTTCTAGGCTACTCGACTTCTTCGCGGGCTTATAGGGTTTGGAGCTGCGAGACTAGTAAATTGGTAGAAACCTGTGAGGTAACCTTCGATGAGGCCAGTCCGGGGACTAGGCTCGATATCTCAAGTTCTCTAGAGCAGTCTGAAACCATCTTCGTAGATGATGAGGATGATGGAGATGAGGGTTGTCTACCCGATCCAGTCCCTCATCCACCTCTTGAGGTGCCTTCTTCCACCGCACCTCGAGGTGATCAGCCCTTACCTTCTACTTCTTCTGGAGCTAGTGGCTCTGTTCCTACCACGTTAGGTCACGAGGTAGAGGCCACTTCTTCATCTCATCCTGGACCTCCAAGACATATCCAAAAATCTCATCCTTCTGAGCAGATGATTGGAGACCTCTTTGAATGAGTCACACGCTCCAAGTCTGGCGTGTCACTTTTCTGTCTCCACTCTGCCTTCGTAGATTCCTTTGAGCCCAAGGACGTTTGTCATGCTTTATCTGACGAGTCTTGGGTCAATGCCATGCATGAGGAGCTCGAGAGTTTCGAAAGAAACAAGGTCTGCACGCTTGTTGAGCCCCCTCGATGTCACAATATCATTGGAACTAAGTGGGTGTTCAAGAACAAGCAGAGCGAGGATGGTGTGGTTATTAGAAACAAGGCTAGACTGGTAGCTCAGGGGTACTCCCAGGTTGAGGGTCTAGATTTCGAGGAGACCTTTGCCCCTGTAGCTAGACTTGAGGCCATTAGAATCCTGCTTGCCTTCGCAGCTTCTAAGGATTTCAAGCTTTACCAGATGGACATCAAGAGTGCCTTCCTCAATGGCCTTATTGAGGAAGAAGTCTATGTGAGACAGCCTCCTGTTTTCGAAAACCCGAAATATCCAAACCACGTCTACAGGCTTTCCAAAGCTTTGTATGGACTTGAACAGGCCCCCAGAGCTTGGTATGAGAGGCTTAAGTCCTATCAGTTGAGTCATGGTTTCGAAATGGGTAAAGTCGACAAGACCTTGTGTTGGTGATATGCCCTAGAGGCAACATGGAGATGTTGAATATATCACATACTATGTTTATGATACATTGCTTTGTTCCTTGAAATAGACATTATCATTATTGATCAATGAGTATGTGACTTATTCATGAGACTCTTAATGCCAAAATATTGCTATTTCTAAATGATCCCTGATTATATTTCATATGAGGAACAAATATGATTCAAAGATCAGCATATATATTGATTGATGATCATGTCTCATGGATCATGGTATGGAGATACCAAATCAATAATATGGACATGTGTTAGTGAACATATGTTGGATAGACCCGCCATGAGACACCGCAGAGATTCCATGTGTCATCGGTTGGTCTCAAGTAGTGTTTATGTGGAATCCTTAGACTTGAGATCATCATGGTTCCCGGCATGCGTAGTAGCTTACTTTGGGACTACTAAACACTACTCCGTGAATCGGGTAGTCATAAAAGTAGTCTTTGGGTTTGCCATGAAACATGTAGTGGGATGTGAATGATCAAGATAGAATTTGCCCCTCCTTATGGGAGAGATATCTCGGGCCCCTCGATGTAATGGATTATGAAAGTGCATGGCCATGCCAAGGTGATTGAGAGTCAATCACGAGTTTATAATCCATCACGGAATCGAGAGAGTGATTGAGCTATTAAGAGGATGACACAGGTCTCGCCTTGAGCTTAATCTATATCGTGAGGCAAAGGGATTAGTACATGAGAACATTACTGAGTTCGGTAGATATGATCTTTACGTATACTTTGGGGTTAATATGTCTTACTAGAGGCCGCTATTAACACGGTGATTGGAAAGGTGTTTCGGTCGCGACCAAGTATACGTGAACCTCTGGTCGCACACTTAACGGGTTGGAACACTAATTGAATGTGATTGGGATATGGGCTCAATTCGGATAGAGATCCGGATAGACTCCTATTGGGTCTCGGTCCACGAGGCCCAAGTGAGGAGGTCTATATATATGGAGGCGAGGGGTGAGGAAAGCATCGATAATCCCGAGCTAAACCACGCCGCCACCTCTGAGCCAAACCCTAGTCGCTCATGAGTCTTTGGTACACTCGCGATCGGCGTTCCGACCGGACGTGTGGATACCGGTGAGGCGCCGTTGCGGCGTTGATCGGCATCAATCTACTGATTGGATCGCTCGTGGTGTGGTTGATCGCGTGGAGGAGGCGATCGGTTCGGGACGATCGACTACTTCCACTACTACCTCGACGCGTGTGGTTGGATCGGCTTCTCCAACTCTTCTTCATTGCTACTGCGCGTCTAGTGGTAACGATCCATGATCCCTCCTTAAGCATGATGTTCTTGTGTGCGCGGTAGAAAAGTTTTGTTTTCTGCTATCGTAGCCTTCGCGCAATCCATTAGTGGTATCAGAGCCATCTTGCTTAGTTTGCGATCTGGATCAGCGAATATGTTGATATGCGGTTGTAATAGATTGGATCTATTACGGACTAGATCAATCGGTCATAAGGGGTTGGAATATGTATGAGTTGATAGCATCATGTGGCCAAAAGATTAGTTCGTGCTCCTTCTTTGATGTCTGCGCGACTTGCCCCTACCTTTGGTAACACCATCGGGGCTAAGCTGGCAGCACATCGATGGATTGAGCCAACAGATCGAGGTCTTGTGTTGCGGTCTCCTCAAGCATACCGATCGCGATGATTGATGTGATTGATCTAATGAAAATTGAGACATTTTGAATGGCTCGGATTTGATGTCACCCAACAAGCAAGAGTCACATAGGGATGTGATTAGCAAGGTGTTGCTTACCCATGTCACTAGTCTTCTAGCCGTGATGCCAAAGCTCACTAGGAACTAATGAAATGAGGATCTTGACCCACTATGTAACTTAGAGGAGTTTTGTTGCAAAACACATAGTGGGAGTCTTTTGTTAAATAGTTTAATAAAAGATGAACATAAACATAGTGCTAAACTTTGCGTATTCTTTGTTGTAGATCATGTCAACTAATGCCGCATCCAGTTCTTTTAATTTGCGATCTATTCTTGAGAAAGAAAAACTCAATGGAGCGAACTTTTGGATTGGTATCGCAACTTGAGAATTGTTCTCGAGCAAGAGCGCAAGGAGTATGTCCTTGAGTCTCCTTATCCCGATGACTTACACGATAATGCTCGTGGTGCACGGAAAGCTTATGAGAAGCAAACGAATGATTACCTTGATGTGAGTGTCTCATGCTTGCCACAATGTCCTCTCGAGCTTGAAGCAATATGAGAACACAGATGCCTACAATATCATTGTGGGGTTGCGTGGTATGTTTGAGAACCAAGCAAGGGTGAGAGGTTCAACACTTCAAAGTCCTTGTTTGCGTGCGAGCTTGCGAAGGAATCCGTCGACCCTCATGTGATTAAGATGATTGGCTACATTGAGAGTCGGAAAAGCTTGGTTTTCCCTTAGCCAGAGTTGGCTCTCGATGTGATTCTTGATCGCTCCCTCGAGCTTTGAGCCATTTATTCGAACTATCACATGAACAACATGGACAAGACCTTGGCCGAGTTGCATGAGATGCTAAAATCACCGAGGAAAGCATTAAGAAAAGCGACCATCATGTGATGATGATGCAGAAAGGCAAGGCAAGCCCTATGTAAAGAAAGGCGCGGTCAAAGAAAGTTAGCTCGATGAGATCGCGAGCAATTCTAAGGCCAAGCAAGTCAAGAAGGGCCCTGCTCTCGATGCGATTGCTACTCAGTAAGCAATCGGGACATTGGAAAAGGCGCCCAAAGTACTTGGAGGATCTTGAGAAAAGAAGGAATACGACTTCGCTCCGGTATAAATGTTATAGAAATCAATCTTGCTACTTCATCTCTCGATTCTTGGGTATTTGATACCGGATCGGTTGCTCACATTTGCAAATCGTTGCGGGGCTAAGAAGAAGTAGAAGTTTGAGGAGGAGCGAAGTGGATCTTCGCGTTGGCAATGGAGCAAAGTTGTTGCGGTGGTGTTGGCACCATGCCATTGTCTTTACCTTCGGATTAGTTTTGGAATTGAATAATTGTTATTGTGTTCCATCTCTTTCAAAGAACATTATTTACGCTTCATGTTTGCAAGCGAAGGTTATGACTTTAGATCCGTGAACAATGGTTGTTCTCTTTATTTCAAAGATATGTTCTATTGTCATACTCCATTGGTGAATGTGTTATATGTTCTTGCTCTTGAAGAGTCATCGGTCTATAACATTAATGCAAAGAGACAACGATCGAATGATTTGAATCCACGTTTATTTGGCTTGTCGCTTAGGTCACATAAATGAGAAACGCATGGAGAAGCTCCATAGAGATGGTATTCGCACTCATTTGATTTTGAATCATTTGAGACATGCGAATCTTGTTTACTTGGCAAGATGACAAAAGCACCTTTCACCGGTCAAGGTGAGCGGGCAAGTGACTTATTGGCACTCGTACATTCGATGTATGTGGACCAATGAGCTCAACGACCAGAGGTGGTTTTCGATGCTTCATAACTTTATCGATGACTTTAGTAGATATGGATATATCTACCGATGAAGCATAAGTCTGAAACCTTTGAAAAGTTCAAAGAATTCCAAAATGATGTGCAAAATCATTTAGGCAAGACAATCAAGTTTCTACGATCGATCGTGGAGGCGAGTATTTGAGCCATGAGTTTGGCAATCATCGAAGGATTGTGGAATTGTTCCACAATTGACTCCGCCTTGGAACACCTCAATGGAATGGGGTATCTCGAACGGAGAAATCGCACCTTATTAGATATGGTGCGCTCCATGATGAGCCACTGTGATCTTAGTTGTCTTTTTGGGGTGCGCTCTTGAAGCAACCGCTTTCACACTAAGCGAGGTTCCATCAAAATCGATGAGAAAAGACACCATATGAGATGTGGACGGGACAACGTCCTAGCTTGTCTTTTCTTAAGATTTGGGGATGTGAGACTTATGTAAAATGTTTACAATCGATAAGCTCGGTCCTAAATCGATAAATGCTTCTTTATCGGGTATCCTAAGGAAGCGAAAGGATATTACTTCTATAATCGGGAAGAAGGCAAAGTGTTTGTCGCAAGCATGGTGTCTTCTTAGAAAGAGTTTCTCTCAAGAAGGGATAGTGGGAGCATGGTGCAACTTGAAGAAATTCGAGAAACACACGAAAGCGTTTCAGCTCTCTGAGAACCACAACAGGATGAACAAGCTGTTGAAGAACCTGTTGTGGACACACCAGGCACCACGAGGTCGAGAGGTCACGTCGTGCACCGAGAGGTACATGTTCTTGACTACTCAACAACGGGACATATTGTTGTTAGACAACGATGAGCCTAAGACCTATGAAGAAGCGATGGTGGGACCGGACTACGAGAAATGGCTTGAAGCCATGAGATCCGAAATTGAATCCATGCACGATAATCAAGTTTGGAACTTGGTTGATCCACCGATGGTGTTAAAACCATTGAGTGCAAATGGGTTTTCAAGAAAAGATAGACATAGATGGAAATGTTCACATCTATAAAGCGCGATTGGGCCAAAGGTTTCAAACAAATTCAAGGTGTTGATTATGATGAAACTTTTTCGCCGTCGCAATGCTAAAGTCTATTCGGATCATTCTAGCGATTCTTTGCTTATTTCGACTATGAAATATGGAAAATGGATGTCAAATGACTTTCCTTAATGGAAATCGAGTGAGGATGTGTACATGACATAGCCCACAGGTTTTGTCGATCCGCAATCGACTAGAAAGATATGCAAGTGCAAAGATCCATTTATGGATTAAGCGAGCATCTCGGAGTTGGAACATTCGTTTGATGAAGTAATCAAAGGGTTTGGTTTCATCAAGAATGAAGAAGAGCCTTGTGTTTACAAAAGGCTAGTGGGAGCGCACTCGTGTTTACGGTCTTATATGTGGATGCCATATTATTGATCGGAAATGACATTCCTATGCTCGAATCATTAAGTCTTCATTGAAAATAGTTTCTATGAAAGACTTAGGAGGCGGCATATATTCTGGGCATCAAGATCTATAGAGATAGATCAAAAGGTCGATTGGATTAAGCCAAGATACGTACATTGACAAGGTGTTGAAAAGGTTCAACATGCAGATTCCAAGAAAGGCTTCCTACCTATGTCACATGGTATAAATCTTAGCAAGAATCGGTGTCCTAGTACACCGATGAGCGGGATAAAATGAATGCGATTCCATATGCTTGACTATTGGATCCATTATGTATGCCATGCTTTGTACACGTCCGGATGTCTCGTATGCTTTAAGTGCTACAAGTAGATACCGATCGGATCGGTGAAAGTCCTTTGGATTATCGTAAAGAACATCTTGAAGTACTTGAGAAGAACTAAAGATGTGTTCCTCGTCTATGGGGTGAGGAAGAGCTCGTTGTAAATGGTTACACCGATGCTAGCTTCCAAACCGACAAAGATGATTTTAGATCGCAATCTGGATTTGTGTTACTGCACCGAATGGCGGTGCGGTGAGTGGAAGAGTTCCAAGCAAGAGACAGTTCTTGATTCTACAATGAGCCGAGTACATAGCGGCTTCGAAGTCGCTAAAGAGGTCATTTGGATCAAGAAATTTGTTTCGAGCTTGGTGTGATGGCTAGTGCCTCCAGCCCAATGGGCCTCTATTGTGACAACAGTGGAGCCATTGCGCAAGCCAAGGAGCCTAGATCGCACCAGAAGTCCAAGCACATTCTACGGCGATTTCATCTCATCGCGAGATTATGGAGAGGCGATGTTAAGATATGCAAAGTACACACGGTTTGAACATTGCGGATCCGTTGACAAAGCCGCTTCCCGCCCAAAGCATGAGGCTCACACTAGGGCAATGGGTATTAGATACCTACATGGTTGACTCTAGTGCAAGTGGGAGGCTGTTGGTGATACGCCCTAGAGGCAACATGGAGATGTTGAATATATCACATACTATGTTTATGATACATTGCTTTGTTCCTTGAAATAGACATTATCATTATTGATCAATGAGTATGTGACTTATTCATGAGACTCTTAATGCCAAAATGTTGCTATTTCTAAATGATCCCTGATTATATTTCATATGAGGAACAAATATGATTCAAAGATCGACATATGTATTGATTGATGATCATGTCTCATGGATCATGGTATGGAGATACCAAATCAATAATATGGACATGTGTTAGTGAACATATGTTGGATAGACCCGCCATGAGACACTGCAGAGATTCCATGTGTCATCGGTTGGTCTCAAGTAGTGTTTATGTGGAATCCTTAGACTTGAGATCATCATGGTTCCCAAAGATGCGTAGTAGCTCACTTTGGGACTACTAAACACTACTCCGTGAATCGGGTAGTCATAAAAGTAGTCTTTGGGTTTGCCATGAAACATGTAGTGGGATGTGAATGATCAAGATAGAATTTGCCCTCCTTATGGGAGAGATATCTGGGCCCCTCGATGTAATGGATTATGAAAGTGCATGGCCATGCCAAGGTGATTGAGGAGTCAATCACGAGTTTATAATCCATCACGGAATCGAGAGAGTGATTGAGCTATTAAGAGGATGACACAGGTCTCGCCTTGAGCTTAATCTATATCGTGAGGCAAAGGGATTAGTACATGAGAACATTACGAGTTGGTAGATATGATCTTTACTATACTTTGGGGTTAATATGTCTTACTAGAGGCCGCTATTAACACGGTGACCGGAAAGGTGTTTCTGGGTCGCGACCAAGTATACGTGAACCTACAGGGTTAGTCCTTACTGTTGCATCGCATTTGTATGGGTGCATTGGGTTAGTCCTCCTAGCATAGATTAGAGTGGTTCTCTTGTCTCGTTGCTTAGACTTGTTACTCTTATCTTATGCCTTCAGGATGCTCTATTAGCTGTTTCTTATCTCACTAGGTTGAGCTCACTCACTTCTTTTAGGTTCTAGCGAGGGTTGGGCCACCCTCGGGTAGACAGGGTACGTGTTTGCTCTCTAGTGTGTGTTTTCCCGTCAGCTGATAGTCCTGGAGTCTTATGGGGTAGATGAGAGTCAGTCTGAGTCTTAGTCTTTTCTCTATCTTATCTATGCTTTAAGGACTACCTGTTTTCTATTTTCTTTGCCAGCTTCTTGTTTTTATTGCTTTCGTTCAAGGGGAGTTCATTTAGGAGCTTCTGGAGCTTAATATTGACGTAATTCAACTTGAACTAAAAGATGCATCACATGTTGAGGGGGAGCTGGATTTTCTGCATTGTAATATAAATACATTGAGCCTTGATTATTATCCGGTTATGACATGCTTACGATGATTTACTCTTGCCATGATTTATGCTTATCTGCTAGATTTATCATGACTTCATATGTGTAGACTAACTTTTGCCATGATGAGTTAATTAAATCTACTCAATTTGAACTAAAAACTTGTCATGATTAGCACTTGAGTTTAGCCTGTCTTGAGCTATCCTTTTATGATTCATGCCATGTCAAATAGGCTGAGTTGAGTGTTGAATCTCTAGTTGAGCCTTAGATTGAGGTGTCTTAAACTCTTGATGTAACATGAGTTAGTACAACTTGTCAAAAAGCAAAAAGATCTCTTTGTGCGAAAAACCGATCTCACCAATTCTTTCTCACGAGACGGCTTGCCATTGCACTAGGCATGAATTTGGGGGGGTTTTGGATGACCTAGACTATCTTCTTAAGCTTCTTGCTTGGAGTAGTCGAAGTAAGGCTTGAGATCTAGCACATGATAAAAATATTGGTTGAAAACAACCATAAGTTTCAAAAGAAAAATGTCATTTGTGCTCAATTTGCTTAAAGCTATTAGAAGAATCAAGTACTTGAACCATTGTTTCACTCTTGAGTATGTAACACTCTATTTGGACTCAATATTAGATTCTTGGTTCCGCTTAGCTTGATTGACATGGCTTGCATCATCCTTAGATGTCTCTAGATAGACTTTACTTATTGATGACTTGACATGTTCACAAAATGCACTAAAATTCATATTGTCATCTATTTGCTTCTAGCTGGCTTATATATATCCTGTCATGATCTAGATAGCATTTCATTAAGTTATGGCTTGGTGTAACACATTATGGTCATTTTAAATAATCTTCATGGCTCTAATTGCTTAGATTGAATAAAATTTAGCCACACCATGTTTTATTTTCCTCCAAGTAACTTGATGTCTTTATTGCCAAAAGGGGGATAATAGTTGGAGAAAAAGCCACTTTTTGGGAGTTTTGAGGAAAACTTGCTCTTTCTTTTGCTCCTTGTGTCAACATGGTCATTAGCAACATCTTATTCCTTTGGACCATGTTCGACTTTCAAACAAACTCAATTCTATGTTTTTTCTATGTTTGTCAATATACTCATCAAGGGGCGATTGAGAGGCCATGTGGAGGTTTCCCCATGTTGGTGATGAATAATTGATGGTGGTTTTAGTGAGTTTGAGTTTGTTTCGGGTATTCTAGTGTTGAGTACCTTTACTTGTGCTATTATCGATTATACTGTTTCGTGCGGTGCTATGTGATGGTTTGCTTGTCTGTGTGACTACAGGATTTCGGAGCTAGATCATAGTGAGGCGAGGAGGACCGGGACTAGGCACGTGGAGGTGCTTGAGGTTCAGACTTGTCGGCGATGCCAAGATGATCGAGACTTGTGAGGTGATTGCGAGTCGGGAGGCGAGGAATCGGAGTTGAGCTACTGGGTGACGGACGCGATGGGCGGCACGGGAGAACCGCGATTAGGCTCGTGGAGGAGTCGAGGTCGGTCGGTCAAAGGTGCGGTTACGGAAGCTTAGGGAAGGTGCTTGAGGTGCAAATTGGTAATTTGACTCAAGCATGGAGGTGGAGGCAGATTTCCCTCCAAAAATCTGGTTTGACCCCTTACCTCATTTGTGTATGTGAGGTTTGAGTGGGTGGAGTATGACACTTCTTGTAATTCTCCTTGAGAGTGTGCTCTTGGTGTTAAAAGGAGTGTACTGTGTGTGTGTGTCTCCAGTGGCTTGACTCCGGTTGTGTGTGTAGCTCCTCTCTTGTCTTGTGTTTGTTCTTCATTCTCAGAGTAGTGTTCTTGAGAGATGGAGAGAGTTTGAGTAGTGATTCCATGTAATTTCTTTTCTTGTTCAATTGTACAGGCGTATGGGTTTGTTTTGTGATCCTCAATATCATTCAAGGATGATTTTGTTTGAGTTTGAGTTCAGTTTTCCCATTTTCGCTTTTCTCTGTTCCTCACCTCTGAGTTCTAGGGTTTGAAGCTATTTATGATTTCCTTTTGTGAGATTGCATAAAACTTGATATTTAGTCTCCTACAAGTATTGCTAATATATCCTCAAAGTTTCGTGAGAAAAGATTGAGAAATCATGGAGTATTTCGAATTTTTGTGCAGCTGCTGTAGCTTTTCAGTTCTCGGGTCAAAACTGAATTTCTTGATCTCTTTTGATTTCTCTTGATCTTAAAGGTCCCTCTGTTATTTAGCCTAAGGTTCACATCTTTTGACCTGAAAAGAGCAATCAATTTCTCTGCAATTTCAGTTCTTCGGGAGTCTGCAGTAATCTCAAAATTTCAGTTCAAGTGCAGATTACGGTTTTCGACTATTCATTGCGATTCGGCGTGATCATAGCTTCGTTTTCTGCCTGCACTTAGGTCTGAAAATCAACTCTTAGCTGCAGCTTGTGAGTCTCCTCTTGCCATGATTTTCCGTCTTCCTTATTCGGTTTTATGCAAAGAAAGAAAGGAGTCTCAGTTCACCATCTTTCAATCCTTAGTACTTTCGGCTGTGCGGTCTAGCTCATTTCAATTCGGTTTTCAGCAGGACGAACCTTGCTAGCGACTCACCTTACGCATTTCGATTTGGTCACTTTTCTTTTATTTCTTTCACGATCTTTGACGATTTTGCATGCGGATCAAACGGCAATATTTTCAATTGAAATTTTCTTGACTACTCTCGATTTATGCTGAATTTTATAGTGTCGCATGCGTTCCAAATTTCCGCAAGATTAATTTTAATTTTCTGTGAGGTGCTTTGTTTTGTATCTTTTTGAAAAAACAGTGTACCAATTCTCGGGGGCGATTTTAAAAGAGAGCGACATTCACCCCCCTCTATCGCCATTTCGGTCCTACACAAGGGCTATAAATAGGTGTTGGGGGCTGCATACCCCTTTTAGGATCACAAGGTGTATCACAATGGTTTTAGAGCTCATTCATCTTTTTGTGTGTGTTGTGTTCCTCCCAAGAAGCATGTGAGGCTCTTGGTGTTTTTTGAGGATTGAGATGGAGAGGATGGATTGAGAGTCTTGGAATCATTCCTCTTGTTCTAATGTCAATGCATATGGGGACTTCTTTGTAATTTTTGGTTGGAATGAAATATGTAGTTTTTCTGTTCTTCGTTCTTTTTCTTTGGATGAATTAATGCCTTTGGGAGAGAGTTAAGGTTTTCTTTTCTCTCCTTGGATTTTTAGGATTTGCTTTTGCCTTGGGTTCCTTTGTCCCTTTATTAGCTGTAATTTTCTCTAGAATCATTTGCTAGCTCTGCTCTGTTTGCAAGAATTCTAGGGCTCTATTGTTTCTATAAACAGATGAGCTATGGCTTTCAGTGATTTCGGCTGAGAAGACCTTTTTGCTATCTTCATCTTCACAGGAAGAGGTTAAGCTGTGCTCTAAATCTTATGACCAAAGAATGTTAAAATTACTTATCGGCATAAATAAGATTTTTCGGTTATGAGAGGGGACTTCCTCTGTTTACATTTTTTTTGTTTGGAGGTAGAGCTTTCTTGCTCCCTTGCTTTCTCTGTGATTTGTTGGGTCAAACTTTGTGACTTCTCACCAAATGGTGTCTCTCGGCTGTATCTCAAAGACTCAAGACCAAAGGAGCTGAGAATCATGAGTAACATTGATTTTTCTTCTCCTGCGATCTGATTTTCAGCAAAGTGATTTCTTCTTCTTTCTTTGCTTTCCCAATTGCTTTCTCTCAATCTGTTTTTCTCAGTTTGTTGTGGTCTCTTTGGCTGCGGTTTCAGGATCTTTTCTTGTGTTCCTTTCAGTTCAAAATTGCAGCATGTTCAGTCTACTTGCTGCAGCTTTGTGCCTTTTGGTTAACTTCTTTTTCTGCTGCATGCTTTCGGGAAGAGAGACTCATCTCGGGTGTTCTTTTGTGCGAGCTAGGCGATGAAATGATGAAGGCGCATGCACCTTGTTTCCCTCTTTTGATCTCCTTGTGTGCAGCTTCTGTACCGACTGGTTACATCGCTCACTGTTTCTTCTCTTGGCAATTGCAGTCTTGTGCTCGGTTTCCTCTTTGGCAGCAGAGTCAGATTTTTCGTTGCCGTGGCAGCCAAGTTATGCAAATTTCTCTATCGTGGCAAGATTTCGAGTTGTTTTCTTGCCGTGTCTGCAGTCTCTTGCCATGGCTGTTTCTCTGTCTGATTTCTTACTCTCGGCAATCTGAGTTTTAGTTTCTTGCTTCATAGCTTTTACATAGCTATCGGAGAAGAAATTATTGTGGATACTTTGCGGGCGATTTCAAAAGGCACCATTCACCCCCCTCTATTGCCATTTCCGGTCCTACAATTGGTATCAGAGCCGGTTAGCTCTAATCCATAGATCTTAACCGGTCTCAAGAGCCATGGCGACGGACAAGTACTCGACCAAGCCGCCCGTTTTCGATGGTATCGATTACCCCTTCTGGAAGAGCCGAATGGAGACATACATCCGTGCCTGTGGGTATGCCATCCGCGCAAGGTCAAGGTCCGGTTTGTTGTTCTGCCGATGAGAACATCAATGCCGGAACATGGGCGATGTTGAGGCGAATGCTAAGGCAAGGAATATCATTATTCAGGGCCTGAGTCGTAGTGAGTTTGACCGCATATCTCATCTTTCGTCCGCGCCGATATTTGGGCGACCCTCGATGCTTACCATGAGGGCACCACCCAAATAAAGACGGTGCGACAGGACCAGTTCAAGCGAGATTACAACACGTTTGAAATGCTCGCTGGCGAGTCCCTTGATGAGTGTTTTGCGCGTTTTCACAAGATCTTGAGCAACCTCAGAGCCGTCGGTCTCACGTACTCCGACTCGGATAACGCTCGTCAGATACTCACTGCACTCGATCTGCGTGTTTGGAAAATGAAAGTGACCGCCATCAAAGACACGACAGACCTCTCGACCCTAGCTCTTGATGCGTTGTACTCGCGCCTCAAGACTCACGAGATTGACGTTGTCTCTTGTAGGTCGAAGTCACAGTCGATGGCCTTGGTCACCGATCCCGTTTCTTCTTGAGCCTCTCTTGATTCGATTTGCGGTTTCTCCTTGCTACTCTCGTGGCGTGGCGATGATCGGTTAGAGCAGCTTGCGGATGATCAGTTGGCTCTCCTTGCTCGTAAATTTTCACATCCTTACAAGAGAAGGAGGGACGGAAGGAGAGGAGGACCCGTGATTTGCTTCGAGTGTGGTGGCCCCAACCACATCCGAGCAAACTGCCCCAAGCTGGGGAAGGGTAAAGGCGACTACAGCGGTTCGGGCAAGAACGACTACACCGACAAGAACCGCAACACGAAGCCCTCAGCACCTGTCCAAGGCAAGAAGAAGTTCTGTAACTTTGGGAAGGCTAAGAAGCTCTTCCACCGCGTCCTCACCGCTTTCGACGACCTCGACCTCAGCGAGGTGGAGGGATGGAGCGACGACGACGGGACGGGGGACCAAGAGCCCAAGGATGGCGGCGACGACTTCTTCCGGCATGTGCTTCATGGCCCTCGAGGGCTTAACCGAGCGACGCCTAGGCGTACTCGACTCGGACGAGGTATGCCCCACCTACGACCAGCTCAATCATGCTTTTCTTAAGCTAGGTGGTTTCATGCTAGAGCTAAGGCTAGGTGTCTTGAGTTAGAGAAGGAAGTAGATAGACTATCACGGAGCTTACTTCACTTACATCCGCTCCCTCCGTGATGATTGTGATACATCTTTGTGCTCGTTGGGTGACATGGAGAAACTAAGGACCTCGCATGATAGTGTGTCCTCCGAGCTTGATATTGTTAAAGTGGAGAATGTTAGTGCGCTGGCGAGTTAGAGTTGAGTAGGATGGTCACATTACCCTACTTACTCGATGAGACTACTTCTCCCACCTCATGTGAGGATAAGGACATTGCTACTAGAGGACCTTATGCCATGCTTCTTGATCTGCCCGAGTCCTGTAAAAATTGCAATAACTTAAAGATGAACTTAAAGCAGGCGGATCATAAAATTGCGTAATTACAAGCTTTTCTTCTTGAGCCTATTGCTTCATGTGTGAATTGTCCTAAGCTTCTTGCCGAACTTGAATCGTCTCCAAAGCGGTTTCAAGATATGATTGATCATGATAGGAAGTTGGCTCAGTTTGCTTCTAAGGACCCTGTTAGCTCACCATGCATTAGTTGTAACAAACTAAAATCTGACTTGATTGCATTGGATGCGAAATATGTGAAGCTAACTAAGGACCTTCTAGAGAAGCCACCTTGTGCTTGTAATGTGATTGTGGAGAAGGGGGAGAAGCCCCCGGGTAAGGTAGAGACGCCTAGTGACGCGAATCAACCTACTAGCAGTAGGACTGTCCCCTTAGAGTCGGCTGTGCGTGCACAAACCATTCTTCCCTCTGCTGTTGGTTCTTCTTCTGCTCTCTTACCTTCTGTTGTCTCTTCTTCCCCCTGCTCTTCTTGCGCCTCTCTCTTTCAGGAGTGTCAGTACCTTATGAACACTCTTGAGAGATTTGTGGGAGGCAAGAAGAAGCTTAATCTTATTCTAGACCAATCGAATATTTGTAAATTCAATCAAGGTCCAGGATATGATTTCTATGAGAACAGAAGGAGGTATCCACCTGCCGTACTCAGACCCATAGCCGCAGGTGTGATCGAGGTCAAGCCCAAGAACAAGAAAGTTCAATTTAAATCAGCGGGCTTTGTCCAAGGGATTTCTGACAGCAAGGTGATTTCACTTACAGCTTCGGCCTCTCAAAAGGCGAAGCCATCTCATCTACCTCGACCTCTCGGGATGCGAAGTATCATTGCACCTTCTGTCAGAAGGATGGACATTTGGTTGACCATTGCTTCAAGCGCGCCAAAATCGCGCGTAGAGACCGTGTTGAGTCTCTTAGGCGTATTCAGGGTCAGCCCCAGACTCTGAGTGCACCTAAGACCAACACGAGGTCTAGGTTTGCCTCAGTTGCTTCGGATGGTTTTGGACAGCATCGAGGACTTGGTTTTTCTGAGTCTTCTGATTTTGGTCCTCATGCTGCTCCTGGTCGTGACTTCCGCCGTCCTGAGGGTAGATCACGCTTCCCCCGTCGAGATAGCTACCCGCGGCGTGATCAGCATGCTGCCGGTGCTCCAACTCGCTCTCCGTAGCGATCGGACCCGGCAGCGACTTGTGTCGCACACAGACTTTATGCTTCTTTGGGTGACAGAGAGCGTAGGGTAAATAGAGGTCAGTCGTGCTTTACTACTTCATCTGCTCGACGTGTTACTTAGTATTGGGTGCCAAAATCACTCTTGATTTACCCTAGTACTGAGACATTACTCTCTGTTTGACTCAGGTTCGCCGGGCAGGGAAGGGAAAGGTTTGGCTCGTAGACTCCGGTGTTCACGACACATGACCGGAGATTCCCGTTGGTTTTCTTCCCTTGCCCGCGCTCCGGGTGATGAGACGATCACCTTCGAAGACGCTTCATCTGGGCACGTCATCGCCAAAGGTACGGTGCGCATTAATGATTCATTTATTTTTAGAGATGTTGCCTTGGTTAGTAAGCTGCAGTATAATTTGCTTTCAGTTTCTCAGCTTACCGATGACGACTTTGAGGTGAGCATTAAGAAAAACAATTGCAAAATTCTTGATTCTTGGTGAGTGCGGTTTATGGATTTCTCGTTTTGGGAGGATCTTTCGTGCTGATTTTTCTGAGTCTTCTAGTGATCCTCTCCGGTGTTTAGTTGCTTCTGAGTCCCGTGACCTTTCCTTCTGGCATAGGAGACATGGTCATATTGGATTTGACCATTTGACCCGAGTTAGCGGCCACGATCTCATTCGGTGTCGCGAAACTCAAGATGGTCAAAGATCTTATTTGCGCTCCATGCTTAAGACACGGCAAGATGGTTGCCGCTTCTCACTCTCCGGTCACAGTGACTATGACCGATGCACCGGGACAGCTGCTCCACATGGACACAGTCGGACCAGCTCGAGTGCAGTCAGCAGGAGGGAAGTGGTTTGTTCTTGTCGTGGTCGATGACTTCTCGAGGTATTATTGGGTGTTTTTCTTAGCCTCGAAGGATGAGACGTTTACACATTTCTGAGGTCTTTTCAAGAGGCTTTACGTTGAGCTTCCGGTGCCTTACGAGCGATCCGCGATGACAATGGCACGGAGTTCAAGAATTCCTACCGAGAGGTTCGTGGTGAGACAGTGTAGAGCACCAGTTCTCTTCTCCGCACGTCCCACAGCAGAATGGCGTCGTGGAGAGGAAGAATCGTACCTTGGTCGAGATGGCCAGGACGATGCTCGATGAATACTCTACACCGCGGAAGTTTTGGGCTGAGGCTATAGCTACCACGTGCCATGTTTCAAATCGAGTTTTTCTCAGGGCACACTTGCATCGCACTTCTTATGAGTTGAGATATGGGCGGAAGCCCAGTGTATCTCATTTTCGTGTGTTTGGATGCAAGTGCTTTATCTTGAAGTCAGGAAACCTAGATAAGTTCGAGTCACGTTCTTGTGATGGAATCTTTCTAGGCTACTCGACTTCTTGGCGGGCTTATAGGGTGCAGGCTGAGTCTAGCAAAATGGTAGAGACATGTGAGGTGACCTTCGACGAGGCCGGTCCAGGACTAGGCCCGATATCTCGAGTTCTTTAGAGCGATCCGAGACCATCTTTGTGGATGATGAGGACGATGGAGACGAGGGTTGTCTACCCGATCCAGTCCCTCATCCACCCCTTGAGGTGCCATCTTCCACCGCACCTCAAGGCGATCAGCCCATGCCTTCTGCCTCCTCTGGAGCTAGTGGCTCTGTTCCTACCTCGTCAGCTCACGAGGTAGAGGTCACTTCTTCATCTCATCCTGGACCTCCTAGACATATCCAGAAAGCTTATCCTTCTGAGCAGATGATTGGAGACCTCTTTGAGCGAGTCACACGCTCAAAGTCCGGCATGTCACTCTTCTGTCTCCACTCTGCTTTCGTTGCCTCATTTGAGCCCAAGACGTTTGTCATGCTCTATCTGACGAGTCTTGGGTAAATGCCACGCATGAGGAGTTAGAGAATTTCGAGAGAAACAAGGTCTGGTTGCTTGTTGAGCATCCACAAGGTCACAATATCATTGGAACTAAGTGGGTGTTTAAGAACAAGCAACGTGAGAGTGGTGTGGTTATTCGAAACAAGGCTAGACTGGTAGCTCAGGGGTTCTCCCAGGTTGAGGGTCTAGATTTCGAGGAGACCTTTGCCCTCGTAGCTAGACTTGAGGCCATTAGAATCGCTTGCCTTCGCGACTTCTAAGGGTTTCGAGCTTTACCGGATGGACGTCAAGAGTGCCTTCCTCAATGGCCTTATTGAGGAAGAAGTCTATGTGAGACAGCCTCCTGGTTTTGAAAACCCCAAATACCCAAACCATGTCTACAAGCTCTCCAAAGCGTTGTATGAACTTAAGCAAGCCCCTAGAGCTTGGTATGAGAGGCTTAAGTCCTATCTGTTGAGTCATGGTTTTGAAATGGGTAAAGTAGACAAGACCTTGTTCATCCTTGACTTGGCAGCGATCTTCCGCTCGTCGGTTATGTGGATGATATCATCTTTGGCGGATCCTCGCATGCTCTCGTTTCCCAGTTTTCCGATGTCATGAGCTCGGAGTTTGAGATGAGCATCATGGGCGAGTTGAGCTTCTTCCATGGCTTCCAAATTAAGCAGACTCGGGAGGGTACATTCTTGCATCAGGGCAAGTACACTCGAGACCTCCTGAAGCGCTTCGATATGAGTGATGGTAAGCCAGTGTCCACTCCGATGGTTACATCAGTTCCACTCGACCCAGATGAGGACGGCGAGCCAGTTGATCAGAAGGAGTATCGGAGTATGATCGGCTCCCTCTTGTACCTCACTGCGTCGAGACCGGACATACACTTCTCCGTGTGTCTTTGTGCCCGGTTTCAGGCTTCTCCTCGCGTATCTCACCGTCAGGCAGTGAAGCGCATTCTTCGGTACCTTCGAGCTACCATTGACTATGGTATCTGGTACTCTTCCTCGTCTGTCTTTCCTTGAGAGCCTACTCGGATGCGACTTTCTTTGGTGTAGGATGAGCAGGAAGAGCACTCGGCACTGCCAATTTATTGGCACTTCTCGTTCACGGTCATCGAGGCGATGCGGTGTTGCACAGTCCACTGCAGAGGCGAAATGCGTTCTGTGCAGCCGATTCTTTGAGCAGTGCTGGATGGTCTCGACTCTGCGGGACTTTGGGTTGGTTATCGACAGTGTTCCACTCTTTTGTGATAACACTTCTGCGATTTGCATTGCTAAGAACCCAGTGCAGCATTCTCGGACCAAGCATATTGATATCAGATATCACTTCCTTCGAGACCATGTAGAGAATGGTGACATCGTGCTCCAGTTTGTGGAGAGTGACCACCAGTTGGCTGATATCTTTACCAAGCCATTGGATAGCTCTAGGTTTTCAGCTCTGCGGGGAGAGCTTGGGGTGGTTTGTCCTTATGGACTGTTGTGAGGGAGAGCTTGTGCTTTACTGCTTTACTATATTGATTATGCTCATACTTATTTCTGCTTGCATTGCATACGGGTGCATTGGGTTTAGTCGTCTAGCATAGGTTCGAGTGGTTCTCTTGCCGAGTTGCTTAGACTTCTTACTCTTATCTTGTGATTCTAGGATGCTGCTCATTAGTTGTTTCTTATCTCACTAGGTTGAGCTCACTCACTTCTTGTAGGCTCTAGCGAGGGTTGGGCCACCCTCGGCAGAGGCAGTGCGTGTTTGCTCTCTAGTGTGTGTTTTCCGTCGGTGATAGTCACAGAGTCATATGGGGTAGATGAGAGTCAGTCTGAGCCATAGTATCCTCTATATCTTATCTATGCTTTAAGGACTGCCCCGTTAGATTTTATTTGCCAGCTTCTCTGGTTTATTGCTTTGGTTCAGGGAGAGCTCATTTGGGAGCTTCTGGAGCTTAATGTTGACTTAACTTAACTTGAACTAAAAGCCGCATCACTTGTTGAGGGGGAGTTGGATTTTCTGCATGTCATTCTGCATTGTAATATAACTACATTTGGGCCTTGATTATTATCCTATTATGATATGCTTACACTGTTTTACACCTTACCATGACTTGTGCTTATTTGCTACATTTATCATGACTTCATATATGTAAACTAGCTTTTGCCATGATAAGTTAATTAAACTTGCTTAATTTAAACTAAAACTTGTCATGTTAGCACTCGAGATTAGTCTTTCGTAAGCTATCCTTTTATGATCCATGTCATGTCTAGTAGGCTGAGTTGAGCGTTGAATCTCCATTGAGCCTTAGATTGAGCTGTTTTAGTCTCTAGATGATGCATAGGTTAGTACAATCTTTTCAAAAGCAAAAGGATCTCTTTTGTGCGAAAAAACTGATTTCACCAATTCTTTCTCATGAGACGGCTTGCCATTCCACAAGGCATGAACTCAGGGGGAGTTTTGGATGACCTAGACTATCTTCTTAAGCTTCTTGCTTGAAGTAGTCGCATAAGGCTTGAGATCTAGCACATGATAAAAATATTGGTTGGAAACGACCATAAATTTCAAAAGAAAATATGTCATTTGTTCTTCATTTGCTTAAGCTACTAAAAGAATCAAGTACTTGAACCAATGTTTCTCTCTTGAGCGTATAGCACTCTATTTGGACTCAATTTTAGCTTCTTGGTTCCGCTTAGCTTAATTGAGATGGCTTGCATCATCCTTTGATATCTCTAGCTAGACTTTGCTTATTGATGACTTGACATGCTCACAAAATGCATTACACTTTAGTTCGTCATCTATTTATGCTAGCTAGCTTACACATATCCTGTCATGATCTAGATAGCATTCTATTGAGTTATGGCTTGATGTAATTCTTAATGGTCATTATAGATAATTCTCATGGCTCTAAATGCTTAGAATAATCAAACTTCAGCCATTTCATCCATTTTCATGATTTGTTCTCCTACTTGCATTCTTTATGTGTTTATTGCCAAAAGGGGGAGAATTCTGGTAGAAAATGCCATTCTGGGAGCTTTGAGGAAAACTTGTTCTTTCTTTTGCTCCTTGTGTCGACATGGTCATTAGCATCATTTCCTTCCTTTGGACCGTGGTTGACTTCTTTCTTGCATTTCAAACTCAACTTCATGTTTTTCTGGGTTTGTCAATATACTCATCAAGGGGGAGATTGAGAGACCATGTGGAGGTCGTCTCGTATGTATGATGAGTAATTGACATCGGGTTAGGAAAGTCGAGTTTGAGTTGGTTGGTTCGGACCTTGACGTTACGTGGTGTAACGGGCCCGGTCGGACTTGGTCAAACTTGGTCGTATGGGATTAGGATGCATATTCTGATGATTCGACAGGTTTGGACTTCAACATGAGTAAGTATGATGTTATTATGCTTTCATGTATGGAGCGGTGCTATTTGACGTGTTTCTTGTCTGTGTGGCTGCAGGACGTCGAGGCGAAGTCGTGGCGAGACACGGTGACCGGACTAGGCGCGGTGGCGCGAGGTCGAACGGTCGGGATGTGTCAAGGCGGCGTGGACTCGAGGTGGTTGCGGCGTGTGAGGCAAGGAGCGGAAGCTTCCGGAAGGTGCGGGGAGGGGCTAAACGGGAATTTCGTAAGGTCGCACAAGCGGAGGCAGCTCCGTTAGGGTTAGCCGGCGTAACGGGTTGGAGACCCGTTAGCCAAGGGCTATTAATAGGTGTTGGGGACTGCATACCCCTTTTAGGATCACAAGGTGTATCACAATGGTTTTAGAGCTCATTCATCCTTTTGTGTGTGTTGTGTTCCTCCCAAGAAGCATGTGAGGCTCTTGGTGTTTTTTGAGGATTGAGAGGGAGATGATGGATTGAGAGTCTTGTAATCATTCCTCTTGTTCTAATGTCCATGCATATAGGGACTCCTTTGTAATTTTTGGTTAGAATGAAATCTGTAGTTTTTCTGTTCTTCGTTCTTTTTCTTTGGATGAATTAATGCCTTTGGGAGAGAGTTAGGGTTTTCTTTTCTCTCCTTGGATTTTTAGGATTTGCTTTTGCCTTGGGTTCCTTTGTCCCTTTATTAGCTGTAATTTTCTAGGGCTCTATTGTTTCTATAAACAGATGAGCTATGGCTTTCAGTGATTTCGGCTGAGAAGACCTTTTTGCTATCTTCATCTTCACAGGAAGAGGTCAAGCTGTGCTCTAAATCTTATGACCAAAGAATGCTAAATTTACTTATCGGCATAAATAAGATTTTTCGGTTATGAGAGGGGACTTCCTCTGTTTACATTTTTTTTGTTTGGAGGTAGAGCTTTCTTGCTCCCTTGCTTTCTCTGTGATTTGTTGGGTCAAACTTTGTGCCTTCTCACCAAATGGTGTCTCTCGGCTGTATCTCAAAGACTCAAGACCAAAGGAGCTGAGAATCATGAGTAACATTGATTTTTCTTCTCCTGCGATCTGATTTTCAGCAAAGTGATTTCTTCTTCTTTCTTTGCTTTCCCAATTGCTTTCTCTCAATCTGTTTTTCTCAGTTTGTCGTGGTCTCTTTGGCTGCGGTTTCAGGATCTTTTCTTGTGTTCCTTTCAGTTCAAAATTGCAGCACTGCTCGGTCTACTTCTGCTGACTTTGTGCCTTTTGGTTAACTTCTTTTTCTGCTGCATGCTTTCGGCAAGAGAGACTCATCTCGGGTGTTCTTTTTGTGCAGAACTGGGCAGTAAACAGCAGTAAACTGCATGCACCTTGTTTCCCTCTTTTGATCTCCTTGTGTGCAGCTTCTGTACCGACTGGTTACATCGCTCACTGTTTCTTCTCTTGGCAATTGCAGTCTTGTGCTCGGTTTCCTCTTTGGCAGCAGAGTCAGATTTTTCGTTGCCGTGGCAGCCAAGTTATGCAAATTTCTCTGCCGTGGCAAGATTTCGAGTTGTTTTCTTGCCGTGTCTGCAGTCTCTTGCCGTGACAGTGTTTGAGCCGAGTTTCTTTGTCGTGGCTGTTTCTCTCTCTGATTTCTTACTCTCGGCAATCTGAATTTTAGTTTCTTGCTTCATAGCTTTTACATAGCTTTTACATAGCTATCGGAGAAGAAATTATTGTGGATACTTTGCGGGCGTTTTCAAAAGGCACCATTCATCCCTCTCTGTTGCTATTTCCGGTCCTACAGTTGCAAAAGGGTGCATTTGGGTTAGTCCTTCTAACATAGGTTAGAGTGATTCTCTTGCTGAGTTGCGTAGATTTCTTTCTCTCATCTTGTATTTCTACGTTGCTGCTTCTAGTTGCTTCTCTTCTCTCTAGGTTGAGTTCACTCACTTCTTGCGATCTAGCGAGGGTCGGGCCACCCTTGAGTGGACAGAAAACGTGTTTACTCTCTAGTGTGTTAGTAGATGTAACATTCTGAAATTTAAAAAGTGTAAAATATAGTGTTATGAATTATCTTCAATGCTTTGTGTTTGAATTTGAGATTTTATATTATTTTCTGGAGGAACTGGACAAAATTTCCAAAATAATTAGTAAATTTCAAGGAAGAAATGCACTTGAATAATAGAAAATTTAAAATTCAAATCCGAATCTGAAAAGATGATAAAAATGGGAGGAGTACTGGTCTGAAAATATAAATGTTCACATCCAAAACAAAATTAGACATATATCTATACACAAAATAAATATACCACAAATCAAGAAAAAGAAAAGAAAATAAAAGAAAAAGAAAAAGAAAATAAAAAGGAAAAGGGGGAGCCAGCCGGGCCGACCTGTCAGGATTTATTATTTTCGGCATTTAACTGGACCGAAAGTTTTCAAATGGACATAACTTATTCATTTTAACTCCAACTTAAATGAAACCAATTTCTAAATTCATCTAAATTCAAGAGATATCCAATGAAACCAGAACTAATATTTTTGAAGCTTGTTTGAATTTTATTGTGTTATTTTGGATGTTGTACTGATTTTTATCCAAATTTCCGCGCACGTAAAAATTAGCATTCGAAGCCCGGGAAGAGAAAGCTGCCGCTGCTGTAGACTCCGATGCTCAAAATCCAGACTTTGGTAACCAAGGCGAGTCAATACTTTGATCATACTGAATCTATATTTTCTGCAAACTACTTTGATTTAAGTTATTAAGTTTCATGCTGATATTTATATTTCATTGCATGTTAATTTCAGACTCTGCAGAGTCAAAACTATTCGAATAGCCGCGCCCACGGTCATGGGCGGACATGGGAATCTGACTAAATATAGTTCTATTTCAAATTTTTGGGTAGGTGGAATTGAGTAAAGTGGAGGGCAGAGAAAGGCACTTATTTGAGTTGTCCTGGGTGTCGTCCCAGTGGTAATGTAAACGGCTATAATGCTGAAGGCATGACATGCAGAGCAGAGGCCATGTAATAGTGGATGGTCTCTGGTTCGATGAAAATAGATATATATGTAAGTTACGTACAACATGTTTAAAGTCTAAAATGCTAGGTCTTAAGAAACTTTTAAGTATTATAGTTTTAAAAGCACATTTCAACAAACAAAATAACCTGAACCTTCCTTATTAAAGCCTTGCATACTACCTACTGCATTTTGTGTATTGACTCACTGAGCACGGTGGTTAGTGTGCTCACACTCGCATTACCAAAACTCATATTCAGGAGCGCAAAATCACTACACCTACGAAGAAACCCCTGCCGCTGATGGAGGGAACAACGCCGAGACTTAGGGCGAATACTTCACGCTTAGAATCTTAGGCAACTAGACTAAGGTGTGGCATGCATACAAATATTACTGGAGCTTTAGTAATATTTGTATGACCATTTTTTGCCCTCAGTCTTTGCCTGTGGTTAAAAGGGCTTACCTTGTTCTGCTTCCACTGTCGTACTTTTGTAATGTGAACATTTGGCCTGATCGGCCCTAGTATAAAACTGTCGCTCTTTAAAGGCCTAACTTCAACTAAGATATGTAGTAATACTATGGAGCGATGTACGAAATGATACATCGATGTACGAAATGATACAGCTGTGTGCATTATCTATCGATCCAGTGGAATCTGCGATGAAATACGAGAGATTCGGATTGCCAAACGGGTCCGACGAAGAGACCAGCTATTAGACCTAGATACATATGAGGTAGATGAGAGCTAATATGAGTCATAGTCTTCTCTTTATCTTGTCTATGTTTTAAGGACTGCCTTTTGATTTCTTTGCCAGCTTCACGTATTTATTGCTTTGGTTTAGGGGGAGTACATTTGGGATTTTCTGGATCTTATTATTGACTTAACTTTACTTGAACTAAAAGTGTTTTACATGTTGAGAGGGAGTTGGATTTTCTTGCATTTCATTCTACATTGTAATATATAACTACATGGAGCCTTGATTTTTATCCAGTTATGACATGTTTAGAATGCATTACATCTTGCCATGATCTGTGCTTACTTGCTAGATTTATCATGACTTTATATGTGTAGACTAGTCTTTGCCATGATAAGTTGATTAAAAATGCAAAACTTGAATTAATTCATGTCATGATAACTCTTGAGACTAGTTTGTCTTTAGTTATCCTTTTACGATTCATGCCATGTCAAATAGGCTGAGATGAGTCTTGAATCTTTATTGAGATTTAGAGTGAGCTATGCTAGTTCTTTTATGAAGCATGAGTTAATTTTTAACTCCTTGTTCTTTAACTACATTCAGCATAAGCAAAAAATCTCTTTTGTGCGAATAAAACTGATCCCACCAATTCTTTCTCACGAGACTACTTGCCATTGCACTACGCATAAACTCAGGTGAATTTTCGTTGACCAAGATCATCTCCTTAAACTTCTAACTTGGAGTGGTCACATAAGCCTTGAGATTGTAACAACCTAGCTGTTTATTTCAAAATTTTCTGTAAAAAATTATTTTAATTTAAAAAAAACAAGTGTTCTTTAGTTGCCTAAATTTTGAAGATTTTAATTTGCCCCTTTTAGCTTTTAAAAAAGGATTTTGTTAAAAGTAATTTAACTAAAAACATAAAATTATTGTTAAATAAAAGTTATTTGTAAATTTTTGTAAAGATACTATTTCAAATTTAGTATTTAAAACCATTTGGCTTTTATTTGGATTTTTCTGTGATTTTCTAGGATTTATTTGGAGTTATCCGGATTTTATTCCAAAGCCTAGAGCCAGAAAATATATTTTCAAATATTTTATTAAAGCCAAAAAGAGTTTATTTCGCTTTTCCAAGCTTACCTAAATTTTGTAGAATTTTTGAGAAATTTCTGGAATTACAAATCAATTTTTAAAAGTCAAAAGGTATTTTATAAAATGTTTAAAGCCCAAATTTAAATTACAAATATTTGTCCTAAGTATAAAATAGCTCCAGGAATTTTATATGAATTTTCTAGAATTTGTAAACTTTATTTAGTATTTTCTAAGTATTTATAAATATTCCTAGTATTTTTTGAAAATTTAATCCGAATTTAAATCCGGATTTATCTCAGGCCGACACGTGTCGCGCCGGATTAAATCCATCTCATTCTTGATCTTATCTCAGCCGACCACCATAACTTACCAATTTATTTCATTCAACGGCCGAGATTCTCTTCTTTTCTCCACGTGTCGCAAATCCAGCCGTCCACCTCTTCCTCTCCCCTCTTCTCTCACCGACAAGTGGGCCCCACCTGTCATATTCATCTTCTTCCTCCCTTCATCTTCCACCTCCCACCGCCGCCATTAATAACCGACGCCGCTTCATTTTCCTACCGCCCCGCCTCCCAAAAACCGCCTCTTCGGGCTCCTCCCTCGCCGTCGCACCCACGAACGGCCTTCCTTCCCGTGTTTTTCGGCGAAGCGCCGTGCCCCCTTCCCCCTATAAAAACCCCTCGGGGAAGCCTCATTTGGCACCGCCTCCCTCCACCGCCCCTCTCCCCCACCTTGGCCGAGCCTTTTTCCTACAGGAGCCACCACACCAAGCACCGCCATGGGAAGCTTCTCTCTCTCTCCGTGGCTGCTGGTTTCTCCCGCCACCGCCCGCCTCCGGTCACCTTGAGCCCGGCGTTGATAAGCCCCGAGACCGCTGCCGCCTCCTCTCCCTCCTCCACTCCTCGGCCGACGACCCGACCGGCCGGGAGCCGCCTTGGGAAGCCGCCACCGTCAATCTTCCGCCGCCGCCTCCCCCGGCCACGTCGAGCCCGGGCCAGAAAGAGTTGAACCGCCGCCTCCTCTACCTCCGCCGCCTCTCGCCGGGCCGCCGGTGGCCACGTCGGTAGGTGCTAGCCACGTGGCGGTGGCGTGGCTGCCGCGTGGCATGCCATGTCGGCCGCCAAGCCACGTCATCATTTCAGTTTTAAAAATATTCCCTCCGAAAAATTCAAATATGCTGATGTCAGCATTGCGTCATAAAAAGTCCTTTTCTTTTATAAAAATATTTCAGCCGAAATTGAAAATCCTGCTGACATCATAATTATCTTTTTTAGAACAAAAATAATTCCTAAAAATCAGTCTTTTTCATTTTCTTTCTTTTAAACTTCTTTTTCATTTTCTTTCTTTTAATTCCTAAAAAACCATAACTTTCTCATTTTAACTCCGATATGACCCGTTCAAATTTCTAAATTCTTCTAAAATCTTTTTCAATTTTTGAATTTTATTTGAATTTGGTTTGAATTTATTTGTTTGGTTCTTCGTGCGTATAGATTTCAACGATCTCGGAGAGAACGACATCGACGATTCGAACCAGATTTTCGATCAAGGCAGGTTACACCTTTGATCATGTTGCCCCCTGTAATTTAAATTATTTACATTGTTTTTAAAATTATTATACATACATACTTTTATTCAAATTAATTCAAATCTGTTTTGAACTTTAGTTACACCAAATTCCATTGTGTATGGCCAAATTTGATATTGAACAATCATACTTTGTCGTTCTAAATGAAAACCTAGTTAGTACATTAGTATTAACTAGAAATTTTATAGAAATGCCTAGCCATGCCATAATGATTATGGTTTGGGATAATCTTTCACATGAAATGATAAACTTTTATCCTGTATTATTGACTTTGGTGAGTCATAAATGTTTATGAAATTATTTTCAAACAAAATATGAAAACTTGGTTTAGACTTAGGCAAATGGTTAGAGTGGTGGGTGCTTGTTGGCATGCATTGTTGTTTGGTGACACAATGTTGATTGTAGGCACAAGGGTATGTGGTTGGTGCCTAAGTCAGTAAAGGATCGGTCTGTGATCTACTATTGCAAAGCCCTATCGTACTACCACAAGTCTGGTATGGGACAGACCTGGCCGAATAATTTGTGAAGTTCCAACATGATCTCACTATAGGCGGAATGTGGGGACGGCGTAGGCCGTGAGAAGTCTCACATGGCACAAGAGGGGGTTCCAACATGTGGATTCATGTTGTGGTGAAACCTTAGTGGCAGCGTGATTATGTTGGCAATGGATTATTGTAAAAGCCTTGTTATGATTTTCTTAGTCGCACGCCTACGGAAGCGTATAGTGGTCGACATTATGAGATTATCATAATCTTGTGGGTAAAGCTGTACAACCTCTGCAGAGTGTATAACCTATCCTAGATAGCCGTGTCCACGGTCATGGGCAAGCTGAGTAAAGTTTTTCACGGATTAGACTTTGTTTTTGAAAATGGTTTTTGAAAACCTTATGGATGGATGGAATCCATGAGAGATTTTGAAAACCTTATGGATGGATGGAATCCACGAGAGATTTTGAAAACCTTATGGATGGATGGAGTCCATGAGAGATTTTGAAAATCTTATGGATGGATGGAATCCACGAGAGATTTTGAAAATCTTATGGATAGATGGAATCCATGAGAGATTTTGAAAACTGTATGGATGGATGGAATCCATACGAGTTCGTTTTGGAAAAGATGGTCCGGGTGGGATGCCCGTGGATAGGTTGGTGTAGGGGATGGATCTGCACTAACGTTATTTATTTTGATTACAATGTTGCTTTACTTACTATATCAAATTCAACTTTTGCACTTACTTTACAATATTTACTCCAATGTTGCATTTTATGCAAATTAACCATATTATGCCTTCCTTTGATATTCCATATGCATGCATTAACTCTGTTTAACCTCCTGGTGTAACTTGTAGAGTACATTTTGTACTCATGTTGCTCAATTTAACTCTTTCGAAAGGAAGCCTTTGACGACTTCGGTGAGGATTATGTCTAGTCCATGTCTTACAGTCATTCGCCTTATGGGAAGGCTGGATGGGCTGCTACTTCATTTAATTCTTCTTCCGCTGCTTATATTTAAATTTGTTTTATGGACCATTGATGTAAACTTTGGCCATCAGGCTCATATTAGTTAAATAAAGTTTGTCATTACGCATGATATTTGTCTTTGTTTTCACTGTGTGCACTAGCTTTTCCTGGGATAGTGCGATTAACACAGAGGGTTTCCGAGTTATTGCACCGGGTCCCGACAGAGATCTAGCACATGACTAAACAAAAATCTGGTTGGAAACAACCATGGGTTTCTAAAAGAAAAAACAACTTAATTGCGCTAAATTTGTTAAAATTACAAAATGATCAAGTGCTTGAACAAATGATTCATCCTTGAACTTGTAGCACTGTAAGTTGGCTCAATTCTAGCTTCTCGGTTGCACTTAGATTATTGACATGGCTTGCATCATCTTTGGATACCTTTAGCTAGACTATGATCTTGGATAAGTTGACATACTAAGAAATTCGTCTAATTCTCAGATTATGACTTATTTGGCTTAACTTGTCTATACGTGCATTGTCATGATCTAGATAGCATTCTATAGTTTTATGGCTTGGTGTAATACTTCAAAAGTCATTTTGGATAATCTTCATGGCTCTAATGCCTAATTTGAATAAAATACAGCCATTTCATTCAAATCATGATCTATTTTTCTCCTTGCATCTTGATGATACTATTGCCAAAAGGGGGAGAATAATGGAGAAAAAGCTATTTCATGGGGATTTTCTAGAGCTTTTGAGGAAAACTTGCTCTTTCTATTTTTGCTCTAGTATTTTCTTGTGTCAACATGGTCATAAGCTTCCTTGCTCTTATTTTAGACCATGTATGACTTTCAAACTCAACTTTATATGTTTTTTCGATGTTTGTCAATATACTTATCAAGGGGGAGATTGAAAGACTGTAGGGACCTCAGATTTTACTATCCGGAGTCTTATGTGATTTAATGCACTATTCCTGGATCAGTAGATAGTGCTCACAGATACAGAAAATGAATATCAATTACATACCATGCGGAAGCATAAACAAAATAGTAAACTTACTCATGGGCCGATTAGGCCGAAATCGATAAGTGCACCGGTGAAAACGAAGCACACCGGGTGAACCCTCAGGACATGCCCACAGGCAGCCAGCTGGAGGTTCGCGACCTAGCCCTTGACATCTTCGCCTTCTTTGCCTTCAAGACCAAAGTATTGCTGATGCGTAGTGATCCGATTTCTGATTCTGGATTTTGTTATGAGAGCGAGTGTGAGCACACTAATCACCGTGCTCCGCGAGCCAATACACAGAATGCAAATATATAGTATGCATGGCTTATCAAAGGAAAGGCTCGGGTTGTTTTCTTTGCCAGAAATTGCTTTTGGTAGCATTGTTATTATTAAACCACAGTGTTATTGTTGCTACCTAGAACTCCACATGACGATTGTCATAATTGACTTAATCCACCAAAGACACAATTTCTTTACTAATTGTTGTCTCAATCTCCAAACAACAAGTGTCATTATTTACTTAATCCATCGAATATATTCTTCCCAAATTGATTGTTGTCTAAGACTCCAAACAGCGAGTGACATCATTTAGCTAATCCACCGATCAAACACTATCTATATGGATTGATGTCTAAACCCCAAACAGCGAATGACATCATTTAGCTAATCCACCGATCAAACCCTTTCTATATATTCACTTTGAATCCACCAATATCTTTTGTAATCCGAATTCCTAATAACGCAATCTTATAATCACTACTCACCAACGCCTCACTTCTGAATTCTAATGATTCTCTAACAAGATTACTTTTTAATCCATCAAAATCATTCGTATAAGAACTTTCTAACAAATCAACCCTTTCTGCTAATGATCCAAAACGATAAATTGCTCTTTCCATAATCATCCTTATTTTTCCATTATTTATCCCTAACTAATTCATCAATATTTCTCCACCAAGAATATCATTAATCAAGTTTATACTCCAATTGTCGTATCTCCAAATTTCCTCAAATTCAATTCATCCATCTAGATCAAGTCCTACTAATCCTATTAAATCCAGCAATTACATTTACACTCTTCTAATTCTCCAAAATCATTTAAATCTTCTATCTAGCCTATCTATTCATTTAGACTCCACCCACTTATTTCTCCTAGACTCCTTTCTGTCATTCCCTTTTTATCATCGACATGATTCCACCAATCATCGTTATGTATTTACCACGACAGTCATCCTCTTTTCCTACGACTCTATTTATTCTTCCTGTCATTTTACTTTGTAAAAGAAGAAGCTTTATCATCGTTTAGCTTTTGAAATATAATCCATAGAAAACCTCCTGAGACTTAGCAGTTTGAACAAAACATAATGTATATGAGAATGCAATAACAGTAGCGATTCAGATTCCATCCACCGTTACATGGCATCTGCACCATATGCTTAATCATTCAGTGTTATAGCCGCTTAACTTATCACTGGGGCGACACCCAGGGCAACACAAATCAGGACCTTGCACTGCCCTCCACTTTACCATTCCCACCCACAAAGTTTTTGAAATAGAACTATATCTAGTTAAGTTCCCATGTCCGCCCTTGACCGTGGGCACGGCTATTCGAATAGTTTTGACTCTGCAGAGTTGGTACACTTTCACCACAAGAGACAGTTAGCTCGTTACCCCACATGATTCCTTAGTCATGCAGTTGAGCAGACCATCGCAGTGACTTTTCAAAATATATAGTCCCTTTTGTCATCTCACCTTATGGGCTTCTCCCACTTGAGGTGGGTCCCATCTATGCACGGGATGTTCCCCACAGTTACTAACGCAGCCGGGCTCCACTCCCCGCAACGCTTAGAATAGCTGGGAAACTTCACCCTCCCCTTGGTGTCCCTATAGGCCTCCCCTTGCCCTTGCTTATCCACTTCTATCTACTACCAGTGAGATGAGTCCAGGGGTGCCGATAAATTTACTTAGCCAAGTTGTATTTTATAGACTTGTGGTTGTACTGTTTTACACAGGAGGTCATGACAAGATTCGGTCCTTAGAAACATGGACGGTTCTACCACACTCCATAATTTGTGCTTCCACTGCACCACACACCAGCCCCCAAAGCATCCGCCCAGATATTCAAGCAAGTTAGGGTTTTTGGGAGCATAAAATAATCATATCCAACACATATCAGTCATTACCACCATGACTGCCCAACCAAACTTTCTCATGATTAAAAGTGATGCTTGGGCGTTCTCACGCCCATGAGTATCTATGCAAAACTAAGCATGTCATATAATTACGGACTTATTTTCGAAAGGTTACTATCATAATTTTTACTAGGGTGACAAGGTTCACATATTCAAATATTCAATAAGGGGTGTAATATTAATCAAGGCAAACAATGGGCATATCACTAGAATCTTGAATTAAGCATGTATTTGTATATAAAATAACAGCATGCAACTTGATAATTTAAACAAAAGTAATTTGCAGAAAATGTAGGTTCAACATGATCAAAGTATTGACTCGCCTGGCGCAGTTTACCACGGTCTTGAGCTCATATGAAGCTTTCTAGTTCGTTGGTTTTGAGCTTCTAGCCTTGATCTTCTCCTCGATCTTGAGCACACTTGATCCCTCGATTCTTCAGGACTCCAATTTCTAATTACGTGCTAAATGACTGGGCACGAATAAAAGCAAATAACTCAAAAGATCCACATAAATCCAAATGAAATCAATTTAGCTTCGTTATGAGTTAATGGGTGATTTGAGGCAAGGTCAGTGACAGGGTACGATGACTCGCTCTTTTTATTACTAGCCTCTTTTTATTATTTTTGTATTTATTTAGGAAGATCCATGAACTAAGTTAGACTTACAGACAAACATATGTGTTTGGTTTATTCGACTAATCTTTAGAGCCTGTAGTCCTAGCAATCTAGGCTGTGGTATTTTATAGGGTTCTATTTACTAATTATTCGATGTATCCTCCTAATGGTTAATTTAATAATTCATTGAGGCAGATGAGTATCTAATTGCCTCATTGACGTTTAATAATAATTTTATTATATTCTTATCTACTACCACTTTTCCTAAAGTCGTCGCGGAGACTAATTTATCGATGACGACTAATGGCGGGGTTTGTACTTTAAATTATGTTTTTCTAACTTTAAATATGAATTTTATTCCCAATGGTTACAACACATTGTTTAACAAATTCTATGAAGTTGTTTGACTTGTCATTTAATTAATGTTACCGCTAAGATTTAGTTTAAGGCTATATGTTAAATGTTACGACATATATTTGGTTATAATTTAAAGAAAACATTTAATTTAAAGTATTGTTTTTATAGCCGAACCTAATACCCAGTCTATTCCCTTAACTTCAACTTGTATATCTTTTAATTAGAGTCTTTATTAAATCTAGAACCCTCTTTTATTAATGCCTTTACTAAATAATTAGTTTTTGGAGTAAATAACAGAGACACATTAATTGGTCATATGTGGTAGTTAATCAATTATTACATCGTAAATAATCTCTCTCTTTTTTTTACACCCTAACTAAATTTTATTAACTTCTCCTGGGAATGTTAGCGCACGCTCGGGTAGCCAAGTGGGCGAGACGCCTGTACTGATAGGGCGGAGGCGGCAAATTAGAAGAGGCGAGCGCTGGAAGCGGCTTCAGCACAGGGCAAAACAGAGGAGGCTCGGGCGGCGCTCGGCGGATGGCGTCGCCGGTGAGAGGCGGTCGGAGGGGAGGGGGCGACGGCGAAAATGGGTTGCTTAGGCGACGTGGAGGCTATGGGCGATGGCACCTCGGTCGGAGTGGCGGAGGTGGGTGGGCGGCGGCTCGGCGGCCGGCGGGGGTGGAAAAGGCGGCGGCACCGGCGTGGGGAAAAAGAAACCAATGAGCGCAATAGCTAGAGGGGTAGGGGAAGCTACCCAAGGGTTTGTGGGGCAAGGAAATAAGCCGAGGGAGGTCGGCGAGGCCGGGTCGAGGCGGCGGTGGCGCCTGGCGGCGGCTTGGGCGGGAGAAGCTCCATTGGCCGTCGGGAGGCTTGGTGAGTCTGCGAGGATGCTTGTTCCGGAGGAATCGGGGGATGGGCTGTGGAGGGCAGCGGCGGTGGTGGCGCACTCGGCGGCGGTGGGGAAGAGAGTCATCTGCGGGCTCCAGTGCACAAAAATCAATTATCTTGGAGGAAATAGAAGGGGCAGAGATGCTGTTGTGGCGTGGTCGGGCGGCGATGCCTCATGAGACGGCCGGAATGGCGAGTGGCGCGGCGGTTGGCACGCATTGGGGCAATAGAGTAGAGAGGAGAGGCGCGGCGATGATGGGAGGCGAGTGAGGCTCTTATAGACGAGGCTTCGCGAGGGAGTGGCTGGGCGTGGGAGCGTGGTGGCGGAGGACCGGTCGGTGGGGTGGAGATCCGCCGGTCCTTGCCCGGCGCAGGGCTCGATGCGCGGAAGGCTGCTGCTGCCGAGCGGCGAGTGCAGGGAGGCGGCGGGAGCAGGGCACGGGGCTCGGCGTAGAGCAGAGGGTAACGGGAGGGGAGAAGTGACGCGAGCGAGCGCAGGGGAGCCGGGGAGAGAGAAGAGTGCGGGCGGGGCGCGGCTCGCTCGGAGGAAGAAAAGAAAAGAAGGGGGGAGGCGACGGAGGCGGGTCCACCCAAGAGGAAGGAAAGGAGGAAGGAGAGAGGGAGAGAGAAGAGGAAAAAGGTGGGGCCCACATGGAAGTGAGGAGAAAAGGAAAGGAAAAAAGAAGGCTCAAGTAGGATTTGGATTTTTAATTTAAATTTCTATTTCACATTTAAGACTAATGCTTTCAATTTTTGCATGACCTTTGAAATTTAGAATTTAAATTTTTAGCTATTCAGCCTTTTCTTCTCTTTTATCTAAGTAATTTGATTTCAGATTTTTATTTCCATTATTTAATATTTAATGTTAATTTGTGTGTAGATCCTTGGATCTTCTACTTCTCCTATTAACACCATCATTTTTTAACCTGAATATTAATTCTCAATATATAAATTTGCACGCCACCCAAGAACTCCAAAGATTTCAAATAAATCTGCAGAATAAATTCAAATGTCAGCAAAATGCAGGAAAAGATTTTAAAATTCCGTACTTTTAGAATAACCAAATTTTGGGATGTTACAAACCTACCCCCCTTAAATGAATCTAGACCAGAGATTAGGTGAAATAGAAAGAAAGGAGGTGGAGTTATATTGGCTAGCAATGGGTTCCTGGGTGTTGCTCGACGTATAGTCCTCTAGCTTCACAGAGGTGAAAATCTGCACAATAGGGGTTAGCACTTGGAGCAATCAGAAGGGGGGGGGGGAAAAACCTTGTTCTGCTGGATAGGTCGTAGGCTTCCAATCACTTGCTCTTTGACATTGTTGTCTTCACATCATCGTAGAATAGAGTAGTTGCATCGTCTACTAGACATATAGTTGTGGAATTTCATACCGGTAGGTGGGTAGCAATGGTCTGTGCTCTAGGGGGTAGAGGGCCTTAGGAATGCAGAGGTGCGATGGTGGTCCCATGTTAGTGATGAGTAATTGACACGTGTTCTGAAAGTTTGAGTTTGTTTTGAGTAGTTCGTACGTGAGTTTGCGACTAATGCAAATATCGATTACATTATCTTGAGCGGTGCTATGTGATGTATTTTCTTGTCTGTGATGGCTACAGGACTTTGAGGTGCAGTCATGGCGAGGCACGGGTTGACCGGATTAGGCACAGGCGATGTTGAGGTCGGAGCGGTCGGGATGTGCCGACGAAGTGGTTGCGAGGCTTGGACGACAAGAAATGAGGAAGCTTCCCGGAATGTGCAGCAGGGGCATTGTGGTAAATGCGCAAGGCTGCAAAGCGGAAGCAGATTCGATTCGAGTTAATGGGTAAAGCAATATAGTTGTTGGAGCTAATGGGTAAAGTGTGCTTGTGAACCCATTAGTGAGACTATAAAAGGAGAGGGGTAGACATAAGAGCAAAGTAGTAGTTAGGGTTTTGCTTTGTGCTTTCTCTTTTTCTTTGTGCTATCGAGGAGTGGGTGGAGATGGCAGAGGGTTATTCTGCTTTCTATCTCCTTGTGTGAGTTCTTGATTTTTGTTTTTGTGTTGCTCTCAGATGGAGAGATGGGTGTATGTCGGACCCGGATTTTTCAATCCGAAATCCTCTGTGATTATTGCACTAATCCCTGGATCAGTAGTTAGTGCACACAGTACATTGCTGAATCATACATACATCGCATACATCAAATATTACAATCCAAAGTTGGAAATACGCCACGTCGGGCAATAGTTTCTGAAAGGGCCCTAAGGCCAAATGTTATCGATCATCAAAGTATCACGGTGGAACAAAAGTAAGCCAACGCCACGTGCAAGCGGCGGGGAACATGTGTGCGTGTATATCATCTAGACTTAGATTATATCGTGCACACGACCTAAAGTCTAACTTGTGCGAGCCCAAAAGAAAGCATAGCGACGCCCTAATTATCATCGTTGATTCCTTCCTCCTTGACCGGGACATCTTCGTGGTCATAGTGACCCTGCGTTCCTGTCTCTGTTTTGATATTGCGAGTGTGAGTACACTATCCACCGTGCTCAGCAAGTTACCACACAGAATGCAGTAATTTATATGCTAGGCTAGATCAAGGGAAGGCTGGGGTTTGGTTGTTTGCCAAAAATTGCATGTGAATAACATAATTAAAATCCCTATGATCTAGCGACTTTTTTAATAAAAGTAAAGTGAAGTACTGACCTTTGTAATAGCGATCTGATTCCATCCACCATTACATGGCATCCGCATCATATAGCATCTTTCAGAGTTATAGCCACTTAACTTACCACTGGGACAAAACCCAGGCCAAATCCAAACTAGGGCAGTCCATCACCCTCTATTCTCCCATTCCTTTCACAAACCATTTCTGAAACATAACTATATCTAGTTAAGTATCCCATGTTCCGCCCATGACCGTGGGCACGGCTATTCGAATAGTTTTGACTCTGCGAGTGTGTAAACTTTCACCTGGCGATAATCCACTGTTGCCCCACCCGATTCCTTGGTCGGTGGTCAAAAGATTATCAAATAGTTCTTGGAGTTGGGTGGGGTCATTCTTGCCTCTGCTTCCTCTTCTTGTACCTCGACGCTATTTTAACCGGTAGCGAAAATTTGCATAAAAGAAAGGCAACAAAATCAAACCAAATAACACCAGAAATTCAAATGAACTCTAAAATTATGATTTCAGTTCCATTGGATATATCTTGAATTTAGACAATTTACAAATTTGTCTCACTCGATTGGAGTTAAAATGAAGAAGTTATAACATTTCAAAGTTCTCGGTTTACATAAAATCCTAAAATTATTAAACTCGACGGTGGGGCCCATCGACAATGAGCCACCCTTGCACGCCGACGGTGGCGGTCACGACCCGTGGGGCCCAGCGTGGCGCGGCGGGTTCTCTTGCGCTCGACGGGTGGGGCCCACTTGTCACAGAGCCCTGAACCCATTGCGGCTTAAAAGTGGGCCCACTGTCGACCCCACGAAATAAAAAAATGGCTCAACCAGCGGAGCCGGGGCTCGAGCAGCGTCGGGAGCCGTGGGGAAGAGAAGGAGCTGCGGTAACCAAGTGGGCGGGAGGCATTGCCTACCCTTATATGCGCTAATACCTCTTAAGGTATCTGTTGAGGGGTGAGCAAAGGTGGCCGAGGCCGAAGTCGGTGATGGCGCCCGGGCGGGGTGGCCGGAGAGGGGTGGGCGACGCGTGAAATGTGGTCTCGGTGCCGATGTGGGGCTCGTGGTGATGGCGACGAGGGTCGGGAGGCGCCGGAGGGTGGCCGGCGACGGTGCACGGCGGCGGTTTTGGGGTCCCGGCAGGGGACGAGTTCGTGGTGCCACGGAGGTGGTGTGGGAGGAGGGTGGGCTCGGGTGGGCGGAGTCGGCGGCGAGGAGGTCATGGGAGATGGGGAAGAAGCACTACGGGCGATTTTGGGCTTCTAAGGTTCAATTACCGCGGGAGAGGGAAAAGCGCGAGGAGCACGTAGAGAAGCTCGGGGAGCTTTATGGGCACGTGAGGAGGGCGGCATCGAGTGCCTCCCGTCTTGTCTTTTCGGCGTGCGGCGGAGCGGCGTGAGGGGGCGGCGAGGCGGCTGGCGCTCGCGTGGCGGTTTGGGGAGAAACCGCGGGCGGCGGCGTGCATGGGCGCCACGCGGAGGAAAAGCGCCGGCGCATGGCGTGGAGTGGCGGGCGCACGGGAAGGCGCGGTGGGTGGGTGGCGGCGCTTCGGACAAGACGGCGTGTAGGACCGAAATGGCGACAGAGGGGTGAATGTCGTTCTCTTCTAAAATCGCCCCAAAACTCGTTCACTAATTTTTCAAAAGATGAAAATTAATTCTCTTGAAAACTGAACGCATGCGATACTAAAAATTGACATAAATCGAGAGTAGCAAGTAAAATTTCAATTGAAAATATTTTCGTTTGATCTACATGCAAAATCGTCAAACATCAAGACAAGAAAAAAGAATAGCATTGTTAGTGAGAGCACCGAGAACCGCAGAAAATCAAAGCACGTGAATATGAGGCTCAAGCGATTGCAATTCACCCTAAACCAAAAGTAGCAAAGGCAGACGGGGCTTTGTTTGGCGGGAACAAAAGACAGAGAAAAGACAATGAGCCGCCGAACAGAAAATTAAAGACAAAAGATTAGAAAGCAGAGACTCAAATCTTTAGCCAAAAGAAATAGCCTCTCGCAAGAACTTTGAGCCAAAGCAAGTCGATTGATACTACTTTACTATCAAGACAAAACAACGAAAAGAAGATTCGGAGGTCGACCAAAAGAACTAAAGACACGCAAGTCTTTGGACAAAGCGAGACTCAAGCTGCAGACTAAAGAAAGCATTCTTCTTGCTGCACTAACAAAGCAGAGATTAGATCAAAATTATTCTCTGAAGGACCGTGAGATAGACTTCAACCAAATCAACCGATCACAATTAAAAGCGGAAATAGAAACTAGCGAGAGCACCGATTTTTGCGAATGAAAGATCAAGGAAGAGTATGAATACTAGTAAATATCATTCGATCGGGATGCTACACCCACGATGAAGAAAGAGAAGGCAAGCGCATTCGGTTCAATCTGAAAAGGCTCTGACTGACCACCCAAGCATAACATTGACAAAAGCGGAGGAAGCATCTCACGAGAGAACACAGAGAGCACAAACAGTGAGCATCTCAAAAGGAACAGAAGAAATTTCACTTCTTTCTTGAGAGACCAAAGAACATTTAATGAAAATGAAGTGATAAGAATTGCACAACTAGATGGAGAGCGAAATTTCATTCTTGAAACATATACTCTAGAGCTCTCAAATCGATACAAAATCACTTCACATCAAGAAGCATGAACCAAAGATGAACATTGGGCGTTGAATAAAATAGAGAGAACCAAAGCAAGAAAAACCAAGAGCACACAAAGAGGTGAAAGGAGAAACATCCCCATACGCATGGACATTAGAACCATAGGAATGATTACAAGACTTTCAATCCATCATCTCCCTCTCAATCCTCAAAAACACCAAGAGCCTCACAAGCTTCTTGGGAGGAACACAACACACACAAAGATATGAATAAGCTCTCAAGTGTCCTAAGGGTATGCAGCCCTCACCTCTATTTATAGCCCTTGGCTAACGGGTCTCCAACCCGTTACGCCGACTAAACCCTAACGGAGCCGTCTCCCGCTTATGCGCCTTGCAAAATTCCCTGCCGCCTCCCGCACCTTCCGGAAGCTTCGCGCTCCTTGCCTCGCACGCCTCGCAACCACCTCGAGTCCACGTTGTCTTCGACACATCCGACCGTTCTGACCTCAGCGCCACATGCGCCTAGTCCGGTCCACCGTGTCTCGCCACGACTCCGCCTCGATGTCCTGCAGACACACAGACAAGAAAACACGTCACATAGCACCGCTCGATACATGAACGCGCAAATAGCATTAAACAAGATCAAACATGTCGCAATATCAGAATATACATCCTAACACATACGACTAAGCTTGACCAAAGTCCGACCGAGCCTGTTGCACCCATGCAACGTCGGGGTCCGAACAAACCGACTCAAACTCGACTTTTGGAAACAGATGTCAATTACTCATCACTCACAATGGGATGACCCTCACATGGTCTCTCAATCTCCCCCTTGATGAGTATATTGACAAACACCGAAAAAGCACAAAATTGAGTTTGAAGAGTCTAACATGGTCCATAAGTAAAGAGTGAAGCTAATGACCATGTAGACAGAAGGAGCAAAAGAAAGAACATTTTTTCCTCAAAGCTCCCGAAGTGGCTTTTTCTACCACTATTCTCCCCCTTTTGACAATAAACCCATCAAGAATGTAGGAAGGAGAAAAAGTCATGAAAATAGATGAAAGGCTGATTTGATCATTTTTAAGTATGTAGAGCCATGAGAATTATCCAAAATGACCATCATGTATTATGTCAAGCCATAACATACAAGTATGCTTCAAAGATCATGACTAAGTATGTAAAGTGAAGCTAAGCAACATAAGGTATATTCTGAATTTTAATTGAAGTGCTTAGCAAGTCAAGTCAAACAAGAGTTTAGTCTAGCTAATGATATCCACAAATGATGCAAGCCATGTCAATAAGCTAAATGGAATCAAGAAGCTAGTGTTGAGCAAACTAGAGTGCTATTTGTTCAAGAATGATACAATTGTTGGAGTACATTGAACATTTTTAGCAATTGAGCACATTTGACATTTTTCTTTAGAGATCACATGGTTGTTTTCAACCATCTTTTTATTCAGCCATGTGCTAGACCTCAAGCCTTATGCGATCATTCCAAGCGAGAAGCTTAAGGAAATGATCTTGGTCATCAAAACTCCCCGAGTTCATGCCTTGTGCAATGGCAAGCGATCTCATGAGAAGGAATTGGTGAGATCGGTTTTTCGCACAAAGAGATCTTTTGCTTTTAATAGATTGTACTAACTTATGTGTCATCAAGAAACCAGATAGCTCAATCTATTGCTCAACTAAGATTCAAGACTCAACTCAGCCTATTTGACATGGCAAGAACCATAAAAAGATAACACAAAGCTGACTAGTCTCAAATATGAACAAGACATGAATTAGGTCAAAATTTAGCATTTTAATTAACCTATCATGGCAAAGACTTGACTACACATATAAAGTCATGATCAAATTAGCAATGGAGCATAAATCATGACAAGATATAATGTAATGAAAACATGTCATGAAAGTATAATAATCAAGGCTCCATTAAGTTATGTTACAAATCAAATGAAGAAAATCCAGCCCCCCTGAACTTGAGATACAACTTTTAGATCAAGTTGAGTTATGTCATCATTAAAATCTACAAGTTCCCAAATGAACTCCCCCTGAACCAAAGCAATAAAAAACGAGAAGCTGGCAAATATATCAAGAAAACAGGCAGTCCTTAAAGCATAGATAAGATGTAGAGGATACTAATGGCTCAGACTGACTCTTATCTACCGTATATGACTCCAGGACAACCAGCTGTCGAGAAAAACACACACTAGAGAGCAAACACGTACCCTGTCTACCCGAGGGTGGCAAAACCCTCGCTAGAACCTACAAGAAGTGAGTGAGCTCAACCTAGTGAGATAAGAAACAGCTATCCTGAAAGCACAAGATAAGAGTAAGAAGTCTAAGCAACTCGAAAGAAGAGACACACTCTAACCTATTTGGAAGGACTAAACCCCAATGCACCCGCAGATGCGATGCAATAGTAAGGAAATGAAGCATAATAAATATGATAAAGCAATAAAGCCCAAAGCTCCCCTCACAACAGTCGTAGGACAAACCACCCCAAGCTCTCCCAGAGTGAAAACCTCGTGCTATCCAAAGGCTTGGTGAAGATATCGCCAACCGGTGGTCACTCTCCACTGGCGGAGCACGATGTCACCCTTCTCTACATGGTCTCGAAGAAAATGATATCGATATCGATGTGCTTGGTCCGAGAGTGCCGCATCGGGTTCTTAGCAATTCTAATCGCAGACGTGTTATCGCAAAAGAGCGGAACACGATCGATAGCTAACCCAAAGTCCCGCAGAGTCGAGACCATCCAGCACTTGGCTACGAAAGAATCGGCCGCGAGAACGTGCTCGACCTCTGCGGTGGGCGTGCAACAGGATTGCTTCCTCGAAGACCAAGAAACGAGAGAAGTGCCAATGAAGCGGCGGTGCCCGGTGCTCTTCCTATCTATCCTACTGACCCAAGAAAGTCTACATCCGAAAAGGCTCTAAGAGATAGAAAGGAGGAGGAAGAGTACCAGATACCATAGTCAATGGTAGCTCGAAGGTACCGAAAGATGCGCTTCACCGCCTGGCGGTGAGACACACGAGAAGAAGCCTGAAACCGAGCACAAAGACACACCGAGAAGTGTATGTCCGGTCTCGAGGCGGTGAGGTACAGAGAGAGCCAATCATACTTCGAACTCCTTTTGATCAAGCGGCTCGCCGTCCTCATCACGGGTTAAGTGCGGTTTGTAGAAGCCATCGAGTCGACACCGCTTTCCATCACTCATGTCGAAACGTCTCGGGAGATCACGAGTGTACTTGCCTTGATGCAAGAAGGTACCCCCGAGTCTCGCTTGATCCGGAAGCCAAGGAAGAATGTCAACTCACCCATCATGCTCATCTCAAACTCGGTGCTCATGACATCCGAGAGGCGTGAAACTAGAGCATGGGAAGAGCCGCCAAAGATGATGTCATCGACATAAATTTGACGAGCAGAGATCATTGCTGTTTTGAATGAACAAGGTCTTGTCAACTTTACCCATCTCAAAATCATGCCTCAAAAGATAGGACTTAAGCCTCTCATACCAAGCTCTAGGAGCTCGCTTAAGTCCATACAACGCTTTGGAAAGCTTGTAGACATGACTAGGGTATTTGGGGTTCTCGAAACACGGAGGTCATCTCACATAGACTTCTTCCTCAATAAAACTATAGAGAAAGGCACTCTTGACTTCCATCTGGTAGAGCTTGAAACCCTTAGAAGTCGCAAAGGCAAGCGAATTCTAATGGCCTCAAGTCCGCCACAGGGCAAAGGTCTCCTCAAGTCTAGACCCTCAACACAGGAGTACCCCCGAGCAACCGCCTAGCCTTGTTTCAATGACTACCCCATCCTCACTTTGCTTGTTCTTGAACACCCACTTGGTCCCAATGATATTATGATCTCGGGGGCTCAACAAGCGTCCGCACCTTGTTTCTCTCGAAACTCTCTAGCTCCTCATGCATGGCATTGACCCAAGACTCGCCGATAAAGCATGACAAACATCTTTGGGCTCAAAGGAAGCTACTGAAGGCGGAGTGGAGACAGAAAAGTGACACGCCAGACTTGGAGCGTGTGACTCGTTCAAAGAGATCTCCAATCATCCGCTCGGAAGGATGAGATTTTGGATATGTCTTGGAGGTCTGGATGAGATGAAGAAGTGGCCTCTACCTCGTTACACGACGGGTAGGAACAGAGCCACTAGCTCCGGAAGAAGGTAAGGTGGTCGATCACCTCGAGGTGCGGTGAAGAAGGCACCTCAAGGGGTGGAGGAGGAACCGAATCGGGTAGACAACCCTCATCTCCATCATCCTCATCATCCACGAAGATGGTCTCGGATCGCTCTAGTGAACACGAGATATCGGGCCTAGTCCCTGACCGGCCTCATCAAGGTTACCTCCTGAGTTTCTACCATTTTGCTAGACTCAGGTTGGACCCTATAGGCATGCCAAGAAGTCGAGTAGCCTAGAAGGAGTCCATCACAAGAACGTGACTCGAACTTATCTAGGTTCCCGGACTTTTAATAAAACACTTGCAACCAAACACACGAAAATAGGAAACACGGGCTTTCGCCTGTATCTCAACTCATAAGAAGTGCGATGCAAGTGTGCTCAAGAAAACTCGTTCAAACATGGCACGCGGTGGCTATAGCCTCACCAAAACTTCATGTGTAGAGTACTCATCAAGAATTGTCCTAGCCATCTCGACTAAGGTACGGTTCTTCCTCTCCACAACGCCATTCTGCCGAGGGACGATGGAGAAGAGAACCGGTGCTCTACACTGCCTCACCACGAAACTCTCAAAGTAGGAATTCTTGAACTCCGTGCCATTGTCATCGCGGATCGCTCATAAGGCACCGGAAGCTCAATGAAAGCCTCACCGAAAAGACCTAGGAAATGTGAAAACGTCTCATCCTTCGAGGCTAAGAAAACACCCAAGAGTACCTCGAATAGTCATCGACCACAACAAGAACGTACCACTTCCCTCCCCGCCGACCGCACTCGATTTGGTCCAACTGTGTCCATATGGAGCGGTTGTCACGGTGCATCGGTCATAGTAGCGTGTGGGAGGATGGAAGCGGCAACCATCTTCTTGTCGGCAAGGAGCACAAACAAGATCTTTGACCATCTTGAGTTTCGTGAGACCACGAATGAGATCGTGGTCGCTAACTCGAGTCAAATGGTCAAATCCAATATGACCAAGTCTCCTATGCGGAAGGAAAGATCGCGGGACTCGAAGCAACCAAACAGGAGAGGATCACCGAAGACTCAATAAAATCAGCACGAAGATCCTCCCATAACGAGAAATCCCGCAAACCGACTCACCCAAGAATCAACAATTTTGCGGCGTTTTCTTAAAACTTACCTCGAAACCGTCATCGGTGGTCGAGAAACCGAAAGCAAATTCTAATGCGTTTACTCACCAAGGCAACATCTTTTAAAATAAATGAGTCATTAACGCGACAGTACCTTTGGCGATGACGTCGCCGCATTTAAGAGTCTCCAAAGGTGATAGTCTCATCACCTGAAGCTCGGGCTAGGGAAGAAAACCAACGTGAATCTCCGGTCATGTGTCGTGAACACCCGGAGTCTACGAGCCAAACCTTTCCCTTCCTCGTCCGTGAACCCGAGTCAAGCAGAGTAAAGTCTCGATCTTGGGGTAAATCAACGATGATTTTGGCACCCAATCCGAGTAATCGTCGGAGCGATGAAGTAGTCAAGCACGATCGACCTCTATCTACCCCACGCCTCCGTCGCTCAGAAGCGAAGGTCTATGAGCAGACTGAAGTCGCTGTCGGGTCCGACTGCTACGGACGAGCGAGTCGACGCACCGGCAACAGGCTGATCACGCCGCGGGTAGGCATCTCGATGGGGAAAACGAGATCTACCCTCAGGACGGCGGAAGTCACGACCAGAGGGAGCACGAGGACGAAAAACAGAAGACTCAGAAAAACCAAGTCCTCGGTGCTGCCCAAAGCTACCAACAGTAGCAAACCTAGACCTCGTGTTGGTCTTAGGCGCACTCAAGGTCCGGGGCGACCACGAATATGCCTAAGAGACTCAACACGGTCTCTTGGCGCGATCTTGCGCGCTTGAAGCAATGGTCAAACAAATGCCCATCCTTCCGGCGGAAGGTGCAATGATACTTTGCCTTCGAGGGTCAGAGCTGCAGTGAAATCACCTTGTTGCCGTAAATCCCTTGGACAAAGCCCGCTGATTTAAATTGAACTTTCTTGTTCTTGGGCTTGACCTCAATCACACCTGCGGCTACGGGTCTGAGCACGACAGGTGGATGCTTCCTCACATCCTTATGGAAATCATATCTTAGACCCTGATTGAACTTGCAAATCTTTGATTGGTCTAGAATAAGATTGAGCTTCTTCTTACCTCTTACAAATTTCTCGAGAGTGTTCATAAGGTACTGACACTCCCGAAAGAGAGAGGTGCAAGAGGAGCAAGGAGGAGAAGAAACAAGCAGAAGGTAAGGGAGCGGAAGAACAACCAACAGCGAGAGGGAAGGCGGCTTGTGCATGCACACCGACTTAGAAGGGACGATCCCCTTCGCTAGCAGTTGGTTCGCGTTGCTAGCGTCTCTACCTTACCCGGGGGCTTCTCCCCCTTCTCCACAACCACATTACAAGCACAAGGTGGCTTCTCTAGTAGGTCCTTAGTTAGCTTCACACATTTCTCATCCAATGCAATCAAGTTAGATTTTAGTTTGTTACAACTAATGCATGGTGAGCTAACAGGTCCTTAGAAGCAAACTGAGCCAACTTCTTATCATGATCAATCATTTCTTGAAGCTGTTTGGAAACAGATTCAAGCTCGTGATCGATTTAGGACAATTCACACATGAAGCAATAGGCTCAAGTAGAAAAGCTTGTAATTGACAATTTTATGATCCGCCTGCTTTAGGTTCATCTTCAAATTTTACAACTTTCACAAGTCTCGGGCAGATCGAGAAGCATAGTGTAAAGACCTCTAAAAGCATTATCCTTATCCTCACATGAGGTGCAAGAAATAGTCTCAACAGTAGAAGATGAAACAGGAGCTACCCTACTCATCTCAAGCTCAGCAAGTAGACTAACATTCTCTACCTTAATCTCATCAAGCTCAGAGGACAGACTAGCATGAGAGGTCCTTAGTTTCTCCATGTCTCCAAGCAAGGCACAGCATATATCACAGTCGTCACGGGAGGGAGCAGATATAAGTGAAGTAAGCTCCCGTGATAATCTATCTACTTCCTTCTCCAACTCGCTACATCTAGCTCTAGATCTAGCATGAAATCCTCCTAACTTAAGAAAAGCTTCATTTAGTTGGTCATAGGAGGGACATACCTCGTCGGAGTCGGAGTAGAGGTCGCTGTCGCTGATCTCGCCCTCGAGGGCCATGAAGCACATGCCGGAGAAGTCGTCGCCGCTCTTAGGTTCTTGATCACCCGTCCCGTCGTTGTCGCTCCATCCTTCTACCTCGTCGAGTTCGAGGTCGTCGAAGGCGGCGAGGACGCGGTGGAAGAGTTTCTTGGCCTTCCCAAAGTCGCGGAACGGCTTCTTGCCTTGCGTCGGGGTTGGGGCCTTCTTGTTGCGGTTCTTGTCGGAGTAGTCGTTCTTGCCGAACCGCCAGAGTCGACTTTGCCTTTCCCCAACTTGGGACGGTTTGCTCGAATGTGGTTGGGGCCACCACACTCAAAGCAAATCATCGGTCCTCTTCTCTTCCGTCCCTCCTCCTCTTGTAAGCATGAGAGAACTTACGAGCAAGGAGGGCCAGCTGTTCATCCTCTAACTACTCTAACTGATCATCAGTTACATCACAGAGAGCAGATAGGGAGAACCCGCTAAGAGAGTCTGCAGAAGAACCAGAAGCAGCAGTGGGATCAGTGATTAAAGCCATCGACTGAGACTTCGACCGACGAGAGACTATGTCAATCTCGTGAGTCTTGAGGCGCGAGTAAAGCGCATCAAGAGTCGTGGTCGAGAGGTCCGTGGTGTCCTTGATGGTGGTCACCTTCATTTCCCAAACCCTAAGATCGAGTCGGAAAGAATGCCGAGCGTTATCCGAGTCGGAGTATGTGAGACCGACGGCTCTGAGGTTGCTCGTAATCTTATGAAAGCGAGAAAAGCACTCGTCTAGGGACTCACCAGCAAGCATCTCGAATTTGCTGTAGTCACGCTTGAACTGGTCTTGTCGCACCGTCTTTATTTGGGTGGTGCCCTCATGGTAAGCATTGAGGGTCACCCAAATATCCAAGGCCGACGTCAGGTGAGAGATGCGATCAAACTCGCTTCTACTCAAACCCTGAACAATGATGTTCCTCGCTCTTGCGTTAGCCTCAACATCGACCATATTCCGGCATTGATGTTCTCATCCAGGGAACAACGAATGGACCTTGACCTTTCGCCAATGGCGTAGCCTCGAGCACGGATGTAGGTCTCCATCCGGCTCTTCCGAATGGAAAATCCATCCCATCAAAGATCGGGGCTTGGTCGAGTACTTGTCCGTCGCCATGGCTCTTGAGACCGGTTAAAGATCTATCAAGAAGAGCTAACCGGCTCTGATACCAATTGTAGGACCAATTGTAGGAGAGGAAAGGCTCTTGAGCACGGCCGGGGCGATTTTTGGGCTTCTAAGGTTCAATTACCTGGCAGGAGAGGGAAAAGGAAGCGCGAGGAGCACAGAGAGAAGCTCGGGGAGCTTTATGGGCGCTGGGAGGGCAGATCGAGTGCCTCCCGTCTTGTCTTTCGGCGCGGCGCGAGCAGGCGCGAGGGGGGCGGGGAGGCGGCCGAGCTGGCGCTCGCGTGGCGGTTTGGGAGAAACCGCGGGCGACGGCCGTGCATGGGTGCCACGCGGAGGAAAAGCGCTGAGCGCATGGTAGGGAGTGGCGCGGCGACGGGAAGGCGCGGTGGCGGCCGGGCGGCGCTTCGGACAAGACAGCGTGTAGGACCGAAATGGCGGCGAGAGGGGTGAATGTCGTTCTCTTCTAAAATCGCCCAAAACTCGCTCACTAATTTTTCAAAAGATGAAAATTAATTCTCTTGAAAACTGAACGCATGCGATACTAAAAATTTAGCATAAATCGAGAGTAGACAAGAAAATTTCATTTGAAAATATTTTCGTTTGATCGCATGCAAAATCGTCAAACATCAAGACAAGAAAAAGAATAGCATTGTTAATGAGAGCACCGAGAACCGCCGAAAATCAAAGCACGTGAATATGAGAACCAAGCTCGATTGCGAATTCACCCTAAACCAAAAGTAGCAAGAAGCAGTGTGGCTTTGTTTGGCGGGAACAAAAGGCAGAGAAAAGACAATGAAGCGCCGAATGTAAAATTAAAGACAAAAGATTAGAAAGCAGAGACTCAAATCTTTAGTCAAAAGAAATAGCCTCTCGCAAGAACTTTGAGCCAAACGCAAGTCGATTGATACTACTTTACTATCAAGACAAAACACCGAAAAGAAGATTCTGAGGAGTCCCGACCAAAGAACTAAAGACCGCAAGTCTTTGGACAAAGAAACCGAGACTCCAAACTGCAGACTAAAGAGAAAGCATTCTTGTCGCTGCAACTAACAGCAGAGATTAGATCAAAATTATTCTCTCAAGGACCGCAGATAGACTTCAACCAAATCAACCGATCACAATTAAAAGCGGAAATAGAAACTAGCGAGAGCACCGATTTTTGCCGAATGAAAGATCAAGGAAGAGTATGAATGCTAGTAAATATCATTCGGTCGGGATGCTACACCCCTGATGAGCGTAAAGAGAAGGCAAACCGCATTCTGGCTCAATCGAAAAACTCTTGACCGACCACCCAAGCATAACATTGACAAAAGCGGAGGGAAGCATCTCACAGAGAACACAGAGAGCACAAACAATGAGCATCTCAAAAGGAACACCGAAGAAATTTGACTTTTGCCGAGAGAGACCAAAGAACATTTAATGAAAATGAAGTGATAAGAATTGCACAACTAGATGGAGAGCGTAAATTTCATTTATCAAACATATACTCTAGAGCTCTCAAATCGATACAAAAATCACTTCACATCAAGAAGCATGAACCAAAGATGAACATTGGGCAGTGAATAAAATAGAGAGAACCAAAGCAAGAAAAACCAAGAGCACACAAAGAGGTGAAAGGAGAAACATCCCCATACGCATGGACATTAGAACCATAGGAATGATTACAAGACTTTCAATCCATCATCTCCCTCTCAATCCTCAAAAACACCAAGAGCCTCACAAGCTTCTTGGGAGGAACACAACACACACCAAGATATGAATAAGCTCTCAAGTGTCCTAAGGGGTATGCAGCCCCTCACCTCTATTCATAGCCCTTGGCTAACGGGTCTCCAACCCGTTCTACCGACTAAACCCTAACGGAGCCGCCTCCGCTTGTGCAGCCTTGCAAAATTCCCGTTTCGCCCCTCCCGCACCTTCCGGAAGCTTCCGCGCTCCTTGCCTCGCACACTCGCAACCACCTCGAGTCCACGCCGTCTTCGACACATCCGACCGTTCGACCTCGCCACCGCGCCTAGTCCGGCCCACCGTGTCTCGCCACGACTCCACCTCGATGTCCCGCAGACACACGACAAGAAAACACGCCACATAGCACCGCCGATACATGAACGCGCATAAATAGCATTAAACAAGATCAAACATGTCGCAATATCGTAATATACATCCTAACACATACGACTAAGCTTGACCAAAGTCCGACCGAGCTGTTGCACCCATGCAACGCGTCGGGTCCGAACAAACCGACTCAAACTCGACTTTTGGAAACAGATGTCAATTACTCATCACTCACAATGGATGACCTCACATGGTCTCTCACGGCGGCGCCGCTATCCAAGCGGGCAAAGATCCATTGTCCGAAGGCGGGCGCCGAGGCGAGCTGGGCCATGGGCAAGCGAAGGAAGGCGGGATGGAAAGTGCGGCCGGGAAAAGGGCGAGCGAGGAGAGGGTCTGGGAGGAAGAAAACAGAGCGGGGCGGGTCACAAGACAGAGTTTGGTAGGGGTTGGTGGGCGGTTCACTCAATTGACTTTTCTTTTTTTTTTTTTTTTTTCTTTTCTATTTCTTTTATTTAATTTCATTCATTTCTTTCACATGTTTGTAAATATGTATATATATTTCTAAATCCCAACTTTTAAGGGGAGCTCATCTACACATATTTATTCATTTAAAACCCCTTTTTATTATTTCCATTTTTCATATATAAATACTTATATTTACATATATTCTTTTCTATTTTATTTCTCTCATTTCTTTTGTAAAGATTTAACCCTATATATAATCCATTATTTAGGATCAACTATATTCTTTTGGCATCGGATCATCTTTTCGATTCTCCTTTTAATATTTTATGTTCTTTTATTTTATTCCTTTTGCCTATTGGAATTCTCAATTCTTTAATTAAGAAATGTTTTAAAGAGAATCAATTTCAAATCAAAATAATAAAGAATTATTGCAGGAAAATTTTATAATCCAAAATTTAACTTTTCGTGATGTTACAAACCTACCCCTTAAAAGGAATCTCGACCCCGAGATTCAGGCTAACTAGCGAACAGCCGGGTAGTCCCTCCTTAGCCGGTCTTCACGTTCCTGTGTGGCCTCCTTCTTGGAGTGATGACTCCATTGCACTCGCAGCGGATGGTTTGATTCTGGTCTTCTTTTCCACGTGTCCAATATCTTAATTGACGCTCCTTGTAGGTCGTCGCCTCGAGCTCCACCGCCCATCGGGTTTGATCTTCCGGCACCAAGACATTTCTTGAGTGAGACACATGGAAGACGTTGTGTACATCGCTAGACTTGCGTGCAACTCAAGCCGGTAAGCCACTTCTCCTTTCTTAGCTATGATTGAAATGGTCCAACATAGCGAGGGGCAAGTTTGCCTTTGACTTTAAATCGTCTGATCCCTCGTAGGGGTGACACCTTCAAGTAGACATGGTCTCCAATTTCAAAACTTAATGGCCTTCTCCTTTATCTCGCATAACTCTTCCGCCTAGACCGGGCACCAATAACCGATCTCGATTAGGCGAACTTTCTTCCGCTAGCTTGTAGAGTCAGCCCAAATATATATCCTTCCCTACTTCGACCAATGTAAAGGGTGCGGCACTTTCTTCCTCGACAATGCCTCAAAAGGGGACATCAAGGTCGGTTTGGTAGCTATTGTTGTAAGCGAACTCGCATACTAAGCAGACACTTATCCCAGTCCTTGGAGAAATCCAAGGCACAAGCCCGAAGCATGTCTTCCAATATTTGATTTACTCTCTCTGTCTGACCATCCGTTTGGGGGTGGTAGGCGGTGCTAAAATCCAGATGGGTGCCAAGGGCTTCGTGTAGGCTAGCCCAGAAATGCGAGGTAAATTGGCACACCGTGTAAGCACACGATGCGGGACATGTATAGTTCTGCCAATTTGTCTCCCTTGTAAGTTGTCTTGACAGGGATAAAATGAGCAACCTTGGTCGCCTATCCACCACGACCCAAATGGAGTCGTATCCCACCTTGTTCGTGGAAATCCTGCTATAAAATCCATCCCTACTTCTTCCCACTTCCACTGGGGTACTTGTAATGGTCAGAATAATCCCGCTTTGGTCTCGATGTTCACCTTCACTCTCGACACACATCACACAGCTACATGTTCGCCGATGTCCCTCTTCATACGTGGCCACCAAGACCACCGCTTCATGTCCCGATACATCTTTGTGCTCCTGTGATGGAGAGAATATGCCGAGCTATGAGCTTCCTTAAGTACCAGCTCCTTAAGGCCTTCCTGGTGAGGCACAAAGATACGTGTTCCGTACCTCAAAACTCCTTGTTGATCTACAGATATTTTAGGCGCCTTTCCTGCTTCCATTAATCTTCTCATTCTCAAAGCAGTCGGGTCCTCTTGTTGTGCAGCGATGATCCTCTCTTCTATACTTGGTCAGATTTCGTTGTCGCTAGGGTGCCTTCTTCCACTATTTCCAAATTCAAGGCCCTCAATTCCTCAGATAGCTCGGGTCGTTGCTCTTACATCAGATTGGTATTGCAATAAGCCTTCCTGCTTAATGCATCCGCCACTACGCTGGCCTTGCCTGGGTGATAGTGGACACTCAGGTCATAATCTTTAATTAACTCTAGCCATCTCCTTTGCCTCAGATTAAGATGTGACTGGGTGAAGAAATACTTGAGGCTCTTGTGATCTATATATATATCACAGTGATTGCCGATCAGGTAATGCCTCCAGATTTTTAAGGCATGAACCACTGATGCTAATTCCAGATCATGGGTGGGGTAGTTAGCCTCATGAGGGCTTAAGTCGCCAGATGCATATGCCACAACCTTGCCTCCTTGCATCAAGACGCACCCCGGCCCTTGATGGGAAGCATCACAAGATACTTCAAAATCTTTGCGTACATCGTAGGACTAGCACTGGGGTGGTAGTCAATCTTTTCTTGAGCTCTTCAAAGCTTCCTTCGCAGGTTTTGGTCCATTCAAACTTCTGTTCCTTCTTGAGTAGCTGGGTCAATAGCCTAGCTACTCTAGAGAATCCCTCTATGAATCTTCTGTAGTATCCTGTCAATCCAAGAAAACTTCGCACTTCAGTAACAGAGGAGGGTTGCTTCCACTCTGTCACTGCGGCAATCTTGGCGGGATCAACTGATACTCCTTTTTCGGACACTATATGTCCCAGGAAGCTGATGTCACTTAGCCGTAATTCACACTTGCCGTACTTAGCATATAACCGATGTTCTCTTAGCTTCTCTAGCACTAGGCGAGATGCTCGCATGCTCGTCTGCCGCCTTGGAGTAGATAAGGATGTCATCAATGAACACCACTACAAACTTATCTAAATATTCCATGAACACCTTGTTCATGAGATTCATGAAATAATGGGTGCATTTGTCGACCGAAAGATATGACCGAACTCATACGGTCCATATCTAGTGGTGAAAGTCGTCTTGGGTATGTCCTCACCTAATTTTCATTTGGTGGTAACCCGATCTCAGATCTATTTTAGAGAATATGGTAGCTCCACCAAGTTGGTCAAATAGATCATCGATCCTGGGAAGGGGGTATTTATTCTTGATGGTTACTTCATTTAATGCCCGGTAATCCACACACATCCTAGCTGCGCCATCCTTCTTCTTTACAAATAGTCTAGGAGATCCCTGTGGTGAGGAACTGGTCCGATAAACCTTTTCTGCAGGTTCCTGAGTTGGGTCTTGACTCTTCCAGCTTCTTCCACCGTCATCCTATATGGCCTCTCGGAAATAGGGGCACACGGCTTCAAATTAATAACAAACTCTAGGTCTCTATCTGGGGGCATGCCGGGTAGGTCTTCGGGGAATACTTCCTGATAATCTTGCACCACTATCATTCCTTCCAGGGGTACATCTTCGCAATAATATATTGCGCGGCCCCAGTGGTATGGTCGGTCCACTTTCACAACTATGGTCATTCCAAGACATTTAGTCAGCTTCATTGTCCTAGAGGCACAATCTATAACCCCTTTATATCAGGCTAACTAGTCCATTCCTAGTATAATATCCAGGGTCTGGGAACTTAGTACTATCAGGTCTGCGGGAAAGCTGCACCTTTCCATAACAATTGTTACCCCAGGGCACACTAAGGTGGCTGTAATCATACCAGCTGGTGACTTAAGTACTACTGGCCTCTTTAGAGGATAGGTAGGTAACCCTAGTTTGTCAGCATACCCCTTGGATATAAATGAATGCGAAGCTCCTGAATCAAATAGAGTTTGTGCTGGTATGGACTTGATGAGAACGCACTGCCAGTGGGACTCACGCTTCCTCGACTTCTTCCGCCGTGACATGGTTGACCCTACCACGGTTGGGCATTGGGGCATTTCTACTGGCTTGAGATGTCTGAGGTCCCTTGCCGGGCGCTAAGGCTTGACTGTGAACAGGGGCATTCTGTTTGTGTGGGCATCTATTGGCAAAGTGTCCCTTTTCACCGCAGCTGAAGCACTTATAGCTTGTGGTCTGACCTGAGCCAACATTTTGGCGTCCTTGCATTGAACTGCCACTGCGATTAGGCGATGAGGCTGAGGGTTTGAACTGGTTTGGCCTTGAGAAGTTAGAGTTGTTGAAGAGCTTTTGGACAAACCTTCCTTGTGGTGGCATTGTCGCCATCTTGCGCTTACTACCGGCCTCCAAGTTCTTCTTCTCGTTTTCGGGATCGCTTTGTTCACCAGTTGATGAAAGCTGGGAAAGTCTTGGACGATCAGCTACACCCTTAGCTCTTCATTCATACCCTCAAAGAATCTGTCAATTTTCTCCTCCTCCTCTGCTACGTCCCTCGAGGCGTAGCGGGAAAGCTGTGTGAACTTGGTAAGATACTCATTAACTGACATGTTCCCCTGTTTGAGGGTACGAAACTCGTTCCTCTTCATCCGCATTACTCCGGTCGGAATGAAGTTGGACTTGAATGCCGTCTTAAATTTCATCCATGGTATGGCCTCCATGTCATTGTCTGTGGAGGTCTCTTCTTGTCCTCTAGCGGCAAGGTAGTTCTCCCACCGCTTGCTTGCTCCCCGGAGCCGATGAGTGCGAATATCACTTTATCTTCTTAGTGCACTTGGCTAGGCGCAGTTTCCTTCAGATCCGAAGCCAATCCTCGCCGAGAGGTTCGTCGGCGTAAGAGAAGGTGAGGGGCGGGTTCTCTCGAAATCGGCCAGTCACCTGGACCTACTGGAGCCACCTTGTCGCCCACTAACAATGGCTTGCAAAGAATCGGGTTTGCCGCGCCATGACCGTGCCATCGTGGGATTTGTCGGTGGTGGTGGGAGGTCGGCCTTGATCTTGCACCGGCCCACACCTTGTTGGCGAGACCCTGTGGGTGGAGTCAACCTCACTTTGGTTGTGGGTGGCATGAGTGCAGGCCATAGTTACCCTCCGCCGGCCATCTGCAGCTATATTTATACATACAATTGGCTTAGCACTAATGCTAGGCAAAGCAAAAGAAGCGCCAACTCAAAGAAATAAAAGCCAACAAGATAAACGACAAAAGCAATTTTAAACACAAGGCCGATTTCTTAGAATAAACACCACATAGCCGACTTCTAATTTGGACTTACAATTACAACATAATTAATTAAAGTTCGACGGAATAGCTACTACGATACAGAAGGTCTTGGACAACATGCTACGATACACCCCTTAGTACTTGCGCTACGCCACGCAAGTACTGCACCACCCGATCTACTCCTCCATGTATCCGGCGCCTGGGCTGGAGGGGCTGTAAGTCGGCGACTGGGAGCGGGATCGACTGCCGCTAAACTCGGAGGGGTCGGTCTCGGAACGCGAGCGGCTGCGGCTGCGGTGTGACCCTCCGTGGCCCAGAGCCGATCGTGGTCCCGGAGGTCGCACGCTCTGCGTCTGATGGTGGTGCGGGTCCGCGCCCCTAGCCGGGCCGGGCGGGAGGTGCCGGAGTAGCAGCGGAGCCGGGACCCGCCGCGATCGTGCTGCGCTGCTGCTGCCGCCTTGACCGCCGCCAAGGCTCGCCAGATCGAAAGCAAGCCGCCCCGAGGGTCGCCATCTCCGCAGGCCGGGAGACAAGGTGTGCTTGAGAGTGGTGATCTCCTCCGAGCGGCCGGTGAGCCGAGCCCATAGCGGGTGAGATCAACCTGATGCGTAAGCATCGGGTTGTCCTCAATAACCGGCAGGTAGGTCTCGTTGTACTGCGCACCCTCCTGGTGCGATGGAAAGTAGAAGAATGGCGTGTGCTACAGCTTGGTCTTGTATACGTCGCAGAGTCGGGCAGCAGCGAGACGGTGCAGACTGGTGGCCGCCACCTGTGTGCTCTGGTGTGCTCGGTCCGGGAAGACGTGAGGGGATCTGCTCGCTCTTGGCGAGATGAACACCTCAACCACCCAAAGACTCCACTCCACGGCCACGCCTTGCGGCCACGGTATATGGGCTGGTCCTTATAGCCTGTAGTGCAAAAGCTCATGAGGAGGTGGCGAACTCCCCGTGGGGGAGGCCGTGAGACAGAAAGTCCCAGTTACCCTCCGCTGCATATCCCGCCATCTGTGGAAAGAATTACTAGTGTTAGTAACATTTCAAAATATTCAATGAAGATAGAATAGAGCAGAACTAAGGAGGATAGGAGAAGAAATAATACGCTATATTTTTGGAAACTCTTTTCATAACTTTTGTAAGAGTATAATCCTATCCCTTGTCTACGTCCATACTAAGGCCTTTACCCTACAACAGATGCTCGATATCACTTGCTGTCGGACCCGATTTTTCAACTGAAATCCTTCAGGATTATTGCACTAATCCTCGGATCGATGAGTTAGTGCACATAGTACATTCTTGAATCATACATACATCGCATACATCAAATATTACAATCCAAAGTTGGAAATACGCCACGTCGGGCAATAGTTTACAAAAGGGGCCCTAAGGCCAAATGTTATCAGTCATCAAAGTATCACAGCGGAACAAAAGTAAGCCAACGCCACAGGCAAGCGACTGGGGGAACATGTGTGCAGTGTATATCATCTAGACTTAGATTATATACGTGCACACGACCTAAAGTCTAACTTGTTTGAGCCCAAAAGAAACGCAAGCGACGCCCTAATTATCATCGTTGATTCCTTCCTCCTTGACCGGGACATCTTCGTGCTCATAGTGACCTGCCTCTGTCTCTGCTTTGATATTGCAGTGTGAGCACACTATCCACCGTGCTCGACAAGTTACCACACGTATCGAGAATTTACATGCTAGGCTAGATCAAGAGAAGGTGGGGTTTGGTTGTTTGCCAAAATTGCATGTGAATAACATAATTAAAATCCCTATGATCTAGCAAACTTTTTTAATAAAAGTAAAGTGAAGTACTGACCTTTGTAATAGCGATCTGATTCCATCCACCATTACATGACATCAGATCATATAGCATCTTTCAAATTATAGCCACTTAACTTACCATCGACAAAACCGGGCCAAATCCAAACTAGGGCGTCCATCGCCTCTATTCTCCCATTCCTTTCACAAACTATTTCAAAGCAGAACTATATCTAGTTAAGTATCCCATGTTCGCCCATGACCGTGGGCACGGCTATTCGAATAGTTTTGACTCTGCAGAGTGTGTACACTTTCACCAAGCGATAATCCACTGCTGCCCCACCCGATTCCTTGGTCGTGGTCAAATAGATTATCACATGACTGCTCGTAATATCTAGTTCCACTAGTCATCTCACCCTATGGGTCGCTCCCACTTGCGGTGGGTCCCATACGTTGCACGGATGTTCACCACGGCTACTAGCATTATGCGTGCTCCACTCCCCCAATGCTAGTACGGTGGTGAACGCCACCTCCACTCGGTGTCCCTTTAGGCCTCCTCGCCCATGCATAACCACGCCTATCCACCACCGGTGAGATGAGTCTGGGAGTTTCGATACCGCTACTTAGCCAAGTTGTATTTTATGACATGTGGTTGTACTGTTTTACACTGCTAACATGACAAGATTCATCCTTAGTGTTACCGGTGGTTCTACCACATTCCAAAACTTTGTGCTCCCACCGCACCACATTCCAAAGCCCCACATCATCCACCCGTATACTAAGCAAGTTTGGGGATTTTGGGACATAAAATAATAGTTCCAAACTTTTCATCAGTCATTCCCACCATGACTGCCCAAATCATTTTCCATATTGCATGTGAGAGTTTTCGGGACAACTAAGTGTCCCCGATTAACTAGCATGACTAAGCAATTCGCTACGTTATACTCTATTTGGGGAAAACTATCTTATACTAGTTTTACTACGGCGACAAGGTTCACATATATCAACATGTCTCAACGGGTAATACTAGCAAGCATAATATTGGATGTATAACTATATTCGGAAAATCTGAACATGATATACCACATAAAATAAAGCATGCACATGGATAATTTAAAAGAAATAATTTGCGAACTGGGTTCAATATGGTCAAAGTGGTAACTCGCCTTGGTCACAAGGTTCTTGGAGTTAGTGCCGGGTCACCGCTGCCTCGCTTCCTCTTCTTGTGCCTCGTACACTATTTTAACCGCGAAAATTTGCATAAAAGAAAGGCAACAAAATCAAACCAAATAACACCAGAAATTCAAATGAACTCTAAAAATTATGATTTCGGTTCCATTGGATAGATCTTGAATTTAGACGAATTTAGAAATTTGTCTCACTCGATTTGGAGTTAAAATGAAGAAGTTATAACATTTCAAAGTTCTCAGTTTACATAAAATCCTAAAATTATTAAACTCTGACAGGTGGGGCCCACTGACAGCGAGCCACCCACGCACGCGCTGACGGTGGCGGTCGCTGACCCGTGGGGCCCGCGTGGCAGCGGCGGGGTTCTCTTGCGCTCGCTGATGGGTGGGGCCCACTTGTCACAGCCCACAGACCCATGCGGCCGACAAAGGGGCCCACCTGTCACCCCATGAATAAAAGAATGGCTCAACCAGCGCGAGCCGGGGCTCGAACGCCACGGAGCCACGGGAAGAGAAGGAGTGCGGTAACCAAGTGGGCGGGAGGCATTGCCTACCCTTATATGCGCTAATACCTCTTAAGGTATGCTGGTGAGGTGAGCAAAGGTGGCCGAGGCCGAAGTCGGTGATGGCGTCGGCGGCGAGGGGTGGCCGGAGAGGGGTGGGCGACGCGTGAAATGTGGTCTCGGTGCCGAGGTGGGGCTCGTGGTGGTGGCGACGAGGATCGGGAGGCGCCGGAGGGTGGCCGGCGACGGTGTGCGGCGGTTTTGGGGTCCTTCGACGCCAAGCAACGCACGGTCCCCGGGAGCTTGGGAGGCGGGGGACGAGTTCGTGGTGCCCGGAGGTGGTGTGGGAGGAGGAGTGGGCTCGGGTGGGCGGAGTCGGCGAGGAGGGTCACGGAGACGGGAAGAAGCACCACGGGTGATTTTGGGCTCTAAGGTTCAAACCACCGGCGGAGAGGGAAAAGGAAGTGCGAGGAGCACGAAAGAAGCTCTGGGAGCTTTATGGGCGGGAGGGCCAGATCGAGTGCCTCCCGTCGCCTTTTCTGCGGCTTGAGCAGCAAAGGAAGTGGCGGCGGGAAATGGCGCTCGCGTGGCGGCTTGGGGAGAAACCGCGGCGACGGCAGTGCATGGCGCCACGCTGAGGAAAAGCGCCGAGCGATGGTAGGGAGTGGCGCGGCGACGTGGAAGGCGCGGTGGCATGGCGCGGCGCTTCGGACAAGACGGCGGCACTTCTTGTCAAGCAGGGCAAAGATCCATTGTCCGAGCCGAGGCTGAGATGAGTAATGGGTGGCAGCGGGCGTGGTCTTGGTCTACTGGGGAAAAGGGCGAGCGAGGAGAGGGTCGGGAGGAAGAAAACAGAGCGGGGCGGGGTCACAAGATGTGGTTGGGTGGGGTTGGTTTGGGCGGTACGTAATGATTTAATTTTTCTTTTTTTTTCTTTTCTATTTCTTTTATTTAATTTCATTCATTTCTTTCACATGTTTGTAAATATGTATATATATATTTCTAAATCCCAACTTTTAAGGGGAGCTCATCTACACATATTTATTCATTTAAAACCCCTTTTTATTATTTCCATTTTTCATATATAAATACTTATATTTACATATATTCTTTTCTATTTTGTTTCTCTCTCATTTCTTTTGTAAATATTTAACCCTATATATAATCCATTATTTAGGGTCAACTATATTCTTTTTGGCACTGGATCATCTTTTCAGATTCTCCTTTTTAATATTTTATGTTCTTTTATTTTATTCCTTTTGCCTATTGGAATTCTCAATTCTTTAATTAAGAAATGTTTTAAAGAGAATCAATTTCAAATCAAAATAACAGCAATTATTGCAAGAAAATTTTATAATCCAAAATTTAACTTTTCAGGATGTTACAGTGTAATAGTGGAAAACACTGAGTAATCGTTCATGCATTCATTTCAATCTAAGAAATCAAGTTTATGAGATGTTTTGAGTTTTCAGTTCGCTCTCTGTTCTTCGCAGCCTTCTTCAGCTCTCGATGTTTTTGTTGATTTCTTGATTCTCTAGCTGCTGAATGTTTATGCTTTGAACTAAGAATTTACTCGAGATCACTTGAACATTCCATTTTCGAGAACAGAAAGAAGAATCAAGAAGTTTCCTCTCTTCCCAAATTTGGTGCAACTTTTCCCCTGTTCTTGGTTTTCTAGGGTTAGAAGTCAGGGGACTTTTGCCCTTTTGGTTTTCTAAGGGGAAACTTGAAAGTAATGTGTGGTTCTATCTTCAGTAATTATCCACTTGCTAACTTCAATGTTTCTTGAGCCAAGAATCCAAGAATCTTGAGTATTTCGAATCTTGGTCATTGTCTACTGGGTTTTCCCAGAAAATCCGAATTTCCTATTTTTATTAGATCTTTGTCTGTAATTTCTTCTCAATAAGGTCAATATGCTGTTTAGGATGATGTCCTGTTCAATTGACCCGAGAAGAGCAGCAAAACGCATTGAATTTCTTGATTTTTAGCAAACTCTGGAGTTTCTGTTTTTCAGTCTGTAGCGTGCGGTACTACCTCTTTTTCACGTCGGTACTACCGCCCGACAGCAGACACCTCCTCGACGGCACTACCGCTCGGTGACCGAGTTCATATGTGGTACTACCGCTCGGCTTGATTACAGACTATCGCCACGGTAATACCGCTCCTCCTCATGGTACTACCGTCTCATGATCCGACCGCCCTAAACTAGTTTTCTGGACTGTTTCTCTCTGGCTTTGTTTGTTGTTCTTCTCTACAGTTTCCAGTGAGTTTTTACCTTCTGTCTTTATAGTTTCTATAGCTATCGGAGAAGAGAACGGTGAGAATACTTAGGGCCATTTTTGAAGGCACCATTCACCCCCCTCTGTTGCCATTTTGGTCCTACACAATGGGAAAGGAAATATAGCAACAACTGGCCGACATATGTACAAAGGATAGATGTCACGCACCATAAAAGATGCATGCATATCGCTATGATTAAATTAACATGGTAATTTGAAGTATATGAAATTCCCATAAAATTACACAATTAGGTAGACTGTGTCGGGAGGCTTCACATAGAATTTTGTAATTTTTGGAGCTCGTTTGCTATATATAACAACTCTTGCAAATAACTCAATAGTACGATGTTTTGAGCAAAATTCAGAATGGATAAATTATCAAAAAATTACACAATAAAGTACGTTGTTTCAAAAGTTGCACATAAAAGTTTAGAAATTTTCGAGTTCATTTGCTATATTTAAAAATTAAAACAAATATAACACACAAAATAGTATTTAGACAGGTAATTAAGCCGCCTAATTATCTCGTCAGATTGTGGTGGGCTACAGCCACTTGTCATCCGGTGGCTAGGTGGCGGGTGCCGGAAGTCGCCACAGTCTGTGCCTAGTGACGGGTGGCGTAGTGCCATTTTTCTATTTTCATGCGATACAACTATTTTTATAAATACGGATGCAAATGTGTTATATATGTCAAAAATTCCGATCTACTGGTAGCGTATTAGTCACGTCTTTGTTTTTGCTAAAATTGGGCCAATCCAATTACGGAGCAATCCGATGACAAAGCAATGGTAAAATACGAAAGTGCGAAATATTGTGACGTAGACCAAAATTTCTTCTCTAGAAATGAAATGCTGAATTTGGCCTACAAAATTACGTGGAAACTCTGCTTCGAGTATATCAGATACTCTCGTTAACAAATTAAGGTGCTAACGTTATCAATTGGATTAACAACAAATTGAAAGGTTAGCATACTTATTATTATTTATGATCTCTAAAGTAATCTAATCACACTGAGCTATTTACCCGTGGTAATCCATATAAATTAATTACTATTCCAGATTAGGGTTCCTGTGAAAATTGGAAGGTCGCTCGCGAGAGAGGAAATCTACCATGTCCCTCCAAAGAGCAGAAATTCAAAACGTAGCCCCTACGGAGCCTCGTCCAACGGTCATATCGTGGAGAGAGGCGGTGCCTTTGCATCCAACGGTCGGAAAGAATCATCCAAGTAGCAGCCAAGAGGCCCTTCTATGTCTTCCATTTCCATCTCAACCCCCACTTCTCCCAAGTCTCTCTCTTTTTCCCCTTTCCTCGTTGCTTTACTCCCACGAGACGAGCAGGCGGCGGCGGAGTCCTCGGCGACGACGAGGACGGCAGGAGCCTCCTCCTTCGATTTGATCCCAAGATCGTGCGGGGGGCCTGAAGCCTCCGCATTGGGCGCAAGCCCTCCTCTTGGCATCGACGGAAACGAGGAAGACGAGGGGAGGCGCCGAGGCGGTGGCGCCTCGTGCGTTTCCATGGTCCCCTCTTCGGCTTCCTCCAGCATTGCCTTCGTCCCAATGGCCATGAGATGGTGGGTTGAGGAGGCGGCGACGGTGGAGGGGCTCACGTGGCCGGTGGCCGCCCAATGCAGCCGCGGTGGTGCTGGCTTGGGCGGAGCACGCGAGCAGACCGCATGCCCTCCGTCTCCTCGGAAGCGACGACGGAAGCAACATCGCCGACGAGCGCTAGCAGAAGTGGGAGGCGCTGGTGCGTGGTGCCTCCTATTCCGTTGCTCCCCTTATCGTCTCGCCGTGGCCATTAAAGGGAGGGGGCGAGGATGTGGCTGCGGCGGGGGAGGACAGAAGAGGAGAAGATGCCGGTGAGAGGTGCAGCAGAGTTGGAGCTCGATCTCCATGTTCGTCGCCAAGCAGGGGCGGAGCCACCGGGTAGGCTTCGTTAGGCTTCAGCCTACCCTCGGCCCGCCCCGAACCCCCTATAGATGAGCCTGCCTAGCATCGAGGCAGGCCTGTGCGCGATGCTGCTGCGGGCGGAGAAGCGGCGCAAGGAGCCGGCGGCGGAGGATGTTGCGGGGGAGGGGGAGTACGGCGCTGTGCCCAGGGCCTCTATCAGATCCGACGTCGACCCTGATGCGTGCAGTGAGCATTTTCCTTTTCTCTTTCGTTTCTGTCAGATTGGGAACTCGCTGAGTGTGCTACTAATCTTTTGACCATAAAATACTTAGTTGAAGGGATCCCTTGATGTTTTAGATATTAATTGCATCACACACTGGAATGCCTTGATGTTGACGATTGTTTTCTGATTAAATCACAGATGCTACTTGAACCCCTTGATCTGTTGAAGAAAGTAGATGCCCAGATCAATTTTGCTAAAGGAGTCCTTGAGGGGGTAGGTGATTAACTTTGCTATAATATGGGAGATGGGGATAACGTAGTCATTTGGGATAAAGCAGATCTTACTTGAGGAATGTGGGGGACCTAGCAGAGAAGATTGACATAGGAAGACTGGCTTCTCCGTCATTACTGAAGCTAATTTGTGATGCTGCAAGGCCAAATGGTAGAACCAGTGAAGGAAGACGGAGTACAGAAATATGGAATGAAATCGAACAATTTCTTGAGGTAAATCATCTCAATATAAAATTATTTTATGTTGCCTAGTGCATACATATTCTACTATTAGCTAAATAAAAGGTCGATCTGCTAAATTTTGTAGAGAATCTCACTTTGGTTTGCCGATCCGTCAAAACTTGCATGCTTCCTCACCATTCAAGCTGGCACACAAATATCTGGAGCATTTGGTTATACTGAAGACCCTTTTGAAATGCATCAAGAAGTTGCTGAGAAGTTTTTGCCATTGTCTTTCTCATTTCTGCTGTTTCTACCAATTGATTCTAGGGAGATTGGAGCATTTGCCCCATACATAAACATGGAATTTGATGATTTGCCCCATTTGTCTCATTGACATGTGGACCTTGGATCTACATGTCATTGAGACATTATAGGGCAAATCATCAAATGCAATGAAAGGTGTGGCAAAAGATCAATTACCTCTTGATTCTATTGCAGATTGGGATAGAGCACTGAATTCATTGAGCCAAAATACAAAGGAGGAGCTATTGAGGAATACAAGCACTCAGGTGTATCCTTCAGTCAGTTTTGATTTTGTGCAGAAATCGTAACCCTTTTCATGCCAGGCTTTGATAAGTCTGAAATCAAACTATACCAAGCCTGAAGACCCTTTTTTAAGAGATCATGCTGTCTTGATACAAACTTACATGGTTTTTGGAGTCTTTTGTAACCACAAAGGTAGAACCCCCAAAACGATAACAAAAAGGCTAGCCCAAATCCTTTGATGTTCAATACTCCAAGGGAAGAACGAGATCTTTTCGTGCTTAAATTAGTGGCATGAGGAGCTGATTAAGGTGTCTAGATCATTTGACTGGCTGATTGGTCCGCAGATAGGGGCTAAATAAATATCTAGCCTTGTCATGCTGAACTATGGTTGGTGAATTGTGACTGGTCATTTTAGTCGTTGAGATGTTTCTTCCGTATATTTCTTTCGTTGTCTATCATGGGGGCTATGAAGGCCATAATAGTCCAATCTCCTTTATGTTTATTTGCCTATATCGCTGGATTTCAGGTAGAAATGTGACAGTCATATGCTTATAGTGGGTACTTGTTGAATTCAAAGTGAGAGACAATGATTGCTTGAACCTTTCCTTGGTTTCAGAGTGAAACTATGTCTGTGTTTTGATGTAGGGGTGGGGATTCTACCATATGCTTGCCAATAGGGAACAACTGCCATGTTTATATTGAATGTTCATGATCATTCACAATTAGTTATCGTATCAACTGCCAAGTGTAAGTCTCCCTGTTCGCCGATGGCATTAGATGAGTACCTATTTAGTTTATTGTTTCGATTTTTGTAGTTTTATGGTTCAATGCTCTGTTGATTGCTAAGATTCCGTAGTAGCCAACATATTGTGTTGAACAGTGAATGGTTCGATAATTGCTGTGGTTAATTAGTTTTTGAAGACTTAAAAGAGTGCTTAGATTGTTTCTTGACACAATTCCGGCAGTTTTATAGTGCTTCATTGTGGGAAATCAAAATTACATAGGAGCTGGCATTCTGTTTTGAACGGGCAAAGATCGCACATTTCTTGTAGTTATTTGGTTTTAGATTACTTGGGTGAAGGCCTATTGTTTTCTTGCTCAATCCTTGCAGTTTTATATGGGTTTAATCTCCGTGTCCTGTCAAAAATTATATAGGTTCAGTGTGTTATTGGACATATTTTGTTTTGGATAACATATGTGACGACCTACTTGATTTCCTGTCTTCTATTCTTGCAGATTTATGGTTCTATTTGTTATCCGGCTGCCATAATTAGGTAGGACAGTCGTATTAGATAGGCATGTGTTTTTCGCAATAAGTAATCTACTAATCTAACTTCGAACTTACAATGCACCAGTTAATTCTTCTTTGCATACTGCTTTCGCATGTGCCATATTTACAGCTCCAACCGAGCCTAGAAGATTGTTGCTGTTTTTACCTGAATAATTTGTTCAGTGAGTAAGTTTTCACTACTCTATGATGTTTTGCAGTCTATTGCGGCGGATCTCTAATACTGACAGTTTAGCATCAATTTTTCTCTTATACTTCTTCCTGTGCTCATTTTGTCCTTTATTAGCCTCTGGGCATTGTCACTTTTAATGCGGCATCCATGGTGCTACTAATATGTTAAATGAATAATAAATCTCTCAGTAAAAACCAATTGAATAATAGGTCATATAAGGTTATATGCCATTGTTAGGATGACCAGTAGCGAAAGTATAGTAAAACATGGAGATAACATTTATATATAGTTTCCAGGTCCATTCATTTGTCATGTGTTCTTCTCTTTATTGAATACAAGCTTAGAAATATTGAACTTTCATTGGCACCTGCTTCAGTTGCAGTAGGGTGTTTGTGAAGTACTTGCTTTCTGATATATTTTTTAGGTCAATTTATGCGGTGCTTTTCCGTAGTTTTTTCTTTTTTGTTTCAAGGCTTCACATGATGCTATACTTACTGCATTTGCCTCATTTCCATATATGCTCTTATCGTAAGGGATGTTCATACAGATACACAGCTTTTGGTAGTGAAAACTGGGAGATTGTAGATTCAACTTTGCCATTTTGGTAATAACTCTTACCTATTTTTTGTTTAATGTGTGGGAAATTATTTAATTTTTGCTGTTAAATAACATATCGGTGCCCTGCTTGAGGAAAAAATTGTGCACAACTACTTACCTTCTTCATTTCACTTGTGTGCAGTTTTGTGCATAGAAATTTCTTCAGATAGGTTACATAGGTTGGTGGGTTGGGGTGTGTTCACAATCCCAACAGAGCCAAGAAGGCCATGAAGTGATTTTTATTTCTGAACTGAAATCTTACAAGACAACGCATACTTACCCTTCTGTCTTTGTACATCATGATCCATTAAAAACAAAACATGCTCTGGTTCTTTGTGGTGTCTGGCAGCGTAGATTGAATTGCTCAGCTTTTATTCAATGTATCTTCGTGGAGTCAACACTGTATGATTTTCAATTTAGATTTAGGTGTATGTTATCCATGTTAATACATATCTCATGTTAGAGGAATCTGCGCATTTGAATACCATTTACTTGTTTAGATGGATCAGCCTTAGTGCTCACAATGAAATATGCCCTTTTATATGTTGAATGTCAACCAATCTATATTGCTCTGCTTGTTTCTGATCAGTTTGTTATTTTACAGTTTGGCGCATTTTATTGCTGGTACAGATGTGCAAACAGCTACAAAAAACAAAAGAAGTGTTCTTATCCTCTGTATTGTATTGTCTGCTTAGATGCTCTTTGACTTCATGCTTAGGTTCATCGACTTTCCTTTCTTGTCAGTATCTTGTAATCATCAACTGAAACTTCTTGACTTACAGATACCTGTATTTGGTTCATACCATTCTTCCTGCCTCTCTTTCTTTGCATCAAATTGGTGTTTCTTTTTGGGGAATAAAATTGGTAATCATGTCTTTTTTTTGTAAATCTTATGGGTTGCTTATCTCGCAATTCTGGCACTTTATATGTTGACATTTATGATCATGGACAAGGGTGGAGCTTCCTGTATGCTGGATCTGCACACCTCAGAATGAACATGGGAGGAGCTTCATTGTGGGAAATCAAAATTACATAGGAGCTGGCATTCTGTTTTGAACGGGCAAAGATCGCACATTTCTTGTAGTTATTTGGTTTTAGATTACTTGGGTGAAGCCCTATTGTTTTCTTGCTCAATCCTTGCAGTTTTATATGAGTTTATTCTCTGTCCTCTCAAAAATTATATAGGTTCAGTGTGTTATTGGACATATTTTGTTTTGGATAACGTATGTGACGACCTGCTTGATTTCCTGTCTTCTATTCTTGCAGATTTATGGTTCTATTTGTCATCCGGCTGTCATAATTAGGTAGGACAGTCGTATTAGATAGGCATGTGTTTTTCGCAATAAGTAATCTACTAATCTAACTTCGAACTTACAATGCACCAGTTAATCCTTCTTTGCATACTGCTTCCGCATGTGCCGGATTTACAGCTCCAACCGAGCCTAGAAGATTTGTTGCTGGTTTCAGCGAGTAAGTTTTCATTACTCTATGATGTTTTGCAGTCTATTGCGGCGGATCTCTAATACTGACAGTTTAGCATCAATTTTTCTCTTATACTTCTTCCTGTGCTCATTTTGTCCTTTATTAGCATCTGGGCATTGTCACTTTTAATGCGGCATCCATGGTGCTACTAATATGTTAAATGAATAATAAATCTTTCAGTAAAAACCAATTGAGTAATAGGTCATATAAGGTTATATGCCATTGTCAGGATGACCCGTAGCGAAAGTATAGTAAAACATGCAGATAACATTTATATATAGTTTCCAGGTTCATTCATTTGTCATGTGTTCTCATCTTTATTGAATACAAGCTTAGAAATATTGAACTTTCATTGGCACATGCTTCAGTTGCAGTAGGGTGTTTGTGAAGCACTTGCTTTCTGATACATTTTTTAGGTCAATTTATGCGGTGCTTTTCCTTAGTTTTTTCTTTTTTGTTTCAAGGCTTCACATGATGCTATACTTACTGCATTTGCCTTATTTCCATATATGCTCTTATCCTAAGGGATGTTCATACAGATACACAGCTTTTGGTAGTGAAAATTGGGAGATTGTAGATTCAACTTTGCCATTTTGGTAATAACTCTTACCTATTTTTTATTTAATGCGTGGGAAATTATTTAATTTTTGCTGATAAATAACATATCGGTGCCCTGCTTCAGGAAAAATTGTGCACAACTACTTACCTTCTTCATTTCACTTGTGTGTGCAGTTTTGTGCATAGAAATTTCTTCAGATTGGTAACATAGGTTGGTGGGTTGGGGTGTGTTCATACTCCCAACAGAGCCTAGAAGGCCATGAAGTGATTTTTATTTTTGAACTGAAATCTTACAAGACAACGCATACTTACCCTTCTGTCTTTGTACATCATGATCCATTAAAAACAAATCATGCTCTAGTTCTTTGTAGTGTCTGGCAGCATAGAGTGAATTGCTCATCTTTTATTCAATGTATCTTCGTGGAGTCAACACTGTATGATTTCCAATTTAGATTTAGTTGTATGTTATCCATGTTAATACATATATCATTTTTAGAGGAATCTGCGCATTTGAATACCATTTACTTGTTTAGATGGATCAGCCTTAGTGCTCACAATAAAATATGCTCTTTTATATGTTCAATGTCAACCAATCTATTTTGCTCTGCTTGTTTCTGATCAGTTAGTTATTTTGCAGTTTGGCGCATTTTATTGCTGGTACAGATGTGCAAACAGCTACAAAAAACAAAAGAAGTGTTCTTATCCTCTGTATTTTATTGTCTGCTTAGATGCTCTTTGACTTCATGCTTAGGTTCATCGAATTTCCTTGCTTGTCAGTATCTTGTAATCATCAACTAAAACTTCTTGACTTACAGATGCCTGTATTTGGTTCATACCATTCTTCCTGCCTCTCTTTCTTTGCATCAAATTGGTGTTTTTTGGGGGAATAAAATTGGTAATCGTGTCTTTTTTTGTCAATCTTATGGGTTGCTTATCTCGCAATTCTGGCACTTTATATATTGACATTTATGAGCATGGACAAGGGTGGAGCTTCCTGTATGCTGGATCAGCACACCTCAGAATGAACATGGAGGAGCTTCATTGTGGGAAATCAAAATTACATAGGAGCTGGCATTCTGTTTTGAACGGGCAAAGATCGCACATTTCTTGGAGTTATTTGGTTTTAGATTAGTTGGGTGAAGGCCTATTGTTTTCTTGCTCAATCCTTGCAGTTTTATATGGGTTTATTTTCTGTGTCCTGTCAAAAATTATATAGGTTCAGTGTGTGACGACCTGCTTGATTTCCTGTCTTCTATTCTTGCAGATTTATGGTTCTATTTGTCATCCGGCTGTCATAATTAGGTAGGACAGTCGTATTAGATAGGCATGTGTTTTTAGCAATAAGTAATCTACTAATCTAACTTCGAACTTACAATGCACCAGTTAATCCTTCTTTGCATACTGCTTTCGCATGTGCCGGATTTACAGCTCCAACCGAGCCTAGAAGATTTGTTGCTGGTTTCAGCGAGTAAGTTTTCATTACTCTATGATGTTTTGCAGTCTATTGCCGCGGATCTCTAATATTGACAATTTAGCATCACTTTTTCTCTTATACTTCTTCCTGTGCTCATTTTGTCCTTTATTAGCCTCTGGGCATTGTCACTTTTAATGCGCATCCATGTTGCTACTAATATGTTAAATGAATAATAAATTTCTCGGTAAAAACCAATTGAATAATAGGTCATATAAGGTTATATGCCATTGTCAGGATGACCCCAGATAACATTTATATACAGTTTCCAGGTCCATTCATTTGTCATGTGTTCTCGTCTTTATTGAATACAAGCTTAGAAATATTGAACTTTCATTGGCACCTGCTTCAGTTGCAGTAGGGTGTTTGTGAAGCACTTGCTTTCTGATACATTTTTTGGTCAATTTATGCGGTGCTTTTCCTTAGTTTTTTCTTTTTTGTTTCAAGGCTTCACATGATGCTATACTTACTGCATTTGCCTTATTTCCATATATGCTCTTATCCTAAGGGATGTTCATACAGATACACAGCTTTTGGTAGTGAAAATTGGGAGAATGTAGATTCAACTTTGCCATTTTGGTAATAACTCTTACCTATTTTTTATTTAATGCGTGGGAAATTATTTAATTTTTGCTGTTAAATAACATATCGGTGCCCTGCTTCAGGAAAACATTGTGTACAACTACTCACCTTCTTCATTTCTCTTGTGTGTGCAGTTTTGTGCATAGAAATTTCTTCAGATAGGTAACATAGGTTGGTGGGTTGGGGTGTGTTCACAATCCCAACAGTGCCTAGAAGGCCATGAAGTGCTTTTTATTTTTGAACTGAAATCTTACAAGACCACGCAGACTTACCCTTCTGTCTTTGTACATCATGATCCATTAGAAACAAAACATGCTCTGGTTCTTTATAGTGTCTGGCAGCGTAGAGTGAATTGCTCATCTTTTATTCAATGTATCTTCGTGGAGTCAACACTGTATGATTTTCAATTTAGATTTAGGTGTATGTTATCCATGTTAATACGTATCTATGTTATCCATGTTAATACGTATCTCATTGTTAGTGGAATCTGCACATTTGGATACCATTTACTTGTTTAGATGGATCAGCCTTAGTGCTCACAATAAAATATGCTCTTTTATATGTTCAATGTCAACCAATCTATATTGCTCGCTTGTTTCGATCGTTAGTTATTTTACAGTTTGGTGCATTTTATTGTTGGTACAGATGTGCAAACAGTAAAAAACAAAAGAAGTGTTCTTTTCCTCTCGTATTTTATTGTCTGCTTAGATGCCCTTTGACTTAATGCTTAGGTTCATCGACTTTCCTTTCTTATCAGTATCTTGTAATCATCAACTGAAACTTCTTGACTTACATATGCTTGTATTTGGTTCATACCATTCTTCCTGTCTCTCTTTCTTTGCATCAAATTGGTGTTTTTTTGAGGGGAATAAAATTGGTAATCGTGTCTTTTTTTGTAAATCTTATGGCTTGGTTATCTCGCAATTCTGGCAATTTATCTTTACTATTATAAAGAAGGATTTAGTGGTTGGTACTACTGTCCCACCCTTCTTATAAAAATCTGGCTGGCCGACGTGTGGGCCCTCCCACCCAAAACCCGTCTTGCCGCCTCCCACTAACCTGCTGCCGCCTCCCCGATCGAGCCGTGCGCCTCCTCCTCCTCCTCCTCCTCCGCCGCCTCCCCACCGAGCCGAGTGCGCGCCTCCTCTCGATTTCTCCGCCGCCTCCTCTCCTCTCGATTTCTCCGCCTCCTCCCTCCTCTGCCGCCGCCGCCTCCCCACCGAGCCGTGCGCCCCACCTCGATTTCTCCGCCGCCTCCTCCTCGATTTCTCCGCCTCCTCCCTTCCTCCTCTGCCGCTGCCCCCCCGAACCTGCGCCTCCTCCTCTCGATTCTTCCGCCACCGCCTCCTCCTCCTCCGCCGCCCGCCCGCTCCTCCGCCGCCTCCTCCTCCTCCCACCCTCCGCTCCACACCGCCTCCTCCCCACCACGCGTTGTCGCCGCCTCCCCCCCCCGCCGCCTCCTCCCTCCTCCTCCGGTCGCCTCGCCTCCTCCCCGCCTCCTCTGCGCCGCCTCCTCCTCCCCCCCCCTCCGATCCGCACCGCCTCCTCCTCCTCCCCCCCGCACCACCGCCTCCTCCTCCCCGCCTCCTCCAGCCCTCGCCTCCTCCCCGCTCCTCCGCCGCCGCCGAGTCCTCTCCCCGTTCTCCGCGCCGCCACTCTCCCTCCGTCTCTCCCCTCGGTGTTTGGTGGCGGCTGCATTGAGGTAACATGCTTCCTATTTATTCCTCACGTTCTCCTTCTTAGGTTCTTCTCGGTTTCCCATTTCTTCTTACTGCTGCTGTTTCTTGCTCATATCTACTTCCGTGGTTTGTGAAGAGGTACCTTGGGACGGTCCGGAGGAAGACACACTGAATATTTTGTGGAGTGTGTTCCTGAGGTCCATTCAGTCGCTTCTCGGAAGCTCGGTTCATTCCCGGAGGCTGTAAGTAATCTTCAATCTGTGTGGTTTGCAATTTGGGTGGATTTCATTGCGGAAGGGACACTGATCTGTTGCATATGTTGATCAGGTCATAAGGAAGTATACTAAGCAGCTTTTGCAAGGGTTAGAGTATCTGCATAACAATGCAATAATACATAGAGACATCAATGCACAAACTCTGAAGCCTGCAAAGTTAATGGCATATTTTGTTAATCCTTGATTGTTTGGTTATTTTCCTTATCGTGATGATTCCTGGCATTTTATGAAATTTCAGGGTGCAAACATTCTTGTTGATAACAAAGGGTGCATTAAGCTCGCTGATTTTGGGGTCTAAGCAAGTGGCGAAGTTGGTAAGATTGAAAACTTATCACGTTCATTGTTCTGTTAACTGTTCAGGTTGAGAATAATCCAGAGAAGTCGTATAGCATAGTTCTGTTCTGTTTACTGTTCTATTAACTTTTCATTGTTCTGTCTGTATATGAGGAATAGTATATAGTATTATGGTTCTTATCTGTAGTTCTGCACCACATCTCATAGAACAACTTCACAATGAGATCCTTGAAAGATAGCTCTGCAATGTAAACCTGATGTATATGTTTTGATCTGTAGAAACTGGAAAATTGCAAACCGGTCATTGTTGTTGTTGATCTTAACTGCGCCCATCAGAGTATTGACATTCACAATCCTCCAGTAAGTTGTCTTTCATATTTGAACAACTTCGCATTCAAAAACTGTCCTCACATTTATATGCTCTAGCACTGGTATTGTCCTTGTCTTCATAAACGTTAGTCTACCAAACATAAATGGCTATTTTGATTCGATGCGCCTGGTTGATGACGCTTTCATCTTAGTTCACACATTGTCACATACTTATTCTAAACCCAGGAGAATTTCAAGCCTCAAGCTGTATGTGTGGACATACCGTATTGGAATTAGAAACAAACTTCTCTTGCTGTGCACAACCAAAATAGTGAAAATACTTTTTTTCCTCCGGAAGAGTTTAAACCATATAGTCAAGAAACAGGATGGGGTTAGCACCTCCAGCTCATTACACTTTAACTCTGTACATGCCACTAATAGTTCCTTTACTATGATCTAGAATTTATTAATATGGTCGTCCATGACATTTGTCCACTAAGCAATAAGCAAACCTAACAGAAGATTAAGGAAGTACTGGTAAAATGGTAATTGCGGTAGATGAGTTTGGTCCTTTTTAAGTAGAAAAATCAAATTAAGAACGAATATGTATAACCATTGGAGACAACAAGAATGCCATCAAAAGTCAGGCAAAATGAAGATGTTATCTTTTCCACATGCATATCCTATCACCTCAAAGGTTTTTTTAGTGTCTACATATCTTCCTGTCAACTTCACCAGGCCCTTAAACTAAAATGTGCACCATGCATAAAACCATGTTGAATGTGCCAAAACACACTATCTAAGGACTGCAGAAAATTCATTCATTTGGCCACATTTTTAAAATATAGAAGTCTTTCAGGCATTCAGTGTTACCTTGGTGGGCTTCATCTCACTCTGGTGTAGTGTGCTACACCCTGAAAAGGTAAACTCAATAGCATCTGGCACCATATGTATGCAAATATTACAGCCTACATGGTAAGGTACCATTGGCCTACGTAGTTACTATACAAGTATTCAAGCCTACTGGTAAAGTACTATTGCCTACTCCTCTTGTGGTGCAGTGCACCCAACGCCTGTGTTTATTTCCCTCCAAAGTGACTGAATCATGAAACTAATGGTTTTTGCATCTCCTAAAGCAATGTATCTCTAGCAACAAAAAAACAACGACGACAGATTAAACCAACATGCAAACTTCATCTAAAGAATGCATTTTCCAACTTGCTCCACTGAGCAAAGCTACCATCAGAAAGTATAACGACATTCCTACTCCACCAATTCCTGTCTTACAGCCAACAAGCTGAATGCCCGTGCGTTGCTACGGATTTTAAAATTTTATCATCCTATATATTCTAAAACAAACGGGTGGTAAAATTTGTTGAAACGTGTATACAAATATGTTTTAATTTTTTTAAAATCCGTAGCAACGCACCGGCATTCAGCTAGTATGTTGACATTTATGAGCATGGACAAGGATGGAGCTTCCTGTATGCTGGATCAGCACACCTCAGAAAGAACATGGAGGAGCTTCTTCTTGTTATTAGTTTGCATGTTGGTGCCACCGAATATATAAAAAAGGTACATTTTCTTCTTTGCTAAGAAATTGCTTATTTACTATGAATGGTGTGCTATTTTGTTGTTTATAATTGCACTGTTTATATAACATGCCACCTCTTTTTGGAACTTGATGACATGATTATTGTTGCTAATTGCACTGTTAGATATTATTCCGCCTCTTTTTGGTACTTAGAACTCTGATTAGGATAGGTATCTTTTAGAAACAATATTCATAATGTGTGCCTAGCTATGTCATAGGTTCCTCCTTTTCTCAGTTGGAGCTTCAGATTCCAAAACATCCTTGTCCTTCTTTATTGTCTCCTATGCCAAATTGTTGTTTGGCAGTAGAACTCCTTTCATCTTCATCCTCATTCTTAACTTTCACTCAATTGTTTTGTTGATAATCTTCCCAAGATGTGCCTCCTTGTAGACACAATGTATCTTCTAACAATAAGAGAGATGAAGGAAAAGAAAGAAAGAAAAAACAGCATTACCCTCGATCTAATTTTCTCTCATCTCTCTTAAGCACTTGTGTCACCGACCAGTTGGGCCCTTCTCGGTGAAATGAACGCTAAAAGAGATGTCAACAAATTGGGTGGAGGACACTCATCGTTTTTTATTTCTTTCTTTTCCTAAACTTCTCCTATTCTACCGTGGTCATTAGTTTGGTTTCATTTATGTTCTCGTCTCACTCTCGCTCTCGAAATGACCTTGAGGATATTCTCTCCGTCGATTTATTTACTTACTCCAAAGTTTGAGGCTTGGTATTTATGTTGTTTGCTTAGGTGGGGATGATGTTTTAGTTCTTCCTACTAAAGCTGTTTTTGATCTACTATTTTACACAAAATCTTAGCAATAAGATATTTGTTTTTTAATATTTCTGTTTGTTGAATGTTGAGGCATATGATCACCAGGGTGTTATTGCCTTTTGTTTTGTGTTTTACTAAAAGTCGAGGCATATAGTTTGTGTTCCTATTTGTTGGTTCTTCGAGACATACGATTTTGTTAGTTTTATTGATTATAGCATCTGCGTAGATGTTACATCTAAAACTATTTCGAGAAATGAAATAGCAAAATACAAATTAGAATCCAATGAGAGCAATTGAATGCTTGCCTAACATAATGAGAAAAGAAATACCTGAACTGTACCTTAGAATCTCCAACATTAAGTACGTTATGTAACAGTGTTTCTTTTGGGCTCTTGAGAAGAATTACTGTATACAATGTCTCTCTAGCACGCCCTTTGTATTCTAGGCAGAATGTAATGATCCTTCAGTCTTTGGTATCTAGAGATGAAGACTTTCGAGTGGGAAGACTTTAGGAACGAAAGAATAATTCATCCTTTTCTTGCCAACTAACACAACACTCATCCATTTCTAGAGGATGGACTCTGTTAGATGTGTATTACTATTTATACGTGATACGGTTTCCTCCAAAAGTTCTCGGCACACCTTGTGGCGATGGCAGCGGCTCCTCGGCGGCGACTGGCTGGAGAATGGCAAGTGCGGTGGAGATGGCAAAGCTAGGCAACGGCTGGAAGATGAACCAGAGGCGGTTTGATGAGAAACCCAAGGTGGGCTCGGATACCTTCTATTGAATAGTGCTTGTATTCATCATGAGGCCAATGGACCAATATATATAAAGTACAGGTATGTCATATATGCAGGAAACTTCTTATACAAGAGGAAAAAATACAAAGCTAGTAATACACATCTATACAACATGGAAAATACATAGCTAACAGACTCATCTTAGGAGAATGGCAAGTGCGGTGGAGATGGCAAAGCTAGGTAGCGGCTGGAAGATGAACTAGCGGCGGCTTGATGAGAAACCCAAGGTGGGTTGGATACCATGTATTGAATAGTGCTTGTATTCATCATGAGGCCAATGGACCAATATATGCACAAGTACAGGTATGGTATATATGCAGAAAACTTCTTATACAACAGGAAAAAAAATACAAAGCTAGTAATACACATCTATACAACATGAAAAATACACAGCTAACAAACTCATCTTAGGAAACTAATATGATATTTTAGGAACTATTATGGTTCTGCATCAAACAAGAACGAAGAGAGCTACCGGGAGGCCTCAAAGGCCGCCTGAGCCTTACCATCGTGGAGACCTTGCTAGAAGTTTGTGCTACCTGAGGTTGGCTAAAAAAGAGAGTGCTTGGTCCCCATAGTGCACTGCCTAAGACACCTATTTATAGCCGTGGGGGCTGGTTACATAAATTCTTCTACTTGGGTGGACTAGGGCAAGCATGCCATTTCCCCCACTTGGAGTAACATAAATATTCCTATATGGCCCTACACATATAAGGGTAGACACGCCATTTCCACGGTCTCATGCTCTCCGCTGGAAGGTAGGTTGTCTTCTTGGTGCAAAGACTACTCCCCCAACAGTCGCCTCTCATGATTGAGGCGCCCTGCTTTTTGTAAGCCAAGACCATGCCTGGTGCTCATTGGTCCCCTTTGTCCCTTTGGCCCATTGGAAAGCCGCCACTTGAACTTCTTACAAACGATGCCTCGCTCCGTCTGTAGGTCTCCCGTTGGAGGATGCGGAGCACGCGGTAGTTGCATTCCTTGGGCCATACACGGGGTCACCGACTTCATTCCCTGGCCGGAAATGCTTTGGGTTCTCCACGGGGTTGTGGAGTGCGCCGACTCCAGCATAGATCGACGGGCACTGTTGTCGTGCAGGACGGAGATGCTGGCGGGCGCGCTAGATGCTTCGGAGATGAGGGTAGGTGCTTGGGTTTGTGACTTATGCCGTTGCCCGGGACTTTTTTAACACCCGCACTTTGCAGACCCTTGCTCTCAGCCGAGCCCTGGAGGAGGCACGTATCCGCGAACGGAGGGTGCTAGAAGGCCGGCTTTGAGCTTCCGAAGAAGCTCATGCCGTCAAGGACGAGCATATCCGTTCGTTGGAGATGGAGAGCGCAAGGGCGGTCTCCGATGTGCAGATACTTGTTGCGGAGGTGCAGTGCGCAGCGGCGGAGGAGCGCGATGGCTTGCTCCAGCAGATTGCGGCGTTGGAGGAGGAGAGGGTTCAGCTCGCCTTATCCCTTGAAGAGAGAAACTGGGCTCTGGGTGACGCGTCGGTGGCGGCGTGGGGGGCGATGGAGTCTCTGGAGGGTGCTCTCCAGGATCTTTGTGTCGACGTGCCGGAGCTAACGTTCGGTCCTGAGGACCTGGCGTGAACGCTTCGGCGAATCGGAGAGGGTTCGGGCCTTCGGCGACCACTACGGCTTTGCTAGCGCTTGCGTCGCCTTCGCCATGCTCCACAACCGAGGATGCCAGCACGTGGGCGGGCTGGCGGACCCCCAGCTGGAGATGCCAGCCGCAGCCAGGGTGATGTCTGGTGCCGTTCACGTCGTCCGGCCCGCCGTTCGGGCCTTCTACAACGGGATTTGGGGCTATATCGGGGAGGACGCGGCAAAAGTTGCGCTACGGCGGACTCTGCGCAGGGAAGGAACTTCCGCCAGTGGCTCGACAAAGTTCCACGGCGCAACGAAGACGGTGCCGCCGTCCTTGGGGGGCTTGCCTCCGCTGTGTCTTATTTATACTCCGTAGAGCGCGTGGGGGCTTGCCTCCGCTGCGTCTTATTTATACTCTGTAGAGTGCCCGCAGGGACAACGTCCTCGCGACTTATTTATACTCCGCAGTGTGCGCGCGGAGGCTTGCCCCTGCTGCGTCTTATTTATACTCCGTAGAGTGTGCGTGAAGGCGTGCCCCATTGCGCCTTATTTATACTCAGAGAGCGGCGGGCGCCACCCATTGCGCCTTATTATACTACTCAGAGTGCGCGCAAGGACAACATCCACGCGTCTTATTTATACTTCGTAGAGTGCGCGTGGAGGCTTGCCTCCACTACGTCTTATTTATTCTCCGTAGAGTGGGTGTAGAGGCTTGCCTTCACTGCGTCTTTACACCGGAAGAGGCAAACTTTGCAAACGGTGGGCTTTATTGATCTCCCGTTTGCGCGGGCGAGCGGTTTACAACAAGCGGGGTGTTAACTTTTGTTGCAGACCCCCTTCGGCGTTACACGTAATAACGTCGTAGCCTGTCTGCGTTCCATGTGTGCCGAAGGGTTTGTCCCTTCAGCGTTGTGAGGCGGTACGCCTCACGCTGCAAAACTGCAGCGACAATGTAGGTGCCTTCCCACTTAGACTCCAGCTTGCCAACGGTCTCCGTATGGAGCGCTATTTTGAGGACAAGATCTCCCGGCTGGGACTGTCGTGAGTATACGATGCAGTCGCGTGCGCACGCCATTTGACGTACATACTTCGCGACATGTTGGGTGGCGCTTACCCGGTATCCATCGATAAGATCAAGGGACAGCTGGCGCTCTTCTACCGGCGCCTGAACAAGGACTCCTTGAGCCGGCCTTAATTTCTTCGGGCGTCATGGCCTCGTCACCGAAGATGAGCTTGAACGGCGTGAACCCCGTCGGGCGTGTCACCGTCATGCGGAGGGACCAAAGTACGTTGTGGAGCTCATCTAGCCATTTGCCCCTTGGCAGTCTGACAAGACGTTTCTTGATTCCGGTGGAGATGGCGCCATTCGCTCGCTCAACGGCTCCGTTGGACTGTGGGTACCCGACGGAAGCGAACCGGAGCGTGATGCCCATGCTATCGCAGAACTCCTTAAATGGGGCGGAGCTGAATTGCAAGCCATTGTCCACGGTGAGCTCCCTAGGCACCCCGAAGCGGCATATGATGTTTTGCCAAAGAAAACACTGCATGGCCGCGGAAGTTATCCTGGCCAGAGCGACGGCCTCGGGCCATCTGGAGAAATATTCTAAGGCGACGACAACGAACCGGAGGTTCCCCGGGGCTCGCGGAAGTGGCCCAACGACATCGATGCCCCACCGTGCTAGCGGCCATACTGGAGGGATGGGCTGTAGGCTCATCGGGGGTCTACGAATGACCCGCCCCATCCATTGACAGCCTTGGCACCGACGCACGAGGTCTTATGTGTCAGCAACGGCAGTTGGCCAGTAGAAGCCTTGCCGACCAACGACCTTGGCGCAAGGTGCGAACCGCAGAGGCCCGCGTGAATTTCCGCGAGGTGCCTTCCTTCGTCACGTGAGAGACATCGGAGAAGTGGGGCGCAAATGTAACATCCCAGCCAAACAATGGCCTGAAATGCTACCCACTTCTAATCCTAATAAAGCTTCTAACATTTATTCCATAAAAATTCGACAAAAACTACATTATTTATTTCTCAATAGCAACTCTAATTAAACAGAAATAGTTCTAATTTCAAAATAATAAACGGAAGCGATAACAAATAGTTCTAATTCATTATTACATTTAACCTGATGAATAATAAAATGAACCAAATAAGCTAACCAACAAAAGATTAATGACTGTCTTTGTTTATTGTTGAATGAATTGTGCACGTGCAACCGGACTAGCCCTTTCCTGATCTCATGCATGCTGATCTCATGTTGGTACCTAAAATAAACAAACAACAAGGGTGAGTCCAACGACTCAGCAAGCATAACTGTGATTAAAGCAAGCATGATCATTAACGAACAAGTTAAACACCTAACATATGAATATCATGCTATGCAATATGATCAAAAGTTCCTTTCTCATCTCTTTCGCATTTTACCCAGAATGCGAGTGTGCATCCGTCAATGCATACCCATGCCTGCACCCTCCAGCACAGGGACCAATAGCCCACACTCCACAAGTATGGGGACCTCGGCGCTTGATCACCACATAACCAAGACTTCAACAAATCTCAATATGATGCATATATGTGAATGTATCATTGTATCAACAAGATAAACATGCAATCAACATACTATGCAACAATTAATCTCATAAATGCCATATCGTAAACAGAACGTAAATAGCATTATCAACTCATAACTTTACTCAAAATTCACAATTAAACAATCATGATTCAACCATCATCACAATCATTCAATCACCATAAATCATACAGATCATTCACATCATAGATATACTTGCCTCAACCGCGAGAAAATGAAGAACGAGCGAAGGTGCAACCCCTAATCCGCTCTCCTCCCGAATAATTAATTAATAATTACTAACGTAATAAATGCGGGTAATTAGATACGTAAATATCAACAACCCCAATTACCCCAACAATTTATCTCAATTAACTCTCCAACTCCCCTACTAAATCGCTGGTCCACGGACAACCGACTTCAAAATTCATATCTTCCAAAGACGTAAATCCAAATTAAGTGTTCTCGACTCTCGGAAAGATAATTAAATTATCTAACAAAACTTAGTTGGGGAGCCTCCCAGATTCTCGCCATTTTCACCCGATCCAAACCCTTTTCTAAAACATCAACAATCACGACGGACTCTCCGGACAGCGACTAAACGATCATAACTTCCACCCGTAAACTCGAACTGGACTTCTTGACCTCTCTCGGAAAGCTAAGAAACTTATCTACAACTTTCCCAATTTGAAGGAATCTGAATCGCCACAATTCCGCCGCCCAAACCGATCTACTAAAATCATCCGAACTACCCCGATCCGCAGAACAGCCGACTAGAAAATTCATAACTTTCGCTACACAAATTCGAATAACGTGTTCTAGTACTCCCGGAAAGATAAACACGTCCTCTACAATTTTCTAGAAGGGTCCAGACCGAATCCCGACGGATCTACCCCAAAACCGCCGACTAACAACTTCGTCCGGCACCGGAAAACCGCGGATCTAACTCGATTAAAAGCTCATCTAGGAGGCTAACAAGGATTACCCTTGACGACACGATGAAGAACACGATGACGAACACGACGAACTCGATGAACACGCCGTGATCTCCTCCGCGAAATCCTCCTCTCTTCCCCGGATCACGCGGCAAATGACCGGACGACGACGCCACAAGACCGGAAGGAGGAAACGGCGGGGTAGCGGCAAGAAGACACCCACGACGACACGCAAGAAGAGGACGGCGGCGGCGACGGAGACTAGGCGGCCGCCCGCCACCAGCAGGCGCGGCGGGATGGCAGAGCGAGACTACCGACACGGCAGGGCTATGGGGAAACCACCGCCACCCAGCAGGCGCAATGGGGCGGCAGAGCGAGACTACCGCCACGCCAGGGCGGCGGGCGAAATGGTCGCCACTAGGGCGGCACTGCTAGGTGGTGGAGGCGCAGGAAGGGTGGGGTTTTAGGGTTGGGGAAAACCCCTCCCTCTTGGACTGAATTCCTATCTGGGCCAAGGCCCAGGTTGTCTTAAAAGTTCATAAAACCCCTCAAAGATTTGGTATTTACACTTTTCCTTAGGGTCCCTCTCTCCGATTCAATTAATTATTTAATACAACTTTTCCGGAATATTACATTCTAGCCCCCTTAAACAGAATTCGACCCCGAATTCTAACTGCACCCACCACAGGAAATAAATTCAACCAACTAGCAATAAACACGCACCTGACGAGAACAACTCCGGGTATTGCTCGCGCATGCGAGACTCCAACTCCCAAGTTGCTTCTCTCTCGGTCTGCTGCGACCAACAGAGCATCAGCCACCACATTGGCTTTGCCCGGATGATACTGAATGGTGAGATCATAATCGTTGATCAGCTCTAACCACCTGCGTTGCCTCAAATTCAGATCCTTCTGAGTAAAGATGTACTTGAGACTCTTGTGATCGGTGAACACATCACAAGTCTCGCCATACAGGTAGTGCCTCCAAAGCTTCAATGCAAATACAACAGCAGTCAACTCTAAATCATGGGTAGGGTAATTCTGTTCATGCTTCTTCAGTTGCCTCGATGCGTAAGCCAAAACCTTACCATCTTGCATAAGCACACATCCCAGCCCAACTCTGACCGTGAATCGCTTCCCTGGCTCCGGAACGGAGAGAACAGGAGCGGTCACCAGCTTTTCCTTCAAAATCTGAAAACTGCGCTCACAATCATCATCCCACTAAAACCTCATATCCTTCTGAGTGAGCCTCGACAAGGGCTTGGCGATGATGGAGAAATCTTGCACAAAGCGCCGATAATAACCCGCCAACCCGAGGAAGCTCCTCACCTCCTTGACATTGGTCGGCCTCTCCCATTCCACCACCGAAGAAACTTTACTTGGATCAACTGATATTCCCTTATCGCTGATAATGTGACCCAAGAACCCCACCTGAGTCACCCAAAACTCACACTTCTTGAGCTTCGTATAGAACTTATGCTCTCTTAGTGTTGCCAACACTTGTCTCAGATGCCGTTCATGATCTGCTTCATTCTTCGAATAAATCAAGATATCATCAATGAATACGACCACAAAGTCGTCCAAATACTCATGCAACATCCTCGCTCATTGTCTCCATGAAAGCGGTAGGGCATTTGTTAGTCCAAAAGACATAACTTTAAATTCAAAATGCCCATACCGTGGAGAACGCTGCTTTCTCAATGTCCTCTCGACAGAATTTGATTGTATCCCGATCGAGATCAATCTTTGAAAATACCTTAGCTCCCTCAACCGATCAAATAAACTCGATACGGGTAAAGGATACTTATTCTTGATGGTTAGGCGATTGAGAGCACCTGTAATCAATACACATGCGCCAACTCCCATCTTTCTTCTTGACAAATAGCACCGGTGCTCCCATGGAGACACGCCGGCGAATAAGATCCTTTGCTTTCGGATCATCCAACCGCTTCTTGACTCTTCTTGGGCAGTCGAGCCAATCAGACGGAGTTATTGAAACCGGTCATGCTCCCGGCACCAAATCAATTCTGAACTCCACCGGACGCGGAGGAGGCATCCCTGGCAATTCTGCTGGGAAAACATCCAAGAATTCCCGGACCACCAGAATCTGCTCTGCAATCAAAGAGGAATTTGGCTTTTCCACAAGGGATAAAAGAAATCCACTCTTACCGCTCTACTACCGTGAAAAAGACTAGCCAACACACTGGTGAACAGGAGGGTGCACTACCCCAAACACTATCTCTTGGTTCGACGGCGATTGCAGAGTTACTGTCTTCCAGAAACAAGATATGACAGCACGGTAACTATGCAACCAATCCATCCCCAAAATAACATCGAACGGCTCCATCCTCATAACCAGCAGATTAGCAAAAAAAATTTCTCCATCTATGGTAATCACACAACCCGGACAGACTGTGGAACTAGATAGAACTCCCCCAGGTGAATGAACCAAAATAGACTGAGATATAGACTACAAGCTCAACCTAGCCCAACTAGCAAACTCCACGGATGCAAAGGAAAAAGTAGCTCCGGAATCAAATAGAACAAAAGCTTCCACCGATTCCACCAAAAGCGCACTGCCACCACATCGGACGACCGCCACCACTCGGTAGTCGGCAGGCGAGGAGATCGATGCGGGCGTGGCGCCACAAGACCGGATACGGCGGAGCCGTCGCTGCAGGAGGAGTTGAAGGCGCCACTGCTGGAAACATTGCCGCAGGAGGAGGCGCTGTAGTACTCGTGGCATCCTCCAGCGAAGGGTAGGGAGACTGGGTGGCGCCTAAGATCGAGTAGGGCGTTGCTAGCATCCGTGACCGACCCCGGAAGAAGCTGGTGCCGACGGTCCTCGAATCGGCTCCCACTTGATGATGTGGCGGGGTTACGCTTATGCACCAAAGCCTTGTGGCCCTCCTAACCACAAAGGTCGACAAGCTCCCGACCAAGCACACTCAGATGGCCCGATGCCCATCACCACACTTGAAGCATTTCATCCCCGACCCGGACCGGACGCACCATCGAGTACCACCAAGGACGAAGGTGGAAGATGCCTGGGACTTGTTGAACTTAGACTTGAATGAATTCTGCGACCCCTTGAACTTCTTGTGAACCGGCTTCAGCGCCGATGCACCACTGCCAAAACTCTTCTTCTAACTGCTCTCTGTACCCTCAGGAGACGCATTACCACCAGTCCTCTGCAGTCCTTCCCCAAGCTGCATCTCTAACTCCATGCCTCTCGCTTGCTCCACCATAGAGCTAAAGTCACGAAGCTCCAAAGCTCCCAACACCTGGCGAAACTCCTGCCTAAGCCCTCTGCGAAACCTCTTGGCTTTCTCCACATCATTGGTAGCCACAAAGGGTACGAGGCGGATTATGTTATGGAATCCCACCTCATACTCAGACACCGATATCTTGCCCCGCTTGTAGTTGTTCAAAGACACCTCCATCCTCTCCACAAATGAAGTGGTAAAACCTCTTTTCGAATCGCTCCAGAACACCTCCCAAGTCGCCGCCCAAGGCGCAGATCCGCCGACATGACTTCTTCCCACCAAAGATCCGCCTGCCCCTTCAGCTGAAAGGCCACAAACCGAGCCTGCTGCTCAGATGTCAGTCCCAACACCTCCAGATGCCTTTCTATGTGACGCAACCGTTAGCAAAGATCAATCAAGGCCCCAATCCATCAAAGGTGTCAAAGCGCAGCATTCCACCGATGCAAACCCATCACACCCATTGCTTAGGCAAGATGGTCAGAGGAAACGCAGCGCGCTCTAGGTGCGGGGTGGAGGCGGTTCCCCGAACCGTCAAGCAACCTCTTCCTCCGATCCCACGTAACCGGCCTCTCTGGCGTGAGTTCTGCCTCAGCGGGCACACTGGCCTCGTCCGGCGCTCTGCCGGCCACGACCACGACCACGGCCTCTATAGAACATAAGTAAATATAGAGTCACACATAAATACACAATCAAATATCATAATCAACAACAAGATTTATAAATGCGATGCAAACCCGTCCCCAACTACTGTGCACAGTGTGTCAAATTTAATATTTTCACTACCACGGACCTACGATTGCTCGATACCAGCTGTAACATCCTCACCAAACAATGGTTCGAAATGCTACCCACTTCTAATCCTAATAAAGCTTCTAACATTTATTCCATAAAAATTCGACAAAAACTACATTATTTATTTCTCAATAGCAACTCTAATTAAGCGAAATAGTTCTAATTTCAAAATAATAAACAAGCGATAACAAATAGTTCTAATTCATTATTACATTTAACCTGATGAATAATAAAATGAATCAAATAAGCTAACCAACAAAAGATTAATGACTGTCTTTGTTTATTGTTGAATGAATTGTGCGTGCAACCGGACTAGCCCTTTCACGATCCCATGCATGCCGATCTCATGTTGGTACCTAAAATAAACAAACAACAACAAGGGTGAGTCCAACGACTCGCCAAGCATAAGCGTGATTAAAGCAAGCATGATCATTAACGAACAAGTTAAACACCTAACATATGAATATCATGCTATGCAATATGATCAAAAGTTCCTTTTCTCATCTCTTTCGCATTTTACCGTGACGCGAGTGTGCATCCGTCAATGCACACCCATGCCCGCACCCTCCAGTGCAGGGACCAATAGCCCACACTCCACAAGTATGGGGACCTCGGCGCTTGATCACCACATGACCAAGACTTCAACAAATCTCAATATGATGCATATATGTGAATGTATCAACAAGATAAACATGCAATCATCATGCTATGTAACAATTAATCTCATAAATGTCATATCGTAAACAGAACGTAAATAGCATTATCAACTCATAACTTTACTCAAAATTCACAATTAAACAATCATGATTCAACCATCATCACAATCATTCAATCACCATAAATCATACAGATCATTCACATCATAGATATACTTGCCTCAACCGCGAGAAAATGAAGAACGGCGAAGGTGCAACCCCGAATCCGCTCTCCGTGGTAATCCTCGTTAGTCCCTAGATGAGTTTTCAATCGAGTTAGATTCGTCGGGCTCGGACTCACGACGTAAATTGTTAGTCGGCAGCTTTGGGGTAGATCCGTCGGGATTCGTGTCCTGGACCCTTCTAGAATATTGTGGAGGACGTGATTATCTTTTCAGGGAGTACTAGAACGCGTTATTTGGATATGTGTAGCGAAAGTTATGAATTTTCTAGTGTGGTCGTTCGCAGATCGGGTAGTTCGGACACTTTGTGTAGATCGGTTTGGGCGACGGAATTGTGGCAATTTAGGAGTCTTTCAAATTGGGAAAGTTGTAGATAAGTTTCTTAGCTTTCCGAGAGGTAAAGAAGTCAGGATTCGAGTTTCTAGGTGGAAGTTATGATCGCTTTAATGTACCGTCCGAGAGTCCGTCGTGATTATTGATGTTTTAGAAAAGGGTTTGGATCGGATAGAAAACGGCAGAACTGGAAGGCTCCCCAACTAAGTTTATTTAGATAATTTAATTATCTTTCCGTAAAGTCCGAGAACGCTTAATTTGGATTTACGCATCGAAGTTATGAATTTTTGAAGCCTACCGTCTGTGGATGGGCGAGTTGGCCGAGGGAGTTGGGGATTTAATTGAGGTAAATTGTTGGGGTAATTGGGGTTCTTGATATTTTGTATCTAGAAACCCGTTCATCGTTATGTTAGTAATTATTAATTAATTATTCGGGAGGAGAGCGGATTCCGAGGTTTCGCCGCCGCGTTCTTCGCTTTTCTCGCTGGTGAGGCAAGTATAACCTTGATACAGATTAACTGTGTGATTTGATGTTATTGCATGTTGTGAGTGATGATTGAGTTATGAATGCTTTGTGAATTTTAGTAAAGTTAAGAGTTGATAATGCTATTTATGTTCTGTTTACATTATGGCATTTATGAGATTAAATCGATGCATAGTATGTTGAATGCCTGCTTATCTTGTTGATACATTCACATATATGCATCACGTTGAGAATTGTTGAAGTCTTGGTCATGTGGTGATCAGCGCCGAGGTCCCCATACTTGTGGAGTGTGGGCATTGGTCCCTGTGCACTGAGGGTGCGTGCACGGTGTGCATTGACGGATGCACACTCCGCGACACGGTGAAATGCTAAGAGATGAGAAGGAACTTTTGATCATATTGCATAGCATGAAATTCATATGTCATATGTTTAACTTGCCTGTTAATGATCATGTTTGCTTTAATTACAGTTATACTTGCTGAGTCGTTGGACTCACCCTTGTTGTTGTTTGTTTATTTTAGGTACCAATATGTGATCAGCATACATGGGATCGTGAAAGGGCTAGTCCATTGCACGTGCACTTTTCATTCAACCGTAAATAAAGACATTTATTATAATCATTTTGTTGGTTAGCTTAATTGGTTCTTTTATCCTTCGTCGGGTTAAATGTAATAATGGTTAGAACTATTTGTTATCGCCTGCTCATTAATTTGGATTTAGAATTATTTCGCATTTATCTAGAGTTGCTATTAATGAATAAATTGATAAGACTTTGTCGAGTTATTATGGAATAGTTATTAGAAATTTTATTATTAGCTAGAAGATGGTAGCATTTCGTGCCATTGCTTACCGGGTGTTACTGATTGGTATCGAGCGGTCAGAGGCCAAGGCCTGTGTTGTCTTAAAAGTTCATAAAACCCCTCAAAGATTTGGTATTTACACTTTTCCTTAGGGTTCCTCTCTCCGACTCAATTAATTATTTAATACAACTTTTCCGGAATATTACAGCAAACCCCCTTCTTGTAGAGGAGGTTTTCCAGTACCTGAAAGGATCTGGCGTGGTGTTGTAAGCGTCGCAGCTTGAGAGGGTCGTCTGTTCGGCTATGCCCGCAAGAAGTCAGAATGGGCTCCCGCCCGATCGCAAGTGGGCGATTTGATGGACGAGGGCCGCTTCGCGACTGTTTTGAGCGATGGCTGTTGCGGGCAAGACCTCATAAAATGCTCCTGGGAGGGAGCTGGTCATGGCCTTTGACCGTTATTCCCAGGAAGTGGCATTCCTTCGCTCTCACCGCCGCCAGGTACTTGGCTAGCTCGGGGTCCTTGGCTTGGTAGGATTTGTCGACATGGCCCGCTACCAAACGAGAGTCGGTGCAAACAAGGACCCTCCGTGCGCCAAGGGCTTTAAGCTTCGCAAGGCTGAAGAGTAGCGCCTCGTACTAGGCCGTATTGTTGGTGGCCGGGAATCCGAGGCGCGCCAATACGTCATGCGGTGACCCTTCGGCATAGTGATCACTGCGCCGACCCCCGCACCCAGGGCCCCATAGGCCCCGTCGATGTTTAGCGTCCATACCGGGTCCTCCGATTGTTGTACTTCGTGAGCCGGCGGAGTCCACCCCGCGAGGAAGTCCGCGAGGACTTGAGACTTTATTGTCGTTCGTGAGGCGTACGTCAAGGAGAACAGCACGAGCTTGGCCGCCCACTTGCCAATACGCCCGGTGGACTCATTATGTAGCATCTCGGCCAAAGGGAACGAGGATGAGACTGTGATGGGATGGGCGAGGAAATAATGCCGGAGCTTTCTCGAGGCCGTGACCAGTGCGTAGGCCAACTTCTCAAGTTCCAGATATCAAGCGCCTTGGCGCCTGGCGGGCCGGACACGAAGCACACGGTCAAGGCGCCTCTCGAGGACAAGGACGGCGCGAGGTAGAGTAGTACGGGAGCCTCTAGTGCGGGGGCGACCAGAGTGGGAAGGCCTGCGAGGTGCTTCTTGAGGTCGTCGAAGGCCTTCGCACAGTCGTCATCCCAATGGAAGTCGTTGCAGCCGCGGAGGGTCTTGAAGAATGGCAGGCCCCGCTCCGCTGCCCTGGACAAGAAGCGGCTTAGTGCGGCCATGCGGCCCGTAAGCCTCTGGACTTCCCTCGTCATCTTTGGCAGCTCCATGGCGACGATCGCGTCGACTTTGTCAGGGTTTGCCTGGATGCCACGTCCAGACACGAGGAAGCCTAGGAGCTTCCCCGCTTGCACGCCAAAGACGCACTTGTCCGGGTTGAGCTTGATGCCCGCCCTCCTGAGGTTATCGAAGGTCTCTTGAAGATCCTGACCGTGGGAGGCGAGCTGCCTGGTTTTGACGACCACGTCGTCGACGTAGGCCTCCACGTTCCTCCCAAGCTGGGAGGCCAACGCCAGCGTGACGAGACGAGTAAACGTCGCCCCCGCATTCTTCAAGCCGAAGGGCATCCTGACAAAGCAGTACGTCCCTACCGGTGTGATAAAGCTGGTTTTGTCCTCGTCATCCTTGGCCATACGGATCTGGTGGTAGCCAGAGTATGCGTCCAGGAAGCTCATGAGTTCACACCCTGTAGTGGCGTCCACCAGTTGGTCTATGCGTGGCAAAGGGTAGTCATCCTTCGGACAGGCCTTGTTAAGGGCGGTGAAGTCAATGCACATGCGCCAGACGCCGCTAGCTTTCTTCACGAGCACTAGATTGGCGAGCATGTTCGGGTGCTGGACCTTGCGGATGACCCGGCCTGGAGAAGCTTTGCCACCTCCACCTTCGCCGCATTCTGCCGGTCGGTTGACATGCGCCGAAACCTCTGCTTGACCGGCTTAGCGTCTGGGCGGACTGCCAATTTGTGTTCAATGAGGGCGCGGTACACGCCCTTGATGTCTTCCGGGGACCATGCGAAGACGTCCACGTTGTCCCGAAGTACCCGAAGTAGGCCTTGTTCGATTTCGGGAGGGAGGCCGACACAGTGTCTATCGGCATGTAGGAGTATCTTCTTGACCTCGCCCTCCGGCCGAGGCTTGGGCATCCACCCCGGGGCGGAGGGCGTGTCCGCCTTCGGATTGGTGGTGAGGGTGTGCACCTTGTGGTGCGGGTGTCGAGCACCAAGCTGTATGCACCGAGCGAGGTCCTGGTCACCGAGGAGGGTGATGATGCCTTGCGGGCCCAGGAGCTTCATACATAAGAGGCCAAGGTGCGGGACCGCGCCGAAGGAATTGAGGGTTGGGCGCCCCAATATGGCATTATATGGATACAGGATGTCAACGACGTCGAAGGTGACGTCGTCACTCCTCGCGTTGTCGCCCTGGCCAAAAGAGACTTGCAGGCTTACCTGGCCCAGGGCGCTCAGAGGTTGTCCGCCGAAGCCCTGCAATGGGGCTACCGAAGGCCCCAAGAGAGTCCTGGGGATCCCCATCTGGTCGAAAGCCGCCGCGAACAAGATGTTCGCGGAGCTGCCTCCATCGACCAGGACGCGCTGGATGACCAGGGGATCTTGATGGGGCAACTCCACACCCTCGGCGTCAGCTACCGTGAAGGTGATTTCGCGCTGCGCCCACTCGGACGGTGCTTGCGCCGAGAGCTCCCGCGAAGAGCCCCCGGTGATGACGTTTATGGTTTTGCACTGGCCCCCTCCGGGGCTTAAATTCGCAGGGGGCCGTCCTGGCATTGCTGCACATGAGCTATGACGGGGGGCGCTGTCCCCGGGGTTTGGTCCCTGCTGGCGCTTAGACGTAGCGCCGCGATGGTGGTGTATGCTTGCGTGAAATGGTCGCCATGGCCATGCACCTCGCACCACATGCCGTAGTCCTGGTTCCCCTGCTCTATGCGTGGTCTGTCGTCGCGGCCCCGACCACGTGCTCGCCTCGCCCTCGGCCCCGTCCGCGCGAGGCGGGCGGCCCTGAGCCGCCGATGTCGAGGACGTGGCGGGCCCTTTGAGATCTACGCTGATTACGCTTGGGCTTGGGCTTGTTACTCGAGCCCTTCCTGCTCGTAGCGTCCGTTGAAGACTCTTACTTGCGTTTGCCCCTGGGGGAGTCCTCCCTCTTCGATAAGCCTTCGTGCTCAACAGGTCGTCCGCTTGACTGGTGTCGGGGTCGTCGCTTTTGCGCCGATGAGCGTCCTCCTCCACCCTCGCGTACTCCTCCATCTTGTCGAAGAGCATTGCGACCGTCTTGATTGGTTTGCGCGTGTTGTACTCAACTAACGGCCCCAGACGTAGGCCCTGTATTGCCGCGGTGATGATAGTCGTCTCATTGATATTCTTGACCTGGCAGCAGATCTTGGCAAAGCGCTTGAAGTATTCCCGAAGTCCCTCCGCGGATTTTTGCTTGATGGCGAAGAGCTGGTCCGCATCGACGCACTCGAGTAGTTCCCCTGAAAGTTATTGTAGAGGCGATCGTGGATCTGCTCCCACGCGTAGATGGAGTTTGGCTCTATGGTGAAAAACCAAGAAAGCGCCACTCCCTGCGGCGCGAGGGGGAGCCCCTTTGCTTTAGTGGTGTCATCCCCGCATGCAGCTTCAATGGCAGTCTCGTACACGCGCTCGAACTCCCAAGGGTCCGTGTCGCCTTTGTACGGCTCAATGGCGCTGGGGAACTTGAAGTCCTCCGGCCACGCTGATTGTTGCAGGCCCGCGGAGAGGGTGACTCGCATCCACGCTACCAAGGGGAATGCGATCGAGGTCGGGACATCGCTACCGCTCGCCGCCTCGGCATGGACTCCACACGCCACCGGGGCTTGTTGGCTCCGTGCCTCTTGTATATCCCGCACGGCTTCGCGGAGGTCTTGCAACTCCCGCTGGAACGTGCCAATGGCCGTCAGTAGGGCACTCTCCGGCGTCACCGTGGTTGTCGGCGCGCCGGCGCGGTGGTCTCCGGGGTCGGAGGCAAAGCTGACATTGCCGCCGGAGCCACTTGGCTCTCCCACGTCAGATGTGGGGGCGGTGGCTGTGCCGGCGCGCGCCGGCGTCACCGCTCCCGACAACCCGAAGGGGGCCGGTCGTCGCGCCACGCGTGTCGACATTAGCAGTCGTAGTGCTAGCGGTGACGTCCGTGCCTGCAACCGCCGATGCCGAGGCCCTGGTGTCGACGTGCATTTCCGTCGTGCTCCTCTTCTTCGCCGGCGTCGACGGGGCTTTCTCCAGTGCCGTCCTTCTTCAGATCATAGAGCTTGCTCTTGCCGTCCCCACAGACGACGCCAACTGTTGTGGTTACCGACCAAACAATATAGATGGTAGTGAAGAGTTAGGTGAGCAATGCTTAGGGCTTTTTCCCATCGTCTGGGTGGCCTTATATATTCATATGTGGAGTATTTTACAATTATGTCCTTGCACCCAAATACTCTTCTCAAGGGCATATATGGCATTACACATGTCCTACTTTGGTCTTTATGACCTTCTAACAGGCCGGCTAGGCTTAGGTAAGGGCCACCCCTACGACAATCTGGATTGGATTGTGATTTCATTTCCATGCAACATTTTCCTTGGCAACCAAACAAAAAAGTTTGAATTGTAAGTGGATTTCATTTCCACATGAAATTGAATTGGGACCCTAATTCCACAAGACCAATTCAATTCCAACATCCAAGTAGACCCTTATACCCATTTGAGAGCATCATCTGGGTCAAATGGGCCAATAAGGCTAGCCTAACATCCATCCAACAATGAAGAAGTTTGGACCGAATGCTGTTGCCAACTCTTTCCTTTGTTGCCATTGCCATTCGCAAGCGCCTTTGATCTCTTGCCAGCCTCCTTCCCCGTGCATCCCTTCCCCATCCCGTCTTCCCCATCGTTCTATGTCGCACTAACAATTTAGCCGAATTGCACGAATAGCCATAGGACTAGTAAACTTGAAATCCAAGTCGTCCGATTAGCCATTCTAGTCGAATCGTAGGCTCTACACGCTAGCTTTCTGACAACTAGATGGCTAATCAGCATCTAATCGATGTCTGGTGTGTTGATGACCAAGTCAAGAACCCTGACTAAAGGCGTTCGTCGTCAAGCTTTAAGTGGATACGCAAGGCAAAGGTTTAACTAGCATAGTCTAAGGATATATTCCTAGTCTTTTACTGGTCTCGGTGGTTGGTTGGGAGACCGCATTGCTTGTGTAGGTTACCGTACTATTAAGAGGGGGTCTTGACTAGTCGTTTGTGTCATGTGTTGATAGCTCATTATACTTGCTCTAGTTCTCCTTGGCATGATGCTAGTATTTGCAAATATATTTTACAAATAGTTAAAGCTCATGCATAATTCTTATTGCATGTGACTTTAGTTTGCAAATGTGTTTTGCAAACGGTTTGAGGCTGTGTCCCTCCTTATGGCATTATTCTAAAGTGTGCGAATGTGTTTCACAACTTGTCATCAATCATGTTTTAACTTTTATCTGCATGGTGCTACAATTTGTGAATGTTTTGCAAATTAATTGAAGTATATGCAAAAATGGCCTTTGCTGAATATTGCAAACTGGACACACTACCAAGTGTTGGTCGGTCTGATCGGGAATGTGTTGTCGGTTGAACCGTTGGGGAGTCTTTCTTTGAGCCGTGCTAGAGCAATCTGACCGGCTCCATGTGAGCAGTCTAACGAGCCCATGCGGTCTAACCGGGCTTTTGTAGCTGGTTGCTTTCTTCCAGAGAGCTTTTTTTGTGCTATCTCTGGATTTGGTCTGGCGGTCTGATCGGCCTTTTGGGCTGCCTAAGTGGCACCTGTGCGGACGGTTTGACCAGCAGTTGCTGTAACGACTATTTTTCTAGCCGTTGTAGAGGAGACTGACCAACCATTTGTTGGCGGTCAGACTGGTTTCAGTTGTTTTTGCTGAACTCTTGTACCAACGACTATATTTTTATGTGTTTTATACCCCCTTATAGCAGGTTGGGTAAGGTGGTTGTAGCATTCCTTCATCTTATTGAGCTAAGAGTAAACCCTCTTACCTCTTGTGTGCATGTGTTGCACCTAATGAGCTTGGAGAGGCAAATCATTGTGTATGTATTGCATTTGGTGGTGGATTGTGCATCCATCGAGCTTTGGCACTTGAGGCACTTAGTGAGTGTCATCAGCTTATTACTCTTAGAACTCTTAGAGGTTGCCGACTCCTAGACGGCTTGGAGGTGTGAGAGCCGGTGATCTTTTCAAGTTGTGAAGAGGCCGGTATTATTGTGAAGGTTGGAGCTTAACTACCCGAAGGAAAAGAGCTACCACTAGTGGATTGAGATACTTGGCTTAATTCGTGGAGCTGTTCTAATTCATTTGGTCTTACCTCAACGTGGAAGTCTCCAAACACTACAGTGAAAGATTATTGTGTCATTGTGGTTTGCTCGCGTGTGCTTATTTACATTCTTGCAATTTTACATTCCTAGAATTAAATTACTTGTCTCCTTAGGATTACAAACTTTGACATAGACATAGAGTGTTGATGCACTTAGTTGAGACTAGTTGATTTAGGGCTTAATTGTGTAAAACCATTTTAATTTATAATTTCGCATAAAACTCGGTTTTAGCCAAAGTGGTTTTTAATGGCGCTTATTCACCCCCTCTAGTCGGCCTCCTCGTCCTTACAGGTGGATTGCTTCTCACCATATGTTTTATGACCGTTTGAGTCCTCTCCAGCTTAATACTTACTCTGATTCAACTTTGGCAAATGATCCAATTGATCACACATCTATCACGAGATATTGCATATTTCTTGGTTCTTCACTTCTTGCATGGAACTCCAAGAAACAAACTGCGCTATCACACCCAATGTTGAGGCTAAGCTTCAAGCCCTTGCCACTACTTCTTCGGAGATTGTGTACTTTCGTTGTTTTCTGACCTTGATGTATCATTTCATGGTCCTACTCTATATGACATTACTAGTGAAATTGAAATTGATGTGGATGCACCCTTCGTATACTTTCATTATCAACAATCAACCATTGCTTGTATGTGCCATCCTGGCTCTAGGTTGCCGGATTCTTTACCAATGCTCAAACTCAAGAACAGCAACAGTTTCATCTCAAACTCCAATATGTGCATAGGTTCTTGGCCCATCTAGTATAGGGTTGGCCCACAGGGCCCATGGCTTTGGAATAGAAGAGGGACTGGCGTAAGCATAACCCCGCACACAATGGACCAATGTAGAATCAAAGGAGTGAAAATATAGGAAAACAATACTCCCATGCACACGGTTATAGGTGCAGGATGGTGATTTTATCTTAGTTTCTTAACTTTCATTGTAACTTTTTCCTTGAAAAGGTAATGAGGGGAGGTCCCAATGGTTGAAAGTTACAATGGAGGTTAAAGAGTATGTACAAGAGAGAGAGAAGGGGGAGGAAGAGAATAATATACAAACCTTTAAGGGTTGCAACTACAGATTTTCTAATCAATCAAAGATAGTCTAGATCGTTCTTTCACCCCATCCATGACTAGGGTGACATCATTCTTAAAAGCTCTCTTCCAAGCCTAGATGGATGGTGTGATGTTTTAAAAACTTTCACATTTCACGCTTGCAAAATATTCCGAGCTCCCATATAAAAATTTCCATGAAGTACAATAGGTATGTGACCTGTTTAGCTTCTTCAACTCTTCCAGGTATTGAGATTTTGTTTCTCCATTGGATTCCCAAGATATTCCAACATTTTTTTACTGAAGTTGCATTTGAACAATAGATGATCTAGTGTTTCTTTCATTCTTCAATTGCAAAGCATACATAGATTAGCAGCGTCAATATTAAAGTGCTCGCGCTGGAGCATGAGTAGCCATGTGAAAACCTTGTTTCATGGTGCATTTGCATTTCCATAACCATACAAAGGCTGCTGGTGTGGGGTTGTTGCCCATAAATAGTTGATACACCTTTTTCGTATAGAATTGACCATTTCCCCAAATGTTAAAACAGCTGTTATAATTGTTGTCAACCAGCTGCACTTCAGTAATTTACTATGAGAGATTTTGAAATTCTTGATATGCTTCTTCCGACAAAGGGATATTGAATAGTCGTTGTATTGAGAAATCCAAAACAAGCATCTCGCATCGAAATGTTTTTATCTTTTGCAAATGAATGTAGCCTAAAATACTTCAATGAAAATAGGTGCTTATCCCATATATTGATCCGAAAAGAGCGATAAGACCGTTACTAATCGTGCAATCCGATGTACCGAACTTGGTAATCGGTTTAAGAACGGCTCTCCACCGAATGAGCCACAAATCTTTAGTCGCATGTGGAACTTTTGTCAATAATGTTCATTCCAGATCATTTTTACCAAAGGGAAATCCATATGATTGTAGAATTTTATGGAGATTCTTAAGAAGTAAAGCTTCATTTTAGGCTTGCAGATTAATAATTCCCATACCTCCATTTCTTTTTGCGACAAACCAACTCCCATGCCGCCAAGGATGAATTCTTTGCATTCATGTCCGAGCCTCTCCATAGACATTGTCCGAGGTCTATCAATTTGGTCGATGACTCGACCGGGAGTTTCAATGTGCACATATAGAGTGTTGGTACTGATGAGAGCACTTTGTTGATCATTGTCGGGCAACCACCATATGATAGAAATGATGTCTGATAATTAATATTAGCATATTGTATTACAGAAATCCAATAATTCTTCCATTGGTATGGGTGTGTTATCACATTTCTTCCGAGTGCTTCATTTAAACCGAGTGTAGTAAGTGGGCGCTAGCACAAAAAGTAATGGCGATAGGGATTGCCTTGTTGAAGTCCTCTTTGCATTGAAAATATTTCGGTCCTCCATTTAAAGTAATCTTGATGTTCCGAAGACAAGATTTGTGAACTCAATTGCGCAGCTTGTGTTAAAACCTTTGTTGGGATAATCGAGAGAATATTTTGTCGAAAGCCTTCTCAAAATCTCCAAGACAATTGTTTGTAATCGATATATCTGCTTTTTTTTCAATATTTCTTTCTTTTCACCAAAGGACATGGGGCCATTTTCAAGGGTTCTTTGAAACAAATATCGCAAAAACTTTAGAAGTATGTGAGATTCTTTCGCTATTTATGTCCTTTCCTCAATAGATATGTTATGATTTGGTGTATCACTAATATTTGTTTTATCAAAATCCTTATTTCGTAAATGCGCTCTTTGGTTCATCGTCGCGCACACCTCGGTGAGCCATCAAATCGAGCAGCCATCCGAATGCTCACCTCGTGGAGCATGCCGCATTGATGATCAAGCATGCGTGCAAGGTCGGCTAAGTAGAGGGATGCTAGGCCCTACTTATTTATTTAGTCTTACTTCCCCTTCTCATATCCCTCTCAGCCTCATTGTCTCTGGTATTTCTCTTTGCATGGAAAAATTGTAGCCACCTTCTGCCACTAGTACTCAGCTCCAAGTGGCCTTTCTCTCTTGAATTTGCTCTCAGAATTATGTTGATTTACTCTCAAACTTGGCCGAAATTTGCTTTTATTTTTATATTGATTTGCTCTTAGAATTATCCTAGTTTTGCTTTAAAAAATATCTTGAATTTGCTCTCGGAATTATGCTACTTTGCTCTAAAATTTATTTTAAATTTTGCTTTATGAATTATTCTGATTTGCTTTCAAACTTATACCATTTGCTCTAAACATTATCCTGAATTTGCTTTTAAATTTTTATTTATTTGCTCTCAAGATTATGTTGACTTTGCTTTCAAACTATCTCAAATTTTCTTGCATATGTTATTTTTTGTTTACTATGTATGTGAGCCTTGGTGTTAGGGTTGGGGAAGCGCAGTGCGCTCGTGCATTGGATGAATGGAGTGTCTGTAGGAGCGACATGGTGTTTTTTCTGAGCTATTTTGTTATTTAGCTCTTTATAGGGGGTGTGTGTGTGTGGAACAACCAACAGACGGTAAGTAGTCACCTCCTTTTATTTCCATGTAGAAAAGGATAAACTTTTATATGACATTGACTTCAAAATCCTATCCACATCTGATTCGGTAAGTTGTTATTTTGGTTTTGCATTTTCTTGCAAGATTTTTTTAGTGCGAGTTATTCATGTTATTGCAGCCCACGTAAAATGCAGCATCTAAAGATCTATTGATTACATAGTTATGACGCTACAAATGAAGACATGATATTTGACATCTAGGACAGGCATCACATTTCACTCCTGGTAGGATTCATGTAAGTTCAGTTTAATTAGACTTTCCGTAGGTTCGGGGGTAGGGGTGAATAACTCTTTTAAAAATTTTCCCAGGTATAAACAACTCTACGTAAGCCTACCTCAGCCTATTTGGGACAAAAGGTTTTTGTTGTTGTTGTAGTATTAACAACTCTACGCAGTGGAAAAATAAACTCACAACCTCACCAAAACCAAGAGCCAATGATCACAAAGATCGTTTGACACTTCCGTGTCAACTGATCTGAACGTCGGCCTGGAAGTGGTCTAACCGTTGGCCAGTGTGACCGTACCGGTTTGATCGCTCGATTTGTTGAGAAATAGTGCAGAATGTATTGCATATGATCCAAGAAAAGGGCTAACTTCTAAACCACTGATTCAAATACAGTGAAACTTGGCACAAGCTCTTCATAAGATGTCAGAACCTATTTTAATCATGAATTGTGAAGATTGATACCAAAGTTTCGATCTTTATCCAAAACAAGGAGGGGTTGCACCAAAACTGTGGGGACCTCAAGCATAGAATACCTGACATCGTATGTGTGTAGTACTAGTCCCATGATCAGTAGCTAGTACATATAATTACAATATTAAGATTACATCTATATATATATATTCCATACATTTTATTTATAATAAAAGAGTTAAATATATAAACGTTGCATAATAAGTTTACATCACAAGGGCATTCGGCAGAGCAAGCTACCTTGACATGGCTGTTAATGCAAGTGCGAGGTGGCGGCTTATGAGGTAGCCAAAAAGGGGAAGGACGGCAGTCCCGCTAGAGAGATAACAGCTACTGCTAGCGCATCAGTCACATCATTGTTTTTTTCAAAAAGATGGCACCGATTCGAAGCAATCTGATGACAGAGCAATGGTAAAATCTGAATGCGAAAAAGTTATGGCGTAGATCAAAATTTCTTCTCGAGGAATGAAATGCTAAATTTGGTCAACAAGCTTACATGAAAACTTTGCCTCGAGTATATCAGATACTGTTGTAAACTAATTGAGGTGCTAACGTTATCAATTGGATCAATAACAACTAATCGGAACCCTAGCTTATTATCGTTCATGATCTCTAAAGTAATCTAATTACACTGAGCTATTTACCCGTATTAATCTATATAAATTAACTACTATTCCTGATTAGTGTTCGTGTGAAAATTGGAAGGTCCCTCATGAGAGAAAAGAATGTCCTGTTCTTTTTGGTTTAATTAAGTTTATGGCTTATGACTTCTTTTAACAAAAAATAGGACAACTTTTCCGTTGTTATTTGTAAGCGGCTTGTCAGGATAATTTTTTAAAAACAGCTTAATGCAAAAGGTCATAAACTACAGCTATAAATCATGAACAGGCCTGAAATCTAGAAAGGTGCCGTAGGTTGATATGGAGTTTTGGTCTTTGCATTCCTGCCTCTCCAAATAGTATAGGTTGATCTGGAGTTCTGGACTTTCCATTCCTGTGTCTCCGAATATCAGAAATTCAAAATGTAGCTCGTACGAAGCCCTCGTCCAACGGTCATATCGGAGAGAGGCGGTGCCTTTGCATCCAACGGTCGGAAGAATCATCCAAATAGCCAAGGGGCCCTTATGTTTCTTCTATTTCCATCTCTCCTGTTTTTTCCCTTCCTCGTATCTTTACTCAGACGAGAAGCAGCGGCAGAGCACCGGAGCACAGGAGCCCTTCCTCGATAGCGACGAGGAGGACGAGGGGATTCAAGGCATCTCGTCTCTCTTCCCCAAATGCACTCCTTCGCTTTGGTCCCTTGCACCTGAGGCGAACAGCGAGAGCGACGCAGGCAGGAGTGGAGGGAGGCGGCTGCGCCTCTCATCTTACCCACATTTTCGGTGCTCGTTGACGGATGGGGGGGCGCAAGGGAAAACGGAGGCGGCGGCGCATCGCTCCCTTTCCCTCCACATCGAAGGCAACGAGGAGGACGAGGGGAGGTGGGGGGTGTCGGCTGAACGTCCGCAAGCGCCAGTAATCGTCTTGTTTTCAGATAAGTAGCAGTGTATACTCAAGAACACAAGGAAAATGTATACTCAAGAACACAAGGTGTTTTGGCACTGCAGAATGTTGCCTTTTCTAGGTTTACTTCCTCCTTTATATAGCAAATAAACAATAGAAATTGAAGTACTAATAACCAAGAAACTGAACTAGTAATGACCAAGAAACTGACCCATGCATTGCTTCATGAAGTAACTGAAGACTAAAAACGTTAACATGCAGATATGAAGACATGCAGGCTTTGGCGCCTCATGTCTCCCCGGTGCCCTCCTCTTCCGCTTCCGCGTAGCCGTGGTGGGTCGTCCGGTGGGTAGAGGAGGTGGCGACATTGGTGGGTACGGGCGCACGTGGTCGCCCGGTGCACGCGTCCAACCGCTGCGGAGTTGGCTTCGGCGTTCGGCAGAGCAAGCGTCGCTGCAGCTACGTCGCCGTGGCCATTAATGCGAGGGCGAGGTGGCGGCTTATGAGGGTGGTGGGCGAAGAGGAGAAGAAGTTGCTGCTGGGTGGTGGAGCCATGCTGCCTCGTGGACGGCTGCGGTCTTTAGGTGCTTGGGTAGAGCTGGAGCTCGACCTCCAAGTTCATAACCATGTGCCCATGTGTAAGTCTCCCTGATTCCCAATTGTGAACAAACTTTTGTTTTGAATCGTGAAATGTTGGATATTTGATATAGTTATTTGGTTCTGGATGACTCAGATTAGGAACTAATCTTGGCTCAATTCTTATAGATTTATTGTCCAATAGTTGTAGCTTGTGAAGATTACTTAGCAAAGAAGCATATTGTCTTGAACAATGAAAGATTGGATTGGATGTTTCTTGTGGTTAATTAGTTTTGGATGACTTAAATGATCGCCTAGTTAGTTTATCGGCTCAAATTCTTGTAGTTTTGTGATTAAACTATTTCTGGTTTAACATAATTACATAGGAGCCGTCATAATGTTTGAACGGCGATAAATTTTACAACTCTTGTTTTTATTGGTTTTAGATGGCTAAGTTGAGGGCCTCTTTTGTTTCTTGGTTCAATTCTTGTGATTTTATGGTTCAATTCTCTGTACATTGCAAAAAAAATACATTGGAACCAGCATATATGTTTTGACTTTTTAATTTACACCAAGTAAGTTGTTCCTCTAGGAGCTCCTATCGATCTAACTGAGCCAAGAAGAACTATGCTGGTTTTACTTGATTAATGTGCAAACTTTCTCAGCCAACAAGTTCTCTGTTCTGTGTTCCATGTTTGCAGTGTGAGTACCATTAATCTCTAATAGCAATGGTTTAGCATTGTTCTTTCGCTTTTGCTTGTACTCGTGCTACCCTCTATTTGCTTTTGGGCCCTCTCATTTCAATTTTAATCCTCCACTTCTCCCATTTTTCCCTCTTCCTCGTTGCAGGCAGCGGCTGAGTTCTCGGCGGCAACGAGGACGACAGGAGCCTCCTCCTTCGATTTGATCCCAAGCTCGTGCAGGTGGCCTGAGACCTCAGCATTGGGCGCAAGCCCTCCTCTCGGTATCGACGGAAACGAGGAAGATGAGGGGAGGCATCGAGGCGGTGGCGCCTCGTGCGTTTCCATGGTACCTCTTCGGCTTGCTCCAACATCGCCTGCGTCCCAATGGACGTGAGCTGGTGGGTTGATGAGGCGGCGATGGTGGAGGGGCGCATGTGGCCGGTGGCCGCCCAATGTAGCCCACGTGGGCGGAGCACGCGACCAGTCCGCAGGACCGCAAACCCTCCTCCGTCCCGCAAACCCTCCTCCGTCTCCTCGAAAGCGATGACGGAAGCAACATCGCCAACGAGCACCAGCAGAAGTAGGAGGCGCTGGTGCGTGGTGCCTCGTCTCTCTCCGGTTCCCCTCCTATTCTGTTGGCGTTGCTCGCCTGATCATCTCGCCATGGCCATTAAAGGGTGGGGGCGAGGATGCGGCTGCGGCGGGGGAGGATGGAAGAGGAGAAGATGCCGGTGAGAGGTGGAGCAGAGTTGGAGCTCGATCTCCATGTTTGTGGCCAAGTGTAAGTCTCCTTGTCCGTCGATGCCCCAATTTGCTTCTGGGATGCCTTAGATGAGGACCTATTTAGTTTCTTGTTTCGATTTTGGTAGATTTCGTAGTAGCCACATATTGTGTTGAACAGTGAATGGTTCGATAATTGTGGTGGTTAATTAGTTTTGGAAGATTTAAAAGAGTGCTTAGTTTGTTTCTTGACACAATTCCGGCGGTTTTATGGTGCTTCATTGTGGCAAATCAAAATTACATAGGAGCTATGTGAGACCATGTGGAGGTCATCTCATGATTGTGATGAGTAATTGGTCTTTGCATTAGAGTTTATGTAGAGATTGAGTTTGGTTTTTGAGGTTGGTGCAGAAGTTTGCTTTCTTTTAAGTGGTCGGAAGGACTGGTCGGCAGGCTCTATGGCTTCTACTTTTACGACTTGGTGGTCGCAGACGGTTTTACAACTTGGTGGTCACAGATGCTTTTACGACTAGGTGGTCGCAGAGGCTTTTACGACTTGGTGGTCGGTAGAGGCTTTTAGGACTTGGTGGTCAGCATGAATTCTTATGATTTGGTAGTCGGCAGGAGCTCTTACGACTTGGTGGTCGTAGCTTCTGCCTGGTCGTGATCGATAATCGTAGCGACCAGGTTGGTAAAGTCATAGCCGATGTGAGCGATGGTCGTAGCGACTGCTACATGGTCGTAGCAGCTGTTTCATGGTCGTAGAGACTTGTGTAATGGTTGTAGACTGCTGATAGGACCTCATGGGCTACGAGTACCTCATGCCTTGTGCTTTAGAGTACCCATAACTTGTTTTAGACCAGTGATTTGCTGAGATTGTTCACTTGGATACATTCTGATTATGCAAGTTGATGATTCTTGTGTTTTGTGCGGTGTTATGTGATGGTTTGCTTGTTGGTGTTAGTTGCAAGACTTCAGAGTTAGGTCATGGTAAGGCGCAGGAGGACCGGGACTAGGCACATGGAGGTGTTGAGGTCTAGAACAGTCAGGGAGACGCCAAAGATGATCGAGGCTGGTGAGGTGGTTGCAAGCTGGGACGACGAGGAACCAGAACAGGAGCTACCGGAGATGGAACTGATCGGCAATGGCGAGGTAGACTGGGACTAAGGGAGGAGTCAAGGTTCAGACGGTCAAGGATGCTGGGTACCGCCATGCGCGAGGAGAAGCTCGTGGTGCATCAAGTGACTTGGGTCGTTTGCAAGCGAGGACGGTTCAGTAGAATCCGGACGCGTGAGAGGCTTGACGACAAGTCATTGGGGCTACATGTAAACTGCTTTGAGAAGCATACGTGAGTAAAACCCGGTGTTAGCTGGGGTTAACGGATTGTCCCTAGTTTGGACTAGTGGTTGGATCCATTAATCTATGGTTCGTTTGTGAGCCTATAAAAAAGGGAGAGGAGGCAAGAGTTAGTTGAGGCTTGAGGCAAACCGTGAGTATGTCTGGTGGTGGCTAGCTTTTCCTCTCTCCATGCGTGTTCTTCTAGATTAGGGTTAGGGTTGTTGCGGAGCACTTGTGCTCTTGGTCCTCCTGGATGGAGTGGCTGTAGACTCAATCCTCAGAGCAATACATCTATCTTTGATCTTCTATTTGTGTATTGTTGTCTATTTGGTGTTGAGTTGGCTTAGGTCGTTGCGCCTTTTATCTCTCTGTTCTTCTATTCTTTAGTTGTTTCTTTCCCGTCTTGATCTGAGAGGAAGTTCTTGCTTGCTTTGTTGATGATCTGACTTGCTTAGTGTTGGGGAATCATACTCAAAGCCATCTTGGCTAGTCTATTCCCACGAGCATGGTGTGATTGTCTTTTCACCCTCTCGGCTTCGATTTTGTGCACTCTTGGAGAAATCGCAGAAAGACCTTTATTTGCTTGCTAAGTTTTCAATCAAAGAGTAGAGCAGCATCGTGAGACTTAAACCTTGTTGTGTACAAAGTTTCACAACCAGATGATCTATTAATCGAGAGTTATGTCGAGTTTGGATCTGGTGGTCGTGCGCTGCTTTGTTCTGTCTCTGTTCTTCTGATTCTGTTACGACCACGTCTAGCTTCGACTTTGGTTGAGTTTCCGATCGCATCGCTTTGTTGTTCGACCACGTTCAAGCTTTCGGTCACTGCAAGATCTTTGGTTTTCATTCAGATTTGAAACAGTCACGATGGTTACTGTCTGAAGTCTCGATTGCCTTTACGATTGCATTGATTTCGACTACGGTCGAGTCTCAGATAGTATCGCTCTGTCTTCGATCATATTTGGTCTTTCAATTGCTACGCGTGTTTTCGACCACATCGGTTGTTCGACCACATGTTGGTTTACAACCACGTAGGTTTCGACCACGTTGATCTGTTGGGTTGCAGTTTGGTTTCGACCACGTTGGTTGTTTGACCATCTCATTGGCTTACAACCACGCTGGTTATGACCACATTGCAGTCTGGTTTCGACCACGTTGGTTGTTCGACCATCTCATTGGCTTACAACCACGTTGCCGACTGGTTTCGACCACGTTGATTGTTCGACCACTCGTTGGTTTACGACCACGTTGGTTACGACCACGGTGCCAACTGATTACGACAACGTTGATTGTTTGACTACTGGTTGGCATTCGGTCATGTTGTCTACAACTACGCCAGTTTCGACTGCAACCATTCGATCACGTTAGTTTTGGTCTTGGTGGTTATCGACTACGATGATTTCTGATCATGTTGTACTTCTGTCGAGTAGTCAGATTTTCGACCGTTGTGTCCGCGATTGACCACGTTGTTGAAACTTATGACCACGTTGTAAGTTTCGACCATATTGCCAGATTTCGACCACCTTGCTTTTTCTGCTCTGTTTGTCCTATCTCTTTGGTTTTCCAGTAGGATTTCAACTCTAATCTTTATAGCTCTGTAGCTATCAAAGAAAAAGGGTTAAGTGAAGACTTGGTGAGGATTTGAAGGCACCAATCACCCCCTCTATTGCCTGTCCGGTCCTACAAGCTGGCATTTTGTTTTGAACCGTCCAAGATTGCACATTTCTTGTAATTATTTGGTTTTAGATTACTTCTTTGAAGGCCTATTGTTTTCTTGCTCAATCCTTGCAGTTTTATATGGGTTTATCCTCAGTGTCCTGTCAAAAATTACATAGGTTCATTGTATTATTGGACATATTTTGTTTTGGATAACGTATGTGAGGACCTACTTGATTTCCTGTCTTCTAGTCTTGCAGATTTGTGGTTCTATTGTCATCTAGCTGTCATAATTAGGTAGGAGAGTCATACTAGATAGGCATGTGTTTTTCTCAAGTTTATTGGCTGACAAGTAATCTACTAAACTAACTTCGAACTTATAATGCACCAGTTAATCCTTCTTTGCATATTGTTTTCTCATGTGCTGAGTTCTGACCCAACCGAGCCTAGAAGATTGTTGCTGGTTTTACCTGAATAATTTGTTCAGCGAGTAAGTTTTCATTACTCTATGATGTTTTGCAGCCTATTGCGGCGGATCTCTAATACTGACAGTTTAGCATCAATTTTTCTCTTCTTCCTGTGCTCATTTTGTCCTTTATTAGACTCTAGGCATTGTCACTTTTAATGCTTCATCCATGGTACTACTAATAAGTAAATAATAAATCTCTCAGTAGAAACCAATTGAATAATAGGTCATATAATATTATATGCCATTGTCAAGATGACCTGTAGCGAAAGTACAGTAAAACATGCAGATAACATTTATATGCGTTTCTGTGTCCATTCATTTGTGATGTGTTCTCATCTTTATTGGATACAAGCTTAGAAATATTGAACTTTCATTGGCATCTGCTTCAGTTGCGGTAGGGTGTTTGTGAAGCACTTGCTTTCTGATACATGTTTTAGGTCAATTTATGTGGTGTCTTTCCTTAGTTTTTTTTTCTTTTTGGTTTCAAGGCTTTACATGATGCTATACTTACTGCATTTGCCTTATTTCCGTATATGGTCTTCTCCTAAGTGATGTTCATACAGATACATAGCTTTCGGTAGTGAAAATTGGGAGATTATATATTCAACTTTGCTATTTTGGTAATAACTCTGACCTCTTTTTTATTTAATGCATCAGAAATTATTTAATTTTTGCTGTTAAATAACATATCGGCGCCCTGCATTAGGAAATTTTTTTGCACAACTACATCTTCATTTCACTTGTGTGTGCAGTTTTGTGCATATAAATTTGAGATAGGTAACATAGGTTGGTGGGTTGGGGTGTGTTCACAAAATCACAATCCTAACAGAGCCTAGAAGGTCATCAAGTGCTTTTTATTTTGGGATATTTGATTATTTGCGCCATCTTTCTTTGCCACTTGATAAAATGCCCTGTGATGTCTCACTGACATGCGGGGCCAGGACCCGCATGTCAGTGAGACATCACTTGCCATTTCCATGAAAGATGGGGCAAAACATCAATTCTTCCTTTTATTTTTGAGCTGAAATCTTACAAGACCACGCTATTTTTTGTACATCATGATCCATTAGAAACAAAACATGATCTGGTTCTTTGTAGTTTCTGGCAACATAGTGTGAATTGCTCATCTTTTACTCAAATGTATCTTCATGGAGTCAACACTGTATGATTTTCAATTTAGATTTAGGTGTATGTTATCCATGTTAATGCATATCTCATTGTTAGAGGAATCTGCACATTTGAATACTGTTTCCTATTTTCAGTGGCTTCACTCCATTTATGCTTCATATGGTCATCTGCAGCTCATTGCATTCTTCGTTTGACCATTTGGAGCTCTTTTTGTAAAAAAAAATTTCTTTGTCTAAAACTAACTCCAATTTGCATTTTTGAGTATTGCCAATAGATTTATCAGGGGAGAGATTAAAGGAACATGTGAGAAAGTACATGATATTGTTGTGATCCGGACGTATGAGAGGCTTGACGACAATTCATCGGGGCCACATGGAAGATGGCGAAGCATAAGTGATGTTTCGTGGAAAAGTAAGCAGGAATCTTTATGGAAATTGGTAGAGGGACATGTTGGTAAATGTCCCCTATTGAAAAAGTGGCGATGTGTGAAATCGCAACGTTGGCCTATGTGGTTTAGGTCTTGTGTGTAGTAAAATTTGGTGTTATGTGGGTTAACGGGTTATTCTTGGTTTGGTCTAATTGGTGGATCCGTTAGGTTTTGGTTCAGTTTGTGAGCCTATATAAGAGAAGAAGAAGAAGAGACAAGGACTAGTGTTAGAGAAGGTTGACTGTCAAATCCTTGATCCAGGAGTACACTTCCCTATTTCAAGAACCGAAGGCCCTACCTCCTAGAAGAAACTGCCATCATCAAATCTCTCGTCTCGGGCGCTCAGCTAGTGAATGTGCGCCCCTACCGGTATGCACCCCAGCCTAAAGATGAGATAGAGAAGCAGGTGCGAGAGCTGCTGAGTACGGGCATAATTCAACGAAACTCCATGTTCATTTGCATCCCCGGTGCTGCTCTTGAAGAAAAAAGACGGCTCGCGATGTTTTGTGTGGACTACCGACAGCTCAACGCCATCACCGAGAAAAACAAGCATCCAATCCCTGTGGTCGATTGGCCGGAGCACACTAGTTCACGATCCGAGTAGCTGACGGAGATGAAGCAAAAACGGCCTTTCCGTTCATTCTATTCAATTTTCAGTTAGTTTTTGACTTTGATTTCTTTCAATGATTATTATTTATTAGATTAATAAATCACAATAAAATCATAAACCTAACTCAAAAGAACAGACCTAAAGTCATACATTTGGGCACAGACGCCCCAGGGACATTCTAAGGTCTGATAAATGAGATCTTCTCACCCATGCTCTGTCAGTATGTGCTAGTGTTTGTAGATGATACACTCATTACGGCCGTACACTAGAAGAACACGTGTTGAAGGCTGTGCTAGAAGTGCTACGACAACACAACTTGGCTGTTAAACGTTAAGTGTACGTTCGCACATCATCAACTAGAGTACCTCAGCAACATCATCTGCCTAAATGGGGTATCTACTGATCCCACCAAGATACAAATAGTCCAAGGAATTGAGGGGCTTTGTTGGTCTTACGGGCTATTACTGGAAGTTCATTGAACGGTACGGCTTACGGGCTATTACCGGAAGTTCATTGAATGGTACGGCATATCAACAGACCATTGACTGCTCTGATCAAGAAAGCATTGGGCTATTTTCCAATGGACACGGACCACGGAGTTCTCCTTCCAGGCAATGAAGAAAGCTCTGGTCCAGCCGCTTATGTCGGACAATGCAAAGGGAAAAAAAGGTAAAAGAAAAAATACTGCAAAAAGCTAAAAAAGAAAAACCAAATTTAAAAAACTGACGTGTTCATTTCGCCTTTAAGCTTCTAGAAACTAAAAACTAAAAACCAAAACTACTTAGAAGGGAGCCTAAATCTTTTGTGATTGAAACAGACACCAGCAAATTGGGCATTGGAGCTGTCCTACTGCAAGACACCCCGTCGCCTATCTCATCAAGAAGGTATTGAGCAGTCGCAATAAGGGCTGGCTATCGAGCCAGCTTGGCTCGGCTCGGCATGTACAAGCTTGTTAAGAAAAGTGGCTCGTCTCGGTTCATTAAGTTAACGAACTAAAAACCTAGCTCGGCTCGGCTCGATAAAAAGCTTGAGCAGCTCACGAGCCAGTGATTGGGAGGAAAAGGAGAGTCTCGCTGGCTATCGAACCGGTTCGACTCGGCTCGGCTGCAAGCTCGTTAAAAAAAGTAGCTCGACACCATTTATGTTTGCTCTGAACTTCTGTATGTTCCAACATACACTTAAATCCAAATATATATGCAAGTTTAGACATGCATGTGTATATACTTTCAAGGTTGTGCTCATGAACCATAACAGATGAATGTTTTACTACTCCTAAGAAGATCCACAAATTTGAACAACTAGTAGATAGTATATAAGCTAGGCTGGGTTTGGTTTTGAGAAAAGTAAATCACCAATACGCTGCACACAAAAGTTCATAAGTATTTAGTTACCGAGCCTTAACGAGCTAACGAGTGGCTCGTGAGTTAGCTCAAGCTCGGCACATTAAGCTACCGAGCTGAGAAGGCGACTCGGCTCGGCTCATTAATTGTACGAGCCGAGCTCATAACGAGCTGAGTTCGAGCAGCTCACAAGTTTCGAGCTTTTTTACTAGCTCTAGTCGCAATTAGTCAAAACGAAAAGGCATGTCTCGCCATGCTACTGGCTATCGACAAGTGGCTTGTATATCTACAACAGCAGCAATTTTTTTATTCGATATCAATCTAAAAGTTTCAAAAAATTTCAATATCCTTGAATTTCGGTTGAATTCGGATTTCTTTTCCAGTTCGGCAATTTAATGTAGTAAATAGCTGCTGGTAAATGTTTATAATTTTTAGAGCAATGTACTGTCGTTGGTGGTCTGTAGAAGTTCACTGGTCAGAACTCAGAGGTAGATTCTATCCTCTGTTTTCCATTGCGAATTACACCCTTTTAACGAGAGAATAAAATTATGGTGTATTCGTAATAGTTGTCACTTTCGTTCTGTAGATTTCAAAAATGCTATTTGTTTCTATGGTTCCTTTAGTGGATAAAAAGAAACAAAAAGATAGGCAGTGTTGTAGTGAGCTGAGCATCAAAACGGTAGTTGGGAGGGAGTTGTCGGGTTTCAGGCGTAGGGGCACTTTACCTTTCAGTTATGAATGTTATGTTGTGATTTTGTGCCGAGTGGTGACTTTGTGAATAGGTGACTTCGCTCTTGACCGTGTTTGAGCACTTCTCCCCTTTGGTAGAGGTAAGTAAACGTAGTAGTTGTTGCTACAGTTTAACTTATTAAATTAACTGCCTTCGCCATAATTGTTGAGGTTTGGTAATTAATCTACCTTTAAATAAAGATGCACTACTGTGCTATATGCCTTATTTTACATATTATTGTCCATGTGGCTATATTCCTAATGAATCAATCGTGGTCATATCATGCACATCATTATATGTCATTTGTATTGAAGCTATGTCACTTCATTTAGCCACGAACATATCGGTACAGCGTCGTACATTGTCGTAGTATGATGCGCACTCTTATGTTGCCAAATAAGAGTTCAGTAGATCATTTGCATACATATGCATTTCATGAGGATAATCCTTGTTTTGAGGTTATAAGAGGTATTAGCTCGTGAGAGTCACTTATGGCATATGGTATTTTCTTGTGGTTGCTATGGGTAGTAGATGTGTTTTCGATATGAATGAGGCTACAATGAGGATGATGAGAATTAATTGTTAATGCTTTATCATTGTACCATAAATCGTTAATTTGATGTTTAATCATCCGTATTTTAATTAATTTGTTAAGTAGTTTGCTTGCTGAGATTTCATCTCACCCTGTATTCTCTCTCCTAGGTGATCTTTGAGCATGCTTGGAAAGGATAGAGTAGCACAGCACCATTACACAAGTTTTCATGAGTTATGTTGTCATAAGTTAAAGGATTTTTTAATCATTTCTTCTTCCCAGTTGTTGAGCACTGTATCTTATTGATGCTAGACCGTGGTTGGCTTTTGTGGGCTTTGAGCATTCAAAGCTAGGTTGATAAAGGATGTTAGTGCACAGTTTTACATTCTTATGTTATTTTACTATCTCCCATTATATATTATGTTGTCATGCTTCTGCGTAGCCTTGTTTTTTGTCGGGTTTTCTTCATAATCTAGTTGGTCATAAGTGTAGTTTGGTAGCATCATGGGGTAATGTGGTTCCTAAGGTGTTACAATTGGTATCAGAGCCTAGGATTTAGATTCTAGAAAAATAATAAGTAATTTGACACACTTACACATGTTGGATGGGAAAGGGTTTGCATATCCTTGCATATACCATGTTTCATTTTGTTCTGTTAGTGCTTTTGCCTTAATTGCTTGAAGTTGATGTTTGTGCATGCTTGTGTACTAGTGGTAGCTCTTTTCTCCTCCGAGTAGGTGAGCTCCAAACTTCACGACCACACCAGACCTCATCACAACTTCTTGAAGAGATCACCTAGCATGACTCCTCCAAGCAGTCTAGGTGGCAGTAGCCACTAAGAGTAACAAATCAATCCACTTTCTTGACTCTTTCGAACTACAACATATGCACAAGTGGATACACAATCCGCCTCTAGATGCAACACATGCGACTAGAGACTTTCCCTCCTTGCTCACAAGGTGCAACACATGCACAATTGAATAAGAGGCTTGCACTAGCTCAAAGCTAGTAAAATTTGGTGCCAAGAGTTGCCTCCCAACTAGCCTTGGTGGGTATTTATAGCCCCTAACATAAAACTAGCTGTTGGAATCAAAATCAATGGAAATGCATAGTGCTGGACATGTCCTCCCTGAGTATAATGGCTAGTGCATTAAATGCATTTCAGTGACCGTTGGGCTCAAAATGAATTGGGGTGGACATGTCCTTGGTGTTCACGGTTCCTCCAGGACATGTCCTCATCAATGCAGTTTTTATTGAAATGAAAGAGAGTAAATCAAGAATTGATTCCCAAGCAAAGATGCATGAACTTTATCCATCTGCAAAACACATTTTGTAAATTATAGTCATGTGCTACAAGGATTAAATACATGAGCCTCAACTATTTGCAAAACACATCGCATACAATAGCATTATGCCACGAAGAGTAAATGTATGGACTTCAACTATTTGCAAAACACATTTGCATATTATAGTCCCATGACACAAAGATTAGATGCATGGACTTCAACCATTTGCAAAATATATTTGCAAATTATAGTCACATGCTACAAGGATTAGATGCATGAGCCTCAACTATTTGCAAAACATATAATGGAGGGTCTAGATCTTTCAATCTCCCTCTTTTTGGTCATTGATGACAACCCAATTGCAAATTATAGAATTTAAATCAATTTTGAGTATATGTCAACTATATAAAAGTCATACTCAAGGGATGGGTTTCTAAGTATAGATCGTCTATATGAGAAATAGGAACATGCATCAATATTAGTGAAACCTCAAATTATAGAGTGAACTCCTTCTAAATATGTGGACATAAGAATGTGCATGAAAAGCATATGCACATATTCAAATTGAAACTTTTGTGGAGTTAACCCTGTATTTTGGATATGAGGAATGTAATAAGATATAAGAATATGATATTAAGTGCATACTCCAAAGGTTTTTATCTTTCCATTCAAATGAGACTAAACAATATGATAGTCAACAATCATGTTTGTCTCACATTTAGATTTATTATTAATCCCTAAAACCAAATTAATGGAGCTTAAACTTAAAATCTCTCCCTTATTCGTGACTGATGAAAAATCCTTTATCGATAACCACATATGAATAATAGAAGTTAAAATGCGGATATAAATCAACACATGATGTCGTAAGCAAATAATCTATATACAAGCATGTTGCTAAGCATATAAAGCACAATACGTATGAATATGATATGCTAGTGTATATGATGCATATATGAAGCCATTAGTATAAATGAGATGCTCTGCATCAAGACATACACCAATCACCCGAATGTGAGTTTTATCATAGCTCACAATAATTCTCCCTCTTTGGGCATTAATCACTGAAAATACAAAACAAAGCTAAGCCAAAATGCAGTCTTTTCAAAACAAAGAACTTGGCTATGAACTCATCCTAATTTGGTTATAAAGAGTATGAAATAGATACACATGACCTATTTGAGAGTTTAATTCTAACAATCTTTCAATAGATGCCAAGAAATCCACAAACTGCCCTTTATGGCCTAAAAGAATAAATAACTTGAAACAAGGCCATATTGGATAGAACCAAAGGAAATGATAATTGAAATAAATTCAAAGTAGCTCACTCTTGAAAACTTTTTGAGATAGCTTTCTGTTAGGAAAAATATTCATATTAAGGCTTTCCTAGAGCCCAAAAGAATTTGAACAAGGAACACATCCTAAGAACTCCAACTTCATGAAATTTTCAAAATAGTTACCAATTATTCTTGTAAGAATTTTTCGTGAAGGTTCCATGCTCAAATTCTCAACCAATATGGAGATATGTGCATTTCAAATCATGTTGAGGTGAAAAGGCATAGCCTAAGTGGCTGTTTTATGCATTAGGAAACATGTGGAAACAAGCTCCGAAAAATCTAAGATAAATCATGGAGATAGTGCTTTAAATTAAACACCAATTTTGTTTCATGAGGCTTACCAAAATATCAACCATTTTGACGTTACAAAAATCACAAAGCTTCAAAAAACTACACATTTCAGGTTTTCATATTTTGACATTCCATTTGAGCTTTGAAAGATGGAGAAAAACTGAACAACTGAAGTCTAATAAATCTCAGAAAATTTGTAAACAAAGATCAACTATATAGAATCAAATATAATTATTATGTATTATATAAATTATGATCCCATTAAAAGATACAAAAATCACCAATATAGTCAAAACCATGTGAAATACTGAATTTTCAGCAAGCTGTTCAAAGAGAGAAAAAGTTATAAATTTTTCAAATCAAGTTGAAATGCATTGAAATTTTGCAAAAACAAACTTTTGACATCTAAGAAACTTTTCCAAAAATAATTATAAAAAAGAGTTTCCATTCAAAAGTTATGCCCAAATACACTTTGTATGCAAGAGAGGATATTGATTTTCGGCTAAAGATAAGAAAATTTAAAAAATTCTAGATCAAGTCCAAATGGCTCAACATTTTCAAAAAATGAACTTTTCAATATTTATAAAGTTTCCCAAAAAGAATTTTTGAAAAAAAGAAAATCTCTTTCAAATTTGTTGCTTAAACCCTCAAAACGCATCCTAATAAGAATTCAATGGATTTTTCTCACTTTCGGATGAGATATAAATACCATTTCAATCCAAGATGCACAAATAAATTTGGTTCAAATAGCCAAACCCACTATACGCAATAATATGTAATTTTGTGTGCTTTCAAGATTTTGGGCAAATTTCAAATGGCTATAAATTTTCAAAGGCTGGTCTTCTGGTGTGGGGACCTGAAGCGTCAAATACCCAAAATCACCGTATGTGTTCTGTACTAGTTCCATTATCAGTAGCTAGTACATACATTCACAACATCTAGATTACATCCATACAGATCTCATACAATTAATTTACAACAAAGGGGCAATATATAAAAGATGCATATTAAAGTTTACAACATATCGCCAACCGGCCAAATAGATTTAAGTATAAAGAGTAAAGTGCAGCGTAATATAAGTAAATAAAAAAAGTATTCAATTGTGTGCCACCATAGCGCACAGGCAACTAACTAGAGTTAGGCCTTAGAAAGACCCATCGTCGAATTCCTTGGTACCGGGGGCAAAATACGCGTCGTCGTGCATGTTATCTTCCTCCTTCTCCGAACAACAATAATTTAAGTAAGGTTGAGTATATTGTGTACTCATCAAGACTTGTTGTATATCGCAACATACATAAATGCAAGGTGAACAATAAGTAAAACTCTATGTACAAGTTATTTTCAACATGAAGTAAGTTTCATTTGTAATATCGATAAGTAGTAATTTACAATAAAATGTAAAGACATGTAATAAAATAATATTTTTATAACTTTTAAAATAGTAAATCACATCCATTCACATCCCTCCTTGCCTACGATCATCAAACAATTCCCGCCCACGGACATGGCACACGTGACATGTACATGTCATCCCAACATTTCCAACAAAATAGTTTTATAAAAATAAAAGCTATACCTATTATGGCTGCATCCAACCATGCTCATGACTGTGAGCATGACTATTTAAATAGTTCTTAACAATCTTGAGAGATTGTACAATTTTATCCACATAAGATAATCAAATATACTATCAGCAACTTCATGTTTCCTTGGGCGTGTGACAAAATTGATTATTATATAGCCTTTACATCATTTAGTATTAACCTTGCACCGGTCCGATGAATGATAAACCCACACTTAGGTGTGTTCTTCTCCCAAGTGAGCATTTACCGTTGTATTAACAAGCTTTAGTCCTAACACCTTGGTGAAGGGAGCCCCAACGAGCAAACCTTCCTAGAATGCCCTCACTACTTCGGCCTACCGAAATGCAAGGCTAGACTTAGACAACTTAGTTAGCTAAAGCTAGAGCCCACATAGCACGTGTGGTTGTATGATTAGACTTATATGTGCGGCAATAGTGCTCGGTCCTCAATTGACCCTGTGAGAATCTCCACATATCTACATGCGAGATATCTTCTCATATCTGACAGTTCATAATATAGCTCGCCGCTTCTAAATCTAGGTTTTTATTTTATTTTATACCAAACTAACAAAGCTTCCTCCTCTGGTCCAACATTTCAAAATTTCCCATGTCCATATGTAAATTTTTCCGAAGGATTAAACTACCCGAAAACTATTGCATGCCTAAGCATCTAGACCATATACTTGATGTACTATATACCCAAAATGATAGTAGCTATTGTCTAAACCATGTCTTAAAGGTTATAACAGCAAGGATATCAAATTTGAAAGGAGGTTCAATGCATGCAAGCGGATATAACTACTATTACCCATAGTATAACAAATTTTAATGGAATATACACGCATGCATACTAAATTACACAAATAATATATAATAATTAAAATAGTAGAATCAATATGATCAAACATGGTTCTTTCCTTACTCTTGTTGCTCAGAGAATGGTTCGGAAGCGTTCTCGAGGTTCTCTGGGGCGACGATGTCTATTCGATAAGATTCAAATAAATACAAATAAGAGCCAAATAAAATTAAATGGGCACAAAATTTAAATATCTTTACATATTTGCATAGATCATGATTTTATAAAAATTTAGAGACAAAAATCATGAAATTTGGATTCATATGCAAAAGTTATGGCCATTTGAATTTATTTTATTTGAAAAATACTAAGAAAATGAAAAAATAGTACTATGCTCGAATTGTGATTTTAGTTTGTATTTTTCTTTCTAAAGAAAACCTAGATTTATTGCATCAGTAGACTGACATGTGGGGTCCATTCGTCAAAGTTTTATTAATTTCAAAATTTAGTGACATGTGGGGTGCATTTGTTAGTGAAACATATTTAAAGCACGTTTTACTTATTTATTTGCCATGTGGTTCCCATGTGTCCGCGACTCATATTTTAGTTTTTGGTTTAATTAAAATTCCTTAATTGATTTTTAGTTGGGCCCACTTCTCATAGACAATTAGCTTCAAATTTGTTCTTAGTGCAAATTTCCATTCTAACATGTGGGTCCTACTTGTCATGCTATCATGTTTCAAAACATTACCTGCATGTGGGTGCTACATGTCATACTCACGTGTTTTAAAAAGGTTTTAAATATAAGTTCAATTAACTATTGTCTCGGGCCCACATGTCATATGCACAATAGGTTTGAACATGTCATTAGTGCTAAACTAATCCTTCTTAACAAGCTGGTCCCATTATCAGCCATAGGGGAAATAGAGCTGAGCGGAGCTAAGCTTCGGTGAGCTTGTCAGCGGTGAGGGAAGCTATGGCTTGGCGTTGGCATGGGCGAAATGGGTTGTACAGAACCAAAAGGCGATGCATGCTAGACCAAAAGGTCACTAGAGAGTTCCGGCGATGACTCTTGTGGTGGCATTATGGTCGGCCACGGCAAAGCTAAGCTACAGTGGTGCATTTCTAAATCCAACTAGCTCACGAGCATCTAGGGGATACTAGGAGTCTACCAAGGGGGTTGGTGACGTCGGAGAGGTGATGGGGTGGCTGGACGGCGAGGAGCAGTGGTAGTGTAGATGACGTCCACAACGCGGGAGCTCTATAGCGAGGGGAGAGCTACAAGTGAGGGTCGAATGAGCTCTAAGAATAGTTAATTATGCTCTGGGTGCATGGGATTAGGCTATGGCTCACCAGAACGGAATAATGGCTTGTGGCTGTAGTTTTGGTTGAAGACAAAGACGATGGTTCAATCCCGATGAGCATCTACATGAATCAAAAAAATTAAATGAGAGCATATGGAACATAAGATGATGTGGTTAGAAAAGCATGAGGTCCACTAGAGAGCTCGGGCCACGGCAGGGGGCACTGAGGGATATGGCATGTTCCAGGCGAGGCAAGGAGGGAAAGGTTCAGTTTATCGTGGGAATAGAGTGAGGGTGAGATGAGGAAGAGATTGACTCGTGAGAACTCATGAGCATGGCGGAGCTAGCATGGCTCGGTTCCTCTCGTCGGTGCGTGATGCGCAGAAGAGACAAGGTTGGTGGGAACTCAGCATGGTGAACTGATCGAATGGTGGGGGGTAGCAGTAGCAGGTGCAAAGCTGTGGGCGCGCATAAAAAATTGGTGGCATGGTGCGGCCATGGCGGAGCTGGCACGACACACGGAAGTGGTACACGAAGCTTGCAGCTGGGCTTGGCACATCAGCAAGTGAACGTAAGGTGACCTAAGGGTAGGGTCCGAACCCACTCATCAACGTTGGGACTTTAAAGGACAAAGAGATGGTGGCTTTTCAAAATTATGCCTTCACGAAATGAAAGTGGAAAGGGTAAGTGAGTAAAAGTGTATTTGGTTTGGCTGAGAGGTTTGAGAATTTTTAAACACATCAGATGAGCTCCCAAAATTTTGAAATTTTTGAGAAGGATCCTGACACGGTGCATATAATTGTGTATTTTGTCCAGAATTTTATGTGTCTAGGATTTTCTCGAAAACCTTTTAAAGCTAATGTTTTGTGTCTTATGCATTATTGTGATTTAAATAAATTCAAGAACATATTTAAATATGTTCAAAAGCTTTATTTCTAGTGCCATGAATATATTTATGAGTTTTGGAATTTCTATCTACTATGAATTCTGCTAAGCCATTTTAGGATCATCTTTTCAGATTTGGTTCTGAATTCAAAATGAATTTCATCCCATGTACATTTTCTTTCCCAAAAAATTAGGTTTGCAGATTATTTTTCTAAAGAAAATCCAATAAAAAGCCAAGGAAATAAGATGCATGAATTTTTTTAAAAAATTTCTCATTTTTGCATTCCCTAGAATTTGGGATGTTACAGGTCTACCCCCCTTACAAAGAATCTTAACCCCGAGATTCGGCGTGCTTGGTAAAGAAATTTGGGAATTCGGTCCTAAGTGATTTTATTGTTCCCATGTGGCCTCATATTTTGTGTGGTTACTCCACTGGACTTTTAATATCTTGGTGGCATGGTTGCGAGTATGTCGCTCGACTTTGTCTAGAATGCGGATCGGGGTGCTCCCAATAAGAAAGATCGGGTTGTAGATCGATGTTGTCTAATTGAGTGAGCTCACTCGGAGTGCATAGACACTTCTTGAGCTGAGAGATATGGAATACATCATGCACATATGAAATTTGAGGTGGCACCTCTAGTTGGTATGCCACTTCGCTTTTTCTTTGCAATGATTCGGTATGACCCGATGTACCGGGGTGCCAATTTTCTATGAACATGGAAACGGTGAATGCCACACAGTGGCGAGACCTTGAGATAACATAATCATCTATCTCAAAGCTCAGCTCATGACAACGATGGTTGGCATAGCCCTTTCGACAAGATTGTGCTTCTTTCAACTGACATCTTATCGCATCAACGTGCTCTAACATACATACATAGTTCTAACATCATCCAGTGAGAATACTTTTAATTAGATACACTCATTTCAAAGAGGTTTTATTTTATTTGATAAAGAACTTGCAATATTACATAATGAGAGTTCATTGCACCATTTGTCATGTACCGAAATTTATGATGAAGATCATGCTATACATGAGGCTACACATCTATTAAAATCGAGGACGGTTTGTGTCACGAAGCGGAGGATGATGTGACCATGCCACAAACGCATACGACCATAGCTCCCAAGAATGAACAAAAGGTTAATTCATTTCTTCAGCTTCAATTTATTTTAAATGAAAATATGATATTACCTAATGATGAAAATGCATATTGTGCAGATATACAAGGAGAATTGCATCAACACTATGAACTCGTAGTTGGGGACCACCCAAAGTGAAGCCAACCTGCACATCAAGACTAAGTTGAAGCCTTCTCCAACTCTTTCTCAAGGTCATCATGTCCCTTTTGTCAAAGCCAGAGTTCAAGTTGGACACGTTCTGGAATCCAATTTGGCCTTTGGAGATAGCACTGACTTCAAACATGCATAGAATTTGCATACGGACTCTATTTGAAGTGTATGGGCATAGCATGGAAAGCTTATCTTGTCCTCTTTCCAATGAATCCAGACCCAACTCCAAATTCCTTCTAAGCACGTCACCTCCACTTGGGCCTATGAGCCTTGTACCTCTTAGGGTTATGTGTCCACCTCCCTAGCTGCCACCCCTGCCCCTCTTTCCTTTATAAATATCCCTAGGTAGCTCTTTCTTCCTCAGTTTTTGTTTAGATCAGTTTAGCCCCTTGTGTGCAAACTCCACGTTGTCTCTTGTATCGATTAAACCAACAGATTCATGTTACAGAACCTCAACTATTCTTATATGACTTTTATATCTAGCAATTTTTATATTGCTATTTACTTGAATTCTTATTTGTTCTTCGATTGCTTTCAGGAATTGATCTTCGTGATCAGGTCAACCGTCGTTCTTGGCAAGGTTGATAATGATAAGAGCATGGTGTAGCGATTGTTGGATAGTTTAATCGTGTTTCGGTCAAATAGCCTCGTCGTTAACGTCATTCTCTACCATCGAATTATCATCCACCAGAAGATAAGACCAATCCTACATCAGCTTCATCTCCTAAATACCAATTCCCCTCATTGTTTTATTTGTTGTAGCCTGGAGGTTCTATCATCAGTACTTAACTACAATTTTGCCATTGCTTATTTCTGGTGCGTATGCAAGAAGCAGACTTTTTTTTGTATATTATGTGTACAGAAATTGCTTATTTCTGGTCTATTTAAGGGCAATTTTTTTTATGTTTGGAATTAAAAATTTAGACTCACAAATGTTTGTGATCCTATGGGGGTTAGATCTGCACAAATCGTGGGTCATTTTGCTTTCAACGGCACCAGAACTGGAAAAGGTCAATAATTTTACCAAGGTCCATATGCTATGTTGCATCGAGCTTCATGGTGAGTGATACTCAGCCTTTGATAGTAATTGCCAAGCTATTTTATGTTATATTTAAGCCTGTATAAACTTTATGTAGAACACTAACATTGTTTTGTTTCAGATGATCAAGTATGTCCATATATATGTAAGAATGTCATCAGTGAATATGTTTTGATGCAATGATACTGAATTTACCTATAGTGTCAAGTGCCAGTGGAATAATTAATGGTTTTGCTTTCAACTTTATTTCTTATCTGTTCATATGTGATGCTTCAACCAAAATTAGCTGACTAACAGAGTTATTTGTTGTGTTATCTATTTTGCATGCTTAATGTTTTATCTTTTCCTTTGAGTGTTTTACTGGACAAATTAATTTGATGATCAGTGAACATATATTTGAAGTTCATATTCATTGTGTGCTAAAATTATTGTACATTGCAAATTTGTTTTCTGCAACGTGGATTTCACGTGCTCATAAAAGTGAGCGTATCCCCTGTTTTTAAATTTGAGCTATTAACATTATGTGTATGTATATTGACATATCTTTTATGCATAGATTCATGTAATGATGGCTACTGAAATGTATATAGCAAATGTGCATTTCAGTTCTTAATACCTACTAGAGTTGGGGTGATTGATAATGACATTAGATAGATTTCTCCCTGTTTATAGCCAAATGTAGCTCTTCTCAAACTGACACTGTAGCTAGCTCTATGTCCTTGCTTGCAACTGCTGTGCATCGGCGATACCATTTGTGGATAAAGATATTGTACTATTATTTTTGAATGTTTGAGGGCAGTGTAGCCTTCTATATGGTGCTATGTCGTAGTCCGACAGCTAAACCGACGGGATCACCGGGTCGATCACCGATAGCATTTAATAATATGTATTATCTTTTTTAGAGAATCGGTTACAACGCACAGCTAACTGGTTTCTGTGGTATATTTGGGCCGTGATCCAAAATTGGGGGCAAAGCAAAAGCGCTAGGGAGCATGGATATTTGGGCCTTGATCTGTGGTATATGATTGTACTGTCTAGCAGCCCACTGCGCTTCTGTCAGCCCAACTGAACGGCTCGGTCACTCGGCGGAAACCACCGCCCGCTACTGGGTGTCGCGCTCGCGGCGCGTCGATCTGCGTGCGCAGGACTCGAGCCCTCCAACCCACCACCACCCACTCGCGCGGAAGACGGCGGCGGGGCTGTACGAGCAGTGGCCCGCGGCTGGCGGCACGGCACGGGGCTGCGTTTCTCAATAGGCGGCTCGGGGTTCCTGCCAGGCGAGTTCGCGGCACAGGGGGGCGACGGGCGGCAAGCCGGTCGGTCGGTCGGTCGGCAGCCCTCCCTGTCCCAGCGGCCGGAGTCGTGAGTGACGAGGAGGTCAGATCCATTCTACCTTTCCCTTTGATTTACGATCCACGGGCACTCTTCGCTTCTCGAAAAGATCGTGTTAGTGAAATTTCAGGTGGGAGGGATCCTCTTGCCCCGTTGATCTCTCAAGAAATCGTTATGATTGAGATCTTGCGATTTGTTAGTGTGGATTGTGCAACTGTGAATGACTCATGTAGTTTTGAACTTAGACATTGATCCTATGTGTGCACCCCAACCACCAAAATCTTAGATCCGCCGGGGTGCATTGATCAGCCCATGTTCAGATACGGATGTCTTTTACCCGAAATTAGTACTACTAATAGCAGCTTAATTTGTGGGCTTCAACCCAGGATAGAGATCACGAATTAGCTAGCTAATGGACTTATTAATTAGGTTATCAATACTCTTCCTTTGTTTAATTTGTGCAGCCTAGATTGGAAGGATCCAAACATGCAAAGGGACAATGGCTCTGGTGATGGATCGGCGGGCACTGCCAGCCCGACCCATGGTGGCCGTGTGAGGCACCGGAAGCGCTCCAGCGAGGTAAGTCTTTTTTCACCTATGGAGGTCTCAGATTCTTGGTGGCCTCTTTTTCCTGGATGCAGGAGTGGCGGACTTATGTTTTATTCTTTATACATTATCGGTTTTTAGGTTCCTGCTGATGTGAACAAAGCCAACGGTTCTAATTTGCTTGTGAATGACCGGAACAAGTACAAGTTGATGCTTGTCCGCACGTATTCCTCGCTATGGATGATGGCTGGATTTGTGTTTTTGATATACATGGGCCATCTTTACATATGGGCTATGGTTGTCGTCATCCAAATCTTCATGGCAAGGGAGCTCTTTAATCTGCTTAGGAAGGTCAACGAGGACAGGCAGCTTCCAGGGTTTAGGCTGTTGAACTGGTAAGTTGCCAGTTATGCCTTTATGGGTTGATACAGGGGCTGTTGAAGGTTTGCATTGCGTTTAAATTGTTCTTTATATTATTTTGGTATTACAGGCATTTTTTCTTTACTGCGATGCTGTTTGCGTATGGCCGTTTCCTTAGTCGGCAGCTTGTCAACACTGTCACTTCAGATAAGTTATTGTACAAGCTTGTGAGCGGGCTCATCAAGTACCAAATGTTTATTTGCTACTTTCTCTATATAGCAGGTAATTGCAACAGTTTTTCGTGTGCCCAAATGATATCAATGGCAGCTACATAGATAAGGTTCAACATTTTTTTTACTGGATGATAAGGTTCAACATCTTGAGGGCTCTTACTTCATGAACCTTAATTTTTGTCAGTGAGTTGTTTAGTTTAACGAAAGCGGTAAAGGTGCTTGTTTTACTTTCTTAGTGTGTTGAGGAGCTGTTCAGTACACAAACTGCAATAGCTTTCTCTATGTCATACCTTTTTAGGTTTGTTAAGCATTTAAGTTGCAATAGCTTAAATTTGGATGTGCGCACTTGTCCATTATTGATATAGAAAATGAGGCAAATGCACTAGTGATAAAATTTGAAAATTGTTTGCTTGTTGCTAATGTATCGGTGTGCTGACCACTCCTGTCATCTAGGTTTTGTATGGTTTATTCTGACGCTAAAGAAAAAGGCATACAAATACCAGTTCAGTCAATATGCATGGACTCATATGATCCTTCTGATGGTATTTGCACAGTCATCTTTCACTGTGGCCAATATATATGAAGGAATATTCTGGTAAAATTTCTAACTTATAGCATGTTCTTTATACTTTGATCCAACAAGATAATAAACTGGTGATGCTTTTCTTGAATGATGTAGACATATTTATCAGCTGGGAACCTGAAATATTCTTTACTACCATCTCTAGTTTGTGCTTGTTAGTGGTTTTGCTCGTAAATTTATTTCATGCTATGAACTTCATGACACATGCAAAACATTAGCTACGTAGTTACTAGTTTAAATTTAAAGAATGTTCATGACAAGTTATAGTAAAATGATCATGATGATGTTTTAATTCTGTAATGATTCAAAACAATAGCGAAGAAAACATCCTTTTTTGGCTATTTAACTTTCAAGTCTATATATCTGTCAACTGAATGCAACATCAGAGCAACTTTTATCAGAAAGAAATTCTGGATTATTTTCACCTATTTCTGTGCTTATTGATTTGTGTTCTACTCCATTTGTATTTATTTAGTTTTCGATAGCATGCAATGAATATGTGCTTGCAGAACTAGAAGACTGGTCTTTAGTCAGTTTTGAGCCTTGACACATCCAAATGATCAATGTAAGGCTGCTATGACAAGGTGCTTTTGTAGGTTCCTCCTACCAGCTTCATTAATTGCTATCAATGATGTTGCTGCATATTTCTTTGGATTCTTCTTTGGGAAAACACCCTTAATTAAGCTCTCTCCAAAAAAAACTTGGGAAGGCTTTCTAGGTGCATCAGTGGCTACCATGCTTTCTGCATTTGTGGTTAGTACATGCTTAATTTGTTTCTTAAATTACTTGCGTTTGTGCATTTGATATTTCTTAAACTTGAGAGATAAGTACAGACTGGGATGATAGAACTTAGGGAAGAGACTAGATTAATTTATCTTCATTGCTTCATTGCTTGATAATAATGGATATATGATGTTCCTTTTATATGGGCAACTCGACTTAACATCTAAGAAATAGTCTCTATCTCTAAAGAATCTTATTTCTAATAAATGGGGTATATCTATAAGATAGGAAACCCATATAATAAGAAAATTAACTAATCTTATCTCTATCCTAACTAATCTGACCCCGCCATGCGTGTCTGCTACAATACACAGGTACTGTTCACGCGTATGAACAGTGCGCGCGACTAGTATTTTGGCACGTGATAACTTCTCCCCCTTTCGGTGGTGGCCATGGCTGTAGCCCTAGAAGACCCCAAGTTGACAAGATACTGTAACATTTACTGGTAACTTTGAAGACTGTGGTCTCCATGTTACAGGTGCAACAACATTGGTGACATCTGTGATCGCCATAGCAAACACAGTGGCAATAATGTCAGCGTTGTAGTAGGCTTCCACAATGCGGTTGCCGTGACAGTTTCGGCAGAGTCACGGCGGCCTTCGGTAGCATCGTGACACGACATGGCACGGTCGCTGTGGGCGTCGGTAGTACCACAACAAGTTGCGACAACGACATGGTTGCTGCGGCAGGCTTTAGTAGCAACATGGCTGCCGCGGTAGGGTGTGGCACGGTTGCGGCAGGTGTCAGCAGAACCGCGGTTGGCACAATATGTTCAGGCGATGCCGTGGTAGTTGTTGGGAACAGCGCCGCTGTCACATCTTGTTGCACCTTATTTTGATTCACGATTTTCTCCAAGGTGGTATGCATGTTGAGGAAGATGTCCGCCATCTTCTTGTCGATGTTGACCATCTTGTTGGTTCTAATCTTTATCGTGGCCAATGACTTGGCAACAGGAACCATGGTAGCAGAAGTCATGAGAGGAGATCAACCGCTCTGATACCAAATGCGATGAAGCTTAGTACATCGGGGTAAACACCGCCGGGAGGAAGGCCAGATGGCGTCGACTTGGTGGGATGAGAGATGAGTATAAATTGGGATGATAGAACTTGGGAAAGAAACTAGATTAATTCATCTTCATTGCTTGATGATAATAGATACATGTTGTTTCTTTTATAGGGACAATTCGACTTGATCTCTAAGAAATAATTTATCTCTAAGGAACCTATCTCTAATAGATGAGATATATCTATAAGATAAGAAATCCATATAATAAGGAAATTAATTATTCTTATATCTATCATAACTAATCTGACCCCACCCCGTGCGTCTGCTACAGTACATAGGTACTGTTCATGCGTGTGAACCATGCATATGAACAGTATTTTGTCATGTGACACCATCTACCCTGTGGTAACCATCCATTCTGTTGAAGGGATGTTTTTTTTAATAAAAAAAGGTTTTGGTGGGGCTGGTTGAATAGGTGCACCAGGCTGCTACATTACTTTTAATATATACATTAATTATAACCGCATTTCACGTTGGAACAAAAAATTGTCTAGGCAATATGTTATTGAAGGCAAGTCTTGATCCTCATCGATGTACATAAACAAAAAATGTTGTATATGGGTTGGGCCTGCAGATGAGTAGAGCAGATGGGTCAGAAATTTTGATGCGAGCGGGGGACAAACTTGCCCCAATCAAGAACAATGCCTAATGACTTGAGTTTGTTACACAGCCCATCCTTCACCACGACATTTTATATTACAGGCATAGGGATCTGTCTATTAAACATTCGACTGTTTTTTCCTTCTAAAACAATCAGTTTTTCAACCGTCGGATGAGGATCCAACGTTTTAGATTCACCTCCAAATCCTATACAAGCAGTCCATCCCCAACCCTAACCTGATGCCTACACTCCCACCCTACCCCAACCGCCGCCTCCCCACCTCCCCATGCCGCCACCCGCCTCCTTGCCAAGCGCCACCGGGTGCTGCGAGGCCCACCGGCGACCACCTCCCTCCTCCTGTTCCTTCCCTCCCGCCGCCTTCTCCTCCCCTCCCGTGGCCTTCTCTTTTCCCATCGCTCACCTCCAACGCCCCTCCCACCCTTCTTCCCTGTCTCCGCAGCAGTAGCCGCCTCCAAATTGATTGTCGCTCTCATCGCCCCCGCTGCCAACTCCACCCACCGCCCTCCCCCATGCCCGCCACAAGCAACGCCACCGCTGCCCACCACCATGCCTGTGCCGCTCCTGCTTCCCTCTAAATCCGGGCAATGGTGAACCCAAACCCCTAACCCAAATACGGCAAACCACCACAGTTGAAGACGAAAAACCTGCCGGCTGAAGTTGGAGAAAACAGTGGGTGGTGCACGAATCTTGAAGTGAATCTGAAGGTTAGAAATTCGACTGATTTTGCCCCAAAAAATATTCGAGTGTGGTATAGCACTTCCGTAAATGTAATGGAGCAAATTTCTTTTGACACTCAAATTCCATTTAAGCTGCATATTTGGTACTGTATTTTAGATCTGTCTGGCACCTAAGCTGGCTAATTTCAACATATTCTAGTTCAATGGATTATAGTCAATTATATTTACTGCTGATGTCTCCGCAGCTAGCTAATTTCATGGGCCATTTCCAGTGGTTAACATGCCCAAGAAAGGTAAAGTTCCTGCTTTGTCATTGCGCAGCACTATTTTCAACAATGCTGTAACAGTGTTCCTAATGACTAATGTCTTGGTTCATCACTTTATCTATAGGATCTGTCAACTGGATGGCTTCATTGTGATCCTGGCCCCATGTTTACGCCAGAAAGTTACGCTTTACCAGGATGGATGCCGCAATGGGTGAGCAATCAGTTTGAACCTAACTCATGATTCATGAATATTCCGTAGTTCACATTCCATGTCTTCTAGTCCTGTTCCAATTTGCCTTTTCTTTATCCTTTCTGTTTTTCAGTTTCCTTGGCGAGAAGTTGCAATTATGCCTATTCAGTGGCATGCCTTAGGTCTTGGCTTGTTTGCTTCAATAATAGCACCATTTGGAGGGTTTTTTGCAAGTGGCTTTAAAAGGGCTTTCAAATTCAAGGTGCTTATCTGCTTAGCAGTTATCATTTGGAAAAGATATTTCAATATTGAAATCTTATTCTGGATACACTTTTCAGGACTTTGGTGACAGCATACCTGGCCATGGCGGATTTACTGATAGGATGGATTGCCAAGTAAGTAATTTGAACTTTATATATTTCTAAATATGAACAGTTTTGTTGCATTGAATTTTGGATGGATGAAATATCTCGATATACCTGCCAGTGTGTTTCTAGTGTATGCTCTGTGCTTTAATTCTGTGTCATAGTTAACTGATTTCTACTTGAATAAACAAAAATGTTTTTTTTTGTTGGTTATTCAGCTCACTTGCAGGTTCCAAACTTAAAAACAAGCTGTCTAATTATGGATATGATTTTCTCTACATTTTGTTTTTTGAAGTCAGAATTTAATATTTAGCGTAATTGAGACTTGGGACCATAATCTTCATTTTGTTATATTGCAATTCTCAAAGGCTGACATGCCTTCTTTTATCCCTGGACGTTCTAACCATATACTGAGCGATGTTCATTGATATCTTGCAGATGGTTATGGCTGTCTTTGCCTACATCTATTACCAATCGTTTGTGATGGTACAGGACTTATCTGTTGAGATGATCCTGGAGCAGGTAATTTGTACTCTGAGCTTCCATTGCATTCTTTCACATCGAAATGCATCCTGGCCGTTAACTCCATGCCTGTAATGCAGATACTAAGGAATCTCACACTCGAGGAGCAGCATGCTCTATATGAGCAACTAGGCAAGTTACTGACAAGAGGATACTGATGCTAGCGTAGGGACGTTCTGTACAAATCCACTGGATAGTGTGCAGTGTTTTTTTAAGCCTCGTGTTAGATGTTCAGCATGTACAGCCCTAATACCCTAAAATCGAAACGAAGAATGATAATACTGCGCCATGCTCGTCTTTGTTTTCCTTCAGCTGTCATGTTTGTTGCTGCCTCGAAGCAGGCGAATTGACTAATCACAGATTCGCTGCCATTATATTTTCCTGCAGCCTTTTTTTTGTTAGAATGATGTTGTCTTCTGTTGTTGCTTTATGGATAAATTGAGGACTAATCTTTATACGGAAATGCTAAACAAATGTTGCATGATTTTCTTCATTGTCTTTGCGAAACCAATCAAATTTTGACAACTGGGTCTGCTTGAGGATTGTACACTGGCCGGCGGCTTCTTCACCGGGGAGGTCGAGCGCCCGACGTGCGCTGCTGCCGGCCAAGTCTGCTCGTCGCCGCCACCGCCAAACGCTCCCTTCGCCGAGTGCCTCTCCGACAAACACGTGCTCCACTGCATGCCCTTTTCTTTTACTTATACTAGCTGAATGCCCGTGCGTTACTACAAATTTTAAAAAAATTTAGAACATATTTGTATGCATGTTCTAAAAAATTTTATCACTCGTTAGTTTCAGAACGTATAGTATGATAAAATTTTAAAATCCGTAGCAATAAGCATTTAGCTAGTACAAGATTAAGCACTGGATAAAAAATACAGCATGTACTCTACAATGCAGTCTAGATGAAATCCACCTTGACCACTAAATCATGGAAAGAAAGATATTTTGATAGGAAGGTGGGAAGATTCGGCGCTGGTCTTTTGGGGCCACATGTCAGCGCTGTCTTTTGTGAGAAGGAGTGGGAGAGGTCGGACCAACCACCAACTCCTTTTATAATAGTAAAGATTAAGGAGATGCGTCGAAGGGGCTGGAACCGTCGCCTCGGCGTTGGCCGTGGTGTGAGGAACGATGCTGTAGACGATGATTGTGGGGGGGAAGCTTGGGGGAGGAGGAAGAGGAGCCTGTGGTGGAGCTCCAGTGGCCTCGTCGGCGCCAGTGAGGCGCTGCGTGGACGGTGGCACGAGCAGGAATCGGGGAGGTGGCCACGGATTTGTTCGATTCCGGAAGATGGGAGACGAGACCAGCTTTACATCTGGATAGGCATATACGGGCGGTTGGATCTGCATCCGACGACCTAAAATTCAACTGAAAAATTTTGAAGATTGTGAATGATGTATAGACAGTCCCACCTTCGTATCAGTAAAAAGGATGTTCTGGAATCTGCAGCATGTTCTGTGCGAATTTTGGGTATTTTTTGGCCCTTTGCAGTACACTAATACCAGAAGTAACCCCCCGATATATGCAATGCTATTTCTGGCCTTCTCCCAGAGCGCGGGACTCCGGCCAGCTGACGTGTACGCAGTCCCACGCCTCGGTACTGCAGCACCTGAGTCATACGGTCCAGGAGCGCATGATTCCAGCAAAACTAGCAGTAGTTTTAAGGCTGTATGTGGTCAAAAGGACTGTCGTGGTCGAATACGGCAGTGGTCGAACATAGGTGTAGTCGAAAGCGGCAGTGGTCGAACAGGTAATGGTCGAACATGGGTGTGGTCGAAAGCGGTTGCAGTCGAAAGCGAAGGTGGTCAAAAGCGGTAGCGGTCGCAAGCCGAGGTGGTTGAGGGAGGTAGTGATCGATCAGCCGTGGTCGAAGCAGCTGCGGTTGTGCGTGACCATGGTTGTGAGCCACAAGGAGAGGGTTGCGGCGGCGCTTTGGGTCCGACAGTCGGGGAGTTCGGCGATGCCCGAGCTTGGCGAAGTGGTCGACGGTGATCCCAGGTGTGGTGAAGCTCGCACGGTCATCGGCGAAGCCGGAGGTGACCTCGAGCAGCGGTGATTGCTCACCGAAATGGCGTCAAGGCTCGAAAAGAGAGGAGCACAATGCGGAGCCGCATGACTCGGGTCCTATGGTGCTGGGGCGCAGGACTGCGCACGCGTCGTCCGGGCGGAGTCCCGTGCTTGGGGAGTAGCCAGAAATGGCATGGCATACAACCAAGGGCTACTCTGCTATTGTTGTGCTGCACAGTGCCAAAAATGCCCAAACATCTGTTCTGTGCTACTACGTTGGCTATTTTTGTATATCTGCATCATGTTTACGGAAACCAAACATACAGCCTGATTTTGTTTCCATCCCGTTTGTCCACCCTAGTTGTGTTCACCAAACCAACCAAAGCATGAAAGCAAAGCCTACAAATCCATCATGCCAATGAATCTTGCTTAATTTATCCCAACGAAAAAGTTAACTTACATAAATAAATTCGGTAAACGAAGATGGCAGAAAGGAGCAACTGATTGATGAGCCACTTCTTGATTATATACGCTTCACTATATCATGGAGAAACCAACATTATTAATTCTTGCAAATTACATTACACGAAACCAGCTAGGTGTAGTACTAGGGAAGTCTCTTCACATCCCAAACAAGACCTTAGCCCCTTTCCTCCAAAATTTCGTGGACCATGCGATTCTCACAATAATTTCGTAGGAACTTGTAGGGCCTCAGATTTTACCATCTGGAATCCTCTGTGATTTAATGCACTATTCTCTGAATCAGTAGATAGTGCTCACAGTTGCAGAAAATGAATATTAAATACATACCATGCGAAAGCATAAATAAAATAGTAAACTTACTCATGGGCCGATTAGGCCGAAATCAGTAAATTGCAGCAGCGGAAAAAATACGAAGCACACAGGTGGGACCTTCAGGACATGCCCACAGGCAGCCAACTGGAGGTTCGCGACCTAGCCCTTGACATCTTCATCTTCTTCGCCATCATGAACAATGGTGTTGCTGAGGCGCAGTGATCTGATTCATGATTCTGGATTTGTTGTGAGAGCGAGTGTGAGCACACTAACCACCGTGCTCCGCGAGCCAATACACAGAATGCAAATATATAGTATGCATGGCTTATCAAAGGAAAGGTTCGGGTTATTTTGTTTGCCAGAAATCGCTTTTGGTAGCATTGTTATTATTAAACCATAGTGTTATTGCTGCTACCTAGAACTTCACACGGCGATTGCCATACTTGACTCACTCCACCAAATGCCATAATTGACCTAATCCATCAAAGACACAATTTCTTTACTAATTGCTGTCTAAGACTCCCAACAGCGAGTGACATTGTTTAGTTAACCCATCGATTATATACTTTCTATATATTTATTTTGAATCCACCAATACTTTTTGTATTCCAATTTTCTTAATAATCCAGTCTTGTAATCGCTATCCACCAGCTCCTCACATCTGAATTCTAATGATTCTCTAACCTGGTTACTTTTTAATCCGCCGAAATCATTCGTACCAGTACTTTCTAATCGTTCAATCCTTTCTGCTAATCATCCAAAACCATGATATGCTTTTTCCATAATCAACCTTATTTGTCACTAATTGTCTCTAACTAATTCATCAATATTTCTCCACTGAGAATATCATTAATCAGGCTTATACTCCAATTATCATATCTCCAAATTTCCTCAGATTCAAACCATCCATCTAGGTCAAATCCTACTAATCCCATTTAATCCAACAATTACCTTTACACTCTTCTAATTCCCCAAAATCACTGATCCAGATTATACTCCAGTAATTATTATTATTCCTCTGATATACCCAAAAATTCAATTCATCCTTCTAGTATTTTGATCAAATCCTATCAATCACCTTTTTTCCAGCCTCTTCCAAGGATTCATACTATTTGACCGTATCGTAATCCCGTAATTTCCCTTGCACTTCCTAATTCTCCAAGAATCATTTAAATCATCTACCTAACCTATATATTCATTTAGGCTCCACCCACTTATTTCTCCTAGACTCCGTTCTGTCATTCCCTTTTTATAATCGACATAAATCCACCAATCATCGTTATGTACTTACCACAACAGTCATCCTCTTTTCCTACGACTCTATTTATTCTTCCTGTCATTTTACTTTGTGAAAGAAGAAGCTTTGTCATCGTTTAGCCTTTGAAATATAATCCATAGAAAACCTCCTAAGACTTAGCAGTTTGAACAAAACATAATGTATATGAGAATGCAATAACAGTAGCGATTCAGATTCCATCCACCGTTACATGGCATCTGCACCATATGCATAATCCTTCAGCGTTATAGCCGCTTAACTTATCACTGGGGCGACACCCAGGACAACACAAATCAGGGCCTTGCACTGCCCGCCACTTTTTCCATTCCCACCCACAAATCATTTTGAAAACAGAACTATATCTGGTTAAGTTCCCATGTCCGCCCTTGACCGTGGGCACGACTATTCGAATAGTTTTGACTCTGCATAGTTTGTACACTTTCACCACAAGCGATAATCCACCGGTTGCCCCACCTGATTCCTTGGTCAAGTAGTCAAATAGATTATCACATGACTGTTCAGAATATCTAGTTCCACTAGTCATCTCACCCTATGGGCTATTCCCACTTGCGGTGGGTCCCATACGTTACACGGGATGTTCACCACGGCTACTAGCATTATGCGGGCTCCACTCCCCCCAATGCTAGTACGACTGGTGAACGTCACCCTCCACTCGGTGTCCCTTTAGGCCTCCTCTTCCTTTGCATAACCACGTCTATCCACTACCGGTGAGATGAGTCGGGGAGTTTCGATACCGCTACTTAGCCAAGTTGTATTTCTGAGACATGTGGTTGTCTTGTTTTACGGGCTAACATGACAAGATTCAGTCCTTAGCATTACCTAGGCGGTTCTACCACACTCCATATTTGTGCTCCCACCGCAGCACATACCAAATTTCAAATCATCCGCCCGGATATTCAAGCAAGTTGAGGTTTTGGGAGCATAAAATAATCATATCCAACACAAATACCGTATCATTATCACCATGACCGCCCAAACCAGATTTCTCATGATCGAAAATGATGCTTGGCGTTCTCACGCCCAAGAATATCTATGCAGTACTAAGCATGGCATATAATTACGGACTTATTTTCGAAAGGTTACTACTATAATTTTTGCTAGGGCGACAAGGTTCGGATAATCAATATTCAAAAAGGGGGTATAATATTAATCAAGGCAAACAATAGGTATATAACTAGAATCTCGAATTAAACATGTAGTTGCATATAAAATAATAGCATGCAATTTGATAATTTAAACAAAAGTAGTTTGCAGAAAATGTAGGTTCAACATGATCAAAGTATTGACTCGCCTGGCGCGGTTTTACCGCGGTCTTGAGCTCACACAATGCTTTCTCTTGAGCTTTTGGTCTCTATCTTCCCTTCGAGCTTGACCTCGCTTGATCCACTGAATCTTCACGACTTCCAATTTCTACTTACGCGATAAATGACTGAATCCAAATAAAGGCAAATAACTCAAAAAGATCCAAATAACTCCGAATAAAATCAATTTAGTTTTATTATGAGTTAATGGGTGACTGGAGGCAAGGTCGGTGGTAGAATATGATGACTTGATTTTTTTTATTAGTAATCTCTTTTATTATTTTACATTTATTTAGGAAGTTCCATGAGGTAGGTTAGACCTATGAGTTGGTGTACAAGTCTAGCCAGGTATTATTTTGTCGAGCGTTAATATTCAGGACATATACTATATACGGGGTATACAAATTTTAGCTTACCAATTAATACTAGGGCACGGGTTCTTAGTATTTTATGGTGTGATATTTTATGTATACGTAGTTATTACTAGATATAATTTATTTTGGATTAGGATCCGCCTGTTCGAGTCCTGGCTTGCTATATGCAGTTATGTCCGCCATTATTACCGAATCTACTTTAAAATTTAATTAATAGTACCATTGATATTTTGTCTATACTTTAGCAATTATTAGGCATGGCTCTATTTAATTTGGATTTATTTACCTAGGCAGAGATTTTTGTACAAGATAACATTTCATTATTGCTATTTACTAAGATATATCACCGAGATTTGTTTAATGGTGGCTTGGTGAATACTAGGGCGTACATTCTATTTAAGGGTAATCTTTATTAAGCTTGACTATTTAACCAAAGTCATATGTCTTTACCATTGCTTTGAATTAGTAATTATTAGTCCTCTTAGATGATGGCTCAAACCGTATCAATTATGCATAGATGGGCTAGTCCTATTTCTTTTACTAAAATGCATGGATGTATGATTTGCTCTTAAAAAAAAGTTTTCATTTGCTAAATCATTATTCCCAGAGCATAGCCTAAACAAGATTTTACTCAATTTCTTAATATGCCCTTGATTAACAGTTAAGCTTTTTAAACAAATATTCAAGGCACATTAGTTACTATATATTAATTAATCTATGATTAGATATTTATTAAGTTTAATTATACCCTAATAATTTTTGTATCTTTTATTTATTTATTTTAAATTTTTAGGGATATTTTTCTAGCTGCTCTCGGCTTAGCATGCAATGACAAAAAAAAGGAAAGAAAAACCTAACTAAACGCTGCGGCTGGGGGAATCGAACGCGGGCGGCCGAGGCGAGCGCTAGCGCTGCAAACCAGTGCACCTTCGGGTGTTTCGCGACTGAAAGGGGGGAGGCCAACTAGTTGAGGTGAGAAGGGGCTGGGGCAAAATAGAGGAAGCCGCCGGGGAGGCGGCAATAGCCGGCAAAATGGGTTCATTTATGGATGGGGAAACCTTTGGTGGTGTCGTCACGGGTCATGGCGGTGTCGGGGTTGGCGCGCAGGCGGAGATGGGGAAAGAGCGGGGAAGGAAGGGAAGGAGCGGGGGCAGGGTTGGGCGGGGAGTGAGGGAGGGCTCAAGGTCGCTTATAGTCGCGGAGGCGGGGAAGGACCCAGGCGGGGTGGAGAGCCGGCGGTTTTGCCCGGGGCGGGCTCGGCTGCGGCGACGCGACGGGAGCAGGCTGGGCTCTAGCCACACAAGCAGAGCGAGAGAGCTGCAGAGGAAAGATTCGGCACAGGAGAAAGGGAAGAGGTGACGGAGGAAGCTTGCCGCAGGAGGAGGGAGAAGCAATAGAGAAAGAAAGCGCGCGTGGGAGAAAGAAAGAAAGAAGGGAAGGAGAAGGCGGGGCCCAGTGGGGAGAGAAAAGAGAGAGAGAAGAGAGAGGGGCGACGGGGTGGCCCACCTACAGAGGGGAAAAAGGAGGGAAGAGAGAGAAGAGGGAGTGGGTCCCACCTGGAAGGGAAAGAAGAATGGAAGAAAAGGGGAAAAGAAGGTTCATGCAAAATTTTTGAATTTGGATTTCTAACTTAAATTTTTAGCTGGCAATAGGAATTACTGATTTTTGCAGTTTTACATGGCATTCCAAATTTTAAATTTTCAGTTAAGTTTTTGTGTTCAATTTTCGGATTTTAATTATTTGCCCTTGGATTTTGATTTTGATATTCCTTTGCTCTAATTAAATTCTGGATATCCAATCTTGGGTTTGTATGCCACAAAACTCAATAAGGTTTCAAATAAATATTCAGAAGAAAATTTGAATGCCAGCAAAATGCAAGAAAAGTTTTGAAATTTCCCGTTTTTGAATATCCAAAATTTTGGGATGTTATAGAACTTCTCCACATAGTGAGTGAATGTTTCCTTTCCTCCGAAAATTCTTACAAAATCATGCCATCAAGATTAGCCTTGCATATATACTCGAGCATAACATAAACTTCCCTTAGTGGATGGTTCCAGCATCCTAACTAAACTATCACCTACTCCCTGTTAAGTGCTATAGGCCCTTCTTTACTCACAAATTCCTGCAGAACGCTCCCTCAGTTTCTAAATTCATATCAATTTAGCATCTTGCACATTAATCATTTCACAAGTGTAAAGAACCATAAGTTCCATGCTTTAAGGGGAGTAATCACACTTAACTCCCATATGCAAACGCAGTTTCCCGTACACTATAAATACGCGTCCGACAATTCCACCTCTGCAACCAGCAACTAATAATATTTGTAATATAATTTTGGTTGGAAAAAGTAAAAAAAAATCATTTCTCGATAGCATTACCAAGTGAAAAATAGTAAAATGTCACTTCAGAGTCATATAATGGCATGTATTTGATAACAACGTTTAAAAGCAGGGGCGGACACCCTCCCCCGCCTACCAATACCCGGCGAGGAGTCGAGGATGTGAGGTGCCATCGTGCCGAGGTAGAAGACAACCAGACCAGGGCGCCGCTGTTCTCTTCTTCGTTCATGGAGCAGTGAGAGAGTTGAAGCCTCCTCCACCTCCCAACCCTAGAGCAGCGACCGGGTGAACGGCCCGACGGCCACGACCGGCGGGCGACGACCAGAGCTGCAAGGCCAACGGCGTGGGCCGCGGGCGTAGTCGCGCAGAGGACTGGGAGGTGGGAGCAGAGGCCGGCCGGGCGCGCGGTTGCGAGCAGAGGCTGGCCGGGGTCAGGTCGGCAGGAGGCACGAGCAGAGGCCACAGGCCCGTCAATATGAGCATGCAAGGCCCAATAGAATAGGGGAAAAGATCAAATGTTAAGTTATAATTTTTCAGCCTTTACTCTTTACTTGCCAAAATTAAATGGAGTATTTTATCATGATTTTGAGCAAAAGCACCGATGCTCTGCACAAGCACAATCTCGACTTAGTCCAATTGCTAGAAAATTATTGTATAAGCTTCATTAGTGAAATAAAATCTAAGTACATGTAATAAAATCGTTCTCTCGATTCTATACATGATTGTACTTTGCTTTCCTGCAAGAGCACAAGCAAAATCGATGGTACGGAGCAAATTTCCAGGATGATTAATTGTGCTTCTAACTTCTCCCGTAACATATTCATCGATCGGAAAGCTTACTTGAATTTTGATACTCCTGTAGCCCAAGCATCGCACTGACTTCTTCTAAGCTGGACTAGTCCCCGTTAGTGATGGACCTACCAGTGGGTTAATGGAGGCTGACGTCCACCCTATCTATGATCGAAGAGTAGATATCCTTAGCCCTCCTAGTTTCAGTTGGGGCGCCATGCTGCTCCTGAGCTCGACGGCGGTCGATCGGCATTCGGCAAGAAGAAGAATAACTGAAGAGTAAAGAAGCTTTGTAGAGTGGGGAGAGTTAGGGCCTATTTTTTTTGCTGGAACTTATAGCTTTTGGCTGCGACTTGTGACTTTTAGGCTATTTGTGTGAGATTACAGAGTGACAGAAACTCGCGTACGATTTTTACTGATATAAATGAAGTCAGTATAGTATGTATTACAATTAACTAGTAGACTCTATCTTAAAAAGATACTCCGTTTAAAAGCTAGTTACTGTAAAAAAGCCGAAAAACAGCTTTTAGAAGCTGAAAAGAATAGGGCTTAGGCACTTGGGCTTAGAGCCTTCAGCTCATGTGCTGAATCTATGCTGGGCCAAATGACCAACCATGCAACACAAAACATTGCACACCAGCAAGCAAACTAGCAAAGGTCACCACCAAATACCAAAGCCTACATATGACAAAGCAATTAAGCAAATGAACTAGAACCAATTCGGCACTTCAGCTGCACTAGCAACTAAATCGAAGTTCCTTGCTTGGCTTCTATGTGGGTGTGATGTTGGCACATGCTAGTAGGCGGCGGGTGGTTGAAGCAGGCAGTGCCATAGTGGGCTAGTGAGGGCGAGACGCCAAGGCCAACTAGGCGGCCAGGTGGCACTAGATTTGGAGAGGGAGAGCTCCGCCACGTCGGTTGTGGAGGAGAGGGAGCCAGGAAGGGTCGGAGGGAGGGACAAGAGGGAGGCTCGCCGGACTGCCACCTGCCGAAGAAACTGCGGAAGGGATCAAGGGAAGGAGGATTTGATTTGAGGAGACGGCCTCAGCCTGCCGAGTGCCGACGTTGAGGAAGGAGGAAGAACTACTCAACTCAAGGGAGGTTGGGAGGGGATCTATCAATCTATTGGGTGGAGACGTGGAGTGGTCTAGTAACAACTGGTCATCTACTCATCTGGCGAGGGGCCAAGGGCACTTCCTCACTTGGTCTTGGCCGTTTGGGTGGGCGTAGGCGTAGCTGACGGCTGTCAGCCTGTAGAGAAGTGAGAATAGAGGGTGATCACTGATCAGATGCATCGACGTCTAGCTGTAAGGTAATAAAACACTAATGTAGTTTTCAATTTGCACAAATTGTGATTGATTTAGTATGTTTGTTTCATCTATTCTTATTTATCGATTCATAGAGTTGCAAGAAATGAAGAAATAATCATTGCATAAATATTTTGCAAGCAATACAAGTAGTACTCCTCATATTTATAGGCTTTGAGAGGCACACTACCATTACCGAGGTACAATCTTCATTGTATTTTACATTTTTACGATGTCCCTGTGTAAATTATATATGATTTTCGATTGCAAAAGATAGTTTGATTTATGTTTCGTTTGTTTATCTTTTGTTGGTCATGTCCCACTAACCCCCTAAAATTTGGTTCTAGGTCCACCACTGCCCCCATGTGCTGATATATGCAGCACTGGTTCATAACTATGAAGTCGACAGATGTTGAAATTTTGAAGACAACAGTAAAAGTGTTTACCTGGCCGGTGGACCTATCGTTAAAGAAGTTTACACTAAACTAGACATACATACATACATGTAACAAACTGTAGCGAATTAATACTAGCGGTACAAGATAATATACTAAACTATGCATATATACACGCACTACTGCAGAGAAGGTTATACTGGATGCCTCATCACAAACGGCTCTATAAAATTTGTCAGTGTTAAGCTGCAGCATAGTTATCTCAAACGGTTTTACTAGCATAACCATCTATGCTGCAACTGATAGTAAGAATCTGTAATACCCTCATCGTCGATTCGGCGTAAGTTTTTAAAATAATCGCGGAGTCGCCGGTTTTCGGTAAATCGCGGGAAGGGAAAAATAAAAATTATGGAACAGAGTAAAATGAATAAAATAAATTAATAATTGAATAAAAACCTCTGAGTGGGCTGTGTGGGAAGTGGGCCGACCGCCTTGGGCCAAGGCCCAAGGGTGGCCGCACCCCTTAACCTAGCCGCCCCTTTCCCCTCTCCCACCCTTGGCCGCCACCCCACCCCTTGGCCGCCCCCATCCAGATTGCGCCTCCCACATCCCCCACAAGCTGCGCCATTGGTGCCAAGGAGAAAAAGAAAGGGAAGAGAAGAAAGGGAAGAGAAGGAAGAAGGGAAGGAGGAGAAGAAGAAGAAGGAAGAAGAGGGATGATCTCAAGGGATCATCTAGGTAATTTTTCTCCATCCTAAACCCTCTGTTTTACAAAATAATTAGGGTTCTTGGCACGGAATTTGAAGGGAATTAATAGATTGATTGCCCGATTAGAGATTACCTGCTGTCTGCCTGTAGATTGATTCGCGCAGCGCGTCTGTTTGCGTGGTTTGGACCCATGAAACGATTTTTTCTGCAGATCTTCCCAAAAGGAAAATTGTAGAGGACTTCTAGACCCATCTTCTGTATTTGTTTCAGAATTTTTGGCCGCGGGATCTGGGCGTAGCAGGGTCGGTAGTACCGCTGTCTGTCAGGGGAGCAGATTAGGACAGATTGCTGTTCAACTGTGATTTCTCTTGTAGTAATTGTTGATAGCAGTTGTGGATATGTGAAATAATAAAGTAGTGAAGTAAAACATACATTTGTTTTATTGTCTTTGGTGGTGGTAGTGGTTGAGGTTTTAAAGTAGTCAAATAAGATTTATTTGCTAATGTTATACCGTTGTTGGTGGTGATTTGAGGTTGAGGATATAAATATGGTCACTGTGGAAAATAAAATATTGATGATTAAACTATTGTAGTTTAATTAGCTTGTTAAACAGTTTGTTTGCTGAGATTTTTATCTCACCATTGTTTTCCCCCTTATAGGTGATCATTGAACATGCATGGGAAGGGTAGAGCGGCACCACAATAATGCACTTGGATCATAGATTTATGATGTAATAAAGACAAAGTGATTCTAGTCTTTTGTCTAGCTATCTCGTCAAAGTTTACTTTAACACATTAGTGTTAAACTTGTGAACTATTCTTTGGTTAGATTGTTGGAGGTTGATGTTAAATTATTAAATTGTTTATCATTATCCTATTCGCTTAATTGAGTATGCTTTCATTTATCCTAACTTGTTTAGGAATTGCTGCCAGATTATTTTTATCTTGTAATTTGGCTAGTTGTGGAGTGGTTTTAGTGGCATCCCAGGGTAATGTGGGTCAAGCTTGGGGTGTTACAGAATCATCCATGACGACCTACTTATCACGAATAGTTTGTTGCAAAAACTGTCTGTGATGCATCATAGACGGTTAGTAATAAAAACCGTCTGTGATGTATGCACTTATCAGAGATGGTTTATTTCAAAAACCTTCTGTGATATATTATAGACGATTCGTAAGATAAACCGTCTATAATGTATGACTTATCACCGACGGTTGTCGTAAGTTGTTTTATACACACTTTAGTAGCAATATCTGTGATATAAGGAAAATAAATTTCATAATATGTAATGAGGCAAATTAATTCCAGAACTAATGTGTCTAACCATGAAACATGAGTTTTTGTATTAAAAAGAAACCAAAACTAATGTTTGGCTCTAACCATGTGTTCATGTACTACAGTTTAAATAAGGGCTATAACCGAATACAGTTCATCAATCATTATTATTGTACAAGAAATATTGTTTTACAAAAGTAACTCTCCACAAGACTTCAATGGAACTCCCTTGTGTACTACACAATGGAGCCAATCCTATCCTACCACTGCTCCATTCGAATCCTATCATCCACCACATCCTATCCCTATTCTATCAAATGGTTAGCAATCATATAACAAGAATCCACATCGAAACGAGACCGGATTGTCCAAGATTAATGCCCACGAGCACAGGGAGCTTGGAATCATCGAGAAAGGCTCCAATTTCAAATGAACACAAATCCTAGTCCCACATTGATTTCTCTAGGAAAGCAACGTGATGATTAAAAGGATCTTAGACCATGTGCTGTGCGATGAGATTAGAGATTCGATTATTCAATTGTAAGGATCTTTAAGTTGGAAGGGCCCAAGCTTGCTTAGGTATTATCCTAAAGGTGAAGACACATGCTCTAAAAAATTTTCCTCATTAATTAAGATCATTTGTAACTAAGCACAAAATTGGTAAATACGATATGCAAAACATATAGGTTAAGCTCTTTATACTTCCTCTCCTAGCCTAAATCAAAGTGCGGCCATAAAGCATTAGCTCGATCCACCATAGTTGCCTGTCATGAACATGAGAAGATAAGTCATGACCTCACTTATATCAAGATTTCTTTAACATTATTAGCAATTCTCTATTTATAGCTAATACACAGTGAGGGAAAGATATACTAATTTTTATTAACTCCACAGCACGCACATAATCTTTCAAAGGTTCTTCGAATTTAAAGAGAAGGTTGTCTACCTATAGTAACAGAACGTTAATATTATTAGGTTATAGAAAGCCTGAAAGGGATGGTTATATGGTAATTAATACCAAGTGTAATTAGTTTAAGATTATATTGATTTCCTCTCTTTGAAGCTTTATAGACAACATCTTCTTCCTTTGAACCAACTTCAGAAAACACATTTTCCATGAAATCCCATTCGGAAGCACCTAAAGGCTCAATCACCTTCCCAAAGTCCACCAAAGATTGCCTAAGTTCTAACAAACGAAAATCATGATTGCGTAATTGGTCTTACAATCTAGTTACAAAATTACATAACCAAGGAAGGAAGTTGAGATATTGTTGATGGCCCCTGAGCAGCAGGCTTGTGCTCATTACAATATCATGCACCAGGTCAATTATTTCTTTATTTTGAAAGACTAAATCTTGAGCAATCATACAATTTTTATTGCCATTGAAGAGTGGGACTATCTCTAAAAAAAGTCTTACCATGAGAATGGACCATCAAACTCGCAAAGAATATGAAATAATGGATAGAATCCCAAAGGGAATTTTTTTACTAAGATCAATAGGTGTACCTTTGTTTCTTTTTACAAGGTGGAATGCTTGTTTATCAACCTCTTCTAAATGATTGTCTAGCTCAAAATGTAATGTTTAAGCTTCTCATATTTAGGAGTACATTCGTCCATAGGCTTTTCTTTTTCTAGAACAATATCACTAACTTTTGATTGTACATCCTAAAAAATGGTCACCGATTATTAATCAATAAGTGGTTTGCAATGTTCTCATCTTATTATTAAAGGTAGTATTCAGGTAATATCAAGAATGTCATGCTAGACATTGGGGAGATACCTTAAATATTACCAACATCATTCTTCTCTGGAAGGGGAGGTATACAAACGCCTTTCTACTTCTCAGCAAGCCGGTTGAGAAACCACTCAAAATCGCTATAGCATTGGATAACAAATTTATCTGGACCCTCAAATTCAGGTGGTTAATCTACAGATACAAATGCTACCAAATTAGCTAAATAATAGCTCAAAATCATGATATGGCCAAAACAATCTACTCAAAGCAGTAAATATGATACAACTCCTAGGTAGCATTCAAGCCCCAAACAAACAAACAGGGAGAATGAAACGTAAAGCAAGTGTTGCAGGTCAACTCAATCTACACAAACGAAAGTGAAGTTGCAATAGAACAAAACAAAAAAAATTGCATACTCATTTGGCAGGTGGACATAGGGAATGTGTGGGGTAGAGCCCGTGCGGTGGACGCCATGGCGGCCGCAGGAGAGGTGCGTGTGCAGTGGGTGCTTGATGACCTCATCCTCAAGCAACCATGGCATGGACTTGGAGGAGTCACCTCGTTGCCCACCCGCCACTACGAACCCCCGATCGCATCCACATGACGAACCTTGCTGGTGACGGTTCCTCTAGATCCAAGAGGTGTCTATTGTGAAGGCGACAACTCAATTTTTTTGAGATCAAAGGGAGTAGGAGATCCAAGAATGAGAAGATGTGAAATGGGAGAGAAGGGAGGAGTCTATGGTTTTGATATGGGGAAGATGTGGGCTAGCGGCAATTTGGGTCTTTGACTCTCTAGGATGGTGGAGAGGGAGAGAGAGAGAGAGAGGATTCAGACCTTGCAATCAAGGGAGATCTCGACGGATCTGAGAAGCGCCTATTGAAGCACCATCTCTACCTACGTCTCCACCTGGACAGCTCCTCGTCTTGAGTCGAGTGTCGTTAGTTTGGTCGGATTGGGGAATCAGAGGAGAGGAGAGGGGAGATGGGGGTGTGGTGTGGAGAGAATGAAATGGCGGTGCTGGCTCGGCGAGGGTGGGGGTAGGGGTATAGATGGTGGGGACGTCCTCTCTCCAGGCGAGGTGAGGCGGTGGCGGGAGGTGGAGGAGAGGAGCCGCGCAAGGAGGAGGCTGGGGTTCAGGCTAGGGTAGTGGCCTCGGTGGCAGATGTGGAAGCAAAGGAAACAGGGAGAGAAGTCGTGAGAGGCGATCGATGTGACTTTTCTGCAAGGATGCAATGATGGCCTTCCGGCACAACTCCACGATCGTGAGGTCCGCCTGCATCTCCAAATCGCGTGTCGGAGCCCCTCCACGGTGGCCACGGGTTCGGCGCCCCAGCCGGCGACGTGGTGGTGGACAGGGAAGGAGTCGGTGTGGGGAAGAAAAAGAGGGGATGAATAAGGATGATGGAGAGAAGTCGTTTGGGTGGTGGTGGGGCCCACGTGCAGCTGGTAGTTTCCTGGTTTATTGGGCTGGTTTTGTTGGGGTGATTTTTTAGCCAATTTTTTCTGAGAGGCACACGCAGGTGGAGAGGAGGCGCGTGCGTGTGTAAGGACTCGAGAGGGGTGGTGAATGAACAAACTCGCATGTTATATTAGTAGAGATATGGGATAATTATGATTTATAGATCAGCATATGTATTGATTGATGATCATATTTCACGGATCATAGATATAGGGGTATCAAATTAATAATGTGGACACATATTAGATAATATAGTGTTGGATTGACCTACTATGAGACACCACGGGAATTATTATATTCTTAAATGTCATTAGTTGGTATCATACATAGTATATGTATGATCCTTAGACCTAAGATCATCATGATTTGCTACGCGTGTAATAGTTTATTTAGGAGTTGTCAAACACTACTTCATAACTGGATGATCATAAAGGTAGCTTTCAGATTTACTATGAAATATGCGGAGGAATATGAGCGATAAATATAGAATTTGTCCCTCCTATATAACAAGAGAGATATCTCTAAGCCTCTCGATGTGGTTGGATTAAGAAAGTGCATGGCCATATCGAATGTGCTTGATGAGTCAATTAAACTAAAAAATCCACTACAGGTTCGAATGAAGGATCAAGCTATCATATGATGGCACGCTTCTCACCTTAAGTTTGATCTGGTATTATGAGGCAAAAGGATCACTACATAAGCACTACATAGGTTCATCCGATATGATCTCTATATATATTTAGAGGTCGTTATGTTCTGCTAAGGACTGCTATCGACTTATAGACCGAAAAAGAGTTTTTGGCCTATGATCAAATATACATGAACCTATAGAGTCGCGTACTTAATGAGTTGGAACGATAAGGGTCCGGATGATAGGCTCCGTGTGAGATACGATCTCTACTCATATTGGATCCGATCGGAGTTTCTCCGAGTATGATATAATCTCTACTCGTATTGGATAAAGATCCAGCTTAAGGCATTTCGAGTTGGATACGATATTTGATTGTATCGGATAAGGATCCAATTAGAGACTATATAAAGAGAGGTGTGTGGGCCGAAGGATATCCTGAGACACACACATTGAAACCCTAGACGCCACCTCTCATAACCCCTACCATGCGTGTTGGTTCTAACACACCGATGCACAGCGTTCCATCACTAGATGTGTGGACCTCGATAGAGGTGCTACTGTGACTGTGGCACTGATCAGGGTGATCGTGGGAAGAAGACGGTAGGCCAGAGGACAATCAACTATTTCCACTGTACCGACGCGCGCTTCGTTGAACCGGCCACTTCAACTCTACTTTCGTTGCACTACGTGTATAGTGGTAATGATCTATGCTTTTTTATTTGCATGGCTTTCTGATTTACATGATAGAAAATTTTAATCTACGCTAATGTAACTTACCCGTATCCCAACAGATATCAAGTCACTTGAACATACTTTGGTGCAGATGAAGAAATGCTTGTTTATGCAGATGCTGAGAAAGATGACGGTTCAGGGCCCCTTCTCTCTGACCTGCCAACGTTAAGAAAGGCAACAGGGAATTTTGCTGAAGATAACAAGCTTGGTCATGGAGGATTCGGAGCAGTATACATGGTAGGTGCATGATTGCTACAAGCCTACAACAACTTATACTTTTAGTGTAACGTTATGATTTAGACCAACCTGATGAAACATTACTATTTAGGACGTACCAATGAAAGACAATCTGATGTGATCTGAAACTCTTTGATTCATTTCAGGGGTTCTTGACAGATGGACGGGAAATATCTGTGAAAACACTCGACAAAGCATCAGCCCAAGGTCTGGAGCAGTTGAGAAATGAGCTCTTGTTGGTTGTCAAACTCCGGCACAACAATTTTGCAAAGCTCCTAGGTGTTTGCATCAAGGGGAAGGAGAAACTGCTTGTGTATGAGTACCTGCCTAATCGAAGCCTCGACACCTTTCTCTTTGGTACCGACAGCTGCACAATGTTACTGCATTTTACTGTCGAGAAGTGCTATAGAACATTCGACTGTTTTTAAAGGCAAAAACAGTCAGATGATCTGAGGGCGTTGGATCTCTATCCAACGGATCCACTCATATAAGCACTCCCTTAAAAAAATCTTATATAAGCAAGTAGTCTAATTCAGTAACTGGGCATGGTTCGCAAGATCGATCCGGCAGACAGAGAAGCGCGAACAGCTAGACTGGGATACGAGGTACCAGATCATATATGGACTGCGCGAGGTCCAGTGTACCTTCATAAGGATTCACAGGTAAAAATCTTACATCGCGATCTCAAGACCAGCAACGTCCTGCTAGACGCCAGCATGAATCCAAAGATCTCGGATTTTGGCCTGGTGGCGAGGCTCTTCGACGGTGCCAGAACTACGAGCATCACAAGCCGAGTCGTGGGAACACTGTAAGCAGATATACTTGATTGTTGACACCTCCCCTGGCACAGCATTCCGTTTCCATACTCTGAACTCCATCGATTGATTTCTTCTCTGGCAAAGGATACATGGTGCCAGAGTACGCGGTACTTGGGCACTTGTCAGTCAAGTTAGATGTTTACAGCTTTGGAGTTTTAGTCCTAGAGATCGTGACGGGAAGGAGGAATACTGATATCTTCGATTCCGTCGAAGAACCCGACAATCTTCTGAGCTATGTGAGTCCTAGCTAGTATCTTTCCATATACAGCACAATGACATTGCACGCAGAAACAAACCATGCGCATACCACTGGAGATCACGGATGCGTCAGTGCTGGCCGGGCAGGCCCCGGAGAGCGAGCTGCTCAAGTGCGTCCATCTCGGGCTCCTCTGCGTCCAGGAGAACCTGGCGGACCGGCCGACGAAGCTGAGCGTCCTTGTCATGCTCCACGACGAGGCATCGAGCTTCGCTTCGCCATCGAAGCCGGCCTTCACATCTGCGTCTGGTGGAAATGGAACGAGGTGTCCGTTTCAGAGTTCCAGGCTAGACAGATGGGGATGGCTCGTGTAAAGTGGAATATGCATGGCACCCACCGTGAGACAGTTAGATGCAAAGATGCAGACAGTGGAGAGGAGTACTCTGCCTGCAGCAAATCCGTAGAGATGATCATGATGGCCTCGCATCCCCTGATGCAGAACACCCTGTCATTACTACAGAAATACTATTAGTAGATATCAAATCACAGACGGTTTGATAAAATCGTCTATGATGTACACTATCACAGATAGTTTTAATTTGAATACCGTCTGTGTTGTTAGTGTCGGAAAAAAGAGTATTACAGATGGTTCTTACAGATGAACCGTCTGTGATACTGGAATATCACAGACGGTTTTTAATAAAAACCGTATGTGATAATCCGGCTATATATTATTGCGCCGCTTAGAACCACATCTTCATTTCGATCTAGATCTAGCCGGTGTTGTACCTGGAGGAGGCCAGCGAGGAGGCAAGGCTCTCAGGCCAGTTAATTTGGTGGGAGGAGATAAGAGAGCTTTGAAGGTTCATATATTCCTGGTTGCTCTAGATATGGTTAGTAATGAAATTTATTTTTCTTTGCATTACTATTTAGATCTAAGTTTTGGTGAGTGTTATTGAAGATGGTTTGCATCTACTTGACCAAATTGGTGAGTGGGAGACCAAATTTGTCAAAATTGTTGATTATAAGTGGTTCGTCAATAGCTGAGGAAATAGCTGTTGTGTTTATAATATGAATTAAGCTAGCAAAGCCTCAATGCATGTGGTATATATGTAGTAATAATTAATTAATTTAATTTTTAATACTAAGTTGTTATATATATGCATAACGTAGGACCGAAGCTGGATGTATGCCGCGAACAATGTGAGTGAAGAGTACATTAATGGCGTGTCTGCTTTTACAAGAGCTGCCGAGGAGGATATGTTGAATAAGGGGGGTGGAATATATGTACTGTCTATGCACTGACTGCGAGAATTTAAAGATGTTTAAGAACCGAGAGCAAATTGAAGCGCACTTGATTCGGAGGGGTTTCAAAAAGGGTTATACGTGTTGGATCAGTCATGGAGAAGTCAATCATATGCCGCCGGATGACATCACCGGTGAAGTGAACGATATGCTGCCGGATGATGTCGATTATTGTTCGGATTTGGATAGGTTGCACGATGACAATCTGGATCAGATGCTTGGCGATGTAGAAGAGAACTATGATGAGAGGGAGTATATCAAATTCCGGGGTTTGATGAGAACTCGGAGAAACCTTTGTTCACGTGCTGTAGGTCAAAGTATACGAGGTTGTCGGCTGTGTTTGAACTGTTAAAATTGAAGGCAAGCAACGGTTGGTCCGATAAGAGTTTCACGACACTGCTAGGTCTTTTAGCGGACATGCTGCCGGAGGAAAATGAGTTGCTTAAAACCATGTATAAAACCAAGAAGGTTCTTTGTCCATTGGGAATGGAAATATAAAAAATACATGCATGTCTGAACGACTGTATCCTCTACCGTAAAGAGTATGCAAACATGCATGTATGTCCGGTGTGCAACACATCTTGATACAAATGTAACAATCAATCAGATGACGGCGAGGGAACAGAGGTGAAGAAAGGACCTCCTATTAAGGTGGCATGATATTTTCCTATAGTTGCCTGTTTGAAACGGTTTTTTGCAAATCCAAAGGAGGCAAAAATGTTGTGTTGGCACTCGGATGAGCGCAAGAAGGATGGAATGCTAAGACACCTTGCTGATTCCGCCCAGTGGAGAAACATCGATAGGAGTTTTGCAGACTTCGGTGCAGAACCAAGGAATATAAGGTTTGGACTGAGTACAGATGGAATAAATCATTTTAATAGCATGAGCAGCCGACATAGAACTTGGCCCGTGACTCTCTGCATCTATAACCTTCCTCCTTGGTTGTGTATCAAGCGAAAGTATATTTTGCTGTTGATACTTATCCAAGGGCCAAAGCCACCTGAAAATGATATTGATATGTACCTAGCACCGTTGGTGGAAGATCTAAAAGTATTGTGGAACGAAGGGGTACAGGTATGGGATGCATACAAACGAGGGAACTTTATTTTGCGCTCCTTATTGTTCTGCACCATAAATGATTATCCTGCCCTTGCTAACCTGTCGGGTCAGAGTACAAAAGGTGCCAAAGCTTGTACTCATTGTTTAGATGGTACCGAGAGTGTGTGGCTGAAACACTCACGCAAAATAGTGTACATGCGTCACCGCTGGTTCCTTCGGAGGGCTCACCCATACCGCATCTCTAAGGCATTTAAGTAGAAAAGAGGTTTATAATATGGTTAAGGATTTAGATGTTGTCCTCGGAAAGTGACGTAAATTGAGGGCTCATGAGAAGAACATTCGAAAGAAGAGATCAATATTTTGCGACTTACCTTATTGGGAGTAGCTCGATGTTCGACACTGCATCGACATCATCCACAAAGAAAAGAATGTATGTGACAGATTGATTGGTCTCTTACTGAACATTCATGATAAAACAAAGGACGGCGTCAATGCACGGCTTGACTTGGCTGATATGGACATCAGGCCTGAGTTAGCACCGACAAAAGCAGATAATGGACAAACGTACCTTCCCCCTGCGTGTTACACTCTGTCCAAGGCCGAGAAAATAGAACTGTGCCAGTGCTTGCATGGTGTCAAATTTCCAACTGGTTACTCTGGCAACATGAAGAAACTTGTTTTGATGTAAGATTTTAAGTTAAATGGCATGAAGTCTCATGATTGTCATGTGCTGATGAAATAGACGCTCCCTATTGCAATTAGAAATATTTTATTGATCAAAGTCCGAGAGACAATCATGAGGCTATGTTATTTCTTTAACAGAATTGCTCAGAAGGTCATCGATCCCGAAGGACTAGATGCTCTGCAGGATGAGGTAATGATAATCTATGTCATCTTGAGATGTATTTCTCTCCTTTGTTTTTTGATATCATGGTCCATCTTATTGTTCATGTTGTGTGGGAGATAAGAATGTACATGTCTGTATTCCTACGTAGCATGTACCTATTTGAGAGGTTCATGGGAATTCTCAAGTCCTATGTACGTAATCGATCTCGGCCGGAGGGTAGCATCGTCGAAGGTTATGCAAGCGAAGAGGTCATTGAGTTTTATGTCGATTATATGGCTCAGATTCAACCGATAGGTGTGCCTCAATCTCGTCATGAGGGGATGTTGAAGTGTATCAGAACTATTGGAAGGAAAGTAATCACTCCAGATATAGACACGTATGCTCATGCCCATTTCACGGTCTTGCAGCACATGACTAAAGTTGCGCTTTATGTCGACCAGCACAAGGATGTGCTTCGGCAATAGAATCCGGAGCGGCCGGATGTTTGGATCATGAGGCAACACAACAGTCGGTTCAACCAATGGTTGAAGGAGCAAATCGTTAGGAGCTCGTCAAGTGAGATGCTGACATGGTTGGCAAAAGGGCCAACATTTACAGTTGTGACATGGCAAGGATATAACATAAATGGGTACACATTCTACACACAGGCTCAGGATGTAAAGAGCACTAACCAGAACAGCGGTGTCCGCATAGATGCGCTCAGTACCGATGGGTTGAGAAACTCGTACTACGTGGTTTTCAAGATCCCCTTATTTCGGTGCTCTTGGGTGCATCTCCCACAGGTGAAGGTTGACAAGTATGGTGTTACTACCGTGGACCTCCAACGTGTCGGATACAAAGATGAACCATTCGTACTCGCTAACCAAGTTGTTCAAGTTTTCTATGTAATCGATCCGACAAGTAAAAAGCGTCATGTAGTTCTTCATGAAAAAATGAGAATTGTCAGAGTAGAGAATGTAGTTGACGAGGACGAATATAATCAATTTTATGAGTTACCTCCTTTTGAAAATGACGTAAGGGTCGACGATGAATAACGTGACGAAACTAGTTACATACATATTGATCATCATGAAGGGCTAATTTTTAAAGGATATAAGCAAGTGGAATGAGAATGTGCGATATATATGTGGGCATTTGTATTTATGTATATAACAATGAATGTGTGTGATGTATTTGTGAATTTGCATTTATGTATATAATAATGAATGTGTGTGATGTATTTGTGAATTTGTATTTATGTATATAACAATGAATGTGTGTGATGTATTTGTGAATTTGCATTTATGTATATAACAATGAATGTGTGTGATGTATTTGTGAATTTGCATTTATGTATATAACAATGCATGTGTGTGATGTATTTGTGAATTTGCATTTATGTATCTATATGTTCATTTGGCTGTTGTAAAGAAATACACTCTGTAAGGTCTTATTACATTGCCTACTGGTTGGTGTAGGTAATAACTCCAATGCGTGGGAAGGAAAGGGCTTATGACAGACGGTTTTAATTGAGAACTGTTTGTGATATAATTATCACAGACGATTCTAGTTTAGAATCGTCTATGATAACGATATCATAGATGGTTCTAGTTTAGAACTTTCTATAATAAGCCTTCCTATATATACCCTCAAGCTAGGGTTTTGTGTGTGCACTGCAGTTGTAGCGCTATACCAACTAGAGCCCGTCGCCACCGCTCTCCCGATTGAGCACGTCGCCACCTTCGTCCCCCGAGCCCGTCGCCGCCCGCCTTCCCCGAGCCCGTACCTCTGCTTGTGGTCTTGTGCACCATCCCTATACCTTGGCTTCCTTCTTGGCTCCGGCCACCTTCCACGAGCTCGTACCTTCTTTTCTGGGACAGCGATTTCATTGTGCCTTACCATTTTCGGTTTCTTCAGGTGATTTCGAATACAATTGCACAGTGAGTGTCTTCTCTGTTCATTCTGTGATTTGCTGTTACTAGCTGATTATTGTGAAAAGAGATGCTTGTGGGAACTGTCATATGCTCTATGAAGTAACTGGTCTTGTACTGAGATTGGATCACAAATCTTGAGCTCTAGATTAGTAGTCCTTTCGGTTTTGCTAGAATAGTCAGAATTCTGTGCAGTCTGTGATCACCTGTTCATTTGCTTATAATCTGTTAACCTTTCTGCTGTGGCTTTTTCATGTTCACGAAGAGCTATTTTCAATTGCTTATAATCAACCGAAAGTTCATGTTGTAGTGCTATTTTCAGTGATCTTTTCCTGTGGCTGAAAGTAGTATCTAACTGAATTTGTTAGAGTTCAAGGTTTGATTCACATTTGACATATTCAATCAGTCAAGAGTATAAGACCGTAGTAGTGGGACGGCCAAGATTAAAATCTTGTGTTGCCCTACATCTGAGAACAACTAAAACCACTCTAACATGCTGATTTTAGTCTTTTATGTCTTGCTACTTTTGATGGCAGCATGTTACTTCAATGATCTATGTCTCAAATCTAAATATATGCTGGTTTTAGACTATTGCATGATATGTTACCACCTGTTTATATCTTGAAGAAGTCATCTTTATATCCAATTTGTCTTGTTTGGGCTATATTCTGTTATACTAGAATTATAAGTAAATACTTGCTTATACCACAATATTCACAACAGTATTTGGGTGACATATAGGCCAACATGTCATCCGCGCATTCTTCAACATCATCGCCGAATGAGTCCGCTCCAAAATAAAAACACCAAGGAAGAGGACTATCGAAAAGCCTGAGGGCCGATTTACCATCACAGAGGTCGATGGATCTGGGACCCCTCTCCTTCCTCGCCAAGCAGTATGCGCATTTCGAAGAATGATCAGAATAGTTGCACGAGAACGAATTGAGATCACATTCGATTCGTGGAAGACCGTGACTGAGACTGGAAACATGAGCTGCTGACAGAAATTTTGCATTGTTCGAGATCCCAGAAGAACACCACGACTCCGTGCAATGACATTCCTTACTAGCAGTGTGCAAAGCATAGAAGAGCTTCAAGAGCATGCTTGTCAAGCAGTACGCGGAGAAGGATCTAACGCCCTTTCATAAGTACCCATTCCTGCAACCACAATGGGAAGAGTTTAAGACGATGAAGACGACTGAAAATTTTAGAAGTGCAAGTGTGGCGCACAAGGCCCTCCAGGCAAAAAACACACACCCCAACAGACTTGGCATAGCTCGGTATGCGGGTAAAATCTCGCAGTGGAGGACAGAGGACGAACAGGCAATCCTGCGACACCGCCCCACCATTTGCCACGATCCCAGATGAGCGCGCTCGAAATTGGATTAGAGCGAGGCCATCTACCACGTCATCGGGGGACATCTCATTCCGAAACCCTGTAGACCAGGAAGTGTCCCACCGCCTGGTAAGATATCGATCGAACTACGTAGCTTGTAATTACTCCACAACTTCGTAGGAAGTGAAATGACATGTCGGGCTTTTGTAGAAATCGCTGAGTGTAGAATCTTCCCAGGGATCATTCCAGGCAACTAGGGAGAAAGATATACTCTATGCGGCCCTGGGAAACAAGGAGCACCCGGGTCGTACGAGAGGCTTGGGCTTTATGTTCCTTGGAAATATGGTTTCTCAGATGACTTCAATTGTATCGGAGTAGGAAGAGAACCAAAACCGAGCGTGAGGCATGGCTACGAGAGGAGATCAAGGCATCACTTAGAGAGGAGCTGGCTGATTACGTCAGAGATGAGATGGAAGATATACAGAAAATCAGCAGGTTGCCGCCGTCGCTCCTGTGCTAGCCAGCCCCTCCAACCGTCGGAGTAGTTGCGCGTCCAATCCTATGACGGAAAGGGAGGCCAGATTTCCTGTGAACAACATCCTGATAATAATTATTATGTCTGGAATGCTCGATCCATTGATAGGCCTATTGGAGTAGCTAATTTTGTATTGTTGTGTAGGAGCCTACGAAGTGCAAGCTCCAAGTGAGATATGCCTCCATTCCCTTGTGCGTTGCATGGGGCTAGGCATATCCATCTGCTCAAGGGGCCATAGTGCACCGTATACCTTTAGCACCAGACTCCGAAATGGTTCATGTGGATGGTGTGCATGCCAATTTCGAGGTCGTCTCGCTACCAAACCCCCGCAACGACGAGATCGTGACTCTAGGGTAAGCCATTGGAACATTCATCCAGTGGCCCAAAAACGACATCTGCCTGGAGGCTTCTTTACCGGTGGCAGGTCCACAAGGGCAGTCTGAACCAGAGCTACATGCACTGGTGCCATCTCCACAAGGCCTATCTCCACCACCACTACCTGCACCGGTGCCATGTCCACGGGTGTTATTCCCGGTGAAGCAACTTGCACCGGTGCTACCTTTATAGTCCACTACCTTGAAGTCGACCTACAGCCGAGGCAGCAGGGGCAAATCAAAGAAGACCGATGATGATATCACGTACCTGCCATTGGCCCGCAAATTCGTGCTAGGCGAGCCGATGAACGTCCCGGAAAAGCTCCTCCTAACCCTAGGACTTAGTTGCCAGAGATTACACGCTTGGTATATGGAACATGCCAATAAGCCATAGGAAGAACGACGCTCAGGTATCATTGTCAAATTCAAGCCAGATCATTTACAGCACGAAGTTCATGATTGTGTCTTCACGGTGACTTTTGAGGATTTATTTGATCTTTTCACGCTCAACGCTCTCGACGCCTCACTCGTTCGATACTGGACGCTGTAAGTGTGTACAATCACACTCTCTGTTCATGTAATACCGATATATGTCATATATAATTTGTTGCTTTTCTGTGTATATATATAGATACATGGTGACTAAAGCTAGATCATCCAAATCACCAATTGGTTTTCTGGGCCCACGTTTGGTCGCCATGGATACCATCAATGAGGATGCATCCTTCGTCGAGAAGTATATTACAACAACACTGTTGGCTCACCGCGATAAGGAATTTGTTCTTATGCCCTACAATCAGCTGTTCCATTGGATTTTAATTGTAATTATACCAAAATGGAACAAGTCAATATACCTTGATTCCCTGAGTAAGAACAAAACTGACTACACAGTTATCGGCCAATTACTCGATAGGTAAGTACATTTTCTCCATACATAATTATATTGTACTCTTTCTTTCCTTCCGAATGACTAAGTTAACTTTTTCGAATCACGAAGGTCGTTCGCCACGTACGTTGCAGAGACACGTGGCTCGACGCAAAGGGCCAAGTCCTTGCAACATGTTCTAAATTTTTGGGTATTCGCTAGTACACATTAATTAATCATATATAACACTTAGTAGCAATGCCTATTGAATTAACATATTCTATTTTTTGCAGTGCCACCAGCAGCAGCTGGGCAACACGTGTGGATTCTACATTTGCCACCATATGAAACTACTACTCGATTCATCGAAGATCATCAATCTTAAGGTTTGTCAATCTTTCCACAATTATTTCATACTTACCAGGTTATATATGTACGCACGTTGATATTCCTATCGATAGACTGTGCCCATCTCTACAACTGCATTGCAACAACCCGACCTTGCACAAATTCGAGAAGAGTGCGCGTACTGTTTGATGTCTAGAGTTATAAAATCAGATGGAGAGTTTCACAACGTACAATGATTTTTTGTTTGAGATAAGATTGATATTGATTGTAATTGTGTATTTGTTAATGGATATTTTATTTCATTTCAATTAATTGATTTGCGAAATGAATGTTTTATGTTTGTGAAATGAATTGAGATGTGAATTGTATGTATACATATGTACATATTGATCTGCTTGTTTCAGAGGGCATAGCTAATATTTCCTGAGGCTAGACAATAAACAGAAATAGATTTAAGGGTAGAAAAGAATATCATAGACGGTTTTTAACTAAAAACTATATGTGATATTTGTACCACATACGGTTCAAAAGCCGTCTATGATGACTTCATATCATTATTGATCCATAAATTCAGACGGCTTACAAAACCGTATGTGATGACGTTTCTGAATCGTCTGTAATACGGTTTTCTGTAATAGTGTGTCCAAATTCGACAAGGGCTGGTACTTCCTGTTCATCAGTTACTGCAGGTAAACTTCTCCAAATTTTAGTAGGTGTATAATTAACTCTCCTTTGCGTCGTTGCATGAGCTCACAGCTTTTCAACGCACTTCTGAATCTCCCATTAGGCTCCTATCAAGGTTACTTGGTTATAGTTGTTCTACCGCCAAGTGCTATCCATGGAGTCACATTGCTTGGGGAAATGGACTGCATCTAGGTACAATGCATATTACACGGTAAGGCAGTATAAGACTGTACACACACATTGCCTGTAGGTACGTACATTGCCAAGGGCTCAAGGCTCCAGGCTATGGCCACAAATTAAATTGCAAATCAATCTCCCAAGGGCCGAGGCACGTCGTTCGCGTACGTAACGTACACATTCACACTACTACGCTTATGGTTTCAGAAGCAGGGACACGACTGGGGAAGCTTCCCCGTGGACCGTATCGTCTCCGCCTTCTCCCTGACCTTTCTCTCCGCCTTCCTCCTCTTCTCCTCCGCCGCCAGCCTCGACGCGGTGGCCACCTTGTTGATCCTTCTCATCTCGTCGTTGTACTCCTCCAGCGCCTTTGCTCGCTTCATCTCCGAGTCTCTCTGCAACAAATTATGCATATAGCTGGCAAATTGTGATGAAATCCAGATAATGTTACCAAGAATTATGCGAGAACAAGAAAAGGTAGCAGTAAATGGATAACGAGAAATGCGCTGTTGTAGTGGATTCTAAACAAGCAGAAACCTCTTTGTGTTCCTTCTGTCGCCTGGCCTTGGCCTTCTTCTCAGCCTCCCATTCAGTTATTGTTTCCATCGTCTCGTCGTACCTGGAGATTGCCAGTTGAATACACTCTACCAAATGATCAGAATATCGATTTCGACAATTCTACTTACTGCTTCTTTATCTTTGCCAACTTCTCCTTCTCCCACGCATCCGCCATCTTTTCCGCCTCACTGGAATATGAACTCGTTGGCGTGGCTCTCGATGGTGCCCTCCGGTTCTCTTGATCTTGCTCAAACTTCCTGCTCTCTTTCTTCTCTCGTGGAAATGAAGTTGTTGGCCTAACCTCCGGTGACGGCTTCTGAATTGTTTGCTCTAGCTCAAATTTCCTGCTACCTTTCTTTTCTGGTGATCCTTTGGCAAAACTCGGATCCTTCTTTATGCTTGAGGTAGAATCAACCACCCTCTGACCTGAAGGTACACCTTCTGGCTTCTTTTGTGCCGGTTTTAGCGGCCTCCTCACCGAGACATTAGCTGAAAGCCGACATGTTTACTAGTACATTTCATAGGTGGTTGCAGGTTTTTCTACAGTATAAAAAAAGATGCTGTCCAAGTAAATTGAATTTGTATCTTATACCTGCTTGTTCATCATCATCGTCATCTTCTACGGGCTCCTTACCACTAAACCATCTCAAGATTTTGCTGCCTTCAGTAGGCTTTTTCATACTTTCACCTCTCCTGGGTGGTGACTTCACAGACGATGCGGGTGCAGGTTCATCGATTGCGGCAGGCTTCTTTTGAGATGCTAACCTCTCCGTGACAGGCTTCTCTTGAGATGCTAACTTCTCCTCCTCTCTGGCAGCAATAGCATATGCTACTGCTGCCACTGTTGCTGCGTATGCAGCGTCATACTCTTCTCCATTACTCATTTTCCCTGACAATGTCAATTTCAGTTAGCTGCGCACCTCATTTCTGTCGTCCTTAGGATCAGTGTAAGCTCAAGCATAATAAAAGTGCAGATTTTGACGGTTTACCTCTTCCAAAAAATGTGCCTTGTTGAGATGATAATGTTATAGTCTGCCTGCCACCTTGATCTTCCTGTGCTACACTAGAAAACCAGAACCTACAAAAAGAAAATCAATGTAACAAAATCTTCAAGTGTTGCATAGTTGGTGGCTTGGTACTTTTGCAAAAGAAAATAAACATAATTGCAGATGCTACTGCCTACTGTGACGAGTGATGACCAACAACAATCTTTTCAACCTCCGCAACATTTGAAAAGAACAATTGAAGAAGTAATGGTAATGCTACATTACAAAGCACTCATGATCTTACAATTAAGCAGCAAAATGGAAGAACAGATGGAGCTCTAAAGGTTTCTTGCAAATGCTACCTTAGTTGTTTCATCACATCATCCATGGTGCACAATTGAATTGTGAAATGTACCAAGGGCTCTTCTTAATCTTGTGTGGTGGTACTCCAAGCACAAGCTTAAGTTGTAAGCGAAGCATGCACCACAAACTGCCCGTTAGTATATGTAGGAGGTTTCGAAAGAGACATGTAGGGCAAGAAAGCAGTTGTCTTGGAGGCAAGCAAGTGGAATCGCTTTGCCCTATCGAAGTCTTTAAGAATCCAGACCTTTCGCTTGCGGTGTGGTTGCTACTGCCATTTGATTCTTCCTCCCTTCCTGAAAATTTGGCCCTCTTACCCTTTCGAGTAGTTTTGCATTGCCGGACAGATTCCAGTCAAATGGCATTACATAGCTTTAAAATACTCAAGGCAATATAAGTTGGCAACTTGGTTTCTTATTGCTTTAGAATTGAACGTGCTGTCTCGTATGTCAACAAGGATTCTCTGTGTTTGACATACTACTCAAGACACGTTTCTGGTAGGCTTTGTCCTCAATATTCAACTTTTACACTTTTGCCAGTATGCACCTGAAGAGCCGTATTTGACACTTTTGCCAGCATGCACCTGAACAACTATATCTGTTGGGAGAGTGGTCCTCACCTTGGCCCAATCGGCTTATTGCACCAATAGGCCATTCAGCCGGCCTGGCAGAAGCTGTAGACTAGGAAAAGGCTATGTTTACCTCTGTACGTGTAGATCCAGATAGGGGTATTCATGCAACTCTAAGTTAGAGACACTACTACAAAAGAGGTTAAACTAGACGCTTACATCACAGACGGTTCCTGGGAACCATCTGTGCTGCAAGTATCACAGACGGTTCATACGAATAACCGTCTGTGGTATTTTTACAGAATTTGAGTTTCGCCTCAACTGCAAAGTTCTCCTCGGTATTTGGGTTTCTGTTTTTGCCCTTTTTCTTAATATCCCCTTCGGAATTTGGGTTTCGCCTCAACTGCAAAGTTGTAGATCTCATCAAAACCTTTCAAATGAGTATATATAAACCATATAAAACTTTGCTATTTTATCTTTTCAGACTAGTTGTTTATATTGCATCGGTATATAAAATTTGTGTTCTAATTCACAGACGGTTGGTATATAAAACCGTCTGTGATATTCATTCATCACAGACGGTTCTAGCTACCAATCGTCTATGATAGAGAGTATCACAGACAGTTTGTATATAAAACCGTCTGTGATAATCTGACCGCTGGGCCCGTCGATCCTCCTCAACCTAGTCCTAGCCAATAGAAATCCACCAACCCTCACCTTACGGATCGTAGCTCCACCTCTCCGTTATAAATAATCACCAGAACTCAGCCTCCTTGCTGTTCTCCTCCTCCTTGTTGTTCTTCTCCTCGTTGCTGTTCTCCTCCTCTTTGATGTTCCTCTCCTCTTTGTTGTTCTTCTCCTCCTTGTTGTTTTTCTCCTCCGTGCTGATCCTTACCATAATAGCCCAGCCTCCTTGTTGTTCTCCTCTTTGCGATTGAAATTTCACTTGAAGCAAGATGGAAAGGAAGAAGGCAATGGCAAGATGGAAAGGAAGAAGGCCGGCATGGAAGCTATTGATTTCTTGTTGGCGTACTTTTTGATGGCTGGAGTCATAAAATCATATGGAGAGTTCACAACGTACAATGATTTTTTGTTTGGGATAACATTGACATTGATTGTAATTGTGTATTTGTTAATGGATATTTTATTTCATTTCAATTAATTGATTTGCGAAATGGATGTTTTATGTTTGTGAAATAAATTGAGATGTGAATTGGATGTTTTATGTTTGTGAAATGAATTGAGATGTGAATTGTATGTATACATATACATGTTGATCTGCTTGTTTCAGAGGGCATAGCTAGTATTTTCTGAGGCTAGCCAATAAACAGAAATAGATTTAGGGTAGAAAAGAATATCACAGACGGTTTGTAAGTAAAAATCGTCTGTGATAGCTGATAAGCACAGACGGTTTGTAAGTAAAAACCGTTTGTGATAGGTGATAATCACATATAGTTTTTAACTAAAAACCGTCTGTGATAGCTGATAATCACAGACGGTTTTTAGTTACAAACCGTCTGTGACATTTACACCACAGACGGTTCAAAAACCGTCTGTGATAACCTTCGATTATCACTGACCCATAAATTCAGACGGTTCAAAAAACCGTCTGTGATGACGTTTTTGAACCGTCTGTAATACGGTTTTCTGTACTAGTGAGAAATAGCATGTTTACCCTTTTAAGTGTAGACCCAGATAGAGGTATTTATATAATAAGCCTCCTCATGGCAATAAGTATATGCCTTAGGGTGCTATGGGGGTAGAGCTCTCTTTTTCAGACAAATCTTGGTAGCACATACTTCTATTTTTGTCTCCGCAGTTTGTAAGACTCCAGGTAGTCCCTCCGTGGCCTCGCTGTAGCCCCCTTGTTTTACTATTTGGTCTGTAACCACAACAGTTGGCGCCATCCGTGGGGACCAGCATAGAGGCTACAAGCCGAGGTAAGAGTGTTCGGACACCATGGTGTCAAAGAAGGCGGTGACACCCGGAAAAGGCGATGGTATCGACCCCCAAACGACAAAGGAGCACCACCTCGGAAGTCGCTACAGCAAGAGCAACGAAGTTATGAGTGACCCTTGCCCTTGTGGCAGTGGCGCGCTGACACAACGACATTGGGAGCAACGATGGGCAACTAAGGAGGTCCTTCAACGACTGCACCGATGACGGGGCAAGAAGCACCACGAGCGGAGGGTCTGATGGCAGTGGCCAACCGTAGCCCTGGGACTTGTGCTGGCATCGACGCCATCACCATCACCATGCAAGGGGCAGAGGGCATCCTCCCTTCTACAATGAATGCGGGTGGAGATGCCCTTCAGGCAATCTGCGAGACGCTACGGCAAGATTTGGCGGACCTGAGGAGAGCTATGCGCGAGATTCAGAAAAACTAGAGCCAATTGAGATTTGGCGGACCCGAGGAGAGCTATGCCCCTAGGGATCGCCGATTCATCGTCGTCGCTTATAATTACTTCTCCAAGCGGGTCGAGGCCGTACCCCTTGCCAAAATCTCCTCCACGGTAGCACAGAAGTTTCTGTGGCAGAACATCATATGCCACTTCGGAGATCCTAGAGAGATCACGACAGACAATGGTCTATAGTTTGATGTGGAGGCATTTCAGGAGTACTGTGAGCGCATGGGTATCAAGGTGTGCTACGCGCTGTAGGGCACCCGCAGTCTAATGGTGCTATCGAATGCGCGAATGACACAATCTCCGATGGCATCTAGAAGCAGTTGGTCAGCCTCTCCAAGGGAAAGTGGCCAGAGGAATTGCTGAAGGTCCTTTGGTCCATTCACACCACGACCTCCCGCCTGATGGGCTTCACCCCGTTAAAGCTACTCTTCAAGGACAAGGCCATGACGCCCGAGGAGTTCAAGGCAAAGTCCCACTGAGTGGCAGCCTCCCTAGTACCGGATGAACGCAACATCTCGCTCGACCTCATCGACGGAGACTGGATGCAATCGACGCTCAACATTACGAAATACCTCCACATGATGACGACCTCCTATAACAAGAAAGTAAAGTCACGAAGCCTAGCGGTGGGAAACCTAGTCCTCAAGAAATCACTCCATGCCACCACGGCAGGCAAGATAGAGTCCAAGTAGGAGGGACCCTACATAATCACGACCTCATTTAGGGTAGGCTTGTACCACCTCTCGACCCTCGACGGTGTTGATCTCAAGTACACATGGAACGGCAACTGTCTTCATTGTTACCATGCATAACCACCGCTAGAGGGGTGGCCCCATATGCCATACATGTGCATGAATTGTAAAAAGCATACCCACACAAATGGGGCGCAATAAAGCATCTTTTTGACCTGCACACGTCGAGTATGCCCTACTTACAAATAAGAGTAGGGAGCCCCTGAGCTCCGCACCAACTCTGCAGAGTATAAATTAGAGCGAGGACCCTCGGCATCCTAGCCAACTCTACGGGGTATAAATAAAGCCTAGAGCCCCTAGGCTCCGCACCAACTCTACAAAGTGTAAATAAAGTGCAGAGCTCCTAGGCCTTGCACCAACTCTATGGAATATAAATTAGAGTCAAACCCTTGTACATCCTAGCCAACTCTATGAAGTATAAATTAAGCGCGGAGCACTTGGGCTCTGCACCAACTCTACAGAGTGTAAAGCGCTGGGACCCTTTTGTGTCCCAGGCCACCCTACGAAGTATAAATAGAACGTGGTTCCTCTAGGCTCCATGCCAAGTCTATAGAGCATATAGCACCGAGACCCTTGCGCATCCTAGGCTACTCTACAAAGTATAAATAAAGCACGAAGTTCTTGAGCTCCATGCCAACTCTAAGGAGTATAAGTGGAGCGGAGATCCCCTAGGCTCTACAACAACTCTATGGAGTATAAAGTGTCGGGACCCATGCGCATCCTAGGCCACTCTATGAAGTATAAATAGAGCGTGGATCCCCTGGGCTCTGCGCCAACTCTGCGAAGTATAAAGCACCAGGCCCTTACGTGTCTTGGGCTACTCTACAGAGTATAAATAGCACGTAGGGTCGAACTCTATGGAGTATAAATAAAGCATGGGGTCAACGAGCTCCATGCCAACTATATGAAGTATAAATAGAGCACAGAGCCTACGGGCTCTGCGCCAACTCTGCAGAGTATAAATTATGGTTGGGACCGTTGTGCGTCTCGCCCAACTCTACATAGTATAAATAAAGCATGGGGCCCCTGGGCTTCGCGCCAACTTCGCAGAGTGCAAACAGAACCTCTGAACATCCTACTGCTGACTTCATTGACCCTAGTCCGAAGGGTGGGGGATGGAGCACATGCGAACCTCTGCACATCCTACCACTGACTTCGTCAACCCTAGTCCAAAAGGTGGGAGATAGAGCATGTGCAAACCTCCAAACGTCCTACTGTTGACTTCGCCGACCCTAGTCCGAAGGGTGGGGGATGGAGTGCATGTGAACCTTTGCACATCTTACCGCCGACTTCATCGACCCTAGTCCTAATGGTGGGGGATGGAGTGCGCACGAACCTTTGAACTTCCTACCATTGACTTCACTGGCCCTGGTTCGAAAGGTGGGGATGGAACGCACACAAACCTATGCACGTCCTACCAGCAACTTTGCCAACCCAAGTCCGAAGGGTGGGAGATAGAGCGTGCACGAACCTCTACATGTTCTACCGCCGACTTCGCTGACCCTAGTCCAAACTGTGGGAGGCAGAGCGCACGTGAATCTCTACATGTTCTATCACCAACTTCGCCAACCCTAGTCTGAAGGGTTGGGAATAGAGCGCGTATGAACCTATGCACGTCCTACCACCGAGTTCATCGACCATAGTCCAAAGGTTGGGAGATAGAGCACACGCTAAACTATGCATATCCTACCGCCAACTTCGTTGACCCTAGTCCAAAGGGTGGGAAACAGAGCATGCAAACCTCTATGCATCCTACCGTTGACTTCATCGACCCTAGTTCAAAGGGGATGGATCACGCATGAAACCCTATTCGTCCTACCATAGACCACCAACACTCATACGGAGGATGGAGCGCAAAAGAAATAGTTCTAATTTATTCACAAGATCAAGACATATCATACACGATACACTTCGTGGATCCAAGTGGACCTATTTTCACTAAAACAAGCAAGGCACGAGTCACTCACCCTTGTCGCTCTCAATCTTTATATATGCATTCGAGCAAACATGTGGTCGAGGCTCAAAGCCCACCCAGAAGCGCATGGAGTCTCCACTCAGTGCCAGTGATGAAGCCCTCTCCGAAGAAGACACTTTGTTATGGAGAGACAATCTTCATGCAGTACCTACCCAAGGAAGACAGTAAGCGAAATTACCAATCCAAGCAAGCAGATGAACCAATCGAAGGAAACAGTCCACCAGTATAGGTGTCAGAAAACTTGCTTGACATTACAAAAGCATAAAAGTATAGATGGAGCGAAGGGGGAGAGCCTCGTGCATAGGCCCCACCACAACCAAGTACTATGGACAACACTACACAAGGAAATGAGGCCTCACACCTGCTGGGCGGCCTTTGTGGTGCTCGTGCCAGAAGATAGCTGGAGGTTCACTACCTCGAGCCAAGTCCCTAAATTCGTAGCCGCTTTGAGGGTACACCGTAGAGACACTTTCACAGCTACTTTGCCCAAGTATTCCCAAAGACGCAGCAGAACGCATGAAGGAAACACTGCATTGTGTGAATCACTACAACATGGTAGTATTCCTAGGAGGAAGGTCCAAAGTTGGGTCCACTAGATCACCCATGTACAGACACCCCGGATATGTAGCAAGTCGAGAGCCAACTCTGCAGAGTATAAATTAGGCGAGGACCCTCGGCATCCTAGCCAACTCTACGGGGTATAAATAAAGCCTAGAGCCCCTAGGCTCCGCACCAACTCTACAAAGTGTAAATAAAGTGCGAGCTCCTAGGCCTTGCACCAACTCTATGGAATATAAATTAGAGTCAAACCCTTGTACATCCTAGCCAACTCTATGAAGTATAAATTAAGCGCGGAGCACTTGGGCTCTGCACCAACTCTGAGTGTAAAGCTGGGACCCTTTTGTGTCCCAGGCCACCCTCTAAGTATAAATAGAACGTGGTTCCTCTAGGCTCCATGCCAAGTCTATAGAGCATATAGCAAGAGACCCTTGCGCATCCTAGGCTACTCTACAAAGTATAAATAAAGCACGAAGTTCTTGAGCTCCATGCCAACTCTAAGGAGTATAAGTGGAGCGGAGATCCCCTAGGCTCTACAACAACTCTATGGAGTATAAAGTGTCGGGACCCATGCGCATCCTAGGCCACTCTATGAAGTATAAATAGAGCGTGGATCCCCTGGGCTCTGCGCCAACTCTGCGAAGTATAAAGCACCGTGCCCTTACGTGTCTTGGGCTACTCTGAGTATAAATAGCACGTGGGTCGAACTCTATGGAGTATAAATAAAGCATGGGGTCAACGAGCTCCATGCCAACTATATGAAGTATAAATAGAGCACAGAGCCTACGGGCTCTGCGCCAACTCTGCAGAGTATAAATTATGGTTGGGACCGTTGTGCGTCTCGCCCAACTCTACATAGTATAAATAAAGCATGGGGCCCCTGGGCTTCGCGCCAACTTCGCAGAGTGCAAACAGAACCTCTGAACATCCTACTGCTGACTTCATTGACCCTAGTCCGAAGGGTGGGGGATGGAGCACATGCGAACCTCTGCACATCCTACCACTGACTTCGTCAACCCTAGTCCAAAAGGTGGGAGATAGAGCATGTGCAAACCTCCAAACGTCCTACTGTTGACTTCGACGACCCTAGTCCGAAGGGTGGGGGATGGAGTGCATGTGAACCTTTGCACATCTTCTGCCGACTTCATCGACCCTAGTCCTAATGGTGGGGATGGAGTGCGCACGAACCTTTGAACTTCCTACCATTGACTTCACTGGCCCTGGTTCGAAAGGTGGGGATGGAACGCACACAAACCTATGCACGTCCTACCAGCAACTTTGCCAACCCAAGTCCGAAGGGTGGGAGATAGAGCGTGCACGAACCTCTACATGTTCTCCGCCGACTTGACCCTAGTCCAAGCGTGGGAGGCGGAGCGCACGTGAATCTCTACATGTTCTATCACCAACTTCGCCAACCCTAGTCTGAAGGGTTGGGAATAGAGCGCGTATGAACCTATGCACGTCCTACCACCGAGTTCATCGACCATAGTCCAAGGTTGGGAGATAGAGCACACGCTAAACTATGCATATCCTACCGCCAACCGTTGACCCTAGTCCAAAGGGTGGGAAAGCAGAGCATGCAAACCTCTATGCATCCTACCGTTGACTTCATCGACCCTAGTTCAAAGGGGATGGATCACGCATGAAACCCTATTCGTCCTACCATAGACCACCAACACTCATACGGAGGGATGGAGCGCAAAAGAAATAGTTCTAATTTATTCACAAGATCAGTACATATCATACACGTATACACTTCGTGGATCCAAGTGGACCTATTTTCACTAAAACAAGCAAGGCACAGAGTCACTCACCCTTGTCGCTCTCAATCTTTATATATGCATTCGAGCAAACATGTGGTCGAGGCTCAAAGCCCACCCAGAAGCGCATGGAGTCTCCACTCAGTGCCAGTGATGAAGCCCTCTCCGAAGAAGACACTTTGTTATGGAGAGACAATCTTCATGCAGTACCTACCCAAGGAAGACAGTAAGCGAAATTACCAATCCAAGCAAGCAGATGAACCAATCGAAGGAAACAGTCCACCAGTATAGGTGTCAGAAAACTTGCCTGACATTACAAAAGCATAAAAGTATAGATGGAGCGAAGGGGGAGAGCCTCGTGCATAGGCCCCACCACAACCAAGTACTATGGACAACACTACACAAGGAAATGAGGCAGCCTCACACCTGCTGGGCGGCCTTTGTGGTGCTCGTGCCAGAAGATAGCTGGAGGTTCACTACCTCGAGCCAAGTCCCTAAATTCGTAGCCGCTTTGAGGGTACACCGTAGAGACACTTTCACAGCTACTTTGCCCAAGTATTCCCAAAGACGCAGTGAGCATGAAGGAAACACTGCATTGTGTGAATCACTACAACATGGTAGTATTCCTAGGAGGAAGGTCCAAAGTTGGGTCCACTAGATCACCCATGTACAGACACCCCAGATATGTAGCAAGCTGAGGAGTAGCTGCACGGTGACCTACGAGCAGTGGTACCCATAAGCTCAAGTCACCCTTAAGGAAAGCACCGATGCATCAGGTATGCATCGTATGCTCCCTCAAAGGTCCTCGATCCATGCGAATGTGGTGGGACTTCGATCGCAAGATCCATGAGCATCACCTCCATACTCTGCATAGCCTCCCATGACGCCATGGAGCGCTGGTTGCGAAGGCGATAACCCTCCACAAGCTCGGACTACAAGCAGTCCTTCTTCTCCTCTAGAGTGGCCGCCTACTATAGAAAGTTCATCCTTTCCTCTTCCGCATGAGTGTTCGCTTCAGCAATAGCAGCCTCCGTAGTGGACAATGCCTTCGCACCCTCTACCTAAAGGAAGCAGATGTGGCCCTTGTGCTCTGTAGCGAGGGCCGCCACCTCCTTCCCAAACTTGCGAAGCGCGCTGGCCTCCGTCCGAGGTGTGGCCAGCTACTCCTGCAGGCCCGATACCTCCCGGAGTGTCAACGTCTGTAACGCCTGTGCCACGGCAATGGTCTGCAATAGTAATGTCTAGCACTTAAAAAAAAACCAAAGAGCATGAAGCTCTTCTCGGGGAGACAAGAAATACCCTTGCTTCGCTCACTTCAAGCATCTTGAAAAGAAGCTCCGCACCGCAAGACAACAACACACCCTGGTAAGGCTAGCATCCAGGCAATCCACAGCGACTCATAGAGAGCGGAGCGCTTCTGGACGGGGGACAAAATCACTCCAGGAGAGTCTTCTAGGCTCTATGCCAAGGCCGTTGGCCAGGCTGCTGCATGAAACTACCTCCATACCCATCACCTCCACAATCTCAGTACGTGAATTTCCCTCCACACCAACACCCACCTCGGGCCCGTGGACCAAATCCTCGCTAGGCAGGTGATGCTTCACCACCAAAAAATAGGGAGCTGATGATGGTGGTGATAGTGTGAGGGAGCATAGCAGGGACAGCCGCACAAAGTCCTAGGAACAAAAAGAGCTCATACCTATAATGTGCTAGCTGGTGCTGGCCACAAGCGCATCGCCTTCGTCCCAAGCAAGGCTCTCCCCGACGAGGCCATCAGCGGGGTCAAAGAAGGCCCATGTCTCTGGCCACAATAGGACCCTGTGTACCTAGCTCATTGTTGAGCTAAACCTCGCTCGCATCCACAACGCCCTCAACCCCGAGGAGCACCCTGCCCCCCTCCACCACAGCAGAGTTAGGCATGTCGATAATGTGCACGTCATCGTCCTCACCGCTGGTACTATCCATGTTGTCTGAGCCCCTCCACTCGCCAAGATCTTCATAGCCGGGGGTGTCTTCACCATCCTAGCCACTCTCACCGCGCTTGTGATCACTGCCAGGGGAAGGCACAGAACACTCGGGCACAGTAATGCCTAGGGCTTCACACACACACTTGATTCATGGACTACTCAATGTCACTGAATCTTGAAGGTTGTGCTCCTTAAGGATGTACGGCCCCAGAATCATGCATACAATATGCTCCACCTCCGTCAACGATAGCATTGTGAACACCCGTGGTTAGCCGGACGAAGGACAACATGCATCGACAACATTGCTAGGGCATGTAGGAATTACCAGGACCCGTATGCTTTGCCAGTGTCGTCAGCAATGGGCGGACGCCATCCATCTGAGCAAGGCCTGTCCGTAGCTCCCATCGGTGAGCCAATAGGGACATGCGGAGCATGCAGAACTCTTCAGCACAATTGTGCATGTTCAGCTGAAGGGCGACCGCGAGGAGCCTCTAGAGCCGCATCTTGTCATCCTGGTCGAGCACCACGTGGGGCGGCAGGATGAAGTCCATGATGCGGCTAGTGAAGTAGAGGCTGCTGTCGTGTTCAATCTTATGGTAGAACCACCGCTCCATCCAATGCGACTCCCACTTTGTCTACATTGAGTTCAAAGGGAAACCCTTCAATGTAGGGTCATGGAGCTACAGACTAACACTTCACAAGTTGGAGTACTGACCGTTCCAAGGTGTTTCAGTTGGTAGCGCGTGTCATGCAGGGACGCGAATATTGCGACACTGGAGGGTAATGTGGGGACCCCGGGGCGTGGAGACACCCATAGTCACCATATGTGTTCCGTACTAATCCCATGATTAGTGGCTAGTACACACATTCGCATCATTGAGCTCACATCCACACACATCGCACATGAATAGCTTACAACAAAAAGGGTGATATATAAGCGAGGCATAAAAGAGTCTATACACATAAGGTTAACCAACCAAATAAACATCAGAGTTTAGAATAAAAGGCAGCGGAAGTCTAATAACAAAAGTATCTAGTGATTTACCATCATAACCCGCAGTCAACCAACTGGAGTTAGGCCCTAGAAAGACTCCTCATTGAATTCTCTGGTGCCAGGGACAAAATACGCATCATTGGGCACGCAATCTTCATTCTTTGGTCAACAATATTTTAAGCATGGTTGAGTATATAGTGTACTCAGCAAGACTTATAGTGTATCACAAAATTGTACATATATGCAAGGCTATCAAAGGATTAGGATCTATGCTAAGTTATTTTTAGCATGAAGAAAATTTTGTTTGCAATATCGATAAGTAATAATTTACAAACGGAATTGTAAAGAGCATTTGACATGTAATGAAATAACATTTGCATAATGTCCATAATAGTATCTCAAATCCATTCACAACCTTCCTCGGTTGAGAAACATCGCACAATTCCCACCCATGGGCATGGCACACAGAAAACATGTACATGCCATCCCATATGTTCAGTGAAATAGTTTTGAAAAGGAAAATTATACCCTTTTATGGCTGCATCCAAGCTTGCTCATGACCATGAGCATGACTATTTAAATAGTTTTTAACACTCCATAGAGGTTGTACAGGTTTACCCACACGAGACAATCAAACATACTATCGTCCATTACACGCTTCCTTGGACGTGCGATGGAAGTGATTATCTTATAGCCTTTAGGTTACTTAGTCCTTACCTTGTACCAGCCTGATGAATGGACAAGCTGTCACCTGGGCACACCAAGTGAGCTGCATGACAGACCCTCACCTTAGCGGATTACCTCCCTTTGGTGAGGTATTCACTGTTGTATTAGCAAGCTTTGGTCTCAACACCTTAATGAAGGGAGCCCCTCTGAGTAAACCAGGCCGGAATTCCCTTACTACATCTGTGCCTACCACAATACAAGGCTAGAGTTAGACAACTTAATCAGCTAAATGCTAGAGCCCATATAGCACATACGGTTATACGGTGTGACTTAGCTGTGCGGCAATAGCGTTCAGTCCTTAATTGACCTGGGCGAGAGTCTCACCCTATATACATGTGAGATTCCCTCTCATGCGAGATTCCCTCTTACATTTGACAGTGTACCGTATAAATCACCCACCTCCAAAAACTATATTTTTCATTTTATTTGATACCAAAGTAATAGAGGTTCTCCCTCTGGTCTAACATTTTGAAACCATCATGCCCACGTGTAAACTTGTTCGAAAAATCAAAGCATAAACTAGTGCTTGGCTAAACATCTAGAACATGTACTCAAAGTAATATACCCAAATTTTGACATTAGCTATGTCTAACCATGCCATCAGGGTTACAATGGCGCGGATATCAAATTTGCAATGAAGGTTCGATGCATTCGAGCGGTCGTAACTACTATTTACCCACAATATAGCAATTTTACTAAAACATATATGTATGCATAATAGATTTTGCAAACAATATATAATAATTAAAATACTAGGATCAAAATGGTCAAAGGAGATGCTTGCCTTACTCCTGTTGCTCAGAGAATGTTTTCAATGCGTTCTCAGCATTGTCTAGCTTAGAGTCGTCTATCCAATAAAATCCAAATAAATGCAAATAAGGGGCAAGACTAAAATGTTTTTTTGTATAATCAAGAAGATCATGATTTTAGAAGAATTTTAGAAGAATTTTAAAAACAAATCCAAATAGAAGCTAGACAAAAAAACATTTTAGACTAATTCTTCAGCTTGGAGTTTGTATGCAAAAGTTATAAGCGTTTGAATTTTGGGTTGGTTTGAATTACCTATTCTCGGTTAGTACAGTACTCTTTATGACCACTAACGTTCTTCAGTTGCTACGATACTCGGATGCTCTGACTACCGAATACTGACTACCAACCATGGCAGTTCGACGACATAGGTCTTCGGAGCACCGAACAGATACTGTAGTTTCAATTACTGACTACGTTCTTTAGTTTATGACTATACAACCATTTATAGATATTGACAACTTGAGCTTACGACCACTATAGCTACTGACAATTGAAGCTTACAACCACTATAGCTACTGACAACTAGATCTTATGACCACTATAGCTACCGACAACTGGAGCTTATGACCACTCTAGCTACCGACAACTAGAGATTACAGTCTTACGACTATGACTTATGATCATGGCGCTTCAACCACGGTGTCTCGCTGCAACTCCAGTCGTACTACTCTCATAGAGCTGGTACTACTGGTCTTCGACCACACAGGTCTTCCGACTACCAACCGACTACAGTAACTTATGACTACTGACTAGCTACTATAACTTAGGACTATAGACCAGATATGGTAACTTACAACTGATCTACTGCACTTACGACCGATCTACTGCACTTACGACTGATCTACAGTACTTATGACTGATCTACTACACTTAAGACTAATCTATTGTACTTATGATTACTGCACTTACAACCGATGTACTGTATCTCACGACCGGTTTACTGTATGTATGATCGATCTACTGTAGTTGAGGATTATAGGCCTGGCTGTGGTAAAAAATTTCGACATAGTGGCAGTCGAAGATGTCGACTCTAGCAGTGGTCGGAGATCTCAACTATGGCTGCGGTCGAAGATTCTGACACAGCAGCGGTCGAAGATTTCGACACTTTAGTGGTAGAAGACTTTGATGTGGCAGCGGTCTAAGGTTTTGACATGGCAGCAGTTGAAGACTTCGACATGGCAGTGGGCAAACCTCTTGACTCTAGTGGCGATCAAAGGTTTCGACAGCAGTTGTGATCGAAGATTTTCACAATGACAATGGTCGAAGATTTCAACAACGCTGCGGTCGAAGATTTCGACAACAGTTGCAGTTGAAGATCTTGACACGGCAGTAGTCAAAGATCTCAACTTTGGCTGTGGTCGAAGGTCTCGACACTAGCAGTGATCGAAGATCCCGACAATGGCAGTTGTCGAAAATCACGATGATGCTGATGCTAGCGGTCAAAACTCATGACCATGCCAGCTGTCGAAGATCATGACTTCGACTGCTACAATTCTCTTCTCAACTTCGACTACTATGATTGTCTTTTTGAGTTCGACTACTTTAGTTCTCTCTTTTACTACGATTACTTTAGTTCTCTTTTCAACATCGATTACTTTAGTTCGCATTTTTACTACGATTACTTTAGTTCTCTTTTTGACTATGATTACTTTAGTTCTCCTTTCTACTACGATTACTTTAGTTCTCTTTTTGACTATGATTACTTTAGTTCTCCTTTCGACTACAATTACTTTAGTTCTCTTTTTGACTATGATTACTTTAGTTCTCCTTTCGACTACGATTACTTTCTTTACGGAGGAGGAGGAGCTCACTGAAAACGATGACGGCTCATGAGAAGGAGCGGAAGAAGCTAGCATCGGAGACCTTATTGGAAGCAAAGGGGGGCCACAGCAACAATGATTTCTAGCAATATAAAAGCTACAAAAGGGTGCGGATAAGCTTGCTTGCATGCATGTGGATGTACGGGTGAAAGGAATCGAGGTACGGCTCACCGGAGAGAGGAAGTCTTACAGCGGCATCCTGGTTAGAGAGGAAGGAGAAGAATCTAGCTCGAGTAATCCACCGAGTGTTCCACTGCATGGAAGGTTAATCAAATAAGTAGGGTGCTTAAGGAAAAGGTAGGCACACTATGACGGAGTTGGGGAGGAGAGAAGCTCACTGGAGTATCTGGAACATGGTCACGTGCTCATCGGCATCGCATACGACTTTGGTTCCTCGACATTCTAGAGAATGGAGTGCTCAAGGATCGTGCACAAGAGACCTAGAGCGTGAGCTGAGGGGAAATGGCACTATCGGGGGCTTTATAGGTATGGAAAGGCTAAGGGCTGGGCACAAGTTCTCATGAGTACAGTCAAAACTCGCCGTGGAATGCGAGACGTGGACGGGAACAAGGGGGGAGATATACATCACGTTTGAGGCGACGGGTAGGTGGAGTTGGCAGCAGCATAGGAGAAACCGTAGATGTGGCATCTAAAACCGAGGGCAGCTCAAGCCACGACCATGGCGGAGCTGGCGAAGGCGTGTGAAGTGGAAGACAATATCTGCGATCGGGCCCCACACGACAGGGAAAGGGGAAAAGAGGTGAGGTGAGCTGGGAGGTTTTGGGCATCTAATAGACTCACCAGGTGCATTCGAAAGATTATGAAGATCTTTGTGAATGCTCCCGACATAGAGTTATTGATTGCGTAAGTTTTCAGAGTTTTATCTTCTTTTGATTTTTCTAGAAAAAATTTGAAAAGACTTCTTATTGAATTTAATTATACTTATTTGATTTGGATTGAATTTGATTTATATTTCATGCACATTTGATTTTTTAAAAAATCAATTTTTCCAAAAAAAAACTCTAGTAAAGAGCCAAGGATAAAAAATGCATTCAAAAGTTTAAATTTTTTCTCATTTTTGCATGCCCTAAAGTTTGGGATGTTACAGGTCTACCCCCTTTACAAAGAATCTCATCCCCGAGATTCGACGGGTTCGGTAAAGAAATTTGGAGAGTCGATTATGATGAGGATATCTTTTCCATAGATACAAATGTGCTAACTCCACAACAAACTCAACAAACTCGTTGAGGTGGCGGAGGCGACGCGATGTTGGGAATGAGAAGCAGTGGAGATCCAGATCTAGGGTATGAATCCAGGGTCATCCGGCGCCAGGAAGCTGTGGATGCTGAGATGCCGCGGTGGTATGAATCGGGTTGAGGTGGCAGAGGCGACGTAGTGTTGGGAACGACGGTGCTAGCCGCCGGTGAAGCATCTATGCGCGATTTGAGGAAAGATGCGACAATGGGGAAAATGGGTGTTAGTAAAGGAAATCAAAGAGTAATGGGAAAATGAAGATTCCTTTTTTTCCTGCGGTCTGCAGTAGTAACGGGTCTACAGCCAACAACCCCATTAATTTTCTACCACCGTGTGTATGCAATCGAACGGCTGTGGATTGAGATGCCCAGACACCAGAGTACTCATTATATATAGTAAAAATAACGAGTACTCCTTGGTGCCCAGACGCTATAGTCTAAAATATGTATATATAACATCAGACAAAGTTCACGTGCTTCAGTAGTTTCTACCATATATGATGTATGTCACCAAATATCTCCAATAATCAATATAGTGAATGCACGAAGTAACTAACTGCTCATTAAAATTTTTCTCACATGATACATACCTATTTTAGACTTATGATGCCCGAACACCAAGGAGCACTCGTTATTTTTACTATATACATCTGATATATATATATATATATATATATATATATATATATATATATATATATATATATATATATATATATATATATATATATATATATATATATATATATATATATATATATATATATATATATATATATATATATATATATATATATATATATATATATATATATATATATATATATATATATATATATATATATATATATATATATATATATATATATATATATATATATATATATATATATATATATATATATATATATATATATATATATATATATATATATATATATATATATATATATATATATATATATATATATATATATATATATATATATATATATATATATATATATATATATATATACATACATATATATATATATATACGCATATATACATACATACATACATATATATATGCGCATATATATACATACATACATATATATATATACGTATGTATACATACATACATATATATATATATATATATATATATATATATATATATATATATATATATATACATATATACATATATATGTATGTATATATTACACATAATATCTCCCCAGTTTAGAAAAAAACATTACACATAATATGGTGCATTTAGTTGGGAGACCATTCCATTCCGCTTCTTTCATTCAGCACAGCAACTACATGACCAGACTAAGCTATCTACTCAATACAGCTACAAATTTCTCTAGGGCAAATGCTACAGTAAATACATTTCAACTCGATGTGAACATAGTAGTAGTGCAGGCAACTGGAACCCAGTAGCTTCAATGCATCTTTCTCACGAACTGGGATTATAACGAAGGTGCTGCTCGTAGTAGCTTATAAGCTGCAAAACAACATGTACTTGTTAGTCGACTTTCCTTCATCTGGTAACAGGAGAAGACAATGGGACATACCACCAAGGGGTTATTAGCTTTCAATTCTTTGTCATCCACAAGGACCTCCTGCCCATCAGACCTGTTGATCATATTAGTTAGGAAAAATGTGCTGACATACCAAATTTACAATAGCAACATGTATGTAGCATGCCAATGACAAATGGTCATCAACTGCGTACAGAAAATGTGATTAGAGAAGGAACGGCTCAGGGGAGTTTTGAGTTGATAAAACATGTAGAACCCATTGTGCTGGTACAAATGGAGAGAGCAAGAAACCACATTGCATACTCATCAGCACCAATTGTGCATGATAAAAGACTAACATGCCATGATAACCAAACAGGATAATAGCTGCTCAATAATATTAATAAGAATCCTGATGATTTCTTGTAACATCATTTCTTCGGTTCTTCCAGGTGTACGTAATGAACTAAAAGGCTATAGGACTGACCCATAACCATAACTATTGAATGCCAGATTGACATGCTACATCCAAAGCTAAGCAACATTCTCTTTGCCCCAGATAAAATACTTGTTAAACAGAGCTTGCAATACATGAGAGCTTTTATCCAGGTTAGAAAGTAAAAGAGATGAGTGCCCAGTCTTTTCTTGTCAAACCATTATTGAAAGACATTTCCATTAACTTGTAGTACCCTAGAGAGACTTCTTACAAATATTATATAGTAACACAATATATGCTCGCCTGCATAATTTGACACCAATTGGTACTATGATTAAAATTTTGAGGACAGACCAAGTCCTTCTATGTCTCCGTATAGATTACTCTTTGGTACCAATATATAGTAAAAAAATAGAGGTAATTGATCTTTTGCCACACCTTTCATTGTATTTGATGATTTGCCCTGTGATGTCTCAATGACATGTGGATCAAGGCCCACATGTCAATGAGACAAATATGGCAAATCATCAAATTCCATGTTTATGTATGGGGCAAATGCTCCAATCTCCCAAAAAAATATGGGTTCTATCTAACAATTCACAAAGTAATCCTCTATGTTGAGGTATACAGGAATATGAGATGCACACTTCAAGCTCCCAAGTGAACACTTCAGAAATTGACTTCAGAATATTCATTGGACCAAAAGTTCAGCATCTAAGCTAGCAATAAAAATACACAGTGTGTCAGGTATTTCTAACCCCTTGGAAGGCAGTTCCAGTCCATTTTACAGGAAAATCAACTAATCTTCTAATACACTTCATGGAGATAGTAAATGCATGGCAAACAATCTTTATAGGAACTCCTGTGCAGCTATGAACATTTTGAGTTTTTAACTTTTGCACATGCTGCACCATTAGCTTAGCGCCTTAGCATAAGACATTTCTTTTTGGCTGCGGCTTATGGCTTTTGGCTGAATTTTTTTAATTTTGGCTGTTTGCGACAGAGATTGCGGAGAGAGAGATACTCGCTTGCGATTTTAGTTGATACAAATGCTAGGCTTTTAACGTGTACTATAATTAACTTGTAGATCCTGTCTTGAGAAAATACTCCATTTAAAAATTAGTACTGTAGCAAAAACCAAAAACTGCTTTTAGAAGCCGTAAAGAACAGGCCCTTTCAAGATACTATCATAAATTCAATAAAGTTGTGAGGAACCAAGATACTGCATGTAGCTTGTCCTGATTTCTTTTTACTGTTCAATACAGCAATCGGTTCTGAGGACACAACAAGTTTTTACATTTTAGGTGAGTAGCACCAAGGGAAACAACAACAAGCACTCTACTCTAACCAATTAATTGTTCATTGCTGCACACAGTCTCTTTCTTTCAGGTGATATAGCTATTGTAGAACAGGAGCAATGCCAAAATAGCATGCAATGTCAGTTAGTGAAAATTAAGCTTTGTAGACAGCTAGCAATTAAGAACAGCAGACTAAAGCAGAAATTACAAAACTTGTCACCTGAGTGCTTTGAATGTTATTGAAACTTGCTGCACATCATTGGTGATGCTGGCAAAATAGCGAACTGGTCTGATGATCTTAGTAATATGAATTCGGTTAGCACAGTCCTCCCCCTTGTTCCTATCACCAGTTTCTCCTGCTGTTGAAGCAACATCCTCAGTGCCTGACTTATCACTTCTGCCATTATGAAGTTCTCCTAGGTCTTGAGTTGCTTCATCTTGCTTGAACCTCCTCACACATCCAGACTTGCGCTTCTTGGCACCAGTCACCTGGCCACCCTGAGATGGGGGTGCCTGTAAAAAATTATCCACCTTTGATAAACCATTCACAAGCTGATGCTCATCTGGTTGGTCAGTCAGGCTAACAGATATAGGTGCTCCCTGAGATGGAAATCCAGCTGAAAGCACACTGGAACTACCCTCATGTATTACTCTCTGACCAAGCATTTGTTGTCCAACAACATTCACTGATGCCTCAAGCCCCCCAACTGAGTTCTTGTTACTATTATTACTAGCTCTCCTACTACTTGTCCTACAAGGCAATTTCTTGGGTTCTGGGGCAGGAGGGCGGGACAGAGATCGGGGATCTGAGCGAGGTGGGCGGCCCCTTTTACCATGAGAAGGCTTAGGACCTGTTGCCGGAGTAGTTGTGATCTTACGCTTGCGCTTCCGACAGGACCTTGGTGACCGTGAACTGCATTGCACACAACCACCAGGACAAAAACAACGTTATCTGCTGCAAATGTGAATCAAACTCGGGATAGAAAAGTGTTTCAGATGCATACCGCTTCTCAAAGGCATCAACAATGTCGGAGCAGGCCTTCAGATTTTCGAGGGGCTCCCATGTGTTAGCGCTCTCCGGCCACCCACGCCTTTCAAGTCATAGTTCGAGGAATACAAGCATCAGCATTAACATTTGTAGTAGAATTGAAATAGAAATGCATAAACAGGACATGCAGCTTCGGGGACGCCCCTGCTTTATCCAAGTAGGATCAAAATCCGCCGACCACAATTAAGGAAAGAGGGATTCAAGGGAAATCATGCAGTACACAATGCATGTATTGAAAGAAGCAGAGATGAAGTTAGAGCTAGACATGATTCAATCACTACCGAAAATGGCCTAGAAACGCAAGATGCGGCGACATGCGTGGGGTTTGATCCAATAACTGGTTCTAAAATCAAAACACGAATAAGCATCATAAAAATAAAATTGCTACATTGCCAAGAACTGCCAAATGATGACCGTACAGCTACTATTCTTGAGTCTGAATTTCGTAACTCAACACCAAAACCACACTAGAAATACAAGGATCTCCGAAATCGAGCAGTCCAAAAGCAATTAAACTGCAACCAAGGTAGATCCATGCCGCTACTCACTAGGCGTGCTATTTTAGTTACAGTCCAAGAATCCACCAGCAGAATCAAAATTATACAAGAAAATGCAATCGATGAACTACTAAAATGTCACAGCCAAAATTTCCAGAGGAATTCGCAACCAGCCCTCTCTGAAATCACCATCCCTATCCAGGAACCAGCTAATGCACATCAAAAACCATACCTCACATGCATGAACCTAACAGCCAAGAACGGCACAAAAACCTAAACTACCAATGCTGTGCACAACAAAGCGCGATCCAAGAATCCAGCAGCAACCGGCGCTTAGAGCCTTGCAGGAATTCCAAGAAACGGAAGAGATTGGGAGAGGGGGGAAGTGCCATCACCATTTGACGAGGTACTGTAGCTGACCCTTGCGGAGGCGGCGGCGGCGGATGGCCTCGATCTCGTAGAACCCCTCCGCCAGCTTCGGCGGCGACCCCTCCACCGCCACCACCTGCTGTGCCGGCTGCACCGCCGCGGCCTCCTCGTCCCCCTCCTCTTCTTCCCTATATTCCTGCTCCTCCTCCTCTCCCTCCTCGCTCTGCACGTCCATCTCCTCCTCCTCCTCCTCCTCTACTGCCGCCGCCGCCGCCATCTCTTCCGCCACCGGATCGCCGGAGCCGTCTACCGCCAGGGAATCCTTCTTGCCTCGTGCCATGACGAATCTTTACCAACTCACCGGCTCCCACTCCTCTTTTTCGCCAATCTCCGGTGGATCTTTTGCAGATTGCTGGGGGCGGACTCCGGTTGTTGGAGGTGTTTGGGGCGACACGGGAGTAACAGGGCTGTCCGCCTGTCCGTGTGTTTATCCTGTAGGTGGCCGCGGCCGCACTGAAATTTTTTTCTTTCCTCTTTTGCCCCTGTATGTATGTTTACACCAAAAGGTGTGCAACCTCTCTCTTTTTCGAGCGCGAGGGTGTTTCTTTCTTAATCAGAAAAAGGAGAAAATTGGTATGTGCCGTGGAAACTGCGAAATTCAAATGATATACAAACTGGGTAGTTTGTGAAAGGGAGATCCTTCTGAAAATACTACTCTCTCGCCGTTCTTTTTTCTGTCGTTGATCCTGAACGGCTACTCGGGCTCGCCCACAATGAGCCATGGGGCATTCATGGCATCCTGCCGGCGACGAGGTAGCCCCAGGGGCGAGTTCCCAGGCACTGGCAGACGCCGACGAGCAGTGCATCATGGCATGTTGAATTGGCGAATGGCGACCTGGGCTTGGCTATCATGGTTCATGGGCACGCACATGAGGCAAGGCATTGAGCTTGAAGTGTCACTGAAAGTAGTCCATCATTCCCATTTCCTCTAACCCTAATTCATTCCCCATTTTCCCATTCCCCAATAGGCCAGTCCGGCAATCCCCCTGCTTGCTGCTTCCCTCAGCGGCTCGGCTCCCCCTCTAATCTTGCTAACAAGCCGACAAGGCGGTCCAGCAAGCAAGGCCACAGCGTAGAAAGGCGGCGGCTATAGGCAACACGCCGCAGCGACAACCAATGACCGATGGCGGGGTGATCGGGCGGGTCACCGGCGATCGGCAGTGGAGGAGGCGGGCGGGGAGGGGGGGGCGGTGGCGGCACCACAGTAGGGCTAGGGGGGGCAAGGGCACCGACAGAGAAGAGATAAAGCCCTGAAGAATTTATTTTGGTACATCTTCACCGATTCATGCCACATCTATGTGTATTTATTAATGAGACCCATGTTTCATAATTTAGCTTAATAAACATATTATAGTCATTGTTATATTCCTTAGAAGACATTTAGGCAAACATTTCAATACAACCTTTATTTGATTTGCTTCGGAAACATATGTTACATGCCTTTTACAGGTAATACTGCTACATTAGATAAGATTATCGATTCCTTGACTTCTCTAGCTAATGCACATCGTGGAGATCCTAATGCCAGGAGAGAAACCGGATTATCTCTAAAGATAGGAAAAGTCAATGAATGTGGAATTGATGACAGCATGGATAAAGTAAGGCCAAAGGTTTTAATTCTTGGAGCTAGAAGAGTTTGTCAGCCAGCTGCTGAATTTATAGAATCTTACCTAAACATCTATAGCGCCGGTGCTAATGTTATAACACTGGCCAAGTTCATGTTATTGTGGCATGTCTGTATAAAAAAGATGCAGAAGAGGTGATTCTCACAGTACAATTCATTCCTTAACATATGCATTTTTTCTGTATTTTTTAGTTGATTCAAGAACTTTAATAGGAAAAAATCATAACTTTCTATTTACATATTTTGTGGACATCAACGAGCTTTGTCAAATTCATCAGTATGCAGTCATTTTGGGCAAGCTGCATGTGATATTTGTATAATGCATCCATTACTTTTCTCATCTTTTGGTTCTCTACATGCAGACAATTGACGGAATTAAAAATGCGACGGCAGCTCAGATCAATGTTTTAGATATTGGAAGTCTTTCCGATCTGTTTCACATGTATTTTTAGCTCCGATATTTAATTCCTCTATTGAACAAGTGCCACTTTTCATCTTAGCATCTTACAATAAGTGTAAGAGGCCAATGTTATACATTACAATGTTATTCGATATTATATATTTTTGTTTTTCACAATCTCTTTTAGATGTGTGATTGGACTTTTGTTGGCGTTGGCAAGTCATCGAAGCTTGTCGTTCTGAGGTACTTACTATTGTATCTTCCTTTTCTTTTCATCTTTGGACATTCAAATGTGTGTTGGATTTTAAAATTATTATGGTTATCAACTTTGCTTATGTCATACATATATGCATTTGTTTGCACTTTATTGGCTATACTTGTGCTGTAGTTGGTGGATCAGCCATGCCCATGCTCCAATTTTCCTGGCTCCGCCACTGGTCATTAGTTGGTGAGTACGGTAAATCTTTTCAAACTTTGATCGCTAATATGCATAAAAATATTTGGATTCTTCACATGGAAATAATATCACTAGTTTTGTCATAAAAAATACTTTCGTATCATTATATTTTTAATAATTTTTACTAATATATAATTAGAAAAAGTAATGGTCAAAGATATGCATCGGAGATCGTATTGATGTCCAAAACAAGTAAAAAAGAATAGAGGTAGTACAACATCTGTTGGAATGGGAAAGTTAATTATGAACACTATATGTTTACCGTGCTAGTCTTATGATCAGTGGCTAACACACACACATATATACAACATTAAGTCACATCCATACATGAATAAATAAAATATATTAGTACATAATATTAAGTGATTGAACATAGACCATAGTGACCAAATTTTACATGATGTGGTCGATCAACCAAATACATACACATAAAAAATACTTGCGCTGGAATAAAAGAGATAACAAGCCCTTGTAATTTGCCTCATTGCCATAGGCAATGATTGGGTATTAAACCTTATAACACGGCGTCATCATCACCAAAACTTACAACATGAAAGAAACCGATCTTTGGGCCTTCATCTTCAACTAAAAGTGTTCAATAAACAATCATGAGTACAAAATAAACTCCGCAATACTTACATCAAATGCTAATAGCTACATGCTTGGCTTTGTCGAGGAAGGCTATTCTATCTTGTTTTATTGCTCAAAGCAAAATTTTCTTTTACAGTATAAATAGTAGATTACAAAAGGCATTGTAAAACAATAAGTAAAAGCGGGATTATCATAGTTGAAAGTAATCATATCATAAATTGCATAGTGTAGGTCTCCATTACCTATTCCAAACAACTTCTCAGGCATGGATTCTATTCATCCATACGGAGCAAAAGTTTTTAAGTACAGGTTATCCATACCGTTTCCCCAAAACCAACAAGTGGCAACCCTCTGCCACAACCTCTCAAGTATGAATTATATCCATCTATACCGAGTGAACGCTTTTCATGTATGTGTTCCATCCACTCATACCATTTCTCAAAACCATTTTGAATCCAGAAAGTCCAACCAAGTATGGTATTACCAAGCGATGTCCTTGACCAGTGACACGATTACTCAAATAGATTGAGATCTCAGTCTACAGAGGATGTACAAGTTTACTCACATGAGATAATCAACTCAAATATTGGCCATTACACGCTTCTATGGCCGTGCAACCAAGTGATTATCACAAGGAATTTATAGTGCATTATCCCAACTCAATTTCGCCGGCTAAGGTTTCCCTACGAAGGGTTCCATCCACCTAGTTGAAAGCCCCCTCTTGCACCTTGTGGGAATTACATGTCTAACTGATACCCACATTCAACACATGATGAAACAAAAGTTGAGACTTTACAAATTATTCATCCAAGCCCATCCCATGTATGGGACATCTAGTTGTACTTTAATGCTTGGGTCAACAGTACCAAGTTCGGTCCTTAAGTGACTCAGGCAAGACTACCACAAACCATGATCTCGTGCTAACCGTACTGGTTTCAACAACCAATTGCCTAAATCTAAATCATTTTGTACTTTTATTTCGCTAACCAAAATAACAGAGGCAACCCCTTTGTCCAAAAGTGCCATAAGTTTCCCAAGAGTTTACATAAGTATTCTATATATTTTCTTATCATTTGTACAACATTTTCAATGAGCATGGCTAAGCATTTGCTAAACAATTCACAAAACTCCACTAAAATGTATCCTAAACTAGTGCAAAAATATTCCTAGGATAACAATGGCTAGAAACATTTAAGTCCAAGGAATATTTCATTGCAATATAGGACATAACTAATTTTCTAAGCATAAATATAACAATTTAGGCAAATTAAATATGCAAAAATACTTTTAATGAAAACAACATAGCATTTGAAAACATAGGAAAAACATGATCAAAGGGGTTTGCTTGCCTTACTATTGAACACTTGTTTCTTGCTCTGAATCAATCTCGAAGCATTTCCGCATGTCAGTATCTAACGAAAAGAGCCTAGAAACATAAATAAACACAAAATAAGTTCAAATAGTGAAAATAAATCAAATATTTTTGTAGATTATGAAATTTCATGATTTTACAAAAATTTAGAAATAAACTTCACTCAATTTGATGTTTATATGCAAAAGTTATGAGCATTTGAAGTTTTGTCGGGAGAGAAAATCTTAGAAAAAGAGAGACAAAGTACTGTGCATGATTTTTTATTTAATTTATATTTTATTTATATTAGAAAATGGGTTTTTGTCTTGGTGGGGCTCACATGTGGGGTCTATTGATCAGGATTTCATTATTTTGTAAATAGGACTGACAGGTCGGGTCCACATGTCAGTGACACAACACTTAAAAACTGATTTAAAAATAAATCCTAATATTTAAACCATCTAGGCCCATATGTCAAGGACACATTAGTACTAATGAACATCATTAATCCTAGTTTGACTCTAATTATGTGGGACCGTCTGTCATACACCGAAAACGGAGGAGGCCGCCCTGGGATGCCATGGTCGAGCTATTGCCGAGCTCATCGACGGCAATGTGGTGGCGGAGAGGTAGGGGCAATACTAGAAAATGGGGAGAGGAGTTGAGGTGATCCTCCTGGTGGTTGTGTCAGTACTGGAGGCTCACAGGAGATGGGTCGATAGTAGGGAAGAGCGATGGTGATGACACAACTTCAATCGCCAACCCGAGAGAGGTGGAGAAAGCCGAACAGAGGGACACGCTGGCTTCATTGGAGCATTGCGATGCTAAGGACACCGGCATGAAGACCTATGTCACCTGAATAGGGAAGGAGACAACGAAGAGCAGCGACACTATGCACGGTGACGGTGGTGACAAAGAAAACTACTGGTCAATGCCAAAATAAATAGTGCATCAGCTCTAGTAGCTTATCATGAACATGACCGAGGGGTCGACGATGATAGGGGAGGTCTGGAGTGTTGGGTCATTGGAGAACAACACTGGCGGCGATGAGCTCACGGTGACAACCAACCTCAGATAGAGAGGGCTGCAAAGAAGCACAGAATGGGATCCAGAGGGGTGCAGAGATGGTGAAAACAACCTTGGCATGCCAAAGACTCACTGGAGAAAGAGCTGCCATCGGTGATGGCTGTAGCCAAAGACGACGACGCGGATCTAGTGAGGTACTGGATGAACCAAGAAATTGGTTAGGGGATTTTTGAAGAGGAGACGAAATGACACAAGGTGACGTAGTTGTCGAGGGCGAGACTCACTGGGAAGGTCATGGGCCACAGTGGGGTGCGTCGGGTGCACACTATAGAGTTGAAGATGATGAGGGCATTCTGAGTGACTCAGTGAATGAAATGCATGGATAAGGGGCAAAATGGAGAGTGCAAGGAGAGGGGAGTCTCGTGATGTAGTTAGACAGGGCTTAAGTAGCAAGATGATCAAGTTATTCTTGTTGGATTAACATTGCTGAGCTTGATTTCTCATGAAAATATCGTATGGTGGAGGCTTGCGGTCGACGCTGAGCATGACTTGGAGGAGGGGTAGAGTAGGGCTTCGTGTGGACATGGTCATGGAAGTCAAAGGGCGTTGCATTTGGCAACGTGCATTGTAGAGCTACAGTGAACTTCACTCCCTCTCCAATGGTAGCCATGTGACATGGGAGATGATGACTAACGCATGGGCCCAGCTAGTAGCAAGAGGGGAAGAAGAGAGGAGAGTAATCGAATCAGGTAAAGGACATTTCCATGCGAGGAAGGAGAAAACAGGGAGGTGACTGAGGGAGGACAGCACACGGGCCATGATGTGGGCTAGACTAGTTCTAGGCTAAGCCAATAGAAACGGATTCTACCTACAAACAGGAATCAAATTTTAGTTCTTTTCTGATTTAATTTAACCCGATCTGAAATCTGGTGGCAGAGATTTGATTCCCTTTGCTGATTCCGGCTTCTGTGGTGACTTGACTTTGTCTACCTCGCTGGTCTTTGTGATCCAGAACTCTGTTTTGGTGAGTCTAGCACTGGTCTGCATTCGTGCGTGTTATTGATGGTTGTTTGGCTTGGCTCTCTGATCCCTGGGAGTGCGGCATCTGGTGTGTGGCTTCTGAGCTTTGTGATCTACCGAGCTCTTTGTGATGTTTGTGCGGCAACAACCTGCACCTCAGCTTCTTGATTTGGTGAATATTGGATTAAGAAGTTGGGCTTTGTATCTCCGATTGCCTCTCCAATGATTCTCTGGCATTCACCAGTGATTGGTTTTCTGGGACATTATCTCCGACGAGCCTGGCCCCTTTTGCCGTCATGGTGGCTTGGAGTGCCGCCGCTATGTGAACTTGCTCTTTACTTCTTTTACTGTCTATTCCACATTTGTAAACCATGCTAGTTGATATTTCTGAAACTTGGGGTTAGATCTAGCATTGGGAGGACATTTGCATGTTGGATTGTGGGCTTATGAATCGCTCAATGAGGATATTTGTCAATTTGAATTCTCAGTCACAATCTAATTGGTTATGCTAGGATTTGTTATATACTAGTTGAATGCTTCACTTGTGTGTAGCCGATAGCATTGTCAATTGCTTATGCTAACTCTGCTTCTCAGTTTTCACTTACTGTTGTTATTAGACATTGTTGAATAGATACACTCATCCTGATTTCTGCAGTTGCCGAAATAGATATTGTATATGCAGTAGCATTTCTCTATTACTAATCACTGGTTTTAGCCAAAATCTGTACTGTTAGCATGCTATTGACATTTGATACTGCACAGAGGTAATATTCAATTAGTTTGACTAGTAGAATCTTGAAGGATTGTCACCGTGATAATTGAAAATTTGACAAGAGTGGAAGAATGCCAAGTTTTCTTAAACTTGTGCAACTCCTCAACTGAGTGATAATACATGTGCTTTCATGTCATTTTCATATTGCTATATATATGTTCTCTTATGCTTTATCATAATTGGAATTAAAATGAAAATATTGCTAAAACTACTTATTTTCCAACAATCTAGAAAACCCACTTGTGTTGAAATGGCTTCATCCTTTGATTTCGTTAAACCGGAAGTCTCTGACAGCGCAAACTTTAAGCGTTGTCAAGCTAAGACAATGTTGTGGTTGGTTGACCTCAAATTGTTTTGGGTTATTTCGGATTCTCCAATGAATTGTCAGGTGAAATTAATGTGGAGGAGCGTGCTAGGGCGAGCAGTGATGAGAAGTCTCATATCCAAGCCCACCAGGTAGAGGTCAAGAACTTTAAGAGCAATGGGAAGAAGATTAAGAATCATCCCCAGAACAAGACAAAGACCCAGCCAATGAAGAAGAAGGTGGTATTTAGCTGTTACGTGTGTGGCAAGGTAGGCCATAAGGCCAGCAAGTGCGGTGACCATAAAGGCAAGGGACCATCTCCAAATCAGCATAAGAGTAAGGTAGAAGCCAATGTGGCTATAGCCAATCCCGTCTCAGATGGGTATGTACCTCAGGCCTTTATGGAAAATTCATCAATTGATTGGTGGATTGATACAGGTGCAACTAGACATATCTGTGCTGACCATTCATGTTTCTTTTCATTTCAGGGTGACGCTGGTGGCTTCGTCCTAATGGGCAACGGTGCCACTGCTATAGTACATCGGATTGGCAAGGTCTGCCTGAAGCTCACTTCCGGCAAGACGCTCATCCTTCGAGACGTACTGTTTGTGCCTGCGATGTCCCATAATCTTATCAGCATGTCTATGCTTTGTAGGTAAGGAATAAAGCTTGTTTTTTAGTCTAATAAAGTCATGTTGACCAAATTTAGTACTTTTGTGGGAAAAGTCTATGAAAGCGGAGGCATGTTCCGCTTATCCGTTCTTGATTTCAATAATCCAAACATTTTTAATGTTATTCATTGTAATAAAGTTCATGATATTTAGCACTCCCGATTATGTCATGTTAATTTTGAAGATATAGAGTGGTTAAGCAAAATGAGTTTAATTCCAAGTTATAAGCATGAGAAGGACTCAAAGTGTGAAGTATGTGTAAGCAAAGCAGCCTCAAAAACCTTTTCATAGCGTTGAGAGGCGAGACACTTCTCCACTTGAGTTAATCCATTCTAATCTTTGTGAGATGAATGGTATTTTAACTAAAGGTGGCAAGCGTTATTTATTTTCTCTCATTGATGATGCGACTAAATATTGTTATATTTACTTACTTAAGTCGAAAGATGAAGCACTAGAACATATCAAAATATATAAGGCTGAGGTGGAAAATCAACTATCAAAGAAAATCAAACGGTTAAGATCGGAACAAGGAGGTGAATATGTATCTAAGGAATTCTCCCAGTTCTGTGAAGAAGGTGGAATAATTCATAAAGTTACTCCATCGTATTCTCCCCAATCTAACGGAGTAGTTGAACGAAAGAACCAGACTCTTTGTGACTTGGTGAATGCCATGTTACAGAGTTCAGGTATGTTAGACTCATGGTAAGGTGAGATAGTTCTCACAGCTAACTATGTTCTAAATAGGGTGAAACACCTTATGAAGGATAGACGGGGAGAAAACCTAACATGTCATTTGTTCACACTTGGGGCTATCTTGCAAAAGTGCATGTGCCTTTGCCAAAGAAAAGGAAACTTGGCCCCAAGACTGTTGATTGTGTCTTTCTAGGATATGCCCACCACAGCACAGTGTACATGTTTCTAGTGGTCAAATCCGAGGTTAGCGATATCGCTAATAATGTCCTTATGGAATCTCGTGATGCAAATTTCTTTGAGAATGTGTTTTCTATGAGAGCAAATGAAGTCATTGTGCCTGATGATTCTTTTGAACACTCTATTCATCCTAGTGTGGGTGACACAGCTCCTGAATTGGAGTTGAATAAGAGACAGGACTAAAAAGTCCTTGGGCGATGACTTTGTCACCTACCTAGTGGATGATGAACCATGTACACTTTTAGAGGCATATACATCCCCAGATGTAGAGTACTGGAAGGATGCAGTCCGCAGCGAGATGGATTCCATCATAGCTAACAGAACTTAGGAGATTACTGATCTTCCAAATGGATATAAGCCAGTGGGCTGCAAATAGATCTTCAAAAGAAAGCGATGATCCGATGGTACTATTTAAAATTACAAGGCCCGATTAGTGGCTAAGGGCTTCATGCAGAAGGAGGGTGAAGACTATTTTGATACATACTTGCATGTGGCTCGACTACCCACAATCCATGTGCTTTTAGCATTAGCTGCTACATATAAACTCCAAGTTGATCAAGTGGATGTTAAGACCACTTTCCTAAATGGAGAGTTGGATGAGGAGATTTATATACAACAGTATGATGGCTTTCTGGCTAAAGGGCAAGAGAGGACAATATGTAACTTGATTAAATCCTTGTATGGTCTAAAATAAGCTCCCAAGCAATGGCATGAGAAATTCGATAATACGTTGACTTCGGTCGATTTTTGTGTAAACAAAGCCGATAAGTGTATATATTATAAATTCAGTGGGAGTGAAGGTGTCATTCTCTGTCTTTACGTGGATGACATACTACTGTTTGGGACCAACATGAATGTTATAAATAAAACCAAGTTGTTCCTCTCCCAGAAATTTGACATGAAAGACTTGGAGAAGATGATGTTATTCTTAACATCAAGCTATTAATGGGTGATACAATCTCATTATGTGCATAAGATCCTGAACTGTTTTGGATTCATGGATGCTTAGCCTGTAGCCACACCCTATGATTCAAATGCAAAACTACATAAAAACACTGGACATGGAAAAGACCAGCTTAAATATTTATAGATAATTGGATCCTTGATGTATTTAACTAGTGCAATGAGGCCTGATATCTCATATATTGTAAGTAGATTAAGCTGATACACGGCTAATCCAGCAGATGATCATTGGATAGCACTAGAAAGGGTACTTAGGTATCTAAAAGGAACAAAAAATTTGGGGATACATTATACTGGCCATCCGGCAGTCCTTGAAGGATTCAGTGATTCTAACTGGATCAGTGACTCAGATAATATGAATGCTACGAGTGGTTATGTATTCACTCTAGCAAGTGGGGCTGTTGCATGGAAGTCTTCTAAACAGGCTACCCTTACTCGGTCCACTATGGAGGCTGAGCTAGGAGCACTTGACTCAGCAGTAGTAGAGGTGGAATGGCTCAAAGTGCTTCTGTCTGACCTACCGATATTGGAGAAGCCAATACCAGTTGTCTTAACCTACTACGCTAATCAAATCGTCCTGGTTAAGGTGAAGAGTAGGAAAGACAACATGAAGTCCTCTAAATACATTAAGAGGCTACTTAAGTCAGTTCGGCATGCTAGAGAGACTGGTGTAATCACTGCGGAATACATCCAGTATGAAAGGAATCCAGCGGATCCATTCACTAAAGGAATGGCGCGCAATGTCATTCTTGCAACATCAAAGGGAATGGGGCTAATACCCGTTTGATGGTCTTGAACAGTGGTAACCTATCCTAGAAGAGCGAAAATCCCGTGAACTAGACTCTAGGAAAACAAACTATAAAAGACTGAGAGTACACCTTAGAGTCCCATTAACTGTAGTACTCTAAACTGTATGGCAGGTTGAGCAATAGCTCTTAATGAATTCGATGTCCTATATGGCAATGGGAATTGTCCTACAGAGTTCCTTGGAGAATTCACATATGTGAGTATGGTCATGGGGTCACGATCAAAAGAAAGTCTGGGTATGTTTTCTTAAATACTCATAAAAAGATAGGGAACATGACTGTAACATTTCAACCCGAAAGGTGCGGTCAAGCTGCCCTGTACAGAGTGCAGCATGAGTGAAATCTCTCACACCAAGACACTGGATCAAGGCGTAGTCCTCTTTTGTCTGTGTAGAGTCGTAACTCCTGTTGCTAGACATTGCGTTCAAACCTTCAAGGTACCCTTATCAAACGATTGTATATCAAACATTGGTCTCATAGAGAGTTTGGTATGTCGCAAAATTGAGACAAATTGGTGGGATTGATGGGCTCTTTGGGAATTTCCCTAATTTTCGCTTACAGAAAATGAGAAAAGGTGAAATGGTGGGGCCCATTTGTAATAGAGAGGGGAGAGGATATGGGTGAAGTGAGCCGCGGTCTCACTGGATCCCAATTCATTCATTCCTCTTCTCCACTCACGCGATAAGGGCGGTGACCGTTCGTCGGTGTTGTTTGGCCTCACCCCAGCTGCTATTCTTCCCCTTAAATCAAGAGAATAAGGAGGCTAGTGGAGGGATCAAAGAGTTCATAACCTGATCTGAAATCTGGTGGCAGAGATTTGATTCCCGTCGCTGATTTCGGCTTCTGTGGTGGCTTGACTTTGGCTACCTCGCTAGTCTTTGCGATCCAGATCTCTGCTTCGATGACTCTAGCACTGATCTGCGTTCATGCGCGTTCTAGCTGGCTATTTTCCTTGGCTCTTTGATCCCTGAGGAGTATGGCTTGTGCGCTTGTTGATCTACCGAGCTCTCTGTGATCTTTGTGCGACAACAACATGCGCCTCAACTTCTTGATTTGGTGAGTATTGTATTAAGAAGTTGGGCTTTGTATCTCCGATTGCCTCTCCAGTGATTCTCTGGCATTCGCTGGTGATTGATTTTCTGGGACATCATCTCCAATGAGCCTAGCCCCTTTTGCCGTCACGGTGGCTTGGAGTGCCGCTGCTCTGTGAGCTTGCTCTTTACTTCTTTTACTGTCTTTTCCGCATTTGTCAACCGTGCTAGTTAGTATTTCTAAAACTTGTGGTTAGATCTAGCACTGGGAGGACATTTGCATGTTGGATTGTGGGCTTATGAATTGCTCAATGAGGATATTTGTCAATGTTGAACTCTCAGTGACAATCTAATTGGTTCTACTAGGATTTGTTATATACTCATTGAATGCTTCACTTGTGTGTAGCCAATAGCTTTATCAATTGCTTATGTTAACTCTGCTGCTCAGTTTTTGCTTACTGTTGTTATTAGACATTGTTGAATAGATACATTCATCTTGATTTCTGCAATTGTCGAAATAGATGTTGTATATGCAGTAGCATTTCTCTGTTACTAATCAGTAGTTTTAGCCGAAATCTGTACTGTTAGCATGCTATTGACATTTGATATTGCATAGAGGTAATATTCAATTAGTTTGACTAGCAGAATCTTAAAGGATTGTCACTGTGATAATTGAAAATTTGACAAGAGTGAAAGAAGGCCAAATTTTCTTAAACTTGTGCAACTCCTCAACAAAGAGCAATATATAAATTGTTAAGTTTGTGTTTTGAAGAAGTCAGAAATCAATATGAATAGCTGATTTTTCGAAACGGTTTCTCCACTCCTCTTACTTTCATCTTGTCTCATTTCCCTCTTGCTCTGAGAATAAATCAGAGGGTTACGAACGCATCATGTACCCTATTCCTCTCGCTCCAGTTTCACGTACGTATCTCTCGCTCACTTTTTGCACCACACTTCTCCTTCTAAAATCCACTTCTTTCAACTGTTACTATTTATTTTCAATCAAAAACTATCGCCCACAGTCGAAAGCCATCAGCAGAAACCAATACGAATCTAAGATGTTGCTGCAAAAAGGATAAACTATTTTTAGGAGAATCAGGAAAAGGTTGTAGAAGCTATAAATTGCTTCTCTTAAATATGGCATATCTTGTTTACAGAAAAGCATCTGCAATGTTATTAATCCCCATTATAATCACCCAGGTGCTTTGATATCAGTTGCAAAGAACAAATATATTTTCCCCAAAATATTTTACTTAACCTATGGTAATGAAAAAAAATGTTACGAAAAACTCTACCACAAGTTTCACTTAAACCTCGACATAACAAAACTTTAGTTAAAAAGAATCCAATAATAAGAAAAGTATTGCGAGCTGAGGAACAAAGGGAAGGTTGGCGGCTGAATCTATTGGCCAAATCAGGCAAGTCGTTGCCAAGCAGGAGAGAGAGCGGCAGAAAAATCTAGGGAAGATCATTGGAACACATTTGTCGAGGTAACCGGATTGGATGTCATCAGAAAGAGCAGCAGAAGACACCAGCAAATGACGTCGAGTCGTCGGCCTGAAGTACTCCACAAACGAGAACTGTACGGTAGTCGAAGCAGCACTGGATACCTTTCCAAGAAAGGAAAAAAATTCTCTATAGCGCTGGAAATTAATGTTGGGGCGTGCCCAGTAATTTAGGGGCCGAAATTACATTATATTAATTATTAATTTTTTCTAAATAATTCATTAAAAAACAAAGAAAAAAAGAAAAAAAAATAAAACACCGTTATATCTCAATAAACAATGTAGATAAAAAAAGAAAATGCAAACAAGCCTAGAAAACAAAAAAAAAAAGCAAAATTAGAGACTGATGAGTTTCAAGTGACTTCTAGCATAAAAAAACCAAACATTTTACAAGAAACCAGAAGCCGAAACTATTTGAAGCAGGATCTGTATCCCATGTTTATGTGAGATAATAATGATATTTTTTTTATAGCTTTCAACGGTGCAAACAGTAAAAAAAAGGCTTCTCAACTTCAACAACGAAAACCAACATTTTGTATGACTACGTCTCCAAAAAAAATGTATAACTATATGCGAGTTTGCAATACACAATTTCGAATGCACGTGACATTAAACAGGAGGGCAATACATTCACATAGCAAGAGCATCATATGCATCAATCTGCAATCTCAACTTGTTAAGTAATACCTGGGAGACAAATACATGATAATCTTCACTTCCAACTTCCACCACTTACCAGCGGCAGGCAAGTCATCTTCTGGCATTTTTGCTACACTACAAGGAGATTACTGGAAATGTAACAGAGATTGGCGAACACAAAGCTAGCTACGAGCACAGTAGAAGACATGCATTTGTGAATACTGGTTTCTGTTGACCCTTCCGAAGAACCGTAAGACTGGAGAAAAATGAGCAAGCAATAGCATAGTTGCTTTTCATCTCAGACTAAATGTAGTTGAGCTTGCTGCTTCTGTACCATGGCTTGGTGCTTCTGCCCAGCAAGGTGAAATTCGTAAACCTTCTGGCTATTGACAACGACATTGCACACCGCGCATATTTTCACTTCACCTTGAGCTGCCCCAGCCTCAAGTACTCGTCTCTTCTTCACCTCCAGGCCTTCTGGGGTTGCTGAGGCGCTCTTCTTCTTCTTTGGCTGTACAGCAGGCACCATACTGTTAGCGACAGCTGCAGGTACCGCATTTGCTCCAACAGCATCATTTGGAGGCTTTACTGGTTTATGGGTGATGGAGTCTTGTAACTTCTCCAAGTTTTTCTTGTGCTTCTTCCCCTGCTTATGTATCTTGAGAACATCTAGGGTATCGCATTGAATCTTGCAGACTTCACAAGTTGCTGGTTGCACAACCTTCGGCTTTTTCTTTATATGCTTCCTCAAAACGTTCTTTGGCAGAGGATGCCCGAAATGGGCATTCCACTGGGCATGGTGCAGGCTTGGGGTTGCAACTGGCTGTGCCATTCCATTTGAAGCCCTCGCAGCTGCTACCTACAGAGACATTGTTGTTTTGGAGTTAAAAGCAAGGAATGGGAAATAAAATACAGCAACTAATCAGCAGATACAATTAAGGTGAACCAATCTGAACAGCATAACTGAATACAAGATGTGACTTACTGACCCCTTTAGTAAAATATGATACACATTGCCAACCATTGATAGACACACAGAAATGCATGATATCCATAAAGGATTTTGGTTGGCAAATGATTGAAGATCACAGAACCATGATGTGTTAAAAAGGTCAAAGTGAAACATATACTTAAGGGCATAAATCTAAAAAAAAGTATGGGGAATTAAAAATGACCAATGTCTGCTCAGCCAAGAAGCATATATAAGCATAATCCTAAATACAATGTTCATACCTTTCATACTATATATGGATTGCATATCCTCAGAAAGAATGCATAAGGCAAATGAGCTAAACAAACTATCTGTGGAACATTTAATGTTTGGCTACAGCCAGAGAAGCTTACACAGGGAGACAATGAGCATGATACCTTGCATGCTAAGAGCATAGAAGAAAATTTTTTGAACTGTTCCTTGGCAGCAGGTCAGATGCAAACCCTGAAACTTTTCACTAACCACTGGATTGATCTCTTCATCCTTTGCAACATGTATCGATAAATGTTTTTTTCCCGTTTCAATTGATTCCACTTACTTTTCTTACATTTTTTTTCTATTCTCGATTTTCACAGGTATGGTGTCTTTGCTCAGGTCCTTGTTCTGACAAAAGGTTTATCCTACTGCTGTGTTGTGTGGCGAGCCAGCAACACATCGCTAATTACTAGCAGTGTTCAATATTCACTTCATCCCACTGTTCCCCTAGGCGACCGCCTAGCCCGCCTAGGCACTAGGCGCCGGTCTGCCACCCGACTAGCGCTTAGGTGAACACTGCTTCGTCCACTACTTTATTAGGTCTCATCTCGGGCTTTGTACTAAAACCAGGACAGATACATATTTGGATCAACATCACTCTAGCTGCTGTCATCAGGAAATTACCCTGAGCAGAATATGAACTTTACAGGATATCACCAAAACTAAATTACCCTTTTTTGGAGGGCTAACGAAGACAAAATCAGCACTTCATACTACATCATGAGGTCTAACAAAGAAATATCTAGATAGATGCCCATAGCATTTCAATTATTTGCTCTAACATTTTAGCAAAATTATATTTCTGAATTTTTTTTACTCAACATTGGTAAGTCATACAATTTGAAGTTTGGCTTGTTAACCTCAACTTAAATTTTGGGAACTCCAGAAAATTGTACATGGATGGTGATCAAGACATCACCAGTTCACCACTGGATGTGCCTAAATACCAAACAAATGAGAAGTAATAGCTGCTTTCCAAGAAGAACTAAGCAATGGTAGAACCTGTGTCAGAGCAGCAGCAAGAGACTTTTGTGCTTTGCTGTCATATTATCTAAATCCAGGGTTATTAAGGCGGTAAGGCGAGGTAAGGCGACCCACCCCCTCACACCTTTTAATTGGTAAGGCGTGAGGCGAGGCGACGTCTTACACACATCATAAGGCGAAGAAAACGGAGTTCTGGAGGACTAAATTAGAAAAAATTTAAAGAGGCGAAGGACCTAGAAGGATCTAATTGTAATTGCGTAAACTTCTGGGGACTAAATTGTAAAAATACCAAAACACTAACACCGCCCCAGCCAGCTCAGCAGCAAATAAAAAACACCGGCATACGCGCACTCGTGGACTCATCGCTCGCTCGCTCCCCCTCCCCTCCGAGCATACGCGGCGGCGGCGGCGGCGACCCTCCCCTCCTCTCCCCTCCCTCCCATCCAAGCAGGGGTGTCGACAACCCTTCCCTCCTCTCCCCTCCCTCCCAACCAAGCAGCGGCGACGACTACCCTAGCGGCGGCGGCGGCAGATCCGCCTCTGGCGGCCGGCTGTTGGGCGATTGGAGGAGGGGAGGAGGAGGGAGGGGAGGAGGAGTGAGGAAGTACCTTCTTGAGCACCGCCCATGCCGCCGAGACAGGATCTGCGAGATGGAGGCGCCGCCAAGAGACCGGGCGGTGAGATGGGCCGCCGAGAGAGCCCGAGCGGCGAGATGGGGCGGCTGGCTGCCGCCAAGGTTCAGTGCCGCCTCTACGGTTTCTTTCGCCTAGATCTCTTTTCTAGGGTTTTGCTCGCTTCTCTCGTTCGCTTGGGTTCACACCTTTATTTGGGCGCGGCCGTCACCTCCATGCGTATGCTGTCGCCTTGAGCCTTCCCGACGCCATACGCCGCCTAATCGTCGCCTCAGCGACGTCTTGGTGCTAAGGCAGACGCCATACACGCGCAGGGCAAGACGGTGGCGACGCCTTGCCGGCCGGAGGCGCCTTACCGCTTAGGCGACGCTTAAGCGTCGCCTAGGCGACGCCTTAATAAGCATGTCTAAATCCAGTTAACACCCATACCCACCCACACACACACACACACATGATGCCTTCAGCTATGCATCAAGAAGAGAAGGACTAGCCAACCACCACCCCCTATACTCCAACTAGCTGTGCTTCAGCCCAAGGCAAGCAGTGAAGCATTAGGAGCCTCACAGCAGTACAAAACAGCAAGCTGGTCACCCCAGCAGTGCAGATGAGAGGTGAAGTTGTAGTGAGATTGCTTAGCTGAGACCAGCAACAGATCTTCCACTCCAAGTACAAGACAACTCCATGGAGCAAGCTGTCCACCACCTTTCTTGTTTTAAGTCCAAGTGCACACTGAGAGCAACATCAGTTCAATCCTATATTCTACACTTTTACTCCTCAACAAATAAGCTGTCCAGAGAGCAATCCATGGCAGAGAAGAAAGTTCAGCAACAAACTAAATTATTTAGAGTTCTGGTTTAATTAGTAGAATTAGTCTATTTCAAGTTCAGCTAGTAGAGCACTGCTTTAGTTTAATTCAAGTGTTTTAGGACATCATTAGGCATAGTTTCAGAAACACATTTTGCATAAGCTCCACACCTAATGGAGTGCATATTGCTTCATTTTCTAGTATTAATTTGGCAAGACCTACCTTGTATTGTGATCCAAACGTGCTACAACAATTAGAAGTCTAGAACAGCAGATTTGCTATTGTTTTAACAAGTTTTTCATCGGAGAGTCAACAATCTCATGGGCATCAGCCACGCAAATATTATGTCCTAAAGATATGCATACCATATATCAAGAACACATGCATATAATTTACATTGTTAAAATTGCCAGAGTTGGTCTGACCAAATTAGCAAAGACTTTGAAACTTCAAAAATGTACGCATACTACCAGAATAAACAACTACTAGTACAGGTACATAGTGTGCTCGGTGCCCTCATTTGAAACAAAGCTCTTGTTATACCTATTCAGCTCTGTGTGCCTATAAAATCATTTAGTTACAGACATAATAGATTAAAAAACCTGACATAGTCATGTTTGAAACTTGGTGATCAGGTAAGGCATAAAATTTCAGATCAGCTTAGCATCGCTTCTGTCAAAACCACTGGAAAGTAAGAGAGTAGTGAAAACACTAAGTGGTAAAAATTGCCAAGGATGGAACTGTAGTCCCAACTGTCATACACTCATGAATTCATATGCTGGACCATAGTTAGTCAAATTGTATACAGACAAACAGTACAGTGTGTATATACACATCAACAAGCCGGTCACAACTTGTCTGTAGATTAATGCATGCATATTCAAATCAATGGCTGAAATCTGGAACAGATTCCTTGACATTATAGAAGAAACAGGTAATCCCATGTTGTGATCACATTTTCAGAGAACAACACAAAAAAAAAAAAGAATCCAAACAGGGGAATTTAAATTGGAAGGTTATTTTACTTAATCCAAATATAATATTCCATACATGCTTGTAAGAATCATAATGAAATTGAGGCAGAAATGGGGGAGGAGGGGGTGATGGGTTGATGTTATTATCTTCCCTAAGACACCAGACTTTCACGTCCTCCAAGAAATTTCAACTTCAAAATTTTGACTTTAACTTACATAAACAAAAATCTCACCTATGCAGACAAACATATAGATAATAAAGGAACTAAACAAACTAAAGTGACATTATGTCTATAGAAAATGAATGCTATCAAGTTGTAGGTTGAACAGACCTAATAATGGAATGGAGAAAGAACTGGATATCAGTGGACCAGATAATCGGAGGTCAACAATGTTACAACCAAATTGAATAATAAATTTTGTTAAACTATAAGAAAACATATGTCAACATGCAGATGCCCACTAAATTTCAAATGCATGTCCAAGATGCAGGAGTCCACTTCATTTCAAACGGAAGTCAAGAATTCAAGGTTCAGATGCCCACTTAATTTCAAACAAGATATATACACCAATGTTACACAAAGGAGTTTGGGCCTTTGGGAGGAAACAAATTTATATGAATCAACAAATCAATTGGCAGAATTGATGTCAGGTCCTACAAGGCACAGGCTACCATCATCCAAAATTTTCTCGGCTCCTTTTCTTGGGTTTATATGGTAAGACAGGCAGACAGCTATCTTTGTAGACCATGCCCTCATAGTCCTCCTGGTCATTGTTTGCATCTCCATCTCCAGCTTCTTGCATCCATGAGAAAAACAACCTTTTTAAAAGCAATTTTCCATTGCGGTGGTCTAGTTCTTCTATAATGTGGTGCTGTTGCATCGCTACTTCATATGGTGTGACCTATTTGGTAATTAATAATTTTATGACAAGAAGACTTTTAGCCAAGCTAGGAGAGAAGGGTCATTGTATTTCTTGCCCGTCCATGAACCGGCTTGCTACTTTAAGATGCAAGCAAACAATTTGCATACCACGTAAGCTAGCCTGAAAGAGTGTGATTTTGCAGTGTGACAATTGCCAAATCAAGAACTAATAATGCAAGAAAACAGAACATTTTCGAATCACCAAAATCCACTCCAGGCTAACGTCATTGATCTCGGTTACCGAACCGAAGGCGCCAATCAGGTTATCTAAAGACTAGATTTACCGTTGCACTTGACTATTCCCTATCTAACGCCAAACTAGTTTGTTTTACCCCCGAACACCTAACGCCAAACTACTCGAAGAACAACTAATCACCTAGCAAGCAAAGCACCAATAAGCCTCCGATTCCTAGTCAGCTCTTCGATTCCTAACAATGCCCTCTAAATATCTAACAATAACCATCACAAATGCACCTAAATTCACCGCACACGATCAGAAATCCACGGAATTTGCATCAAAACGGAAGCAGGGAGCGCCCTGACCTGAGCGTAGAGCTGGGGATCGAACCCGAAGTGTTTCCCAGCCTCCTTCCCAGATACCGCCGTCGCCCCTGCCGGGGCAGCTTGCGCCGCCGACGCAGCCGGAGCCTGAGACGCCTCGCCGGCGCTGAAGTAGTACCCCGCCAGGCCCGCACCGCCCCCTCCCCCAACCACCGCTTGGGGAGCATAGTACTGGTACGGGTCGTACGGTGTGCCGCCGCCGGTGGCCGTGGCGGCAGGGTTCTGGTAGTAGTAGGAGGACGAGGCGGCGGCGGCGGCGGCGGAGGGATCGGCGGTGGGGCCCGGTTGGTGGTACGCTGCGTAGGGGTAAGGGTAGGCGTAGGGGTGGGGTGGGGTGGTGGGGATCGGCGGCCGGCGGCGGCGCCGCCGCGGCGTGAGGGTGGCCGCGGCGTAGTCCATGGTGGTGTTGTGGTGCGAGTGCGACCTTGAGATCGCGGTTTCGGGTGCACAGCACGAGGGACAAGACAATATCGGCTTTGCTTTTTTAAAAAAGTAAATTTTACAAAACACCATTTTTTACAGTACAGGTTGTATAAAACTACAGCGTTTTTGATATATGACATATAACCCTATGTATTATGGTATTACAGTTTCACAAAACCCCACCCCTAGCAAATTGACCTTGACAACATGCTCCAAGAGCTAGAGCTTCGCTGCGGTGACCACGGTATCAGCCGAGAGCGGCGAGAAGAAGGGGATTTGGAGCTGGAAGCTCATACGTGCACTGTTGCACATTAGTATAAACAGGCTTGGCTGCCTCTTCTCAATGGAGGTGGTGGCGACGCAGGGCCTACCACCATCCATGAACAGGTTGCACCTCGTGGTGGCCGTGCACAAGAAGGAGACGTGAGACGGCACTGTGCAGACCATGTCGTCCCGTGTGCAGTGACTTCGAGGAGACGCTCTTTGTCCGGTGCCATCTCTACTGCAGCGATGGCGCCAGCACGGGTAAACTACTCAAGTTCAAGCCCAAGCCATTTCTCATACCTGCAATCGTCGTGGACGCTCTAGAGCTCCACTTTGGCTGGAGCGCCATGGATTTGAGCCTTCTCGTGAAGGAGTCCATCGACAAGAGCCAGCAAGGGAAGTGCATCCGGCAATGGGACATGGTGTTCCCGCTTGCTGGAAAGACGAAGAGGTGGTCATCTCGTCGTCAAACTGGCGTTCTAGATCATGGAGGATGGGGGCGTCGGGATGTATAGCCAGCTAGCCAGCAAGACTAGCTCTTCATATTTGTTTGCATGGAAGCAGAGCAAGTCGTCGATTAGCATCACAAGCCCAAAGGTGATGCGATCGGAGCCATCACTAACGCCGATGAAGGGCTCGCTGAAATGAAACCGATTTTTGCAAAAAAAATTCAAATTGCGTTTTGATTTTCATTTCCTTTGAATCCCAGCCCAATCCCGCACGACTCTTAACCAAGTCCCACCCCTAATCCCTGCCGACATTACTTGAACGGAGGAGAGCTGTGTTGTTACTATTCCGCGTCCGAAATATCTCGCCGCTGCCCAGTTTCTTTTTTCGCCGCCAAGCTCTCGCACTCTCCCGCGCCTTCTCGCGCCCGCTCGCTGCTGCCAGCCCTGCACCACTTGTCAGCAACCATACATCGCCCATAAATGCCCCTGAACCCGTGTCAGACCCCACCGGCTACGGCCGCCACCGTCGCGTCCCTTGTTTTCCTCTCTCGGCTCTCTCAGCTCACTCTGCCGACCTGACACCGCCGACCATTTTTGACCGCCGCATTCCCTCGCCCAAGACAGCCATCATGACCCTCTCTGACCGCCGCACCGTGCCTCCCCGAACTCTCCCGGCCATGCCACACGCTACCGTCGCCTTGGCCGAACTACTGTGCCGAACCACCTCAGTTGCCCTATTTAAACGCCCGAGCTCCTCTAGACGAATCCATCAATGCCCAGAGCCAGCTGGACACCCCCAAAGCTCTGATCACCCTCCCCATTGTCGGCAATTGCCAAAATCCCTAAAGGCAAGCCCTAGTTCAATGTCGCCTCTCCGATCCATCATTTTTCGATTAACCTCACCTGTAGCTTCCCCTTGCCCCTAGAAGCACCCCTGAACCGCCACCTTAGCTCCCCGACCACCCTTCTTCCCCGGTACCGAGAGCCACCACATGGCCGAACCACCTCACCGTGGCCAGCCCAACTCCGGCCTCCTCGACCCAAACCGCCACTCTCACAAGCTTGCCCTAGCCCCAATGATGCTCAAACATCTGCCCCGATCGCCCGATTAAGCCCCCATTCACCCCACACTGTACATTCTCTATTGCTTTGACATCCGACATATGGAGTGGTAGGGCTAGAGAAGATTATATTAGTGTTGTTGCTCATTATGTTAATGATAACTGGATAATGGAAAAAAGAATTATAGGATTTAAATTAATTAATGTTTCATATAATGCTGAAAATATTGCGAAAGTATTATTAGAGTTGTAGAAGATTTTGGCCTCATGAGATAAGATTTTTCTATAACTTTAGATAATGCATTTGCAAACACTAAGCTATGTAAATTCTTACTCCTATGTTTAATTCTTATGCACAATCTTTTTTACTGCATCAACGTTGTGCTTGTCATATTATTAATCTCATTGTTAAATCTGGTTTAAAAGATTAAATGCTTGTATTGATTCTTTTACGGATGCAATTTCATTTATTAATTGTTCTAACCAACGAATAGTCGCATATAAGAGTTTTTGCGTAGCAATGAACGTTAGTCCTAGAAAATTTGGTTTAGACATGCACTGTTAGATGGAACTCTACTTACCTTATGCTTAAACATATATTGCCATATAAGAGCACATTATCTGTATTCCTTCACACCCAAAGCCATCAATCTCGTAGCTCCTCCAAGAGAACCCAAGTTAGAGACCACGAACTTCATCGAGGGCGATTGGGTTGTTGGTCAAAAATATTTTCCTTTCTAGAACTTTTTATAAAGCTACGGTTTGTCTTTCGGAGTATACTACCTACATCTCCTCTAATTGTTCATAACATTCTTGAAATTGCCACTCACCTAAAAGCTTTTGAAAATGATCCTATACTACGGGATGCTGTAGTTGCCATGAAAACTAAGTTTTTAAAATATTGGAGGGAAATTCCTATTTTATATGCATTCGCCTTTATTTTGGATCCTAGGGCCAAACTCCAAGGATTTATAAATATTTTACAACTTTTAAGTGATGCTACCGGTTTAGACTATTGTACATACTATACATTAGTTAGGATAAATTATATGAGGTATATGATAAATATGAAAATAAATTTGGGTCCATGCGTTTGGAAAGACCCCGTAGTCCCTAGCACCTCTAGGGGGACTATGCAATGGGGCAAGATTTTTGGTTCTTCGTCTAGAGATTCTCGTGCAGTGCAGGTACACATCAGTCAGGAGGAGGAAGGCGGCAAAGCACTGGAGACCTATCAAGCTATCTCAACAGTGATAGCATTAGCTTCGAGCAGGAGTTGAACATCCTCTCATGGTGGCAAACCCGAAGGTATCATATCGATGCTATCCATATTAGCACGTGATGTGTTGATTGTTCCGTCTCTCGGTCTCCTCAAGTCGACATTCGTCTATCACGGAAGAATAATCGAGGAGAGCGAACAAGTCTCTCCAACGAGATGGTCGAAGTCCATATGACCGTCAAAGGCTGGGAACAAGTTGAATCAAGACTCCAACATACTACGGATAATAAAGATTTGGAAGAATCTTTTGAGAATTTATATCTTGATAGCAATGAATAGGATTTTCAATATTTTCTTCACATATAGTCATTAATGAGCTTTACAGTGTACTCTTTTTCTTTACCAAGGTTTTCTCAAGTTGAGTTTTTACTTGGTAAAGTTTTTAATGATGCAGCCATCCCATGTACTTTAATAAATTAATAAAGCTCATTATGCTATTGAAAATATTTATTTTCATGATTAACAATGTCTACGCCTCTACGGTTTTCTATAATTTTTCTGATTTTTTTCTTAATTTTCTACAATTTTTCTACAATTTTCTACATTTTTTTTATTTTTTTCTTTTTTTTCGGCTTAACGGGCTGGCCGGGGCGGCGGCCCGTTAAGCCTACACGTTCTGGCCGGCGCTGCGGCTTCGGGCCGTGCTCAGGCTCGCACCGCGGCCCGCGGGCGGACGCAGCACGGCCCGCTTATTACACGGCCCTAACGGGCCGTGCCTAACGGACCGTGCCGAGCTCGGGCCTGTGCCGTGCCGGCCCGGCACGGCCAGTGGCCAGCTCTAGGAGGAGGTGACAAGAGAGTTCTTGCAGCTGCCAGAGCAGGGAGAGGACAAGGACGTGACTGCCAAGTTATCGCCCGTTCCTCATGTGTCGTCGCTCAAGTCCTGCGCGAAGCTAAAAAGGCCTACAAAAAGTTTCCTCGAGAAATATACCAAAAGGAACTTCTAAAATGCCAAATTACAGGCCCATGATGTCAACCTCGTCTAGGTGATCTCTACCGCATATTTACTTGTCCAAATCGGTGGTTGGGCTCAAAAGTTTTGAAGCCTAGAAGTCACCGAACCCCCGCCCCACTAGGCCACGCAGCCTGGTGCCCATAGCTGCGTCGCTCGGCAGATAGAGACCAAAAATTGCAATTTTGCTGTTTTGGAAAGGGAATTTTGATTATATGTTCTATTTTTTTTGTCACTTGATAAAATACTATATGATGTATCACTTGCCATTTCAATGTAAGATAGCACAAACCATCAATTCTTCCTTTGGAAACCCCTATCAAAGGAAGGAAAGCGGTTTTGATCGGGCATGCGCCAGTGAACACCACCCATATGCGCCACTTGGTGCACAACTGAATCAGAGCCGGTTTCAACTGAGACTTCCTACGGGTTCTTATATAAAGAGAAGGCATCTCCACATCGAAATCATCCAAAAAAATCTGCCAAAATTAATAGAAATAGAGAAAATGTTAGCCAACTCGGTTCTATCCCACATCTTCCCCTTGGATGCTCCTCCGTCCACAATCATGTATATATTTAATCGTTGTATGGAGTAGTCATCTTATCTTCCCCGGGTATGGATATCTTATGGTAATTTATGACTTACATATTGATCTATTAATGTAATTGTTTTTTGCTATGTGTGTGCCTACTTGATATTGCACTTATTCTGACTTAGTAATTAGCACGTGATAATTATCAATTGTTTAGTCATAGATGTGAACACAATGTTTAGATCTACTAGACCAATTTATGTCAAGTAGTGCAATATTTGCCAGTGGAGATTAAGGCGATGGACCTATGACATGGGTGAAGCATGAAAGGGCGATTGTAGGCTGAGAGCTGGCATAGTATGTTGTAAGTGCTATTTGCTTTTACATCGATCTAGTCTTAAGTCGCAACAAGTGGACATAACCTAGGAGAGCATCTTTCATATCTTGGTTAATCCTTGCTACGGGTGAGATGGACGGCGTGCAGCATGCCAGATCCCATGTGGCTGCCTAACTTTTCCAAAATTTCTCTGCATAGGAGCCGGACTCGAAGTCGAAGTAGAATCGGAATCGGAATCACAGTGGGGCTGCCCATCATAAATTCTGGGTCTAGACCATTCGCACTCCCGGACGCATCTGCAAACACAAGCGGACGACCACTCCTAACTAGACACCATTTGCCCCCGGTTGTCCTCTCGTCCGCGGCAGTTACCACCTATGCCACCGCCGCGGAGCACCTTCCGCTGCCGTGCCGTGCAGGAAGGGCCGCCGGATGAAAGATCGTCGCCGCGTGTACCACAGAGGCAGCTTGCACATCGATGGCACACCCCTCCCGGACGACGCCCTCGCCGGCATCTTTGTTAGATAATCTAGTTAATTTGCATGTCCGTTATTGTTTTCTTTTCATGACTGTCGCCTACTTCATTTTCTGTATGGACGTTTGGAGACTACATTCATTTTCTACATGGACGTTTGGAGACTGCATGTGCGTTTGCAGACTGCATGTCTTCATGCCTTCATTTCTCCATTTAATCTTCAGTTTCTTCTTGGAATAGTGAATGTCAGTTACTAGTGTAATTGCTCAATAAAAGGAGAAGGAATACACCAGAAAAGCTGCAGCGTTTGTAGCAGCCCAAAACACTTCTGTGTTGGTGTTCTCGTATATTGTTAGTTGTCCTACAACAGTACAAACATAACATACAAACACAGGCGCTAGCAGGCGTTCCGCTGACAATTGGTATCAGAGCCCCGTTCAGCATCCTGGTGGCCATATCAGCTCCGGTGGGAGATAGGTCGGTCACTCCTCCGCGGAGGGATCGTCTTCGAACGCCATCACGTGGTCCTCGCCGTCCGCGACAACAAAATGGTCGGGAGCGTGAGGTCGTCATCGAGCGCGTGGTCAAGGAAGCGTCGGCGTCCGTCCAATACCCTATGCTGACGAAGACAAACTACCCGGAGTGGGTGGTGATGATGCGCATCAACTTGCAGGCGCAAGGCCTGTGGGGCACAATTGAACCCGGCGACGTCGAGTACAGCGAGGATCGGCTGGCACTAGCAGCGATCGCTCGCTCGGTCCCGACGGAGATGCTGAGTTTGATCGGCAGCAAGGAGACCGCGCAAGAGGCGTGGGAGGCGGTCAAGGTGATGCGGATGGGCGTCGAGCGGGTGCGCGTAGCGAACGCACAGAAGCTCCGGTGCGACTTCAACAACATCGCCTTCAAGGAAGGCGAGAACGTGGATGATTTCTCGATGCGAATTGCAGGCCTCGCCAACAACCTACGTCTTCTTGGCGACGAGATCGACAAAGCCGAGGTCGTTCGCAAGTTGCTTCAGGTAGTCCCTGATCGGTTCATGCAGGTCGCGATCTCAATCGAGACGCTGCTGGACATCGAGGAGGTCACGGGACGTCTTCGCCGTGGAGGGCGGCGACTCGGCAGCGGCGGCCGCAGAGCTAGGCTCCGGTACTTCTCTCGTCGAAGGAGGAGGATCTCATCCGTCGCCTACGCAAGCGCGACAAGGATGGTGCGCATGTCGGCAGCGCTGGCGCCAGCAGAGATGGTACGAGCGGCGGCTCGGTCCTGCCACGGCATGGCGCGCAGCCAGCCAAGCGCGGCACCGACGACGCACGTAAGGGCGGTGGCGGCAAGGCCATCGATAAGGATGTGTGCAAGTACTGTGGTAAAACTGGGCATTGGGCCCGAGAGTGCCGGAAGAAGAAGAGAGACGAGGCGGCAGCCGCAGCGTTGCTGGCGGAGGAGGGCGGCGACGACGAGCCATCCCTGTTGATGGCCCAGGTGGCCTCTCTTTCACCGTTGCCCGTGCGCCTCCCAGAGCGCACCGCACCTGTGCACGTCGGCGGTCGGGTCTTCCTCAACGAAGAACGCGCGACGGTGCAGTTGGGTGACACCGACAACCACACCGATGGCCAGGACGACGGCGTGTGGTACCTCGACACGGGCGCATCGAACCATATGACGGGAAACGGCACGGCCTTCTCCGAGCTGAACCGCGACATCACGGGCACGGTAAAGTTCGGCGATGGATCAAAGGTGGACATCGTCGGGCGCGGCACGATCATGTTCACGACACGGGGTGGACGCCATCGTGTGCTGTCGGATGTATACTTCATCCCACGTCTGCGCAGCAACATCATCAGCTTGGGACAACTCGACGAGGTCGGGTGCCAAGTGTTGATCGAGGACGGCGTACTACGGGTGCGCGATCCGAGGAGGGAGCTTCTCGCCAAGGTACAGCGATCGGCGAATCGACTGTACAAGATCTCCCTCATGCTCGCTCAACCAATCTCGCTCCTGGCGCACGCGAACGACGATGCGTGGCGCTGGCATGAGCGGTTCGGCCACCTAAGCTTCGAGGGGTTGAAGAAACTTGGACGTGGCGGCATGGTGCGTGGGCTTCCGCTGCTGGATCATGTCGACCAGCTGTGTGATGCGTGCCTCGTCGGCAAGCAGCGGCGCACGCCGTTCCCTGTCGAGGCCAACTACCGTGCCAAGGGACGTTTGGACCTCGTACATGGAGATCTGTGCGGACCCGTCACGCCAGCAACGCACGGTGGCAAGCGCTACTTCCTCCTCCTCGTTGACGATGCTAGCCGCTATATGTGGCTAGTGTTGTTGTCAAGCAAGGACGAGGCAGCCAGCGCGACCAAGAAGTTCCAAGCCGGCGTCGAGGTCGAGACCGGGCGGAAGCTGCGCGCACTACGTACCGATCGCGTTGGCGAGTTCACGTCCGTGGCTTTCGGCGAGTACTGCGCCGAGAAGGGCGTGCACCGGCAACTCACGGCGCCATACTCCCCGCAACAAAATGGCGTCGTGGAGCGGCGGAACCAGATTGTGATGGCTATGGCGCGATGCTTGCTCAAGGCAAAGAAGGTGCCCAGTACATTCTGGGGGGAGGCGGTGAGCACGGCTGTGTTTATTTTGAACAGGTCTCCGACGGCGTCACGGCATGACTCACGAGGCTTGGCATGGCGAAGCCGGCGGTGAACTTTGCGCGCGTTCGGTGCATTGCGATGTGAAGGTCACCGTCCCCATCTCGCCAAGCTCGGCGATCGCGATGTGAAGATGGTGTTTCTGGGCTACGAGCCAGGCTCAAAGGGGTACCGTATGTACGACCCGGCGAGCGGTCGTCTGCATGTCACTCGTGATGCGGTGTTCGACGAAGGCAGTGGGTGGAATTGGGAGGAGAGCGACGACAACGCAGTCCCTGAAACCTTCACCGTGGAATACACGGTCAGTGCTTTCATGGGCGGGAATGAGCCGGCTTCTCCAGTATCCCCGTCGGCCTCACCAGAACAAGTGCAAGGGGAGCAGACGCCACGCACTCCCTCGGACACCAGGAGCAGTGCGGGCGGCGCGCGCGTCACGTACGCCACGCCACCGTCGAACATCCCGTCCGGTAATGAACTGGACGACGAGGGAGCACCCCGGCGGTTCCGCACCGTCAAGGACTGCATCGACAACTCTGAGCAAGTCGAGCTGGATCCGGAGGAGCTGCTCATGGCGGCATCTGAGGAGCCCACGTCGTTCGTCGAGGTCAACACCGATCCGGCTTGGTGCGCTGCGATGGAAGAAGAGATGGCAGCCATTGAGGACAATGGCACGTGGGAGGCAGTGGACCTCCCGGCCGGACACCGCCCGATTGGCCTCAAATGGGTGTTCAAGCTCAAGAAGGATGCGCAATGGGCGGTGGTTCGGCACAAGGCGCGGCTAGTGGCTAAGGGGTATGTACAACGTGCTGGCGTGGACTTCGATGAGGTTTTTGCACCTGTGGCACGGCTCGACTCCGTGAGCGCACTAGCAGCGGTGGCAGCGCACGAGGGATGGGCACTCCACCATCTCGACGTCAAGTTTGCGTTTCTGAACGGCGACCTCATGGAGGAGGTTTACGTCGCTCAACCGCCGAGATTCATGATCGCCGGGCGTGAGCGGCAAGTACTGCGGCTGCGCAAAGCACTCTACGGTCTACGACAAGCTCCTCGGGCATGGAACGCCAAGCGCGAATGCACGCTGGTGGCGCTCGGGTTCACGCGCTGCGAGGAAGAGCACGAAGTGTACACACGCGGCAAGGGGCAAGGACGTGTGCTCCTAGGCGTGTATGTTGATGATTTGATCCTCACTGGTGCCGACCAAGTTGAGATCGAGTCGTTCAAGGAGGAAATGAAGCGCTCGTTCAAGATGAGTGACCTCGGGCAGTTGAGCTATTATCTCGGCATTGATGTCAAGCAGCTGCCCGGGAAGATCACCATGAGCCAAGCTGCGTATGCGGCAAAACTCCTGGACAAGGCTGGCATGGCCAGCTGTAATGCCGTGCAAGTGCCCATGGAGGCACGTCTTAAACTGAGTAAGGAGAGCTCAAATCCACCTGTTGATCCCACATTCTACCGTAGTGTGGTTGGAAGCCTCCGGTACTTGGTCCACACCCGGCCGGATATCAGTTTCGCGGTCGGGTACGTGAGCAGGTTCATGGCGAACCCGACGACGGAACACCTGAGCGTCGTCAAGCATCTACTCCGTTACATCGCTGGTACGCTCCACTTTGGCCTTAGCTACACCAAGGGGGACAACGATATCGAGCTAAAGGGGTATAGCGACGCGGACATGGCCGGCGACATGGATGATCGCAAGAGCACCTCCGATATTTTGTTTTGCCTTGGCAATGTGCCTGTGTCGTGGCAGTCACAAAAGCAGCCGGTGGTGGCGCTATCATCGCGCGAGGCCGAGTACATCGTGGCCTCAGCAGCGGCATGCCAGGGAATCTGGCTCAGGCGGCTGATCGGCAACTTCTACGGGCGAGACGTCCGCGCCGCGACAATCTACGTCGACAACCAGTCGACAATACAACTCTACAAAAATCTGGTCTTTCATGGCCGAAGCAAGCACATTGAGACGCGCTTTCACTTCATCAGGGAGTGCGTCGAGGGTGGCCAAGTTGCCATCCAAAAGATCCACACCGACGATCAGATGGCAGATACATTGACAAAATCACTTGGTAGGGTGAGATTTCTGCACCTGCGCTCGAAGCTCGGCGTCGTCGACATCAACATCAACTAGATTAGGAGGAGTAATGTTAGATAATCTAGTTAATTTGCATGTCCGTTATTGTTTTCTTTTCATGACTGCCGCCTACTTCATTTTCTGCATGGACATTTGGAGACTGCATTCATTTTCTGCATGGACGTTTGGAGACTGCATGTGCGTTTGCAGACTGCATGTCTTCATGCCTTCATTTCTCCATTTAATCTTCAGTTTCTTCTTGGAATAGTTAATGTCAGTTATTAGTGTAATTGCTCAATAAAAGGAGAAGGAATACACCAGAAAAGCTGCAGCGTTTGTAGCAGCCCAAAACACTTCTGTGTTGGTGTTCTCGTATATTGTTAGTTGTCCTACAACAGTACAAACATAACATACAAACACAGGCGCTAGCAGGCGTTCCGCCGACAATCTTCGCCTGGTTACCGAACGCGACGGCCGTCATCTACTATGCAACCATGTGTAGGTGGTAGGGGTGTGTCGTGGCCACGACGGCGGATGCCCTCTCTTGCTCCCTGCCTCCCCTCGGTCGCTTCCTCTCCCATCTCGTCGGCGGCATCTTCCACCAGGAGAACGACGGGCCCACCGCACGCGGAGCGCCGCGTTGGTGTCGCGGTTGCAATTCGTCACTACCGGCACACCTGCATCGGTTCGTTCGTGGACGGTGCGGGGGCGGATGACGTGCTTTTGGACTACTCCCGCCCGGTCGCGTCCTGCAACGGCCACCTCGTCCTGGAGCTCCGACGCGCGGGACGGCCACGTTGACAGCCTCAAGTTTCATAATTCAAAATTTACTCATCCAATCGGTATAATTAAATATTCTAGAAAAAACTAACAATATTCTTTATAACTTTCTAGTATATGATATTTCTAAATTGTGTCCATACGGTATCCGAAATAGCAATAGAAATTATGGGAGAATAAATGTATCTACTAGTCGTTCCCTGACGAAACCTAACAAAATGAAATGGGAGCACCAGATTGTTACTAAGTGACGACCGCCAAAACCCCAATCTAATTCTCACTTTTCCTCTCTCTTCCCTGATACTTTCCCGCTACTGCTGCTCTTATCATCCTTATTTTCTACCCTGTGGCGTTGCAACCGCTGTTGGCCATACTGTCTTAGTACGCAGCTGCAACCTGGCCTGGCAAGCAGCCGGGCGAGCCCAAGGAGACGCGGCGTTGTTGACACTAGGCGGCGAGGAAGCGAATTCCGGCTGGCGTGGCGATCGATGGAATTGCAGACGTGAGTTGACGGCGGTGCCGAAAAAAAAAATTTGATGGCTAGGGGTTTTTAGGATTTCTCCTCACCACGTTCCTTTTTAACACGCTACAAAAACGATTCAATCTCTAGCTCTTCGTACCTGTAATTCCAGGATATTATACAAATGATCTGAGGAAACATCTACAAGACAAAAGGTACTTGGGTTTTTAGCATGTAATGTCTTGTGAACCCTCACGTAGACATGATAAAATATTATCTGTTGGATCGAGATTGACGACAGAGGGGGTGAATGTCGACTATTAAAAATGACCCCTCCAAAGTGACGCTGCACTCACGGCACGAAAACAGCAGAGAATGACTGTCACGGCAAAGAAACAAAGGTAAAATGCTGCCACGGCAGGGAAAACCGAGTACTAAACTGCTGCTTCTCTGATCTGTGAGAAGGAAATCTGAGAACTTTAGCCAACTCAAAAACAGACCAACAAGAACACTGGACACGTGCTGTCCAAACAAGAGAAATCAAGAATGAGCTGCAGACCAAAAACAAAACTCAAGAAAGATGACTCTCCTTGCTGCCAAGACAAAGGAGACAATAAAGAACTGCAAAAGAAAACAGCACAAAGAGCTGCCAAGACAAAGAAAAGTTACTGTTCCCTGCCAAACACAGCAGGCTGCTTTCGGACAGAAATATTGCAAAGAAATGCTAGCCGAGAAAACAGCACAAAGAGCTGTCAAGACAAAGAAAAGTTACTGTTCCCTGCCAAACACAGCAGGCTGCTTTCGGACAGAAATATTGCAAAGAAATGCTAGCCGAAAGAAGTAGGAACATGCAGATTTCAGCAGGACTGCATGCACTACTTGTTGGCCGAAAACAAGAAATGCAGACTAAAAGGAGTTCGGCTGAAAATACACATTAAAAGAACAGAGACTCTGAAAATTCAGTTTGCTGAAAACTGATCACCGAACACTGAACTTGAGACTGAAGTTCACTGTAGATGAAAATAGAAGTAGTAATCTGAATCCAGACCGAAACTGCAGATGCTGCACAGAACATGCAAACTGAAACACTAAAGTGAAGACAGCACTGCTTCGGCTGAACAGCGACAAAACCAAAAATGGAGGGCTGACAGAGAATGCCAAAACCGAAAAATGCAGCATGTAGGAGCCTGAAAACTGACAGCCAAATGCAGCATCGAACAAGCAAACAGGAAAAGAAAACAGCAGAAAGATGCACTCGGTAGCTGCTGCTGAAAACTGATACAGAAATTACAGCCGAAAAACTGAACTAAACAGAGACGGCTGCTGCTGAAAACTGATACAGAGACTCCACCAAAAACCAAATTACTACAAAGGTGTTCCCATACGTATGGACATTAGCACACGAGAAATGATTACAAAGGACTTAATCCTTCCTCTCACTCTCCATCCTCAAGAACACCAAGAGCCTCACATGCTTCTTGGGAGGAACACACAAAATAGAGAGCAAATGCACAAAAACCTTCAAAGGGGTATGCAGCTCCTAACACCTATTTATAGCCCTTGGCTAACGGGTCTCCAACCCGTTACGCCGGCTAAACCCTAACGGAGCCGTCTTCCGCTTGTGCAGCCTTGCGAAATTACCGATTCGCCCCTCCTGCACCTTCCGGGAAGCTTCCGCGCTCATTGTCGTGTACGCCTCGCAACCATATCGAATCTCCGCCGTCTTCGACACATCCGACCGTTCTGACCTCGACACCGCCTGTGTCTAGTCCGGTCACCTCGTGTCTCGCCACGACTCCGCCTCGATGTCCTGCAGTCAACACAGACAAGAAACACATCAAATAGCACCGCTCGATACATGAAAGCATAAAACATCATACTTACCCATGATGTAGTCCAAACCTGTCAAATCAACAGAATAAACGTCCTAATCCTTTTGACCAGGTTTGACCAAGTCCGACCAAGCCCGTTGCACCACGCAACGACATGGTCCGAACCACCCAACTCAAACTCGACTTTTCTAAACCGATGTCAATTACTCATCATACACACGGGATGATCACCACATGGTCTCTCATTATCTAATGAGGCATTCGCTATATATAGGTCCACTTTTCATACTTAATTGACTAGAGTTAGTTATGTTCTTAAATTCAGCGATCATTTAACCGAGAATGAGTAGTCTTTCATTTGTACTGTCTATCGTAAGCATACGTGTGTCCATATGCTTTGTGTGATTTTTTTGCAGGTGTGTTTTATTATAATTGATGATTTATAGGACAAATCAGCATGGGATATTTTTAAATGTGGCCTCCCCAAAAATAATCATGCTAGTAGTGATAATAACTACACGAATTGAAACAGTGGCTATGGAATGTTGCAGCTATCGCAGTATGTTTATAAGATGAGACCACTGAATTAATAACCAAGACACAAAAAGATTATTTTTTAATAGAATTTTTGGTTCTGATGCTTGTCCTCAACAATTTAGAGAAGTTTCAATTGGAATTTTAGAAAGATGTGGCAGTTTGCCACTTGCCATTGTTAGTATTTCTAGCCTTTTAGCTAATCAAGCAACCACAGTAGATAAACAATGGGAGCGCATAAGGAATTCTTTGGGAAACATGTTTGGAATACTCCCTGCGTCGGATGGAATGAGGCAAATATTACATCTTAGCTACAAGAACCTTATTATCTCAAGACATGCTTTTTATATCTTGGCATTTATCCAGAGGATTACACAATTAGGAAGGGTGATGTGGTCAGGCAATGGGTAGCAGAAGGTTTTGTTAGTAAAGCACAGGGACGAGATGCAGAAGATGTTGCAAGGAGCTACTTCAATGAGCTAGTTAATAGGACTATGATTCTATCCACAGATATAGACTACCAAAATGAGGCATTGTCTTGTAAGCTACATGATATGATGCTTGATCTTATCTTATGTGAAGCTGCAGAAGAGAAATATATTACAGTAGCAGATAATTCCGATGCCTTATTAGGCCTGCACAACAATGTCCGTCGACTCTCCCTCCAATTTAATAATGGAAATCATGGCATCACAGCAGCAACTACTCATATACCACGTGTTCGGTTACTGGCGATCTTTGGAAGCTCTAATTACATGCACATGCATCCTCTTTCAGAGTTTAAGTTTCTACGAGTTTTAATGATTCTGTTTTCGGATGTTTTCCATAATATGAAATTGGATCTCACTGGAATTTGCATGTTGTTAATTTCTATCTATCGGAATATTGAGCCAACATTCATGTATAGGCAGGGGCGGATCTACAGTAGTTCATTGGTGTTCAGCTGAACACCTAAATTTTTTGATAAAAAACCTAGTATATATGAGATATAATACATGTACATACATACATACATACATATATATATATATATATATATATATATATATATATATATATATATATATATATATATATATATATATATATATATATATATATATATATACACACACACACATATATACATATCGTATATATACATATATATATATATATATATATATATATATGTATATATACATACATACATACATACATACATACATACATACATACATACATACATACATACATACATACATACATACATACATGCATACATACACACACACACATACACACAGACACACACATACATATACGTACATATACATGTATACATATACATATCTACATATACATATCTACATATACATATACATATATATATATATATATATACATATATATATATATATACATATATATATACATATACATATACATATACATATATATATATATATATATATACATATACATATACATATATATATATATATATACATATATATATATATATATATATATATATATATATACATACATATACATACACATACACATACACACACACATACACATACATATACATATACATATACATACATATACACACACACATACATACACATACACATATACATACACATACATACATATACATACACATACACATACACATACATATATATATATATATATATATATATATATATATATATATATATATATATATATATATACATATACATATACATATACATATACATATATATATATATATATATATATATATATATATATATATACATATACATATACATATACATATACATATACATATATATCTATCTATATATACATATGTACATACATATATATATATATATATATATATATACACACACACACATATATATATATATAGTTGGGCCAAATCAGTTGTTTATATCCACAATTTGGCCAGAGAGGCCGAGAGAAACGCAGACCCGCTTGAGCAGCGATGATGCGTGAAGCTGTGGCCCACCCATCTTCGTCCTCGCGACTGTGGTCCCCCTCCCCGATCCCCATTGCAAATCGCGCGGAGCTGTGGACCCTAACCCTAGCCTCGCCGCCTCTGCCCTCCGCTCCGTTGGTGACCGCCTCGCCGCCTTCGCCCTTCGCCTCCGCTCCGCCTCGTCGCCGCTGCCTCCCCTTCGCCTCACCGCCTCCGCCCTTCGCCTCCGCTCCGCCTCGCCGTCGCCGCCCTCTACCTCACCGCCTCCGCCCTCCGGGCTCTAGCTAGATCTGGGCTTCACTTTCGCCCTCCGGGCTCCGACGACCGGCGACCGCAGACCACACCAGCCACCAGGCGCGCCTTCGGCGGTTCGGCCATCCGCTCCACACCTCCGCCAGGCCCGCCGAGGCAAGACGGAGGCACCATGATTCGCGACACACGATCGGCCGGCCGGATGTGCGCGCGGCGGCCACCTCGTCACCTCCGCTCTGCCTCTGCGGCACGCCGACGCTGGCACCGCCGTCTCGGTCCAGTATCCAGCAGCTGCCTCGGTGAGTACTTCTGTCTTCTGTGCGATTGTGCTGTACTATTGTTGCTGTTAAATGTTAATGCTGTAAATCTGTAATGTATGTGTAAAGATGAGCATGATGTTGAAAAATGAAAATGAGCAATGCTTTTATGCTTGTATGTGAGTATCAGAGTATGTCTGAGATTGTTGTTATGTGTTGAAAAATGAAAATAAGCAATGCTTTTATGCTTGTATGTGAGTATGTCTGAGATTGTTGTTATGTGTTGAAAAATAAAAATGAGCGATGCTTTTATGCTTGCATGTGAGTATGTCTGTATGTGCTTCATATTATTCATCAATTATCACACATTTTCCGCTGTCGAACTGATAATTTGAATGAATCTTGTAACACTTGTATTTTATGATTTTGTAGATCTTTAAGTTTTAAAAAAATGAAGAAGTCCACAAATCTTTAATTTGTGAACTTTTGCAATTATTTTGTACGAACAATTGTATGTTAACTATTACTACTGTAGATCTTTATGTTTTATACTGAAATTTTGTTTTACAACTTCGAACACCCATTCCAAAATTGTTGTGTCCGCCACTGTGTACAGATACATTACCTGCTCAAATTCGGGAGATGCAACAATTGGTGACCCGTGAAATAAAATGAGGATCAGTTGTTATTCCATCAAATCTTGTTTATCTTCCTCACTTGAATCATCCTATTATTCCAGAAGGTACAATATTACCTGACGGGATTGTCACATGAACTCTCTAGTTACTCTGCTATCCTTTCATCTGGGTGAAAACTCATTAAATAACATTAAGGGTCTCGGCGAGCTTGAAACACCCTAAAATTCAAAATTTTGAATTTTAACTGATTTTTGCTTGAATCTTGTTTTCTTTTCCAATTTGGCAATTTTCCTGGAAATGTGCTTTCCTTTTCTGGCATTTCCGCTTCCTCCCTCTCTCTGGCGCCTCTGTGCGTTGCCACCTCCCCACCGCCTCTCCCCTCTCGCTGTCGCATGTGTCGAGCTCTCGCCGCTCGGATTTGTGCTGGGCGCGCACGCGTGTTCACACCGAGCTGACAGCGACGACCCCACCAGTCAGCCTCCAGCTTCCCCTCCTCCCTTGCTCCACACGTCCCTGCTTCGCTCTGTAAGATCGAGGAGGCCGACTAGAGGGGGGTGAATAGGTGGTCTAAAAAATTCCCTACAAATTAATGCTAACAATTAGAGACATTTTCTATTTACTTAAACCAAGTATATAATGCGGAAATAAAAATCAATTTGGTTTAGCTCAAATAGCGCCTACAACAAGTATTTCGCCTAAGTGTACCAAATTCTATCATAAGTCAAGGTTTGCAATCCTAGGTATACAAACAATCAATTTAATTCTATGAATGTAAATAAGGCACAAGGAAACAAACCATAATTGATAATCGATGTTTTACCGTGGTGTTCGGAGAGTTGCCGCTCTCCCCTAGTCCACGTTGAGGTAAGCCCGAACAAATCGGACCGGCTCGACGAATTAAGCCGAAACACCTCAATCCACTAGTGGTATCTCTTTCCCGCTTCGGGTAGGTGAGCTCCGACCTTCACAACTTCGTCGGGTCTTCTCACAACCTCCGTTGAGAGGATCTCCGCACACGACGCCTCCAACGCTGTCTAGGAGTCGGCAAACTCCAAGAGTAATAAGCCAAGTCCCTCACTTGACTCTCACCACGTGCAACGAATGCACAAGCTCGCTGGACACAAAGTCCACTACTAGAAGCAACACATGCACTCTAGTTCCTCTCTCACACCTCACAAAGTGCAACACATGCACAATTGAGTGGAGAACCTCATTCTAGCACAAGGAGTGTAACACATGCACTAACAAGTTCACCAGCAACATCTCCAACCGGCCACAGGGGGGTATTTATACCCCACACCAAAAAACTAGCCGTTGGAGCCAAAGTTCTGAAAAATCAAGACGGGTGGAACTACCGCCGGCCAACGACCGGTAGTTCCGCTCCAGCTCTGACGCCACTGTAACAGCTATGTAAGAGCTCTGAACTAGCCGTTACACTGTCAGCGCGGTAATACTGCCGTTCATTTTGCCGGTACTTCTACTCAACGGTAGTACCGCAAAGTCGGCGCGGTACTTCCGCTCGAGCTGAGCCAGAAAGGTTCCGCAGGAGAGTCCGGAGCTTCCGACGTCCGGTAGTACCGCACAACATATGTCAGTACTTCCGCTCCTCGGTAGTACCGCTCATACAGAGCCGGAACTTCCGCAGGCCGGACCATCTGCTCACACAAAGCCGCTCGGACTTCCAACATCTGGTAGTACCACAACACATGCCGGTACTTCCGCCTTATGTGGTACCACTCACACAGAGCTGATAGTTCCGATTTTTCTGATCAGTGCAGATATCTCAACAGATTTTGCAAAACACATTTGCAAACTACGATATCATGCACACAAGGATATAACATGATTTCCAACAAGTTATAAAACACATTCGCATACTTTTGAAATCATGACACAAAGATTAAATATGAGATTCAACTATTTGCAAAACATATTTGCAAACCTAAGCCTCATATCACAATGAATAGAAACATGGACTTCAAGCACTTGCAAAACACATTCGCAGTGCACAGTCCCATGTTACAAGGTTCAACACATGAGCTTCAACTATTTGCAAAACACATTTGCAAATCTAAGCATCATATCATAATGAATAAAAACATGGACTTCAAGCACTTGCAAAACACATTTGCAATGCATAGTCCCATGCCACAAAGATTTAACACACGAGCTTCAACTATTTGCAAAACACATTCGTAAATATAAGCCTCATGTCAATTTGAGTTAGCGATGTGAGAATGAACCATCAACACATGATGGGACTCAAACTACTAGACATAACCCATCTTAATAGTATGACACCTATACTAGCAACCCGATCTTCCAACCAAACACCAAGACCGGTAAAAGAAAGGAACACATCCTTAGCCCTAGCTAATTCATACCTTTGTCTTGGGTCATCATCTTGATATGCATCAACACATGATGTATTCTCTTCATCAACTCCATCAACACATGATGGACTTTGCTTGATCAACACATGATCATCTTCACGCATGCATCAACTAATGATGCATCATCTTGGTGGCCTTCAACACATGAAGCCATCTTCTTCTTAATAGCCTTCAACTCATGAATCCATCTTCTTAATAGCCTTCAACATATGAAGCTATTTTCTTCTCGCATCTTGACTTGATGATCTTCAACATATGAAGTTATCCTAAGTCATCTTCATTTGTGGAACCTAACCTATTCATCTAACTCATGGAAAATGTTAATTCACAAAACAATTGTCATCAATTACCAAATTTCAACATTAACACATAATAGAGGGACAAGATTTAACAATCTTCCCTTTTTGGTAATCCATGACAATCTCAACAAATAATGATATATTAAAATTGACTTGCGAGTATATAACTTGTACACAACAATTTGTATACTCTAAGATAAGATTTAAACAGAGCTTACTTATCTGGTTGTCATTAATCATTCAACCATTAACATATAATGGAGAAGTTAGATGACAACTCGATTTCACATATGAGAGTGATTTCGAATGCATGCCTCTTTTGATTTCATCTTTTCATCCAAATGAGACTAAGTATAAATAAACACTCAAGCAAACATATTAGTCTCATATATGCATTTGTCATTATCACCAAAACAATATAATGGTATTTGATATTATCATTAAAAACTCATTATGTATTTGTCATTAACACCAAAACCAACTTAAGCTAAGCTTGATTATTCAATTTCGCTTTTAATCAACTTAATCGGAGCTTAATCTTTCAATCTTCCACTTTTGGTGATTGATGACAAATCTATTTATGATAATAGCATATTGGTGAAAATGACTAAATTATATAAAATTAAGCGCATAACAGAAAGTGAAAGCATTATTCAACATTTAACTTTGAAATTTTAATTTTTCATATTTTGGCATTGTTCTATTAATTTCTCCCCAATAAACATATTATCACATTTCTCCTCTATTAGCAATAGCATTTCTATTGTTCTATTATCCAAAGCTATTACTTCTCCCCTATTTGGCATTATTATAATATTAAATTTCTTTCCCTATTATCAATATCTATTTCAATATTCAAAACTCTTATCACAAATTTCTCCTCCACTTGGCATTAAGCACAAAAAAGAGACAATTAATACAAATAGCATTGATTATTGCAAAAATGATGGAAGAATATAAGTTAAGCCATTAAATGAGATTTTTCATTATGAGGGGCTTTAATACAAACTAAGATCACAACATTGATTCTTATGAAATGAGGAGCTTGATGCCAATTTGATTTAACATAATGTGGTCATAAAGAATATGAGCAAAAAGCATGATACCACTTAAATCAATTGAAGATATTTGAAACACATTCAAATAATCTTACTTTTAGGAGCTTGTTGAGGGCCTTTGACATTTGATTCTACTTGATATAATACCACTTGAAATGATACCAATTGTATATGAATCACTTGTAGCACTTGGATCATTTCCAAATTTTTCATTCCATATGGCCTTCAAAAGCTACCTGAAAAACTAACTTAAAAATATCCAACAATTCTGAGAATAAAATAATTTTCCCAATAGTAATGATTTACTCTTTATGCTTTAGTAAGCACAAAAGTATTATATAGGTTTTTCACAAAGAAAAAGTCCCCCTTACACAAAGATTTCTTGGCACTTTCTTTTCTTCTCCTTTGACACACAAAGGATTCTCCTCTTATTTTTCTCCTCTTTTCTTATTTCTTCCTCCTTTTGATTGACCATTTTCTTCTACTCACTTGTGAAAATATACCACTTGTAAACATGGGTGATGTCAAGTAAAGTTAATTCCAATTGTAGAAAACTTGATACCACTTGTACTATTTGTGAGCATGCATGGCACCAAATGTACTTGATTCCATTTGTAGAAACTTGATGCCTCCTGTATGATCAACTTGTATCTCACATGGTCAAATTTTGGTACTTCATCTTTAATGATTTTCACTTGATTTGATGAAAAGATACCACTTGTAGAAAAAGATGTTACTTGAAATAACACTTGGAAGAAAAGTATGATATCATTAGAGGATACATCACTTGTCAAGGTGGATACCACTTGAAATAAAATGATATCATAGGTGAAAGAGCTTGGTTAATAAAAGATTTTTCTCAGCAAGAGGAAGGGATATCAATTCAAAAAACATCACTTGGAGGATTAAGGATACCACTTAATTTTTCACAACCAAGAGATACTAATTGAAGAAAATGAATGATATCACTTGAGAGTATAGGAGTGAAGCACATGCCGAGGTCAAGATGACTAAAAGTCTACCGCTCTTTAGAGAGGATGCCATTTTAATTAAAGGAGTCAATAAATACTTGAGGGTAGCTTGCAAGGATAAACTAGATCATCTTGACTGAGAGGAGCAAAGGTAATGGCTGAGAAAATTGGAAATCAATTTTTGAAACAAATCAGCCATTCTCTAGAAATATCGGAAGTACCGCAGAATGACTGTCGGTAGTTCCGCAAATTCTAGGAGCACGCCAAGAGTTGGAATTTTGAGGGGAGGTTTGATATAGTGTTATACATTGCTCCAAAGTTTTTTCACACAAACAAAAACTACTTGTGGAGCATTTCCAACTATTTGCCAAGATCAAAACTCTTTTCAATATAATTTTTAGCAATTTAAGCTTTCATTTTTCAAAAACAAACTCATTTTCAATAAATCTCTTAAGAATGCAAAAATGAGCATTTGGGGGTATTTTAAACATTCAATTTCATGTATGAGTTGTAAATACCCTTGTGAGCTAATATATGTCAATAGATTTAGCTCATATAGCAAAACTCACTTAAGTGCTAGATTGTGACCACATAGGTCAACTCAATATTTTGGATGAGTTTCAAAACCAAATAACTTTTGATTGGTTGGCTTTTTGGAAAACTTTTGAATACCAATAATATTTGAAATAGCCAACTCTAGGTTTTCGGTATTGAACATATTTTCAAATTCTTTTTAGAATTGATTTTAGCCAATTTTTGAGTTTAAAGCCAAAACAAGATACTAAGTTGATAGTTTTGGGTTGCAAACTCCATTTTACTTAAAATAAGTTTTTCTAAAGCCAAAACCTTTGTAAAACCTTTGAAAAGCATTTGTATATATTTTTCAACTAGTTTTTCAAAGATATACTCATTATTTCAAAATTTTGACTTTTGGCTAAATGGTTCAATTTTGAAAAACAATTTCTAGCACTTAATTAGTATGAGCACACTTAGAGATGTGGTATACATGGATATGATTTAGCACTCCCCTTTAATGTGCCACTTCATCTTGCTCATAATTAAAATAATGAAATTTAAACACAAGAGCAAGAGAACACCCCTTTTTAACTGATATTCATTAAATGCAACCTACACAAGGCTAGGGGCTGTATAAAACAAATGTAGATATTTGTTACCGAGATGTCATTTGTTCATAATATGTCATGATTATCCTCAAGCTTGTCTTCTATTGTGCATACGGTGGAATTCACCTCTTCATGAATGAGCCAAGCCTCCAATGCCTCTCCAAGTGCCCATTAAGCCTTTGAGCATATTTTGGTACCCAAACCATGGTTGGGTCTATGAATGTTAGTCACAAGAGATTTGGGCACCCAAATGGCCCTAACATTTACTTTATGTGAACTAACATTTCTAGCAAACATATTGTTATTTTTATCTGTCCTAAGCAAATATTTTTCATTGAATAAAGATGTCTTAGGAATAATACCTTTGGGACAATCCTTACTAAAACGTCCCTTCTCCCGATAATTGTAGCAAGTTTGGCAATTAGTATCTCTTCTTATCTTCTTGTCTTGCTTATTGTCGGTTTGCCTCTTCATTGATGGATTTATCTTGTTTTCCACCTTGTTGGGGCACTTAGAGACGAAGTGACCCAACTTATTGCATCCAAAGCATTTAATCCTTTTGGCTTGTTCTTCAAATTGCTTTGAAATATCTTCACCTTTTTCTTGGAGGTGTAACCGATACCTCTTTTGTCACTTGACTTTCTTTGACTTCCTAATAATGTGCCAAGAGAGGCCTTCCCTTTATAGCTTTTCTCCAAGTCATTCTTTAATCTTGTGACTTGGGCCTTGAACTCATTATTCTCCTCTACAAGGTTAGTATTGCAAGACATAGAGGAAGTAGATGCATCTATATTTGAGAAATAAGGTATATCTAGCAAATCCTCACATGAGGTAGATACAATGATTTTAGATAAATTGCAAGAGGTAGAACTTATATATGGCAAATCATCTATTAAATTACAAGATATGCCTATATCCACATTGGGTTTTGAATATTCCTTAAGAAGAAGAATTTCATGTTCTTTATGCTTTAGTAAGCACAAAAGTATTATATAGGTTTTTCACAAAGAAAAACTCCCCCTTACACAAAGATTTCTTGGCGCTTTCTTTTCTTTTCCTTTGACACACAAAGGATTCTCCTCTTATTTTTCTCCTCTTTTCTTATTTCTTCCTCCTTTTGGTTGACCATTTTCTTCTACTCACTTGTGAAAATATACCACTTGTAAACATGGGTGATGTCAAGTATAGTTAATTCCAATTGTAGAAAACTTGATACCACTTGTACTATTTGTGAACATGCATGGCACCAAATGTACTTAATTCCATTTGTAGAAACTTGATGCCTCTTGTATGACGGGCGGAACTACCGTCGGCCAACTGCCGATAGTTCCGCTCCAGCTCTGACGCCACTATAACAGCTATGTCAAAGCTCTGAATTAGCCGTTACACTGTCGGCGCGGTAGTATCGCCGTTCATTTTGCCGGTACTTCTGCTCAACGGTAGTACCGCAAAGTCGGCGCGGTACTTCCGCTCGAGTCGAGCTAGAAGTTGGCGCTCTCTGGAAAAAAGGTACCGCAGGAGAGTCCGGAGCTTCCGACGTCCGGTAGAACCGCACAACATATGTCGGTACTTTCGCTCTCAGGTAGTACCGCTCACACATACCCGGTACTTCCGCAGGCTGGACCATCTGCTCACACAGAGCCGCTCGGACTTCCAACATCCGGTAGTACCGCAACACATGCCGGTACTTCTGTCTTACGGTAGTACAGCTCACACAGAGCCGGTAATTCTGATTTTCCTGAGCAGTGCAGATATCTCAACAGATTTTACAAAACACATTTGCAAACTACGATATCATGCACACAAGGATATAACGTGATTTCCAACAAGTTGCAAAATAAATTCGCACACTTTTGAAATTATGACACAAAGATTAAATATGAGCTTCAACTATTTGCAAAACACATTTGCAAATCTAAGCCTCTTATCACAATGAATAGAAATATGGACTTCAAGTACTTGCAAAACACATTCGCAATGTAGAGTCCCATGTTACAAGGTTCAACATACGAGCTTCAACTATTTGCAAAACATATTTGAAAATCTAAGCCTTATATCACAATGAATAGAAACATGGATTTCAAGCACTTACAAAACACATTCGCAATGCATAGTCCCATGTCACAAAGATTTAACACATGAACTTCAACTATTTGCAAAACACATTCGCAAATATAAGCATCATGTCAATTTGAGCTAATGAGGTGAGGATGAGCCATCAATACATGATGAGACTCAAACTACTAGACATAACCCCTCTTAATAGTACGACACCTATAGTAGCAACTCGGTCTTCCAACCAGGCACCAAGACCGGTAAAAGACTAGAAACACATCCTTAGCGCTATCTAGTTCATACCTTTGCCTTGGGTCATTATCTTGATATGCATCAACACATGACACATTCTCTTCATCAACTCCATCAACACATGATGGACTTTGCTTGGTCAACACATGATCATCTTCATGCATGCATCAACTCATGATGCATCATTTTAGTGGCCTTCAACACATGAAGCCATCTTCTTCTTGATAGCCTTTAACTCATGAAGCCATCTTCTTAATAGCCTTCAACACATGAAACTATTTTCTTCTCGCATATTGACTTGATGATCTTCAACACGTGAAATCATCCCAAGTCATCTTCATTTGTGTAACCTAACTTATTCATCCAACTCATGGAAAATATTAGTCCACAAACCAATTGTCATCAATTACCAAACTTCATCATTAACACATAATGGAGGGACAAGATTCAACAATCTTCCCTTTTTGGTAATTCATGACAATCTCAACAAATAATGAGATATTAAAATTGATTTGCGAGTATACAACTTATACACAACAATTTGTATACTCTAAGATAAACTTTAAACAAAGCTTACTTATTCGGTTGTCATTAGTCATTCAACCATTAACACATAATGGAGAAGTTAGATGACAACCCGATTTTACATGAGTATATATGAACTATACAAGTTATATATATATACTCAACAATGTATTTCAAAGTAAAGATCTCAAATATGTATATTAAAAGAAGCATGGATCATTACTCATAAAACTCGAAAACATATAGAGAGCTCCCCTAAATGTATGCATACAAGTGTATAAAGAAAGACATATGCACATATTCATTTGAATTAATAGTGGAGTTCAATCTATATTTTGGATCTAATGGATGTATTAATATATGAGAGTGATTTCGAATGCATACCTCTTTTGATTTCACGTTTTCATCCAAATGAGACTAAGGAAAAATAAACACTCAAGCAAACATATTAGTTTCATATATGCATTTGTCATTATTACCAAAACAATATAATGGTATTTGATATTATCATTAAAAACTCATTATGTTATTTGTCATTAACACCAAAACCAACTTAAGCTAAGCTTGATTATTCAATTGCACTTTTAATCAACTTAATCGGAGCTTGATCTTTCACGCTCGCTCGCTCACTCCCTGCGTAGCGAACCGCCTCATTCCTTGCCCTCTTCTGCTCAAGCCTTACCCGAGAGTCAAACCCCTATCTAACACTTCAGAGCCGCAGTGCCACTGTAACACCCCAGCCAAACACTGACCTGGAATGCTACCAAACTAGTAATGTAACAAGGATAAACTATATACGTCTCACAAAATTTGGGCAGAACCTCCCCTGAATAGTTATCTAAGCCAGAGGGGTCAACAAGCAGAATTAATAAGAATAGATATCCAATAGGTATTTTGACCAAAACTGAAGAAAATTGACTATAGGTTACTAGGACAATAAAGATACTTAAAGTAATTCAATTCTTCTACTATTTAATTTCTTCCTTTCTTTCTTTCCTTACTTAAAGTGCAACAAGACTAATCCTTTCTTTTCCCCATGCATGCCAATCTCATAAGGGTACCTAAAACACAACAAACGACAAGAGTGTGTCTAACGACTCAGCATATATAACAAATGGTAACAAGAACATACATGAACACCACTTCATAAGAATATCCAATAGTCACTTATATAAATCATGCTATGCAGTATGATCAACAATATCTTTATCTCTTTCTCTTTTACATTTTACCGGTAATGCAAAGTGCGCGTTCGTCGATGCACACCCATGCCTGTACCATCTGGTACAGGGACCAATTGCCCATACTCCACAAGTATGGGGACCTTTAGCCCGTCATCAATATGACGGGAACCTCAGCAAATGCTTGGTCATCACATGACCAAGTCTTCAATAAGCCAACATGATGCATATGTATGAAGGTCTCAGTTTTATAAAAACATGCATCCACAACAACTTTGCATAAGGAATACTCATGAAATCCATAACTTATAAACAACCATGAACATTACTGGGTACGTCTTCATGACAACCATAAACACAATTGCTCACAATATAAATCAAACATTGATATTCCACAACATCAATTTAAACAATCATTATACTTGCCTTAACCGCGAGAGAATGAGGGACGTGCAGAAGGCGCTGCCCCTGGAACCAGTCCACCACATGAATAATAATTGTAATACATACTAAGATAATGGTAGTGGACCTTAGACCAAATAAAAACAATAAGAACTCGCAAGAACGTCTAACTCGGTTCCAATCCCCCAAATCCTACAGATCGATCTGCCCCCTCTGTGGACAGCCAACTTAAAAAATTCACATCTATTGGTACGGGAGTCCAATAAGATGTTCTTAGACTTTTTGGAAAGGTAATTAAATTCTCCAACTAAACTTAGTTGGTGAACCTCCCTGAACCAAATTATACCTGCAAAAGCCAGTTTTCTAAAACATCAATTTCATGTCGGGTTCTCTGGACAGAGTACTAAAAATACCATAACTTTCAGCTCAAATGTTCGAATCATGATTTCTTGAGCTTTCTGGAAATCTGAGACAAAGATCTACATCTTTCATTATACTGAGCTCCTCTTATTCTCCTGTTTTCTAATCGACCAACCCACTTTACCAAAACCTAACAGAAAACTCAAATATGCAGAACAGTTCGACAAAAAAAATCATAACTTCTGCTACAGAGGTCCAACGATGTGTGCTAGCATTTCATGGAAAGATGGTGACGTCCTCTACAAAATTCTAGGAGACGTCCAGAACTAAATCCCCACGAAACTACCCTAAAACGGCCGTTTAACGCAATCTGTCCTAGGCAGACCACACTACCGACATTGCTACAACAATTAAATATGCATCACCTTCCTTCCTTTTTCCCTTGACGAACCACTGAAGAACATGATTAACACCCCATGATCTCTCTCTCCCTTCCTTTTCCCTTTTTCCCTTCCTCTTCTCTTTCTTCCGGATCAAAAACGCCTCCTGACGATCGATCTCCTTCCTTCGCTCGACCGGCAGCAAAGGGGATCTCCTTCACCAATAGCAGGGGGCTTCAATGGAGAAGGAGGAGGAGGTGCTGCTGGACAAGGGGGTACAAGAGGGAGAGGGAGGCGGCGGCTCAAGGGAGAGGGGAGGGGGCTAAGGGAGTGGCGGCTAGGGTTTGGGGAGGGGCGCTTCCCCCCTTTTTGGTCGGCCTCCACATGGGCTACGGCCTAGGCCTAGGTTGCTGAGATTTTTTAGAAATCCACCCTCTAAAAATTCTTGTTTAATTCTTTTCTATAAGGTTCCTCTCTCCAATTAATCGATTAACTCTCGAATCGCTTTTGGGGTATTACAGCCACCTCCTTCTCCAACGCTCTAAGAAGCCGCAGGACTTCCCCCTTTCCTCGTTCTTGCACAAGAAGCAGACTCCTGAACCACCTCTTAGTAGCATTTGACCTTCACCGCCTATAAAACCCAATCTCCACTGCCTTGCGCCTCATAACGCCCTCACAAACCCACCGAGCTAGAAAATTCAACTCAAATTGACTGTAGCGTCGCCGATCGTTTCCTCTGAGCATGGTAAGACGCTCACTCTATCTCCTACGTTTCACCACCATACTTCAATTGCTTTTAGACATAGCACCTCCTTTGCATACCGATCACACTGGTAAACTCAATCGGGCATGAGCATTACCCGATAATTCCGCCGACGAAGTCTACCGCCGGCTAGAAGCACCTCTCCGTGGGCAGCCCTATAGAGAACCCCTCAACCCAAATCACTGCCACTCTCGTGTTACTTGTGAACCCTAGATGGTCAAACCACCGCCAACCTCACTAGAGAACCCGTGGAAAACCCTAATTTTGCTCAAGGCCCGCAAACCTCTCTCTTGCCGCCAGCCGCTATCACCCATTTCCATGCTCTCCAAAACCCAAAAATGGAACCACCGCCGTCCCAGGAAGCCGTCCGTACCACCCACCCTCGCCGGAAAGCTCAACTAGTGCCGAATCATAGCGGAGGCGATGCCTCTGTTTTCACTGGAGAGAAAGGCCGGAGGTAGAAGAAGACCCCGGGAGGGCGACATGATCCCATCTTGGTCCTTGGCATCATTGCCGCCTGTCCATCCCGGCCGTCCGCGCCAACCACGCGTCGCCCATCGGGGCGGCTTGTGGCGTGTCTTGTTGAGCCTCACGACCACGTCGCGCAAGATGGACCGTGGGCGGTTGGCCGTTGGCGCATGGGTAGAAACCGGTACGGGTGCCTTTGTGCGATCGGGTAGGCCCGTTACTGTTCACCCATTTTAGAAATTCAGAAAAATCATTAAAAATCCCAGAAAATCCCAAAAATCCCAAAAATACATCTTGTTGATCATCTCGACTCCCTAAGTTCATATTTGACCTCCATTCCATCAAATTCATCTCTAGATAAATTCAAATCCTTCCATTTGGATTTTATGCAATTTACTCCTTTTTAATTAGATTATTTTCCATAGCTTGATTAGATTCAAGCATGGACTTACTGTTATTTTATGTGTTTACATTAGTTTTTGACTTCACCGAAGTTGCAGTTCAAGATCCGGAGCCGGTCACTCAAGTTTACGAGATTGTCGAAATTTTCGATCAGCAAGGCAAGTTACAAGTTTTTGATTATATTGAATCCCATGAAATTTAAATTACTTAATTACCATATTTTCATTATTGTTATTTGTGAAATATTAATTGCTTAAAATAAATATTTAGAATGACATGCTAATTAGTTACTCCTACCACTGATAAATGCCCTATTTGATTTGAGGCCGCATTCACCTTGACAGCATTAGTAACAATTAAAATACTGTATAAATATTCATAGATCATCTCATTCAACATTTTGTACTACTAAGTGACTTGGCCGTTGACCGGTAGAATTTGAAAACTAGTACTAAGGTAAGGGTGTGCTGTGGAAAATCATGATGTAATCTTTGTCCACGACCTTACCTTAGGGAAAACTTGTATTGGGGTAAGGGTGCGCAGTGACAAATCACGATGTGATCTCCGTTCACGACCTTACCCTAGGGTGGAGGCTGGCTTGGAATGGTGGTGGTGGTGCTGTTGAGCACAATAGGAGTTGTGGTCGGTTGCCTCAGGTGAAAAATATAAGGACAAAAATCTTATGCTAAGTAAAAGTGTAGGATCCAAATGGCAACAGAGGGGGGGGGAGTGAATGGTGCCTTTTAAAAATATTCTTAAATAAAATTCAACCCTATCTTTCTCCAGTAGCTAAAGAGCTATGAAGAAGAAGATTGGTTGTTCTTTGAAAACTCGAGAGAACAGAGAAATCTTTAGTTTAAGACCGAGAGGAAAAGGGTCAAAAGCGTGGTCGAAATCCGGAGAGAAGCGAACAACCGCGTGATCTATATCCGAATATATTTGCAATGGTCGAACAACTCATCCGAAAAGCAGAATCACCCGAGAACCGAAAGCGACCAACGAGAATACCGAGACTGCGCTTGTCGACCCGTCCGACAAAGGATGACAGCGGCGACCGACAAAGTATGACCAACAGTGAAGCGGCAGCGATCGAAAGATGAGTCCGGTCGGAACCGTCGTGATCGTAAGCCAATGGCATAGTCGCACGATCAGCGTGGTCGAAGACCGACTCGCACCTATAGCCGATCGCGGTCGCAGACACCTCATGAGACCGTGGGGCACACGACTACGAGATCTCGACCATCAAGCACTCGGAAACCAACGCAAAAGAAAGCGGATGATCTCGTCTTGGTGGTCGAACCGGCCAAACGACGGCAAGTCGAACGTCGTGATTGGACCGATCGGCGAAGCGGTGCTCGGATGCAAATAGAGCGTGGTCGATACTCAATCGGAAAATGACGAGCAAGCGATAAGTACTACTTTTGTCGGGCGGCGACCATGGAGCGTGACAATGGCGATTTGACCACAAAGGAAGTGTTCGAGACCGGTTGAGAAACTTGAGATAAACAAAGCGAAACTTGTATTCTCAAGTCGGACTTCCTTCGACCGGTCTCCTCAAGGCGGTCGACGCTAAAGAAGACATAAAGTCTAAATCGGCAAGGCGAAAGCAGAGCATCGTGAGGCGACGACCGCTAGAGCGATTTTTGAAGAACTTTTGAATTAGAGATCCGAGCACATGAAACTTCAAACTTAGCAAGAACATGATCTCTAGAAGTGAATATACCAAGAAAACCAAAAGTCTTTGTTCCGGCCAAAGAGATTGATGCAGTCGAAAAATAGAACAGAGACTCACTGGTGGCAGACCGAAAGACACAGGGATTTTTCCAAATCAACTTTTGCTCTCAGGAATGAACTGGCCAACTAGCCTTGAGACATATTCTCAGTTCTGAGCAAATCAAATATAAGCCAACTCTCAAAGAAAATACAGAAGGAACTAAGAATGAAGAGATGGCAAATAAATCAATGAAAACATCTCAAGAACGACCTCTCAACCCGGATCACAAACACGGACCCATCTCATAGATAAACTCTAACAAGTGCGGAGAGATGAGTCCTCTCAAATCATAACACGGAGGTTTCGCAACCACTCCCCACAGGAGGACAAGCTCTAGCCCTAGAGCAAACACACACAGATACACTCCCAAGGAAGGGAGGCGGGCGCCTCCAAGGCCTAGCCGACCAACTCAACCCTAACTCTTGCCTCCCCTCTCCATTTTATTGCCTCGCATCCGAGACTAACCCTAATGGATCCATCCATTAGTCCACACTGGGGATAACCCGTAAACCCCACCTAACACCGGGTTTTATCACTCACTTTGCCCGCTAACTCAAATGCTTTGCTGCTATCCTATGAGACCGCACTTTGCCGTTAGCGCCAGCAATTCACTTCTTTTCTCGGTGCTTTACGGAGGGACGGCTTCCTTTGCAGCTTTGGCATTTCTCCAAAATGCCCCTCCGCTGCCTTCCAGGAAGCTTCCTCCACTTGCCTTGTTGTCCAACCGGTCGGACCACCGGCAGACCGTCCTCTTGGCTTTTCACGTCGTTCGGACCTCAACAACTCCTTTGTCTAGTCCCGACCTCCTAAGCCTCACCAAGACCTATCTCCGACCGGCTGCACCAGCTCCGATTCCTCATCAGCCACCTTGAGCTCCAAGTCTTCTTTGGCTTCACCCAGTCGTTCTGGACCTCAACATCTCCCATGTCTAGTCCCGACCACTCCAAGCCTCACTAAGACTTGTCTCCAAGATCATGCAACCGACCGATCGGACCTCAGACTCCTCCGAGTCTAGTCTCGGTCTATTCCACCGCACACGACCGCACCCAACCTCGACCGTGCGGACCTCGGCTCCTCCACGAGCCTAGTCCGGTCCTCCTCGTTGTTGCCCGTCGTGCTCGGCTCTGGCAGTTCAGCTCGGTTCCTCGTCTCCCGGCCGCAACCACCTCACCGACCTCGATCATCTTTCGGCGTCTCCGACCGTCGGACCTCAACACCTCCGTGCCTAGTCCGGTCCTCCCACGCCTCACTATGAAATAGCTCAAGTCCTGCAGACCACACAGACAAGCAAACCATCACATAGCACCGCTCAAACCAACAAAACAGACTACACAACAACTCAGAGCTCACACCTTTTCCTCGGAGAATAGGCGCAACAAGACTGTCAAAATGATGAACCAACAAGTCCACAAGGTCCACGATGCGCAGCACAAACCCATACGACCAAATCCGGTGAAATCGACCACAAAATGAGGTCATACGACCGGTTCAATGACTCAACCGACCACGGTCTTTCGCCGCTAACGTGGTCGATGCTCGAGCGCCTGGCGTGGTCGAGTCACCGACGCTCAATCGTGGTCGAACCTGTTCGCACCACGTACACCAAGTTTCATCGTGGTGAAGTCCTCCGACTTCCCAACATGGTCGTGGCCCGAGTGCCCAATGTGGTCGGCGCTCCCAAGCGCTCAGCGTGGTCGTAAACCACGGCGCCGACTACCGACCACGACCAGCGTGGTCGAAAACCCTAGCGCCGACTTCCGATCACGACCAGCGTGGTCGTAAATGACCACCGAGGCCTCCGACCATGGCCAACGTGGCCGTAGACTCCTGGCGTGGTCATAAACTACTCGGCTAGTACTCGACCGCTCAGCGTGGTCGTATAGCCTTCCGACCATGGTCAAAGTACTCGACGCCGCTCGGTGGCTTCCGATTCCCACCAGCGTGGTCGTGCGCTCCTCGGTGGCTCTCGACCACGGCCAATGTGGTCGTCGCCCTACCGGTGAGTCACGATTTGCGACAACATGGTCGTCGCCGTCCGGTGGCTCCGACCACGGCCAAAGTGGTCGAAGGCGCCTAGCGTGGTCGTAAGCGACCGATAGACTTCCGATCACCGCCATGGCGGTCGACGCATGTTTTCGACCCGACCGACTCCAATGTGGTCGTATAGCTTCGGTTGACTTCAGACCATGGCCAAAACAGTCGTACTCCCTTTTGGTGCCCTTCGACCACGCCCAAAGTGGTCCTATACGCCTTAAAGTGGTCTGCCGAGCATTTCTCAAAACTTGCGACTTTGCAAAGATAGTTCAAACCTCAAAAATCAAACTCAATCTTTCTAGATCAAGAGTCAATTACTCATCACAACCATGGGGTGACCTCCACATGGTCTCACAAAAAGACACAGTGATCGCTCAACCATAGGAGTTGACTTGTCAACACTAGTTTAGTAGCTGCTCAACTCGATTGAAACTCTACAGGATGCGAGATGACAGGATACCGGGGAGTTAGGTATGCTGCGGGTAGCTAACAATGGTAGTGATCACTTAAAATGGCAAGTGGAAGTTAGGTTTAGTCTTTTTGCCCGTGACTAAGTGATCCTATCGGGTAGAGCCTACATAAAGATTTGAGTAGTGAAACGACCTGGCTTTCTTAACTCAGTCATAAGGGTTAAGAAATCATGTGGGTAAAGCTGAGCAACTCTGCAGAATGAAACTAATGGTATTCGAATACGTCGTGCTTTCGGTTAATGAAGCTGTGTTAAGTGGGTGATTCCAGCAACGAGGCATAAGTAGAGTTTATGATGTTGTTAATTTGGGTAATTGTGAACTTTCCCTGATAACAGAAAACCCCTGATCTTAAGGAAAAATATTTTAACTTTATTTGTTTGCAAATAAAACTGCATCCACTCAATGTAATAAAACCAGTATATTCCCATCCTTGAATATCCTTGCAAGTAGTAAGTTAGGATTACCCTTGTGACTTGCTAGGTACGGTGGTACTCATGACTTGCTAAACAATTAACATAAGACCCGAAAAGTCAGGAAGTCCCAGTTGAAGACGAGATTCCCGAAGAGCCCTTCTTCGTAGAGGGTGATTGGTCTTAGGTCTCAGCCGCGCTCGGGCCGCTTGGGAGTTTTTGTGATGTATCCTAGCGTTTGGGCTTATGCGCCCGCTGTGTAAAACATGTTGTTAAACCCTATGTTTGTAATAAAAGCTGGCTCTTTTGTTGTAAGTATGTGTTGTTGTGGTGCGCACTCTGGTACAGCTCTCTGCGACTGTTCAGTCTTTGAGAGACCATGTGAGGGTCATCCCATTGTGAGTGATGAGTAATTGACATCGTTTCTCAAAATTCGAGTTTGAGTCGGTTTGTTCGGACCCAGACGTTCCATGGTGCAACGGGCTCGGTCGGACTTTGGTCAACCTTAGTTGTATGGGTTAGGATGTATATTCTATTGATGCAACAGGTTTGATCTTGTTTATGCTATTCTGCGTTCATGTATCGGCGGTGCTATGTGGCGTGTTTTCTTGTACGTGTCTGCGGGACATCGAGGCGAGTCGTGGCGAGACACGGTGGACGGACTAGGCGCGGTGGCGCGAGGTCGAACGGTCATGATGTGTCGAAGGCGGCGTGGACTCGGCGTGGTTGCAAGGCGTGCGAGGCAAGGGCGGAAGCTTCCGGAAGGTGCGGGAGGGGCGAAACAGAATTTCGCAAGGCGCACTGGCGGAGGCGGCTCCGTTAGGGTTTAACCGGCGTAACGGGTTGGAGACCCGTTAGCCAAGGGCTATAAATAGAGGTGAGGGGCTGCATACCCCTTAGGACACATAACATAGTTTTAGAGTTTATTCATCCCTTTGTGTGTGTTGTGTTCCTCCCAAGAAGCATGTGAGACTCTTGGTGTTCTTGAGGATTGAGAGGGAGAGGATGGATTGAAAAACTTGTAATCAATCTTTCTTGTTTTAATGTCCATACGTATTGGGACTCCCTTTTTGGGTTGGAATGAAATCTGAAATATGAGAAGGATCTTGGCTGTACTGCTCCTGCTTCTTTTCTTTGTCTCTCTTGTGTTGTGATTTGGTTGTTCATCTCTGTTCTACTCCTCTGGATGATCCGATTTTCTTTTAGTTTTCTCCTGATTTGGTGTTTGTTCTCTGTTTCTATCATCTGTTCATTTGACCAAAAGAGGACAGCAAACACTTGATCATCTCATTATTGTCTCGGCGAAGAGATGATTTCCTGTGTAGTTTCCTGATATGAGACCTCTTCTTGTTGAAGATCAATAGTCTCATTCTCCTTCAGCCTCTTGGTTTGTTTTACTCTTTGTGATTGGTTTGTCTTGCTTTGTGTGTTTCTCTGCAGATTTGATCCTTTATTCATTTTCTTGCTTTACGGGATGGTGCGCCTCATTGGTTAAAATTTTGTTAAAGCTTCATGAGAAGCCCAACAACTTTGTTCTTGGATTGCTTTTCTTTCGTGATTTTCGGTCCTTTAAAAATCTTTGATTGCAGTTCCTTTCTTTCGGTCTCCTCTCTTTGTGATCTTTTCTTTTTCTTGGTTGCTTCTCAGTTTTGCTGTTTTCTCTTTTAGCTTTCTTTTTTGACACTTAGGTCTTCTTTGGTTGCTCCTTTACGCTATCCGAGTGGTGTTTCTCTTACATTCTCTGTTCTCGGCAAATCGGTATTTTCGATCGTGCTACTTACGGTGCTTAGCATTTCTTGAATTTCTTTGGCTTCAAAGGTATGCACTAATTTTTCTCAAATCTTCTCTCGAGGAGTCACTCCACGGATGAATCATTTTCTTTTATTCTTTCACGATCTTTGACCATTTTGCATGCGGATCAAGCGGCAATATTTTCAAATTGAAATTTTCTTGACTACTCTCGATTTATGCTGAATTTTTCGATGTCGCATCGTTCAAATTTCAGCAAGATTAATTTTAATTTTACGTGAGGTGCTTTGATTTGCATTGTTTTGAAAAACAGTCGAATTCTCGGGCGATTTTAAAAGAGAGCGACATTCACCCCCTCCGTCGCCATTTCGGTCCTACAATTGGTATCGAGCGGTTAGCTCTTCCTCATAGATCTTAACCGGTCTCAAGAGCCATGGCGACGGACAAGTACTCGACCAAGCCCCGATCTTGATGGGATGGACTATCCCTTACGGAAGAGTCGGATGGAGACCTACATCCGAGGCTCGGGGCTACGCCATCGGCGAAAGGTCATGGTTCGGTTTGTTGTTACGGCGATGAGGGCGTCAATGTTGGAAACATGGTCGACGTTGAGGCAAACGCTAAGGCAAGGAACATCATAACCCGGGGCACTCGAGTCGTAGTGAGTTTGTTGCATATCTCATCTTCCGTCTGCGTTCGATATTTGGGCGACCCTCAACGCTTACCATGAGGGCACCACCCAAATAAAAGCGTGCGACAGGACCGTTCAAGCGAGATTACAACAAGTTTGAAATGCTCGCTGGCGAGTCCCTTGATGAGTGTTTTGCGCATTTTCACAAGATCTTGAGCAACCTCCGAACGGTCGGTCTCACGTACCCCGACTCGGACAACGCTCGTCAGATGCTCACTGCACTGCACGCGTGTTTGGGAAATGAAAGTGACCACCATCAAAGACACGACAGACCTCTCGACCCTGACTCTTGACGCGCTGTACTCGCGCCTCAAGACTCACGAGATTAGCGTTGTCTCGTCGAGGTCGAAGTCACGATCGATGGCCTTGGTCACCGATCCGTTTCTTCTTGGGCGTCTCTTCCGATTCGATTTGCGGTTTCTCCTTGCTGCTCTCGTGGCGTGGCGATGATCGGTTAGAGCGACTTGCGGATGATCGATTGGCTCTCCTTGCTCGGAAATTTTCTCATGCCTACAAGAGAAGGAGGGACGGAAAAGAGGAGGACCCGTGATTTGCTTGAGTGTGGTGGCCCCAACCACATCCGAGCAAACCGCCCCAAGGCGGGAAGGGCAAAAGCGACTACGGCGGTTCGGGCAAGAACGACTACACCGACAAGAACCGCAACACGAAGCCTTCAGCACCTGTCCAAGGCAAGAAGAAGTTCCGCAACTTTGGGAAGGCTAAGAAGCTCTTCCACCGTGTCCTCACCGCCTTCGACGAACTCGACCTCAGTGAGGTGGAGGGATGGAACGACGACGACGGGACGGGGGACCAAGAGCCCAAGGATGGCGGCGACGACTTCTCCGGCATGAGCTTCATGGCCCTCGAGGCTTAACCGGCGACAACGAGCTGTACTCCGACTGGACGACGGTATGCCCCACCTACGACCAGCTCAATCATGCTTTTCTTAAGCTAGGTGGTTTTCATGCTAGAGCTAAGGCTAGGTGTCTTGAGTTAGAGAAGGAAGTAGATAGACTATCACGGAGCTTACTTCACTTACATCTGCTCCCTCCCGTGATGATTGTGATACATGCTGCGCTCTGTTGGGTGACATGGAGAAACTAAGGACCTCGCATGATAATGTGTCCTCCGAGCTTGATATTGTTAAGGTGGAGAACATTAGTCTTCTTGCTAAGCTTGAGATGAGTAGGATAGTTCCTGTTTCATCTTCTACTGTTGAGACTATTTCTTGCACCTCATGTGAGGATAAGGATAATGCTTTTAGAGGTCTTTATACATTGCTTCTCGATCTGCCCGAGACTTGTGAAAGTTGTAACAATTTGAAGATGAACCTAAAACGGGCAGACCATAAAATTGCAGAATTACAAGCTTTTCTTCTTGAGCCTATTGCGTCATGTGTAAATTGTCCCAAGCTTCTTCTTGAACTTGAATCTGTCTCCAAAGCAGTTTCAAGAATTTGTTGATGATAATAAGAAAATGGCTCAGTATGCTTCTAAGGACCCTGTTAGCTCACCATGCAAAAATTGTGATAAACTAAAATCAAACTTGATTGCATTGGATGAAAAATGTGTGAAGCTAACTAAGGACCTTCTAGAAAAATCACGTCCTGCTTGTGCCTTACATCTTTGAAGTGTTGGAAAAGGATAAGGACATGATAGAGACGTTTAGGAAGAGTTACGAAGACCAAATGGCTAGGATTAGGACTGCCCCCTGTGTGTCCTGTGAAGCCCTCAAGGTTGAGGCGGTCGTGCATAAGGATAGATATGCACGTGCTATTCGCTCTTCTGCTATTGGTTCTTCTCCTTCCTCTCCTCCTGCTGTCTCTTCTTCTTCTCCTTGCTCTTCTTGCATCTCTCTCTTTCGGGAGTGTCAGTACCTTATGAACACTCTCGAGAAATTGTAGGAGGCAAGAAGAAACTTAATCTTATTCTAGACCAACCAAAGATTTGCAAGTTCAAACAGGGTCTAGGATATGATCTCCGTGAGGATGCGAGAAACATCCACCATCGTGCTCGGACCCGTGGCAGCAGGTGTGATTGAGGTCAAGCCAAGAACAAGAAAGTTCAATTTAAATCGGCGGGCCTTGTCCAAGGGATTACGACGACAAGGTGATTTCACTGCACTTGACCCCTCGAAGGCGAAGTATCATTGCACATTCTGTCAGAAGGATGGGCATTTATTTGACCATTGCTTCAAGCGCCCGGATCGCGAAGAGACCGTGTTGAGTCTCTTAGGCGTATTCGTGGTCGCCCGGACCTTAAGTGCACCCAAGACCAACACGAGGTCTAGGTTTGCTACTGTTGGTAGCTTTGGGCAGCACCGAGGACTTGGTTTCTCTGAGTCTTCTGTTTTTCGTCCTCGTGCTCCCTCTGGTCATGACTTCCGCCGTCTTGAGGGTAGATCTCGTTTTTCCAATCGAGATAGTTATCCGCGGCGAGATCAGCATGTTGCCGGTGCTTGACTCGCTCTCCGTGGCGATCGGATCCAAAGAATGACTTCAAGTCATTCACGAGACCCTCCGCTTCTTTGAGCGACGGAGGCGAGGGTAGTTAGAGGTCGATCGTGTGTGACTACTTCTTACGCTCGACGTGTGACTCAAGATTGGGTTCCAAAATCTATTTTGATTTATCCCGATCGAGACTTTGCTCTCTTGTTGACTCAGCTCGCGGGCGGGGAAGGAAAGGTTTGGCTCAGACTCGGGTGTTCACGACACATGACCGGAGATTCTCGTTGGTTTTCTTCCCTAGCCCGAGCTTCAGGTGATGAGACTATCACCTTTGGAGACTCTTCGTGCGGCGCGTCATCGCCAAAGGTCTTGTCGCGTTAATGACTCATTTGTTTTAAAAGATGTTGCCTTGGTGAGTAAAGCGCATTACAAGTTTTAAGAAAATGCACGCAAAATTGTTGATTCTTGGTGTCCGGTTTCGGGATTTCTCGTTATGGGAGGATCTTCGTGCTGATTTTATTGAGTCTTGGTGATCCTCTCCGGTGTTTGGTTGCTTCGAGTCCGCGACCTTTCCTTCGGCATAGGAGACTTGATCATATTGGATTTGACCATTTGACTCGAGTTAGCGGCCACGATCTCATTCGTGGTGCGCGAAACTCAAGATGGTCAAAGATCTTGTTTGCGCTCCATGCCAAGACGCGGCAAGATGGTTGCCGCTTCTCATCCTCCGGTCCACAGTTACTATGACCGATGCAGGACATTGCTCCATATGGATACGGTTGGACCGGCTCGAGTGCGATCGGCGGGAGGGAAGTGGTATGTTCTTGTCGTAGTCGATGACTTCTCGAGGTATTCTTGGGTATTTTCTTGGCCTCGAAGGATGAGGCGTTTACACATTTTCGAGGTCTTTTCGGTGAGGCTTTCGTTGAGCTTCCGGTGCCTTACGAGCGATCCGCGATGACAATGGCACGGAGTTCAAGAATTTCTACCGAGAGGTTACGTGTTGAGGCAGTGTAGAGCACCGTTCTCTTCTCCGCACGTCCCCAGCGAGAATGGCGTCGTGGAGAGGAAGAACCGTACCTTGGTCGAGATGGCGGGGCGATGCTCGATGAATACTCTACACCGCGGAAGTTTTGGGTGAGGCTATAGCTACCACGTGCCATGTCTCAAATCGAGTTTTCTCGGGGCACACTTGCACCGCACTTCTTATGAGTCGAGATATGGGCGAAGACCAACGTCTCTCATTTTCGTGTGTTTGGTTGCAAGTGCTTTATCTTGAAGTCCGGGAACCTAGACAAGTTCGAGTCACGTTCTTGATGGGATCTTTCTAGGCTACTCGACTTCTTGGCGGGCTTATAGGTGCAGGCTGCGAGTCTAGTAAAATGGTAGAGACACGTGAGGTGACTTTCGATGAGGCCGGTCCGAGGACTAGGCCCGATATCTCGAGTTCTTGAGCGATCCGAGACCATCTTTGTGGATGATGAGGATGATGGAGATGAGGTTGTCTATCCGATCCAGTCCCTCATCCACCCCTTGAGGTGCCTTCTTCCACCGCACCTCGAGGTGATCGACCCTTACCTTACGCTTCTTACGGAGCTAGTGGCTCTGTTCCTACCCGTCAGTAACGAGGTGAGGCCACTTCTTCATCTCATCCGGGACCTCCAAGACATATCCAAAATCTCATCCTTACGAGCGGATGATTGGAGACCTCTTTGAGCGAGTCACACGCTCCAAGTGCGGCGTGTCACTTTTCTGTCTCCACTCGCCTTCGTATCCTTTGAGCCCAAAGGCGTTTGTCATGCTTTATCGGCGAGTCTTGGGTCAATGCCATGCATGAGGAGCTAGAGAGTTTCGAGAGAAACAAGGTGCGGGCGCTTGTTGAGCCCCTCGAGATCATAATATCATTGGGACCAAGTGGGTGTTCAAGAACAAGCAAAGTGAGGATGGGGTAGTCATTGAAACAAGGCTAGGCGGTTGCTCGGGAGTACTCCCGGGTTGAGGTCTAGACTTGAGGAGACCTTTGCCCTGTAGCGGACTTGAGGCCATTAGAATTCTACTTGCCTTTGCAGCTTCTAAGGGTTTCAAGCTCTACGGATGGATGTCAAGAGTGCCTTTCTCAATGGTTTTATTGAGGAAGAAGTCTATGTGAGACAGCCTCCAGGTTTCGAGAACCCCAAATACCCTAGTCATGTCTACAAGCTTTCCAAAGCGTTGCATGGACTTAAGCAGGCTCCTAGAGCTTGGTATGAGAGGCTTAAGTCCTATCTTTTGTGGCATGATTTCGAGATGGGTAAAGTTGACAAGACCTTGTTCATTCGCCGGCTTGGCAATGACCTTCCGTCGCCTAAATTTATGTCGATGACATTATCTTTGGCGGCTCTTCTCATGCTCTAGTTTCACAGTTCTCGGATGTCATGAGCACCGAGTTTGAGATGAGCATGATGGGTGAGTTGACTTTCTTCCTTGGCTTCCAAATCAAGCAGACTCGGGAGGGTACCTTCTTGCATCAAGGCAAGTACACCCGTGATCTCCTGAGACGTTTCGACATGAGTGATGGAAAGTCGGTGTCGACTCCAATGGCTTCTACAGCCACACTTGACCCAGATGAGGACGGCGAGCCAGTTGATCAAAAGGAGTTCAGAAGTATGATTGGCTCTCTCTTGTACCTCACTGCCTCGAGACCGGACATACACTTTTCCGTATGTCTTTGTGCTCGGTTTCAGGCTTCTCCTCGCATATCTCACCGCCAGGCGGTGAAACGCATCTTCGGTACCTTGAGCTACCATTGACTATGGTATCGGTACTCTTCCTCCTCTGTCTATCTCTTAGAGCCTTCTCGGATGCGAGACTTTGCCGGTGTAGGATAGATAGGAAGAGCACTTCGCACTGCCGGTTCATTGGCACTTCTCTTGTTTCTTGGTCCTCGAGGAAGCGATCCGGTGTTGCACGATCCACCGCAGAGGCCGAGTGCGTTCTGCTGACCGATTCTTTGTAGCAGTGCTGGATGGTCTCGACTCTGCGGGATTTTGGGTTAGCTATCGGCCGTGTTCCGCTCTTTTGCGATAACACGTGCGCAATTAGCATTGCCAAGAACCCAAGTGCAACATTCTCGGACCAAGCATATTGATATCGATATCATTTTCTTGAGACCATGTAGAGAAGGGTGACATCGTGCTCCAGTTTGTGGAGAGTGACCACCAGTTGGCTGATATCTTCACCAAGCCTTTGGATAGTTCTAGGTTTTCAGCTCTGCGGGGAGAGCTTGGGGTGGTTGTCCTTATGGACTGTTGTGAGGGGGAGCTTTGGGCTTTATTGCTTTATCATATTATTTATGCTTCTGTCTCCCTTACTATTGCATCGCATCTACGGGTGCATTGAGTTTTAGTCCTTCTAGCATAGATTAGAGTGTATTTCTTGCTGAGTTGCTTAGACTTCTTGCTCTTATCTTATGCTTTCGGGATATTGTTTCTTATTTCACTAGGTTGAGCTCACTCACTTCTTTTAGGTTCTAGCGAGGTTGGGCCACCCTCGGGTGATGTGGTATGTGTTTGCTCTCTAGTGTGTGTTTTTCTCGACAGCTGTTGTTCTGGAGTCATATGGGGTAGATGAGAGTCAGTTTGAGCCATAGATTTCTCTATATCTTATCTATGCTTTAAGGACTGCATGTTTTCTTGATATATTTGCCAGCTTCTCGTTTTTTATTGCTTTGGTTCAGGGGGAGTTCATTGGGAACTTCTAGATTTTAATGATGACATAACTCAACTTAAACTAAAAGTTGTATCTCAAGTTCAGGGGGAGCTGGATTTTCTTCATTTAATTTGTAACATAACTTAATGGAGCCTTGATTATTATCCTTTCATGACATATTTTCATTATATTATATCTTGCCATGATTTATGCTCCATTGCTAATTTGATCATGACTTTATATGTGTAGTCAAGTCTTTGCCATGATAGGTTAATTAAAATGCTAAATTTTGACCTAATTCATGTCTTGTTCATATTTGAGACTAGTCAGCTTTGTGTTATCTTTTTATGGTTCTTGCCATGTCAAATAGGCTGAGTTGAGTCTTGAATCTTAGTTGAGCAATAGATTGAGCTATACAATTTCTTGATGACACATAAGTTAGTACAATCTATTAAAAGCAAAAAGATCTCGTTTGTGCGAAAAAACTGATCTCACCAATTCCTTCTCATGAGACTGCTTGCCATTGCACAAGGCATGAACTCAGGGGAGTTTTGGATGACCAAGATCATTTCCTTAAGCTTCTCGCTTGGAATGATCGCATAAGGCTTGAGGTCTAGCACATGGCTGAATAAAAAGATGGTTGAAAACAACCATGTGATCTCAAAAGAAAAATGTCAAATGTGCTCAATTGCTAAAAATATTCAATGTACTCCAACAATTGTATCATTCTTGAACAAATAGCACTCTAGTTTGCTCAACACTAGCTTCTTGATTCCATTTAGCTTATTGATATGGCTTGCATCATTTGTGGATATCATTAGCTAGACTAAAATCATATTTGACTTGACTTGCTAAGCACTTCAATTAAAATTCAGATTATACCTTATGTTGCTTAGCTTCTCTTTACATACTTAGTCATGATCTTTATAGTATATTTGTATGTTATGGCTTGATGTAATGCATGATGGTCATTTTGGATAATTCTCATGGCTCTACATATTTAAAAATGATCAAATCAGCCTTTCATCCATTTTCATGACTTTTTCTCCTTCCTTCCTTCTTGATGGGTTTATTGTCAAAAAGTGGGAGAATAGTGGTAGAAAAAGCCACTTGGGAGCTTTGAAGAAAAATTGTTCTTTCTTTTTGCTCATACATCGACATGGTCATTAGCTTCACTCTTTACTTATGGACCATGTTAGACTCTTCAAACTCAACTTTGTGTTTTTTGGGTGTTTGTCAATATACTCATCAAGGGGGAGATTGAGAGACCATGTGAGGGTCATCCCATTGTGAGTGATGAGTAATTGACATCGTTTCTCAAAAGTCGAGTTTGAGTCGGTTTGTTCGGACCCAGACGTTCCATGGTGCAACGGGCTCGGTCGGACTTTGGTCAAACTTAGTCGTATGGGTTAGGATGTATATTCTATTGATGCGACAGGTTTGATCTTGTTTATGCTATTTACGCGTTCATGTATCGGCGGTGCTATGTGGCGTGTTTTCTTGTCGTGTGTCTGCGGGACATCGAGGCGAGTCGTGGCGAGACACGGTGGACGGACTAGGCGCGGTGGGCCGAGGTCGAACGGTCATGATGTGTCGAAGGCGGCGTGGACTCGGCGTGGTTGCAAGGCGTGCGAGGCAAGGAGCGGAAGCTTCCGGAAGGTGCGGGAGGGGCGAAACAGAATTTCGCAAGGCCGCACAAGCGGAGGCGGCTCCGTTAGGGTTTAGCCGCGTAACGGGTTGAAGACCCGTTAGCCAAGGGCTATAAATAGAGGTGAGGGGCTGCATACCCCTTAGGACACATAACATAGTTTTAGAGTTTATTCATCCCTTTGTGTGTGTTGTGTTCCTCCCAAGAAGCATGTGAGGCTCTTGGTGTTCTTGAGGATTGAGAGGGAGAGGATGGATTGAAAAACTTGTAATCAATCTTTCTTGTTTTAATGTCCATACGTATGGGGACTCCCTTTTTGGGTTGGAATGAAATCTGAAATATGAGAAGGATCTTGGCTGGACTGCTCCTGCTTCTTTTCTTTGTCTCTCTTGTGTTGTGATTTGGTTGTTCATCTCTGTTCTACTCCTCTGGATGATCCGATTTTCTTTTAGTTTTCTCCTGATTTGGTGTTTGTTCTCTGTTTCTATCATCATTCATTTGACTAAAGAGGACAGAAACACTTGATCATCTCATTATTGTCTCGGCGAAGAGATGATTTCCTGCGTAGTTTCCTGATATGAGACCTCTTCTTGTTGAAGATCAATAGTCTCATTCTCCCTTCAGCCTCTTGGTTTCTTTTTACTCTTCTTGTGATTGGTTTGTCTTGCTTTGTGTGTTTCTCTGCAGATTTGATCCTTTATTCATTTTCTTGCTTTACGGGATGGTGCGCCTCATTGGTTAAAATTTTGTTAAAGCTTCATGAGAAGCCCAGCAACTTTTGTTCTTCTGGATTGCTTTTCTTTGCAGCAGTTTTCAGTCCCTTTAAAAATCTTTGACTGCAGTTCCTTTCTTCTGGTCTCCTCTCTTTGTGATCTTTTCTTTTCTTGGTTGCTTCTCGGTTTTGTTGTTTTCTCTTTTAGCTTTCTTTTCAAAGACACTTAGGTCTTCTTTGGTTGCTCCTTTCGCTATGCCGAGTGGTGTTTCTCTTACATTCTCTGTTCTCGGCAAATCAGTATTTTCGATCATGCTAGTTACGGTGCTTAGCATTTCTTGAATTTCTTTGGCTTCAGGTATGCACTAATTTTTGTCAAATCTTCTCTCACGAGTCACTCCACGGATGAATCATTTTCTTTTATTCTTTTCTGATCTTTGACTATTTTGCATGCGATCAAGCGGCAATATTTTCAATTGAAATTTTCTTGACTACTCTCGATTTATGCTGAATTTTTAGTGTCGCATGCGTTCCAAATTTCAGCAAGATTAATTTTAATTTTCTGTGAGGTGCTTTGATTTGCATTGTTTTGAAAAACAGCGTCGAATTCTCGGGGGCGATTTTAAAAAGAGAGCGACATTCACCCCCCCTCTGTCGCCATTTCGGTCCTACAGTCTTGGATGGTTGCGGGGAACAGTAGCGCCTTCAGAAATAGGGGCGTTACAGAGCTACCAATACGGCAAGATGTTCTGATGTTTTGCGCTCTTCCCTTGAGAAGCATTGCAACTTCAAATATCCATATTTGTATCGGCCTGGTACTTATGGCAATGACTTGAGTTCCTTGATTCCTTCTGTTGGAAATATGGGCAATATTTTAATTATAAATTTAACTAGGAGATAAATATCACAAATAATTAATGGCGCATAAATCAGTGCTAACAGCAGGCTACTCATTTTATTTTAGAAAATACACAAGTAAAAACAGTATCAAAGTCGATCTAATATGCGAACAACTTACTGTTGGGTTTGATGAAGAACAAGAAGCTATGCAGGCTCGAGGTAGTGCGGGACGTAGATGAAGCAGAGCAGGAGCGATCGCGTAAATGCGCTGCCCAGAAACCTTATTGCCGCCTCATATAGGTTATTTCTGTGACAATGGTTCGGAGATCCCGCTCTCCTCTCTTATCGGTGCAAATCGAGAAGAAAGGTCAACAACGTTCGGTCGCTCAACACTTAGTACGAATTCACCAGAGAGAAAGAAAATAATGGGAGAAAGAAATGGAGGACTTCAGCAACCAAGCCTGGACGTCTCCGGGCCTTTTATAGACACTAATTACTTTTTAGTAACTGACGCCATTATTCACTAGTTAAAGAAGAGAGATGATGCATAGTTTGACAAAAAATAAGGTAGATTTGGTCTACCTAGTGGCGTGCCATGTCATGCGAAAATACGCGAATACGCGTACGCGCATGTGTGTGTGAGTAGCCAAAGTCATTGTGCCATCACTATCCATATTTAAGGAGTAGCGGGAACTCCACCTTATAAATTGGTCTCCTCCATCTTGTCTTAGCAATTGGTACTAAACTATGCATGCTTTGAAATTAAAAAAATAGGCCCTACTCATATGAACCTATTTCTAACACCTTCACCCATCCATCTTATTAGATTGGACATGGCATACTGGTGGTTTTCCAAAGTTCCCAAGTGGATTGGTGAGCTCCACAAGCTCCACAGCTTGAAACTTGCAGTCAAGGAGGTGTCAAAGGATGATGTTGATCTCCTTGTACAATTGCCTTCCCTTTACAAAACAAAAATGTGAAATAGGATATAATAAGCAATGTTTGTCTGTATCAAAAATGAGAGAGACGCATAAAGATTTGTTTAAAAAAGCTACGTGGATACCCTCACGAAAGAATAGTAAGGTTCCTACCCTCCTATACTTGTGAACAATTTTTATTATTTAACCCCTTTTCAATTTTTTTATTGATAATCTCTCATCAACTTTATTTCCATCTAACGATTTTAGGCACGCCATCATCAGTGGCACAACAAACATACCGTCACACTATGAGATAATTCAAATAATTAGCCAAAAAATGGCCTGTTTGGGGTGGCAAAACAAACATCTTCCGTGAGAGAGAGGTAGAAGATTCGAGAAGCAGGTGTACATAACCACTTTGCTTTTGTGGTGAGAATGGTAGGTGTAGAGACGCAAGTAATACTTGCTTGTTGATAAGATTAAGTTTTTTTTTGTGGGAGGACGCTAACTTTTTTAAAAATGTTGCAGAATGCCAGTAGTATTTTAACTTCCATGCAGACTTGCAACCAAATTGATATTGGTAATGTCTATTTTTAAGTGCGCCTTCTGTTGCATAAGGGTGTAACGCCCCCGCTTCCAGGGGCGCGTACGGACACAGCAATCTGCAACTATTCACGTATGAACAGTTATGGAGTGTCGCGCAAGAGTATACCATTGCATGTTTACAACCAAATTCAGCATATATTTCACATATGGATTACCATCCAGTTTTTAACAGCGGGGCGTGCAAGCCCAAAGTATAATTACATCACAAAAGCTCCAAGATACGCTTGAACGCGACGAAGACCTAAACCCACGGGTCCTCATCGAAGAAGAGATCCTCTGGGACTTCCTCAACAGGGAGACCTTCACCTTCGTCTTGGTCCTTTAAAGAGGGGATTTAGCAAGCCGTGAGCCAACAACCAGCTCAGCAAATCACAAAGGAACCCTACCTTACTACTTGCACGGATCACAAAGAGAGGGAGTATACTTGGTTTATTAACTTTGAGTGGATGCAGTTTTGTTTGTAAACTTTTTTGTAAAACTTGCCGACAAAACTACTCCTTAGCCAATAGGGGTTTTCATGAAGAGTTAATTAACTAACTAATCAGATTAAAATATTTACAAAACTACTTAAGCTTTGCAGCTGGGATCACCCAAGTGGCACGGCTCCATTGACCGGAAGCACGGCGTATTCGAATACCATTTACTTGACTCTGCAGAGTTTGCTCAGCTTTACCCACACGATTCCTTAACTCACGCGACAGAGCTAAGAAAGCCAGGTCGTTTCACTGCTCAATTCTTTATATAGGCTCTACCCGGTAGAATTCACTCGGGTCTGGCACATGAAAACTTCTGTCCGCTTCGAGTGAACTCTACCGTTATTAGGTATCCGCAGCACGGCATACCTAATCTAACCACTCAACCTCCAGACATCTCAACACCTGTAGAGTTTCAATCGAGTTGAGCAGCTACTAAACCAGTGTTGACAAGTCAACTCCTGTGGTTGAGCGGTCACTGTGACATTTGCTCAGCGTAAGGGTTTCAGTCCTTATATTTTCAAATGGCCCGCAACCTCGCCAGGTCCGCGGCCACAACCTAGGTTAAGCGGTGGGCGCTGACCGACTCGCGGTTCCCCACAACACCCTTACCCTAACTTCAACCTTAGGGTAAGAGATGGGCGAAGACCGACTCGCGTCTCTTCCCCAACACCCTTACCCTACCTTGTGCACGTCGGCACTCTCCGCTCTAGGGCACGGTGTCCCACACCACCCTACCCTAGAGTCGGGTTTTCCAAATTCTATTGGCCCGCAGCCACAGCCTTATTAGTGTGAGACTTTGCGTGATAATAATAACCTATAGTTATCTAGGTTATCAAGTAATTAGTTCTAGGGTTTCGATGGCATGGCTACAAGTTTAACATGGCATTTGACGGTGGTAGGTTTAGCTACATAACATGTCGTTCTAAACATTTTATTTTACTTTTAACTAGCATTTCACAACTAGCATAATGCAAATAATATAATATCATAATTAACAACATGGGATACAATATGATCAAAGGTATTGCGACTTGCCGTAAATCTGGACGATGTCGGCTAGCTCGAACGTAGAAGCTCCTGGATCCTGAGATTGCACCTGAACCTCCGGGATCTCCGAAACTAGCGTAAACACATAAAATAATTAATTCCAGCTTGAGACTAATCAAGCGAGGGAAAATAAACTATTAAAAAGGCGTAAAATGCATAAAATAACTAATTGGTGAATTTTTAGAATTTTTCTGGGATGAAATTGGAAAAAAAAAGAGGTTACAAATGGGTCCAGGACATTATTTGGAGCAAAGTGGTGAAATTTGGGAATTTTTGAGATTTTCTGTGATTTTCTAGGATTTATTTGGATTTTCTGGATTTTTGGAAATTAATAAATCTCTGAAAATTCGGTGAACGATCTTGGGCCGCCCACAGCAAGATCTTGAGGCAACCTTTGTCGGCGTGCATGCTGGTCAAGGCAGTAGCGACCCATCTGTAATGACCACGGCCCAGTGCGCGCTCCTCCCACGGATGGTCGACGCGTAACCAGCGCTCGGTGGAGATGGCGGGAGCGGCGGCCGGATGGATCGGGTTAAGTGGGATCGGATGGTAGCGAGGAGGCGGCGAATCGGGCGGATGCGGAGGGCGGTGTTTATGAAGATCGGACGGCTGAGAGGGATTGCCATCCGACGCACGAGTTTAAAAGGTACGGAGGGGAGTGGTCGGCAGGGATGGAGCCACGTCGGTCGTCGTCTTCCTCTCACCGACGCGCGCGGCAGAGAGGTAGAGATCGGGGGTAGCTCCGCTCTCCGGCGACGGCGAGGTCTCCGGCGGCCAGGGAGGGCACCACCGGGTAGGTCTCGACGTAAGCAACCCATTTTGAGGCTTTGGAAGGCCGGAGGATCAACGAGGAGGGTGGGGAGCAGAGGGAAAGAATCGGCTTCCCGGCGGTGGAGGGGAAATGCCGCCGGCGATCAAGCCAAATCGGTGGCTGTTTCACGATCAGTGGGTTATGGGGTTCACGTTGGCGGCGGTGGTTGAAGCTCGGAGGTCCCCGGGAGAGCTGGCCACGGAGAGGGTAGTTCGGCCGGCGGTGAGCTACGGTGCCGGAGTTCCACAGGCGATCACCTGGCCAGAGGAGTGCACCCCTGAGATCAGGGGGTAGCAAGGATGCTCTGAAAGCAAGGAATTGGAAAGTGAGGAGAGAGAGGAGATCGGCTCACGGGGTCGCGGTGCAGGTGGAGAGAGAGGCAGAGCTGGAGGCGATGAGCCTTCAATCGGCTGCTCCAAAGGGTGCTTGAGAGTGAGAGGGAGCAAGGGAGAGTACTGGGGAGGCTTGGGGAGCATGGGTGTGCGAGGGAGCCCGGGGGGGTTTATGCCTCGGCGGGGAGCGAGGGAACCCGAGGGGAGGGGGCATGGGCGCGGCGCCAGTGGTCAACAGAAGGACAGGGCCAGCTGGGGCGTCGTCTCCGCGCAATGGGCTGGCCCTGAGCGGCAGTAAAGACGGCACACGGCCGCGAGAGCAGGTGAGCGGCGGCATGGACGGGTGCGGGCGTGCGGGAGAAGGGAAGGGAAGAGAGGGGCTGGCAAATGGGGACCAAGGGGAGGCAGCGGCGATGCGTGGCGTGGGATGGTCTTGGCGGACCGAGGGCGGTGGGGGCGCTTGTTGTCCGGCCGGGCGCGGCGGGCTGAGGAGGCGGGCGGGAGCATCGCAGCGCGAGGGAGAAGGCGGGGAGGGGCAAAGGCGCCAACGGAGGGAGGGAGCGTGGGGCGGCGCCAAGGGAGAGGGAAAGCGGAAAGGGAGGGAGCGGGCGTCCGTGAGAGGGAGGCGGGAAGAGGGAAAAAGGCGCCAACGGGGAAGGGGAAAGCGATTTTCGACCGGGAGTTTCCGAATTGGGAAAGTTTGCAAAAATTCACCAAAAAAATCAGGAAAAAACCAGGAAAAATTTGGTTTGAAATTTTGGGGTCTTTCAACCTACCCCCTTAAAAGAATCTCGAGCCCGAGATTAACTTGGTCCAGGGAGCAAGTTGCGGAAATCTCGCTGCAAATCCGATTCTCTTTCTCAAGTGGCCTCGTCTGGCGTGTGATTCTTCCACTGCACTCTGCAAAATCTGACATTCTTGTTCCGGAGCTGCCTTTCTGACGTTTCAAGTATCTGTAAAGGCTCTTCAGGGTAAGTCATTCAACGTCTAACAGTGGCACTTCGTCTGTAGGTTGGCGTAGACATTTTCGGAGTTGGGATATGTGGAACACATTGTGGATTCTTGATAAATTGGGCGGTAGCTGTACTTGATAAGCTACCTCTCCAATTCTTCTGATGATTTGAAATGGTCCCACATATCTCGGAGCCAGTTTGCCTTTGACTTGAAATCTTTTGACGATCTTGAAAGGAGTGACTTTGATATACACAAAATCTCCAACTTCAAAGCTCAAATCCTTTATACGGTTATCTGCATAGCTCTTTTGTCGGTCTTGTGCAACCTTGAGTCTGTCTCTGATAATTCTGACATGTGCTTCTGCATCTTGAGCAATCTGGGGTCCGATAAATTGTCGTTCCCCCGTCTCTGACCAATTCAGAGGTGTCCTGCATTTTCTACCATACAAAGCTTCGAATGGGGCCATTTGAATGCTAGTTTGGTAGCTATTGTTGTAGGAGAATTGAGCAAATGGCAGACAAGTATTCCATGCTGCTCCATAAATAATTGCATAAGCTCTCAACATATCCTCTAAAATCTGATTTGTTCTTTTGTCTACCCATCTGTCTGTGGGTGGTATGCTGAGCTGAAATTGAGGTCGGTGCCCATGGCCTCGTGTAACTTTTTCCAGAACTTGGATGTGAATTGTGCTGCTCTATCTAAGACAATCTTCTTAGGTACCCCATGGAGTGTCACTATCCTCGTCAAATATAGCTCGGCAAGCTTATCCTTCCCATAGGTTTGCTTGATCGGGAGGAAGTGAGCCACCTTGGTCAGTCTGTCAACTATGACCCAGATAGCGTCATATCCTTCACGAGTCTTGGGAAGTCCTGTGATGAAGTCCATACCGATGCTATCACATTTCCATTCGGGGATTGGTAAAGGCTGCAACAATCCCGATGGTTTTTTGTGGTCTATCTTGATCTGCTGGCAGACATCACATTTGGCTACATATTCTGCCACTTCTTTCTTCATCTGGTTCCACCAATATTTCTTCCTTAAATCTTGATACATTTTTGTACCTCCTGGATGGATTGAGAATTGAGATGAATGAGCTTCGGATAAGATCAATTCTCTCAATTCTTTCTTGTCGGGTATGCAATAGCGACCACGGAAAGTAAGGATTCCATGCTTGTCTATTGCATATTTTGATGAATCTTCTTCTAGCGTTCTCTTTTTCAGTCTTTGAATCTCTTCATCTTCATCTTGGGCTGTCTTAATCTGATCTGTCAGCAACGGCTGAAGTTCCAAAGCCGCCATACTGCCTTGTTCGGTGATTACCAAATTTAGTCGCAGTATATCCTTTTGCAACTCTGGTGGATATTTTGTGGTATTAGGTTTGCCTTGTCGAACCTTTCGACTGAGGGCATCAGCAACCACGTTGGCCTTGCCCGGATGATATTGAAGATCAACATCATAATCTTTAATCAGTTCTAGCCATCTTCGTTGTCTCATATTCAACTCTGACTGTGTAAAGAGGTACTTCAAGCTCTTGTGATCTGAGAATATCCCACAACGATTTCCTAGCAGGTAGTGCCTCCAAATCTTGAGTGCATGCACCACAGCTGCTAGCTCTAAATCGTGTGTGGGGTAGTTCTCTTCGTGTGGTTTCAATTGTCTTGAGGCATAAGCAACCACTTTTCTATCTTGCATGAGTACACATCCTAAACCCTGTTTTGAGGCATCACAATACACTTGAAATTCTTTCTCTGGGTTTGGTAGAATCAATACTGGTGTTGTGGTTAACTTGGTTTTTAGCAACTGAAAATTTTCTTCACATGCATCTGTCCATAAGAAGGGCTTGTCTTTCTTCAGTAATTGCGTTAGTGGACGTGAAATCTTTGAGAATCCTTCTATGAATCGGTGATAATAACCCGCCAATCTGAGGAAACTCCTTACTTCGGTCACTGTTTTGGGCTGCTTCCATTCCATACTGCGGCGATCTTTTCTGGATCAACCTTGACTCCATCCTCTGATATAATATGACCCAAAAAAGCTATTTCTTTTAGCCAGAAACAGCATTTGTTGAACTTGGCACACAACTGGTGCTCTCTCAATCTGGTCAATGCCATGTGCAAATGCTCTTTGTGCTCCTCTTCGTTCTTGGAATATATCAGAATATCGTCAATGAAGACTATCACGAATCGGTCCAGTTGATCCATATGCACCAGGTTCATAAGGTTCATGAAATAAGCTGGCGCATTGGTTAAACCAAATGGCACGACCGTGAACTCATACAATCCATATCGAGTGATGAAGGCTGTTTTCTCTCAATCTTGCTCTCGGATCTTGAGCTGATGATAACCTGAGCGCAAGTCGATCTTGGAGAATACTTTGGCACCCTTGAGTTGATCAAATAAATCATCAATTCTTGGCAATGGATATTTGTTTTTGATTGTGACAGCATTCAGACCTCTATAATCTACACACATTCTCAGTTCTCCATTCTTCTTTTTTACAAATAAAGCTGGGGCCGATCAAGGTGAAACACTTGGTCGTATGAATTCTTTCTCTTGCAGTTCATCCAGCTGTTTCTTGAGCTCTTTAATTCATCGGTCGACATTCGAGATCGATGCTTGGCGATTGGTTTTGTGCCTGGAACCAATTCTATAGTAACCTCTACCTGCCTGTCAGGGGGTCTGCCTGGCAGTTCTTCCAGAAACACATCTGGATATTCTTGCACTACTGGCACTTGATCAGGTGTGACTGCCAACATGTTGATCATGCGCTTTCTTGCATTTTTCAGCGCCTCTCGGTCTGCTTTTATTACCACTCTCTGACCTTCAGAATTAAGCAATGATACTGTTTTGGTCTCACAATCTACCTTGTCTTTGTTCTTGGCTAGCCAGTTCATGCCCAAAATGGTATCTAACCCTGACATATCTAATTGCAGCAAATCTGCTTTAAAATCTACCCCTTGGATGTTTATATTGAGTCTAGCACACCCACCGTGGGACTCCATTCTAACCCCAGGGGTTTCAACCACATAAGGTCTTGACAAGGAAACCGAAGGTAACTGGTTTTTCGAGACAAAACTCTTTGAGATAAACGAATGTGTTTCTCCAGGGTCAAATAAAATCAGTGCAGGCATGGAGTTGATTGGAAACATACCAGCAATGATATCACTCGCTCCAGTTGCATCTTCTGCGGACACGTGATTCACCCTTGCATAAAAGGTGGGTCTGGCACGACCTCTGCCTCTGCCTGCAGAAGTGAAGTTTGCCGTTCCTGCAGGTGATTGCGGTCCAGCTGCCTTGATCTGAAGATAGCCTCCCTTGGGAGTGCTGGGGCCTGCTTGTGATTTTGGCTCTTGTTGTTGTTGACTCTGGACTTGGAGTTCTGCAGCGTTCGAGGGTAAGTTCTTTCAGGGGCATTGATCTCTGTAGTGCTCAATCTCTCCACAGTGAAAGCAAGCATTTGACCTTCGGAGACAGCTGCTAGCAAGGTGGTTCCCCCCACAGGTGGGGCACTTAATGGCCAAAGGAGAAGGGGAATTGTACTGCTGTGACTGTCCCGTATGATTCTTCGGTAGCATGACAAACTGTCGAGAGGGTTGGGACCGGAATGATGATGATCCTGCAGTCTTGCTTCGCTGAGCATGGTGTGAGGAAGACTGAGATTTGTGTGCCGCCTTACGCTTCCTGAAATCTTCCATCTCACCACGGGCTTCTTCCGAAGTAATGAGACTATCCACCATATCATGCAAGTCTTTGAATTTTATAGCCGAGCTGTGGAACTTTAAGGACTGCTGTAGTCCAGCTCGGAATCTGCTCATTTTCTTCTCTTCTTTATCAACATCTTCTGGGGCAAATCGGGAAAGGTGGTTGAATTGATGCAGATATTCCATAATTGTGCGTCCACCTTGTTTAAGCGCCAAGAATTCTCGACGCTTAGCCTCCATGATGCCATCAGGAATGTGGGTCTTGCGAAAGGCTTTTGAGAACTCCTCCCAATCGATTTCTCAGTCTCTTTGGGTGCGTTGGTAGTTGATCCACCACGTTGCGGCAGCGCCCTGCAACTGGTGGGATGCGTATAGCACTTTCTCTTTATCATCACATTATACAGTCTGAAGTTTCCTTTCCACGTCCACGAGCCAATCCTCAGCTACTAAGGGGTCAGCTGAGGTGGAAAAGGTCGGTGGACGAGTTTTCAGGAAATCTGCCCATCGGGTGGAAACTGGTGTACCATCCCGAGTGGCACTGCCTCCACCCTGGATGCCTAGAGATCTGGCTGCTATCTGCTCAAGTAATCGGGCTTGCTGATCCAGCACTCGTAAGATGTTCTGTTCTCCTTGGTAGCGATTTTGTGCTAACATTGCTATCACATTGGCGAGTGTTGCTTGATCTGTGGCAGGTGCACCCTGCCCGCTGGTATGACCACTCTGCTGTGTTGGATCCATCTGCCAATCGGGAACTGGAGATTAGCTATGCAGCGGTTTTGGCAACCAAGAGTAGGTAAGTAAGGTTTCAAATTTCAAGGTAAGTATAGGATGAAAAAGGTAAGAGCGAGGGCGAAAGGGGACAGAAGAAAGCTTTGAACACAGAGGGAAATACTGATAATTAAACAAGCAACATAAAAGATTAATCAACATAAATTTACAATATGCAGGTGGTACACATACCACTTAGGGTTCATGACTACACTTGCATTACAATACAAAAGTACTGCCACTATTACACAAGGTCTAACTAATCTAGCGAGCAACAACTACTCCTCCGTGGCCTCTGGAGCTGGCAGGGCAAGAGGGGCTGCAGGGCGAAACCTAGCTCGGTGCATTGCGGTCATCCTGCGCTGCGCTGACCGCATGAAGCACAGGAGGAGTGCACACTGGGAGACTCTCCGCAGTCTGAAGCCTCGCCCGCCTCGACGGCCTCGAAGCGAACAAGAGACCCTCGAAGCTACTGCACCTGCTGACGGGCCTCCCAAAGCTGACTCTGCAGTGAACGGGACTCCTCCACTGTCCTGTCGTAGCGGACAACCTGCTGGGCCATGAGGGTGGCGACACCCGCCAGGCGGGGATCGTCCTCCTCACGGAACTGCGGAACGGCAAGGCCTCCACGACGCTGTTGCGGAACCAGGTCGAAGGGTGACTCCGCCAGCTCCAAGTCGTAGTAGTCTCTGAGGTACAACGCAGCCTTTTGGGCCGCGTCCTGCACTGCATCGTCCTTGTCGATCCTCCTCGCGATGAATCGCCTCTCGAGGTCGGGGCGGACAGGCAGGGGTGTGAGAGTCACCCATGCCTTCCACTCGTAGCGCTGCTCCTGGCAAAAACGTCCAACTGCATGGAAGACTGGACTGTGGTACTCAGTGGCTCCCAAGTACCTCTGCATCTCCCACAATTTGCGGGGCCAGTCATCCATGCTGTCGGGGCGGGAAAACACGTAGTGAACCATCTGCCGGAAACGAAAATTTTGAAGTTAGACAAGTGAAGTAGTAAACATTTGCGAAAGTAAAACTTAAGCAGAAGTAAACTAAGACAGATAAGGTAGCAACAAGAGAGGTAAAGACAGCAATAATACTTATATTTTTCATAAACCCTTTTTATGATTTAAATTAAATTTTGCGATAAAATCGCTTCCTAGACTACCTTAGGTCTCAACCTACGGTCAAAGAGCCTGCTCTGATACCACTTCTTGTAACGCCCCGCTTCCGGTAGCGTCGGGACTGACAATCCGCAACTATTCACGCATGAACAGTTATGGAGTGTCACGCAAGAGTATACCATTGCATGCTTACAACCAAATTCAGCATATATTTCACATATGGATTACCATCCAGTTTTTAACAGCGGGGCGTGCAAGCCCAAAGTATAATTACATCACAAAAGCTCCAAGATCCGCTTGAGCGCGGCGAAGACCTAAAGTCACGATTCCTCGTCGAAGAAGAGATCCTCTAGGACTTTCTCAACGGGGAGACCTTCACCTTCGTCTTGGTCCTCTAAAGAGGGGATTTAGCAAGCCGTGAGCCAACAACCAGCTCAGCAAATCACAAAGGAACCCTACCTTACTACTTGCACGGATCACAAAGAGAGGGAGTATACTTGGTTTATTAACTTTGAGTGGATGCAGTTTTGTTTGTAAACCTTTTTGTAAAACTTATCGACAAAATTACTCCTTAGCCAATAGGGGTTTTCATGAAGAGATAATTGACCAACTAATCAGATTACTACATTTACAAAACTATTTAAGCTTTGCTGCTGGGATCACCCAAGTGGCACAGCTCCATTGACTGGGAGCACGGCGTATTCAAATACCATTTACTTGACTCTACAGAGTTTGCTCAGCTTTACCCACACGATTCCTTAACTCCCGCGACAGAGCTAAGAAAGCCAGGTCATTTCACTGCTCAATTCTTTATATAGGCTCTACCCGGTAGAATTCACTCGGATCTGGCACATGAAAACTTCCGTCCGCTTCAAGTGAACTCTACCGTTATTAGGTATCCGCAGCACGGCATACCTAATCTAACCACTCAAACTCTAGACTTCTCAACACCTGTAGAGTTTCAATCGAGTTGAGCAGCTACTAAACCAGTGTTGACAAGTCAACTCCTGTGGTTGAGCGGTCACAGTGATATTTGCTCTGCGTAAGGGTTTCAGTCCTTATATTTTCACATGGCCCGCAACCTCGCCAGGTCCGCGACCACAACCTAGGGTAAGCGGTGGGCGCTGACCGACTCGCGGTTCCCCACAACACCCTTACCCTAATTTCAACCTTAGGGTAAGAGATGGGCGAAGACCGACTCGCGGCTCTTCCCCAACACCCTTACACTACCTTGTGCACGTCGGCACTCTCCGCTCTAGGGCACGGTGTCCCACACCACCCTACCCTAGAGTCGGGTTTTCCAAATTCTATTGGCCCGCAGCCACAGCCTTATTAGTGTGAGACTTTGCGTGATAATAATAACCTATAGTTATTTAGGTTATCAAGTAATTAGTTCTAGGGTTTCGATGGCATGGCTACAAGTTTAACATGGCATTTGACGGTGGTAGGTTTAGCTACATAACATGTCGTTCTAAATATTTTATTTTACTTTAAACTAGCATTTCACAACTAGCATAATGCAAATAATATAATATCATAATTAACAACATGGGATACAATATGATCAAAGGTATTGCGACTTGCCGTAAATCTGGACGATGTCGGCTAGCTCGAACGTAGAAGCTCCTGGATCCTGAGATTGCACCTGAACCTCCGGGATCTCCGAAACTAGCGTAAACACATAAAATAATTAATTCCAGCTTGAGACTAATCAAGCGAGGGAAAATAAACTATTAAAAAGGAGTAAAATGCATAAAATAACCAATTGGTGAATTTTAGAATTTTTCTGGGATGAATTTGGGGAAAAGGTGGTTACAAATGGGTCTAGGACATTATTAGGAGCAAAGTGGTGAAATTGGGAATATTTGGATTCTGTGATTTTCTAGGATTTATTTGGATTTTTAGAAATTAATAAATATCTGAAAATTCGGTGAACAGTGCTGGGTCGGCCCACAGCAACAGTGCGGCCTGAAATTAATAAATCTCTGGAAATCTCCTCCCGGCCTGAAATTAATAAATCTCTGGAAATCTCCTCCCGGCCGGATGGCCGACGCATGGCCCAGGCGCTCGGTGGAGATGGCGCGGGAGCGGGCGGCCCGGATGGATCGGGTTAAGTGGGATCGGACGGTAGCGAGGAGGGGCAGCGAATCGGGCGGCTGCGGAGGGCGGTGTTTATGAAGATCAGACGGCTGAGAGGGATTGCCATCCGACGCACGAGTTTAAAAGGTACGGAGGGGAGGGGTCGGCAGGGATGGAGCCACATCGGTCGTCGTCTTCCTCTCACCGGGCGCACGCGGCAGAGAGGCAGAGATCGGGGGTAGCTCCGCTCTCCGGCGACGGCGAGGTCTCCGGCGGCCAAGGAGGACACCACCGGGTAGGTCTCGACGTAAGCAACCCATTTTGGGGCTTTGGAAGGCCGGAGGATCAACGGGGAGGGTGGGGAGCAGAGGGGAAAGAATCGGCTTCCCGGCGGTGGAGGGGAAATGCCGGTGGCGATCAAGCTAAATCGGCGGCTGTTTCACGATCAGTGGGTTATGGGGCTCACGTTGGCGGCGGTGGTTGAAGCTCGGAGGTCCCCGGGAGAGCTGGTCACAGAGGGGTGGTTCGGCCGGCAGTGAGCTACGGTGCCCGAGTTCCACAGGCGATCACCTGGCCAGAGGAGTGCACCACTGAGATCAGGGGGTAGCAAGGATGCTCTGAGAGCAAGGAATTGGAAAGTTAGGGAGAGGAGAGGGAGATCAGCTCACGGGGGTCGCCGGCGCAGGGAGAGACGGCGGCGGAGCTGGAGGCGATGAGGCTTCAATCGGCTGCTCCAGAGGGTGCTTGAGAGTGAGAGGGAGCAAGGGAGAGTGGTGGGGAGGCTTGGGGAGCACGGGTGCGCGAGGGAGTCCGGGGGGGTTTATGCCTCGGCGGGGCGAGGAACCCGAGGAGGGGCATGGGTGCGGCGCGGTGGTCATGAAGGGCGAGGGGCGGTGGGCGTCATCTCCGCGCAATGGGCTGGCCCTGAGCGGCAGTAAAGACGGCGCATGGCCGCGGGAGCAGATGGGCGGCGGCATGGGCGGGCGCGGACGTGCGGGAGAAGGAAGGAAGGAGGGGCGGCAAGTGGGGACCAAGGGAGGCAACGGCGACGCGTGGCGCGGATGGATGGTCTTGGCCGACCGGGAGGCGGGCTGGGAGCGCGTTGTCCGGCAGGCGCGAGTGCAGAGCGGGCGGGGGCGCGCGTCAAGGCGTCTTGGGAGAAGGCGGGAGGGCAAGGCGCCCGGTGAGGGAGGGCGGGCGACGCCTTGAGAGGGGAAAGCGGAAGGGAGGAGCGGGAAAAGGCGCCAACGGGGAAGGGGAGGCGGATTGGCCCGAAGGGGAAAGCGGTTTTCGGCCGGGAGTTTTCGAATTGGGAAAGTTTTCAAAAATTCACCAAAAAAATCAGGAAAAAACCAGGAAAAATTTGGTTTGAAATTTTGGGGTCTTTCAAAGGGTAAATAATTCTTTTGTTTATATGCAGTGGTGGAAAGATCTAGACTATTTGTGCTGGACCATAAAAATGTTACCTAGACTAAACTGAATTTACCCGGGCTATACACTAGATATTTTTTTCACACCCCGGGCTGAAGCCTACTCTGCCTGGGGTGTGGCTTCTCCCCTGTTTATATGGTAACTAATTATTACTGAAGCGACGTACTTTGTAGTTGTATTTACGTTCTTAACTCAGAGCATCAAGCACTGGAAATATGTCTCATATATATTTTGAAATAAATAAAAATACAAAATTACTATAGATTTGCCAATTTTTTAGGGGAATAAAATCAAATTTCTAAACTTTCGATTTCCATCATGCTGGCCAAGGCGCAAGGGAAGCTACAACGGAGCTAGGTCGGTTTGGCGATAAAGCGAAGGCCACAGTGTAGGCCAAGCACACCAACGAAGCTACCACATAGGCACACCAACGAAGCTACGACATAGGCTAAGGTAAACCTGAACTGGTCCCTAAGCAGAGAAAAGTGTGTGACGCAAGCTAAGCCCAATCATGATAGCTCGACATGTTTGGCACGACATGGGCTGGTACGAAGCTCATGCGGTCGCCGTGGCGAAGCCAATGGGCATGGCATAAACCAAGCCTGACACATGGGGGTGTTTATTTAGACTTATACTTTTGTTTTTTGCGCTTATTTGATACTATTTGGGGCCTTTTTACTGTAGCTGATGAAATTTTTTTACGTAATTAAATTTTAAAAATGTAAAAATGAAAAAAAAAATTCTCTGATCTTGGACAATGCAAAGGAATACAAGAAAAAAAGAAAAGATAAAAAGCCTAAAAAAACTAAAAAAAACCTAAAAAGATGAAATTAAGAATCTAAGCTAAAAGTATAAACCTCGCTCGGTTGAAATTTGAAAAGGCATGGCTTATGGTGAAATTGCATCATGTGGTGAAATTTCACTTAGCTGAAGGTAGCTTATTTGATGTAATTAAATCTAAACAAATTTAAAAATAGAAAAAAAATATGCTCGCTCAACACGAGCAATGCAAATGAATACGGAAAAAAGAACTTGCAAAAAAGCTAAAAAAGCCAAAAGTTCAGAAAAAGATGAAATTTAAGAATATTGAAAAATAAACCAGAACCTGAAGTTGAAATGAGCGGGGATGAGCAGGGCTATAATATGCTGAAGTAATATGATTCGTACTAAGGGCATTGAATTAGTAATGAAACGTTTTTTCGAAAAGGGATTATTTAATGAAAAAGGGCCTTTACTGATGGAAGGAACGGTTAGGTCTTGTTAAAAAATTTCCCTGCATAGGAGTCGTTCTCTTAAGTCGAAGTGGAATCAGAATCGGCCCGAGACGGTGGGCCCCCAAATTTGTTTCCAAGACGGTGGGAGCTCGCCATCCATAAATTTGGGGTCTACCATACGCACCCCCCGACGCATGTGCAAACACAAACGAAAGGCCCCTACGAACTAGACACCATATGCCCCCGGTTGTCCTCTCGTCCGTAGCGATTACCACCTATGGCCTTGCAGCTGTGCGACGACGCCATGAGCCCACTTCGCCGCCATTCCATGCAGGAAGGGCGGTCGGACGAAAGATCGTCGCTGCACGCACCACAGAGGCGGCCTACACATCGACAGCGAGGCCCACCCAGATGACGCCCTCGCCGGCATCTTTGCCTAGTTACCGGACGTGGCGTCCATCGTCCACTGCGCAGCCACGTGCAGGCAGTGGGGGCGCGTCGTGGCTACCTCACCGTCGGCATCTTCCATCAGGAGAACGACGGACCCACCGCACGCGCGAGGAGCGTCGCGGCCGCAATTCGTCGCGGCAGCCTCCGACGGCAGCCTCCTTGGCTGTCGGCGTACCTGCATCGGCTCGTTCGTGGAGGGCGCGGGGTGGATGACAGGCTCTTGGACTACTCTCGCCCGGTCGCATCCCGCAATGGCTGCCTCGTCCTGGAGCTCCGGCGGGACGGCCACGCCGACGGCCTCAAGTTCACCGTATGCAACCCGATATCAGGGGGCGTCGCCCTGGTCCCGCCCCCCTCCGGCAAGGAGAAGCCACGGGACTATTGCTGCGCGTTGCTCACCGGCGATGACCTCAAGGACCCGCCGCACAGCCCGAGCTTCTTCCATTGCTTTGCTTGTCTCTGACCGTGGTGGCTTCACAAAGACTCTGGTGCTACTCCTCTGACACCCAGGGGCGTTCCTGATATTTCGGAGGCCCTAAGACGAGACGAAAGTGGAGGTATTAGGGTGTTCCTGATATTTTAAAAACCTAACTTCTATTCAGACCGATCAGATACTTTTATGATCAAAACGTAATATATACCAATAACAAGTGTAAATAATTCTAGATAACCAACATCCTATTGTATGAGCAAGGTTATATATGCTAAACTTCTCTTGCAAGTTGCAAGAGACATAACTTAAAGGCCCCATTTAAGTCTCGAGAAATTTATATTGTTTCTTGTGAAATTCATATGTTCTAAATATGCCCTTTATGAATGAAATCACATAAAAAACTATTTTATTAGATTTTTAAGTTAGCCGAGACATTAACTAAGTAGTCATCAGCCATAGTAAAAGGCAAAAGCACCAACCTTCAAAGGAAAATCTTCAATCTTTCAATTGATACAGACTTTCTGTTAGTCACCAAACACAACCACATGCACTGAAAATTTAGAGTTCTAGGCTACTAATCTTGAACAAAATTTTTTTTTGTATACTTGAACTGAATAATTCAAATATTTAAGAAACCATCGGTTGTCAAATTCTCAGTTTAATTAGCAAGTAAATAAAATACAAGTTAGTTGAGCCGAGCTAGGCATCGATTTTATGAGCGAGCATTCATTCATTTAGTCACCTGTGACATGTCAAATAAAGTGTTTCCAAATTGAGTTGGACACTTGGGCTACCTAGACAAGTTTTCAGTATAGTTGTTAGTTGTTTTCTTTATATTGTTGCTAATGGCTGTCTGGAAGTATATATATACATACACACGTGTGCTGGGGCTCTTGACTTTCGTGGACCCTATGCGGTCGTCCTTGTCGTCCATGCCCAGGACCGGCCCTGCTGACACCAGCCGCTGGGACCGGAGGCGAAGTCCGACATCAAGATCCCCAGGTCGAAGCTGCGCCACATCGGCCCGGCCGTCGTGCTCCGCGGTGTGGCCTTCTTGCCTTTGGACCACGGCGCGCTCGGGGTGCGTATGGACGCCGATGATCTAGGCCGGGCGATGGACATGCATCTGCTGCCTTACGACGTTACCCACTACTGCCCGGAATACCGCCTGCTGGGCGTGTCGTCGGACAACCAGCTGTTCTTCATCTACTTCGGGCTCTGGGGAGACATCCCCATCGCGACACTCTCCTACTTCGAGTTCGACGGAGACGATATCCGCACGGGTAGGATGGAAGGAAGCTTTGCCGAGCAACACATCCCGATGTACCTGTTGGAACCCAGGAGCATTCTCGTAATTTCCCAATTGAGGGGAAATGAGTCGGTGGCAACATGAGGAGATAAGGGAGAGACGTTTCGTCTCCTCCCCCGTGCGTGCGGTTGCGAGCGACGCGGCCAATTGGATCTGGGATGGCGCAGGCCGAGTCTAGGGGCGATGGCGACAAGCGGAAGTACCAGATGAGGATGGCGCGCCGAGACACCACGCTCAAGCTGCGGTGGTTCGGCGAGAAGAGCGGCGTCATCTTGTTCACCATGGGAGAAAGCAGCGGACACGGTGGCACCTTCGTGCTGAACCTCCGGGAAAAAGTGGTCGAGAAGGTGGCCGACGGCGAAGGCGACTCCTGGAGGAACTTGGTCGGATGTGAGATGAACGTGGCGGCGTACCTCGCGTCGATCGCTCCTTGAGCAATGCATTGTACAAGAAGTAAACATGCTCACAGAAAAAATATGTAGTACTATTTTTTCCCTCATCTTTGCTTACCACCACTTGTTCCATAAAAAGGTATGATATAGGTACTGCACCGTAGAACTCCCCACAAAAAATTGTAACAGATCCTGATATCTGCGACAATTTTGATTTGATTTTAGCAGTACTAATTTACCAAACTCTGTTGCCTACTCTAAATTTTCTTACATATTCTTGAAAATGTAAACAACTGATCCATCAACATGCCTGCTACAACCCAGTATATTACCCCACTGTAGCAAACTTTGGATGAATGCTTCATCAATCACAGCTGGGGAACCAGGCAGGACGCCAGGTTGTGCCTGAGTATTTCCTTGTATGCTTGCCATGCTCTTTTCTTTATCCCAGGCTTCCCAGCATACTGCTATGAATTCATTGCCAAGTTGACAGTGCTTGGACATCTCTGAAGACATGATGGAGCCAACAAAAAAAAAATCTAGAAACAAACTATATACTGATTACGTTGAGCAGCATGACAAGATTCCATGAATTAGGACAAGGTGCTCATTTATCCCAAATCAAGGACTCCATACAATTGAGCAAGAAGATGAAAAAACTTATCTAGCTAACAACAAAGGCCTCTTACACAGTTGCACTTAGAAAAATTGTCTCCTTAAGCACTCCAAAAGGAAATATAATACCGTCTCCTTGTCACTATATAGTTCAAATATAAAATTTTAGCCTGTGCAAGAAGAACATGTTGTAACAAATTTGAGCTACCACAATCCACAACCATGGGATTCACAAGCATTGTAACAAGATATTTATATATGACCTCTAAGTATTGTACTACTCTAACAGCAACTTATTAAGATCGGAAATTGAAAAAGGACCTCAGGTGCTCTTTTCATAGCCAAATGCAACTTTAAATACAGAAACATATTTCATACATATACATAAACATATTTAATCTGATATGATCTATCTATATTTTATATTCATCAAAGCTTGAGCCACCGCCGCTGGAGCTTGTGCCGTAGACCGAACTTGCATTGTTGACAAAGCCGTCACCGCCCGACCTGTCATGATAAGGCAAGGTTTCTGTAAGACAACGAGTGGATAATAGGAACATGATAAAGATAAGATTCCTTTACTTCACTTCAATTACGTATGAGGACGTAGATTTTATAGGCACATTGTCTATGATTATGATGAAAAAATTAGTATTCGATTCGACTATAAAAGCAAATAATATCAAACACCAAATCCTACAGAATTCCTGTATTTTCCAATCCTCCGCTTTACGCATGCATTCCTATTCTATTCTTGTATTTTCTAGAATTTTAGAATTTGGTGATCAAAGACCAAATTCTAAAATTCAATGAATCCATAGGAATCCTAGGGCCCATTCCTTTAAACTTGTCTTTTTCTTGGTCCTAATTCCTAAAATGGTCCTGTCACAGACCTATGACTCGCCTGTGCCTTGGATCGGGTTGATGATGAATTGGAAGGGAAGGTTCTCGGGCAGAGGGCTCCGGAGATAAGTTGGATTGTGCGATTCGGCGGGGAGCCTACGATCATTCTCGCAATGGCGATGGGCAGAGATATGCAGATCCGGCTAGAGACGACGGCGGCCGGAGGCTCGCGGCAGCGGCCTGCGGAGGCACGCGACGGCGTCTACTACTTCATCTTCTCTTCCAATTTAAACTCTAGCTAGCTAGCACACCTACGGGGCAAGCTTGCTATTTGGTCTTTTTTGGAATAACGGAGTTCTAAGTAATTGACGTATGTTGCTACCCAGTTAATATCTTTTAACTTCTTTAATCGACATTTTGTCCATAAAACTCAACCAAACCAATCTTAAATATGTTTGGGTAAATGTGAAATTTGTGAAAGGGAAGTCAACTTAAGATTCTTGCAAAAATTGCACATGTGGAATGGGGAAAGTCAAGAATCGCAGTGTAAGTCAAGATGGAAAGCAGCGTGCATGTGCTGCATGTTCATACCTGGAAGACTTGAATGATATGAGCCAAAATCTCCGGTGTGTATTTTGTGAAGTGTCGACATCAGCGCACACATGTCTCCTTTGACAGCTTCGCTGGACAGAGACATTTCCGTTCTTTGCACGCGATGCTTACATGATCTTTTTAGGCTTACCTGATCTTTTTTTAAGACCATATAACTAGATCTAAGATATTTTAGTGATGAGTAATTAACAATAATTAATTTATGATGAATAATTGATGATGTTGTTTACTGATATTAGTCAAGTTAGGACAAACTTATTCCGGAAAAATATTCTTCGGTATTTATATGTACAGATTGAGCATAGAGGCGATCATGGTTGGTGACAAGGTAGATCAGGACTAGGATAGGAGATCTAAGGTTCAGACGGTCAAGAAAATCACGAGATGGATGGGTTTATGCTTGGGGCGCTTGGAGATCAGAGATGGATGATACGTGTTGGAGCTATGGAGGTACGGTTCAGAGCCTACGACATATGATGGATAATGCGTGGAGAAACTACAGAGGTGTGGTCCTGGAGGCTTCGACATGTGGTGAGTTGAAAATTGGAATTTTAGAAAACTCATGTTAAAAAAAGTTTCGGGTCCCTTTGCTGTTGGAATTGGATTTGAACTCAAGGGTTTAGACTCAGTCAAAGTTTTGGATCCTAGACAATAAATAGAGATGAGGTTGAAGACTAATCCCGCGGTTTTAGAGATATTAATTTCATACTAAGGTTTAAGAGTGTTAGAAAAATACTTTATAGCCACTATGATTTAGAAATAAAATTTAGATATATTTCGAGAGAAAGTCAGTGGCGCTTTTGTTTCGCGTTGCTCAAAGTCATTGCCAGCGACTCAGCATTGCGTAGCGCAGCGTGCTTTGTTTTCCGTCGTCTCGTCCTTCTTCGACGTGCGAGTCGACACACGCTGGTTTTGTCTCAAGACGATTGCTACGCACGACAGTAGACGCGTAGGTCTTCCACCAGGCATCTCGTGCACGACGTGGCCATCGTAGATCCATGCAGAGTCGTGGTATGTTTTTGCACGACACGGTATTGGATCGTGTTAGACCATGTGATTAGATCTAGATTATTTTGATAATGAATAATTGACAACAGTTAATTTATAATAACAAATATTTAATAATATTATTTATCGATATTATGTGACGTGTATTGACGTGTGTGTTGCGGGCGTGGATGTGCGGAAAAAAGGTGCAGGACGCAGCGACCGAGACGTGGAAGCTTGAGAGATATAAGCGTTTTTGGACGGCACAGTACGCGTGAGAAAAAAAAATAGCGTGCGGCGACCGTGACGCAAGAAGAAAAAGAAAAACAAAGATGGCGCAAGGACGACGTGTTTCTGGGATGAACAGTGTCTACGTTTTCTAATAAAAGTATGTGAATTTTTTAATTCGTATCTATTATTCTTTTTCTTAGTTTTTTTATTTCTATATATTCTTCATGCATTGATCTATGTCTAGGTATTTTTTGCTTATATACATAAATTAGTTTTAATTAAAAATTGATTGGAACGTTGAGCAAAAACGTACACGTTTCGCCAATCGATCGGCAGTTTTCGCCGCTTCAGCATTTGCTACAGCAACAGCTACAGTCCTTTACTACAGTACCGCTACAGTACTTTGGTAAGTGTTGCTACAGTAAAATCAGAAAAAACTGTTTTTATTATTTCTGGTTTTTGCGGTTTAAAAATTAGAAGACAAGAATTTGAGAAAAAAGTTTTCGCTATGCATTGCAATCATTCACCCCCCCTCTGATTGCTATCAACGATCCTACAAGTGTTATCAGAGCAGGTTTATTTTTCTAATTGATCTTAACCGGTGATTAGACAACATATCGACAGATTGGTATTCCACAAAACCTTGTGTTTTCGATGGTGTTAATTTTCAGTATTGGAAAGCGAAGATGGAGGCATATATTCAAGCTCAAGGCTTTGCAATATGGGAGAAGGTCTACAAGCCTTATAAAGTGCCCGAGAACGATACTGTATCAGTAGCAAATATTGCACAAGTGGAGGCAAATAGCAAAGCAAGGAACCTGATAATTTAAGGACTAGGAAGGAGTGATTTTGATCGTGTTGTGCATCTTAAATCCGCATACGAGGTATGGAAAGCACTATGTGATTATCATGAGGGTTCATCTACTATTAAAGAGGTACGTCAAGATATGTACAAAAAGGATTACATGCGTTTCGAGATAAAACCTGGTGAATCAATAGATGATCTCTTTGCCCGCTTTAATAAAATTCTTAGTAACCTACGTGCTGTTAATATTACTTATACTGATGCTGAAAATACACGTCAATTACTTGGAGCATTAGATATGTTAATATGGGAGATGAATGTTACATCCATTAGAGAATTTACTGTCATGAGTACACTTACATTAGATGTACTTTATTCTAAATTGAAAACTCATGAATTAGATGTTTTTGCTAGAAAAAATAATGGTACTAAATCAATTGCTTTAACTTCACAATCTAGCAAGTCTAATGGTGATAATTCTTCTACTAGCTATACTTTGTCTTCTTTGTCTTCAATAACCGATGAACAGCTAGAGAAACTTCCGGAAGATGATTTAGCACTTCTCTCTACACGTTTCACAAGAGCTTTGCAGAATGTGAGATCAAGAAAAAGAGGAAATTTTGGTCCTCAAAGGTGCTATGAGTGTGGTGATCTCAATCATATTCGTCCCAAATGTCCAAAGTTTCTAGCAAGTTTTGCAAGAGAACAGATGGAGAAAGAAAAGATGAAGAATAAAAAGAAGGGCTATATGAATCGCAAGGTGGTGCATCGTGTTCTTTCGGCTCTTAGGCAAATTAATTTGAGTGATGTGGACACGGACAACGAGGATGATACTCCCAAAGGCAAGAAAGATTTAATTAGGTTGTGTCTAATGGCAAGTAGCAAAAGCTCCACCGACAATGATGATCTTGACAGCGATAACTACAATGAGGTAGAACCTTCTTATGATGATTTAGCTAAAGCTGTTGCAAAACTTGGTACTTTGCTAGAAAAGAAAGATAAAAAGATTAAGAAATACAATACTTTGATTGAATCTCTAAATTCTGAAATTGCAAGACTTCGAGTTTTAATTCCTGATGATGAACCTTGTGAGTCTTGTCAAATTTTACATTCTGAGTTAGATAATGCTATGTCACTTAATGCTTTAAACATGAATCAGCTTTGAGATGTAACTGCTAAATTTGATGAATTAAGATTAGCACATGACTCTTGTGATGAAAAATTGAAATGTGCTAATGATGAAATTGAAAAGCTCAAGTTTAGCTCTTCTACATGTTTAGAGTCAAATATTTCAAATGTTCAATCTTGCTCTAATTGTGAATTGCTAGAAGCTAGACTTAATTCATCTCAGGAATCTATTCAACAAATGCTTTATCATGAGAACATGTCTTGCTCAAATTGTCCTAAGTTAAATATTGAAATTGAGGCTTTGACTAGACAACTTAATGATTTTGCTAAAAAAAGAAAGATTGACTCAATTTAGTGCTTCTAAAGATCTTGTGAATGAACCTGTTAAATGCATAACTTGTCCCACTCTAGCTAAAGAGATTGAGTACTTGAAAGACACTTTAGAGAGATTTTCATTTGGTAAGAAAATTTTGAATATGATTCTAGACAAGTCAAAAACAAGTGTGAAAAATCGTGGTCTAGGATTTAATTTTGTTGAACATGCCAAGAATAATCCTCCTAAGGTTATTAAGCTTCTTGAACCTGGAAAGATTGAAGTAAAATTTGAACCAAAACAAATTGTGTTTAAATCTGCTGGCTTTGTGCAAAAATCATCGAATCCTGTTGTAGGTGCTAGCTTATCCTCTCAAAAGAATTCTGGTAATGTAAAATTTCAATGCACCTATTGTGGAAGAGATGGTCATTTGCATGAATGTTGCTTTAGACGTGTTAAGAAAGAGAAGAAGGAAAGATTGAATGCTTTAAGACAAAAGCGTGTAACCTCTTTTGTTCCTAGAACAAATGCGAAAGCTATGTTTTTAGAGAACTTTTATGATGACTTTAAATCTTCTTCACATGCTAGATTGGGAGTTACTTCAAATAATTCACGTTCTTTTCGGTTTTCTGATCACTTACATGCACGTGATTTTGTTTCTACCTTTGTTACTCCTGTTCGTCGTGTGTCTCAGTACTGGATTCCTAGATCTTATTTCACTAACCCCAGTAGTGTGAGACTAATATTTTCTGTGATGTAAGAATAGTTGACAAGGATTGAGAACATGAGCTACATTGAGTTTCAGTCTTTTACATCATTGCTTGATTAGAATACTTGATGGTTCTTCACTCCTTTGATAGCTTCCAAGAGATTCCACTTTTTGAGAGACTATGTGGAAAAGGTGATGTAGTTTTACACTTTGTTGAGTCTGACTTTCAGATGGCTGATAATCTCACTAAGTCACTTGATACTTCTCGCTTTGCTCATATGCGTAGTGAGTTGGGTGTGTTACATTTTATGGGATTATTCTGAGGGGGAGCTTGTTGTTTAAAAATTTCAGGAGTTTTTTATACCTGTCAAATAAATCAACAAATCCAAGTCATTGAAATTATTTGAGTTGTAGAGCTCTATTTATCATATCTACTCATATGCTATGTAGTTTTGATCATGACTAGTTAAAATTAATTTGCTATACTTGAACTAAAATATGACATGACGGAACACTTTGACTAGATTAATTATAGATAATACTTTATGATGTTCATCAAAAAGGATTAGCTTGAATGTGAGTCTTATTTTAAATCTTGGCTATGAGGCTCGCATGTTTCATATTGCAATCTTTTTATGATCACTCAATTTGGCATATTATAAAAAATGAGTAATATAGGAAATTGAAAAGATGCATGCTTCAAGCATGCTATGGTACAAAAAAAAGGGCATTAAAATATACAAGATGAAAAAAAGTATGCTTCAAGCATGCCACCATTTACAAGAAGTAAGCTATCATGAAAAGAAGTATGTATAAGCATGCCACATGCGTAAGAATTGAATGTGGAGCAATAGGTTGTTATTTGAGACTGCTAGCTCGTCTAGATTAAAGATTTGCTTCACTTTTAGGTTTTGACTTTTTGTTGTGATATCTCATTGTGCTCTCTATAATGGGTTTGGTCATTGTTGAGATGCCTGTCATTAATATAAATTGTTTAATCATATTGAAAACTTTGTTTTGATATTGCTATATGATATTTGACTTTATATGATCTATATAGCTCTACTCAAAAAATATGGCTTGATTAAATTATTAAATCAATTCAAAGTGACTTGGATAATCTACAAAGCTTCTTGATTTTCTCTCATTGCTCCTTCTTAGAATTATTCCTTCTTTGAATTTTCTTGATGATTATATTGCCAAAGGGGGAGAGATTTGGTGTGCTTTGTGAGATATTAGATAAATTTGCTAAAACTTCACCTCTTGTATTGAGGGGAAGAGATTTGAGACTTTGTAGTTTGAAATGTTTTTTTAGTTTCAGTTCTTCACTTATATCTATTTGAAGCTTATCATGCAATCTTATGGTGTTGTAAATGTATTCATCAAGGGGAGATTGTTAGACCATGTGGTTAGGTCTAGATTATTTTGGTGATGAATAGTTGACAACAGTTAATTTATGATGAGAGATGTGTTAGCGTGTGTGCTGCGGGCGTGGATATACGGAAAAAGGTGCAGGATGCCGCGACCGAGACGTGGAAGCTTCAGAGATATACGCGTTTTTGGACGGCATGGTACGCGTGAGAAAGAAAAATTAGCGTGCGGCGACCGTGACGCGAGAAGAAAAAGAAAAACAAATATGGCGCAAGGACGACGTGTTTCTGGGATGAACAGTGTCTACGTTTTGTAATAAAAGTATGTGAGTTTTTTAATTCGTATCTATTATCTTTTTTCTTGGTTTTTTGATTCCTATAGATTTTCCATGCATTAATCTATGTCTAGGTATTTTTTGCTTATATACATAAATTAGTTTTAATTAAAAATTGATTGGAAGGTTGAGCAAAAACGTGCACGTTTCGCCAATCGATCGGAAGTTTCCGCCGCTACAGTACTTGCTACAGTGCTTTGATACAGTGTTGCTACAGTAAAAATCAGAAAAATCTGTTTTATTATTTCTGGTTTTTGTAGTTTAAAAATTAGATGATAAAAATTTGAAAAAAAATTTCACTATGCATTACAATCATTCACCCCTGTGTTTGCTATCAACATCCTACAGACCGTCATTGCGACGTCTTACAAAGCTAGAGAAAAATTGGCTGTATGCTGGCATGAGGCTTGACCCAACACTTTGATAGCGACGGCCAAATTTTATTGATTTGCTATAGTGTTGTGCACATGTTGCTACATTAAGTCAAATATATAAATCTGCTATAGTAACTATATATATTTCTTTTGCTGTCTTTGTCCTTTTTGTTCTTACTGAGATTAACAGGATGAAAGAGCAGAAGACAGAAGGTTAAAGAAAATTTTCGCTACGTACTACAATTATTTACTCCCTTTTATTATCACCGGTAATCATATAGACCTGACGTGCAATTGCAATGGTGCTCTGGTAACACACATTGCATCTTCCAGTTGCTCATGACTCATCATTGCCTTTTCTATATCTTTTAGGAGTCCGCTTCATTTCTCTGTCATGATTTCCTCTGTCATTTAAATCACAATCACAACATCAACCGTGTTTTTTTCCCCTGTGGACCATTCGTATTTGACTCAAGGTTTCTTCAACTGCCAGCTTAACCACTACTAATTAAATTCCACCTAACATATCATCTCACAGCTGCCAAGGTGCCACTGTCCAGCCATACATATAATTAACTGCTTCTCTTGCATATCCCATTTGTTGTTTGTGTGCGCCTCTGCGACTCTTCATGCCCTTGTGGAGAGCTTTACAAGCTTATGCACATCGGTTTGGGGGTGAGATTTAAACACACATATGTCTGCAAGTGTAGAACAAGCCATGGTGAGTGTTTCGACGGGAGTGATGAACTCCCTTCTTGCCAAGCTTGCCATCCTAATGGGTGAAGAGCATGTCAAGTTCAGCAGCATTTCTACGGAAGTGGCATTCCTCAGGTATGAACTCAGCACCATGAATGCTTTCTTAGAGACTCTAGCAAACAAAGACGATCTCGATCCACTGACCAAGGAGTGGAGGAACCAAGTGAGGGAGATGGCTTATGACATTGAGGACTGGGTTGATGAGGTCATGCATCATCTCAACCAGGATGATTCCAAGGCTGGCTTCATTTGGAAGTTCATTCAGCGTCTCAACATGCTGAGAACCCAAAATCGCATCGCCAATCAGATCCAAAAGCTGAAGACTCGCGTGGTGGAGGTGAGCCATAGGCACAAAAGGTATAAGCTTGATGTGAGCATCTCTGCACCCGGCTATGTGGCCGTTGACCCTCGCCTCTGCGCATTATATGCGGATGCTGCTGCCCTTGTGGGTATTGATGGTCCAAGGAATGAGATTGCCAAGTGGTTGATAGATTCAGATCGACAATTGAAGGTGATGTCTGTTGTGGGAATTGGCGGTCTTGGCAAGACCACACTTGCTAATGAGGTGTACAATAAGATCGGGGAGCAATTTAACTGCCGGGCATTTGTATCAGTCTCACAGAAACCAGATATAAGAATGATCGTCAGCAATATACTTTCACTACTTGGGCAACAACCATCTTCTCAAGCTTGTGAGGTGCAGGACCTCCTCAATGATCTGAGGGAACATCTACAAGACAAAAGGTACGTATGTTTTTAGCATGTAATGCCATCTGAACTGTCAAGCAGGCATTATAAATATTATTTAATGTGGCATTAGCTATATATAGGTCCACAGCTAATACCTAATTGACTGGAGTTACGTTATGTTCTAAAATGCTGCGATCATTTAGCTGAGAATGTGTAGTCTTTCCTTTGTACTCTTTATTGTAAGCATACGTGTGTTCATATGCTTCATGTGATTTTTTGCAGGTATTTTATTATAATTGATGATTTATGGGACAAATCAGCATGGGATATTTTAAAATGTGGCCTCCCCAAAAATAATCATGCTAGTAGAGTGATAACAACTACACGAATTGAAACAGTGGCTATGGAATGTTGCAGTTATCGCAGTGAGTATGTTTATAAGATGAGACCACTGGATAACCAAAACTCAAAAAGATTATTTTTTAATAGAATTTTTGGTTCTGAGGATGCTTGTCCTCAACAATTTAGAGAAGTTTCAATTGGAATTTTAGAAAGATGTGGCGGTTTGCCACTTGCCATTGTTAGTATTTCTAGCCTTTTAGCTAATCAAGCAACCACAGTAGATAAACAATGGGAGTGCATAAGGAATTATTTGGGAAACAAGTTTGGAATACTCCCTGCGTTGGATGGAATGAGACAAATATTACATCTTAGCTACAAGAACCTTCCTTATTATCTCAAGACATGCTTTTTATATCTTGGCATTTATCCGGAGGATTACACAATTAGGAAGGGTGATGTGGTCAGGCAATGGGTAGCTGAAGGTTTTGTTAGTAAAGCACAGGGACAAGATGCAGAAGATGTTGCAAGGAGCTACTTCAATGAGCTAGTTAATAGGAGTATGATTATACCCACAGATATAGACTACCAAAATGAGGTATTGTCTTGTAAGCTACATGATATGATGCTTGATCTTATCTTATGTGAGGCTGCAGAAGAGAAATTTATTACAGTAGCAGATAATTCCAATGCCTTATTAGGCCTGCACAACAATGTCCATCGACTCTCCCTCCAATTTGATAATGGAAATCATGTCATCACAGCAGCAACTACTCATCTATCGCATGTTCGGTCACTGGCAATCTTTGGAAGCTCTAATTGCATGCACATGCATCCTCTTTCAGAGTTTAAGTTTCTACGAGTTTTAATGATTGTGTTTTCAGATGTTTTCCATAATATGAAATTGGATCTCACTGGAATTTGCAAGTTGTTTCAACTGAGATATCTGAATATTGAAGCCAACATTCATGTACAGATACAATTACCTGCTCAAATTCAGGAGCTGCAACAATTGGAGACCCTGGAAATAGAATGGGGATCAGTTGTTATTCCATCAGATCTTGTTTATCTTCCTCACTTGGTTCGTCTTATTATTCCAGAAGGTACAATATTACCTGACGGGATTGGCAACATGAAATCTCTAGTTACTCTGCAATCCTTCGATTTGGGTGAGAACTCATTAAATAACATTAAGGGTCTCGGCGAGCTGACCAATCTAAGAGATCTCAATATCTGCTGCTCCGGAAAAACTGTATCCAATATGGCGAGATGTGCTGATGTTTTGCGCTCTTCCCTCGAGAAGCTTTGCAACCTCAAAGATCTATATTTGTATTGGCCTGGTACTTACGGCAATGGCTTGAGTTCCTTGAGCCCTTCACCCCTCCATCTTCTAAGATTGGACATGGCATACTGGTGGTTTTCCAAAGTTCCCAAGTGGATTGGTGAGCTCCACAAGCTCCACAGCTTGAAACTTGCAGTCAAGGAGGTGTCAAAGGATGATGTTGATCTCCTTGCACAATTGCCTTCCCTTACAAACCTTGGATTGCGTGCTCAAGGAACACCTAAGCAGAAGATCATTATCTATAACATGGCATTCCCAGTTCTCAGGTACTTCAAGTTCTGGTGTAGGACTCCTTGCCTCGTCTTTGAGGCAGAGGCAATGCCAGCGCTCAAGAGGCTCAAGCTACGCTTCAATGCGCAGGGATGGGAGGAGTCTGGTGCTGCAGAATTACCTTGTGGCATTGAGAACCTGTTAGGCCTAAAAGAAATCTTTCTGGAAATTGGGGGCCTCTGTGATAAGAGGCTCAGTAGAAGAGCTGTAGAGTCTGCTTTTAGGAAGGCCATCGACATGCATCCAGGTTGTCCTAGCATCAAGATCATCCATTGCCCCCATGTGAAATATTAGTCTGACTAGGAGGAATCTGATGAGGAGGACAAGCCTCATATCACCATATGAGCAAATGCTGGTATGAACTAGTCTTCCATTATAATTTTTATCCTTTGCACTCACTGACTATATGAGCTCCCTTTTGCATTTTCTTCTTGCCTCATTTTGTTACATTGGATACTGAACATAATGTTGTTGGCAGGATTTATGTGTTATGTATTTCACTTGAGTTGGGTTCAGTTCCGGTATTGGGCTGGCTGTGGAAAGCACCGGATTTGATATCTTATGTGTTTGTTACTGCAACACAAGCAGACACCGGATTTAACTCGCTGACTTGGACCACCAAGAATCCCTCTCACTCTCGTTTCCTTCTTGACAAGGTTGTATAAACACCCCTCCAAAAAATATCTCATATAAACACCCCTCCAAAAAAAGATCTGGAGCGTTGTATCACCATCCAACGTCCTAAATTCTCACTATTTTTGTCTTGAAAAATAGTCGAATGTTATATAGACACTCCCTTTTTTTAAAACTGATGAAGAGTCTGTATTGAACAGCACAGATCATTTACCGACAGAGAACACTTAATCACATACCACTATTTCATAGTTTGTACCCAGCATATTTGATGCCATAGGTTTGTGTGCCCTCCAAACTCCACTGCTCATGTTCGTGGCTGAAGCTGGTTAACAAAAAAGGTGCTTGTCATGTACTTTGGAATGCATCAACACAAGAAGCAACATGTTCTCCATGGTTTCTTGGTCTGAAGTGAGAAGTCCAAAAAATTCTCCATGCTTTCTTGGTCTGAAGTGAGAAGTCCAAAATACTGGCATTGCTCGGTATTAGCAACTAACTTCGAAATTCTGCATGAATTGTTCAATAAGACTAACATCCACTTGGCAGATCTTGTTAGGCATTTTAATTATGGGTGGTACATACTTCGTTATTATGAGCAACAGTTACACATATTTGATTTAATCCAATATCAGATGACTATGTAAAGACAATTATATATTAACAAACAGAACATCTGAGAGAGACTGAGAGCAGGGTTTGGGAAACTGGAAATAGGCCTAAAACAAGAGGAGACCCGGTTCCGGTTTCTCAGCAAAAACAGGTCAAATCAGGACGTTTTTTTTAAAAAAAATCCAAAATTTGACTTTTGGGACATAAAGTAGATGCAATTATAGGATATAAGACGAATTTAATTGAGAATTATATGAGGGTGAAACGGGTGAACCGCAACCAGAGTTAGAACCCTGACTCTGGTTTGGCCGGTTTTTGGAACCCTGACTTCGAGCATAATGGAGTTAGCAACAGATACAGTATATATCTTAGGCTGACCTGCTTGGCAACGGCTGCGGCTTATGGCTTTTGGCTGAAATTTTTAAATTTTGGCTGTTTACGGTACAAATTACGGAGAGAGATACTCACTTGCGATTTTGGATGGTACAGATGTTAGGCTTTTAACGTGTACATCGTTTAACTTGTAGACCCCGTCTTGAGAAAATACTCCGTTTAAAAGTTAGGTATTGTAACAAAAACTAAAAGCTACCAGCTTCGAAGGAAAAAAACAGCCCCACAATATCACGTGTCAGGGGAGGCCCCATCGGTCCATGTAATTTTCCTTTGGTTTCTCTTGGTTTCATTTTTCGCCCGCAAGCTGGCCAGATGACGAGATTTCGATCTCATTCTCATTTCTTAACAAAACGATGAGCAAATTTTTTTTGCATGTTCTATAAAAAAATGCATTGATGCCAATAATGTCATCCAGTTTGTGCCTTTCAGTCATGCATGTAGTGATGTACTTTTGTTCATGGAATTTTTTTGCCAGCTATTTTGGAAAGAGGTATAGTTTCCATCACCATAAAAATATGCGCCTCATCATGCAGCTTTGTATGTTTGAGACAAATTATTATGGCTGAAAAAAATTCGAGGCTGTTAGTTGCAGGATGCAAAGGAGAAGCAGCTCCAGCGGCTAGTGCAGAACAACGGTTTGGCCGAAGCAGCTCTAGCGGCTAGCGTTAGCATACATGCTAGTGAGTTTCCAATAGAAACAATATATGTTTCAAGCTAACAATATTTATATTGAGGGATAAATAATGCATTGAAGCAATACTGGCCATGCGGTTTGCGTCCTTCAATCATGCAAAGAGTTTGTAAGAAATACGATGTATGTTTCAGGCTGCAAGACGTGCAGTGGAATCACATCACGGATTCATGGCTTGCCAGTTGCCACACATATCAGATGAGCGTTAGCATATATAACCAGGCCAGGGTGTGGGCTTCTACGTGCAGCGTGTGCTAGTTGTTGGAACTCCGGCATCGGATCTACACGCCCAAATGCAGTTAGGACCGCACCTATAGTTTATACGACTACGGTGTTCAGAGGACAGGAAGAACTAAGCCTTTTGAATGAGAGTGGAGAGAGTTCTTTATTGCAGTGAAACAATTCTTTTCTTTTTCACTATCTCTCAATGCTTTCGAGTTACATTACGACTTATATACAAACACTTCGGTCGCTGCCCACATCGAGCAGAGCACTGCCGACAGCTACAGTGCTCACCGCAACTGCTACCCAATCCGAGCAGACTGCTGACGACAGCTACAGTGCTCACCGTAACCGCTGCCCAAACCCGGCGGGCGACAACCGGCGGTGCATCGATGACAGCTCTCGATGCTCATCGCAATCGCTACCGATATCGAGCGGCGTGCGGCGGCGGCGGCTACAGTGATCGCCATAGCTACAGTGGCCACCGACTATTACAACAGTTGGTCGTAGTCGACCACACACACTGGTTGTAACGATCATACACAAACTGGTTACACGAACCAGTCGTCTATGACCACACCTGGGCGAAACCAACCCCACACAACGTGGTCGTGTCTGACCACAAACAGCGTGATCGAAACCGACCATACACAATGTGGTCTTGTCCGACCACAGACAACGTGGTCGTATCCGACCACAGACAGTGTGGTCGTAACGACCACGCACAAACTTTTCGTCTACGACTACACACAACATGGTCGTGACGACCACACACAACATGGTCGTCTACGACTACAAAACAACGTGGTCGAGTCAGGTTTATACGACCACACTCACCCCCCTAAACCTGACTCAAGTCGTGAAGTCCCTGACTCCGATCAGCTCCCGCATCTCGCCAAATTTATCTCTGGGAAGTGCCTTCGTGAGGATGTCTGCGCGTTGCTCCTCTGTGTTGATATGCTCCACGATTATTTGCCCTTTCTCCACACATTCTCTAATGAAGTGAAAACGTGTGTCAATATGCTTACTTCTGCCATGGAACACTGGGTTCTTTATGAGTGTAATCGCCGATTTGTTGTCGACAAATAGGGTCACGGGCTCGATCTTCTTCCCAGTGATCTCACTGCACAGGCTTCTGAGCCAGATCGCTTGGCAGGTTGCATCGGTCGCCGCCATGAACTCTGCCTCGCATGATAAGAGTGCGACCGTCCTCTGTTTCAGAGAGCTCCATGCGATCAGACTCCCGTCGTGGTAGAAGGCATAGCCGCTCGTGCTTCTTCCGTCTTCCACATCCCCAGCGAGGTCACTGTCACTGTATCCTGCTAGGAACCCTTCACCTCCTGTTGAGTACTTCAAGCCCAAGTTGATGGACCCCTTCACGTATCTCAGGACCTGCTTGACCGCTTGAAAGTGGGATTCCTTGGGTGCTTTCATGAATCTGCTCAGCAACCCCACCGAGGATGCTAGGTCCGGCTGAGTGTGCGTCAGATACCTCAGACTTTCGATTATGCGGCAGAAGTTAGTGGCATCCACAGGTACTCCTTTCTCATCCCTGCTCTGCCGCAACTTGGGTTCCATAGGAACTTTTGTCGGATTACACTCCCACAATCCGACCACCTGCAATACCTTCTTGGCATATGCTGATTGCTTTAGGGTAATTTCTCCCACCTTCTGCTCTACCTCGATTCCCAGGTAATATGTGAGAAGTCCAAGGTTGCTCATCTCATATTCCCTCATCATCTACTGCTTGAACAAAAGTATGTGGTCTTTGTTTGTACTGGTGATGATTAGGTCATCCACATACACTCCGACCACAAACAGTTCAGTCTTGGAGCTTCTTTTGTAGAGGGCCTAGTCTTGGGGACATTTCTGAAACCCGAGCTCCCTTAGTGTGTTGTCCAATCGGATGTTCCACACCCTTGGAGCCTGTTACAAGCCATAGAGTGCCTTGAACAGTTTGTACACAAGGTACTCTCAGTTCTCTATGACAATGCCTTCAGGTTGCTTCACATAGACTTCTTCCTGGAGTCCCCTATTCAGGAATGTAGACTTGATGTCAAGGTGGTGAACCTCCCAACTCTTCTGAGCTGTCAGTGCTAGTAGTAGTCTCACTATATCCATTCTCGCCACCGGTGCAAATGCTTCTTCATAGTCTATTCCTTGTCTCTGCACGTATCCTTTGGTATCGAGATGTGCTTTGTGCTTGACAGGATTCCCATTTGAATCTTTCTTCAATTTGAATACCCACTTGAGACCGATTGCTTTGTGATCGGTCGGCAGCTCAGTGAGCGACCACGTCTTGTTCTTCTCGGTTGCTTCTATTTCCATCTTCATCGCCTCCTGCCATTCGGGTAAAGTTGTCGCTTCTTGATAGTTCTACAACTCCTCAGTTGTTAGCAGCAGCTTCTCCGAGTCGAGTTCAACCAGCTGTGCTTCTATGTACACCTCAAAGAGTGGTCGATATCTGATGATTCCTTCCTCTGTTTCTTGAGAGGAGGGACTTGAGGGGCTTTGACCTTCACCCGAGTATGACTGGCCATTAGACATTGCAAGGCGAGGTGGTGGTCCAATCCTCTAGCCCGAGTACTGAGGTGTCAGCCTCTGTTGTCTGATCTGCTGCAGTGAATTCTGTGGTATCTCCAACCTCGCCGTAGCTTGTAGTCTCCCAGTTCCACTTCTTTTCTTCCTCAGACCACATCTCGGCTCACGACAATCTTCTTGTCTTGAGGATCATATAGTCGATAAACTTTGCTTCCTTCTTTGACACGGAGGTGAACTAACGACTTGCTTCTGTCATCAAGTTTCGTCAAGTGGACCCTGGTATTTTTGCATGTGCGGTGCACCCACAAACCCTCACATGTGCCAGATTTGGTTTCCTCCCTATGCAAGCTTCATACGGAGTGGCTTCGACCAGTGCCTTGGTCGGAACTTTATTCAGGTGGTATACTGCGTGGCGGACTGCTTCTCCCCACAGTGCACTGGGTATGGCCATGGTCTTCAGAAGACTTCTTGTGGTTGCCAGCACCGTTTGGTTCCGCCACTCCACTACCCCGTTCTGCTGTGGTGAATAGGGTGCGGTAAGGTGCCAACGGATTCCTTCTTCATTACATAGTTGTGCAAACTGATTTGAGAGGAACTCCCCCCTCGATCAGTTCTAAGAGTCTTCAGTTTTCGCCCAGACTCATTTTTGACCAGCTTCTTGAACCTCTTGAAGGCTTCGACTACTCCGCTCTTTGACTGCAGAGTGTACAGCCACATCATTCGGCTGTAGTCGTCGATGAGTAGCAGGAAGTACTTGCTCCCGGCTGGTGTCTGAGGAGTGATCAGACCACATAGGTCTGCATGCACGAGTTGTAGAGGCTGGTCCACCTGGTACACTGCTTGACTCGGAAACAGTAGTCGAGCTTACTTGGCTAGCAGACAGCCTTCACAGATCTGAGTAGGGTACTCGATCCTGAGCACTCCTTGTACCATCTCCTTATCGACCATCAGCTTCATCACCTGGAAGTTGAGGTGTCCCAGTCGAGCATGCCACAACCACTCCGGTTTGGCTAAGCTCACAGTGAGGCAGACTAGTACAGCGGTATGCAGTAGTGCCTTGTGCAGTCTACTTACCGAGCGTTCCACCTTCATCATGAGCCTTCTTGTCCGGTCGTACATCCGGAGCAGGTTGTCTTCGAGTACAACCTTGGTGCCAATCTCTGTCAGTTGCCCCAGGCTCATGATGTTTTTGCAGAGACTGGGTATGTAGTAAACCTCGGTCAGCAGCCGTTGTTCCCCATTCTTGGACTCGAACAAGACCGAGCCTTTTCCCTTGATCTGCACGGTCGATCCATCTCCGAAACTTACTCTCCCGATAACACTTTCATCGAGTTCGGTAAAGAACGAGCGTTGCCCGGTCATGTGGTTACTGGCCCCATTGTCCAGTACCACATCCCGGTCATTTTCCGTTCTCGAGTTGTGACTTGCTCGTTGCCATCTTCTCGCAAGTCCGGCAGGACTCGCTGCTCGTTCAAGAGCACCAGATTACGCGGCTCCTCCACATACACGGCCAGCATCAAGGCTGGTTCTTCTTTTTTCCCTTCCGTCAAGTTCACTTCCTCTCGGCGCTTGCTACGACATTCAGAAGCATAGTGCCCCTTGTTGTCGCGGTTAAAGCACTGGATGTGACTCTTGTCTCTATCGCCTCTAGCTCCTCGCTTCTATGTCCCACCAGGACTGGCGACACGACCTCTGTTGTGGCTGCGACTACGACCACGACCATAGCCTCTGCCCCAGCCGTGACCTTGCGAGTTTCTTGTGCCTCGACCCCTGTTATTTGCTGATGACTCCTTGTCACCGCTCTTCTGCCACGCCAACCACTCGGTATGAGTAAGGAGAAGCTTCCCATCGGTGCTGGAGTTGCCAACACGATGTCGGATCCTCTCTTCATAGGCCTTTAGGCGTCCAATGGCCTCATCGAACGACATCGACTCCAAATCGAAATATTGCTCGATTGAGGCGATCATTGGGAGAAATTTGTCGGGTGCCGAGTCGAGGAGCTTCTTTACGACCACGGGGTCCTCTAGGGCTCGCCATCCTACTCAGCTTTCTGGCAAAGTCGTTGATGGAGTCTCCATCATTCATGCGTAGTGCCACAAACTCATTTTGTAGAGTTTACAGGCATGCCTTTTGCATTCGGTCGGCGCTGAGGTATCTGGTCTTGAGAGAGTCCCATACCTCCTTAGTCGTCTTCTTCTTTGCCACCCGCAAAAGGATATCTTCGGGTATGGCTTGGAAGATGAAGGCTTGTGCCGACTTGTCCTTCTTGGCCTCCACAACCACTCCGGTCGGTGGAGCAATGGCCTCCCAGATCCCCTGGGCATCCATCAGCACCTTCATCTTGATCACCCACGCGGTGTAGTTGGAGGAAGTCAACATCGGGTGGTGGAAGGACACACCGCCGCTCTCCTTTGTCGCCTGCTACGCGCTGGTCGCCATCGTCTCCGATCGCAAGTATTTGGGCATGCGCCGGGCTCTAATACCAAATGTTGGAACTCCGGCACCGGATCTACATGCCCAAATGTAGTTACGACCGCACCTACAGTTTCTACGACTACGGTGTTTCAGAGGACAGGAAGAACTAAGCCTTTTGAATGCGAGTGGAGAGAGAGTTCTTTTTTGCATAGGAACGATTCTTTTCTTTTTCACTCTCTCAATGCTTTTGAGTTACATTACGACTTATATATAGACACTTCAGTCGCTGCCCACATCGAGCAGAGCGCTGCCGACAGCTACAGTGCTCATCGTAACCGCTGCCCAATCCGAGCAGACTGCTGACGACAGCTACAGTGCTCACCGCAACTGCTACCAATACCGAGCTATGCGCTGATGACAGCTACAGTGACCGCCATAGCTACAGTGGTCACCGACTATTACAAAAGTTGGTCGTAGTCGACCACACACACTGGTCGACTTCGACCACACTAGTCGTAACGACCATGCACAAACTGGTCGCCTACACGAACCAGTCGTCTACGACCACACCTGGTCGAAACCAACCCCACACAACGTGGTCGTGTCCGACCACAGACAGTGTGGTCAAAACCGACCACACACAATGTGGTCCTATCCAACCACAGACAACGTGGTCGTAACCGACCACCGACAACGTGATCATAACTGACAACACACAGCCTGGTTGTGACGACCACGCACAAACTGGTCGTCTACGAGTGCACACAACATGGTCGTGATGACAACATACAACCTGGTCGTCTACGACTACACAACAACGTGATCGAGTCAGGTTTATACGATCACACTAGCTGCAGGATGCAAAGGAGAAGCAGCTCTAAAAGCTAGTGCAGAACAACGGTTTGGCCAAAGTTTTCGTCAAGAAGCTCGACTATGGGACGGGCATGGCCCGTGAGGCCGTGAGCTCACGCTCAAGCTGGAAATCAAGAAAAATTATGAGGCAATTTGTCGTGAACCAAAACTTTCAAGCAACAAATCAAGACAGAATTGAAGCAGAGAAACCAATCGAGAACGAAAAGAAGAGTAGAGCAAGCAACCAATAAACCATGAATCCTCGAGAAATAAAGAACACTCTCTTTTGCTGTAACTTCTGCATAAGCTCTTCAATAAGACAGGACATCCGCTTGGCAGATCTTGTTTGGCATTCATTTACATATATTTGATTTGCTCCAATATGTCAGGACTCAGGAGTACTCGACTACTCGGGGACAGCCTGCTAGGATTATATATATAAAAAAAAGAGTTCAGAGTGAGTTTCCAATAGAAACAATATATGTTTCAAGCTAACAATATTTATATTGAGGGATAAATAATGCATTGAAGCAATACTGGCCATGCGGTTTGCGTCCTTCAACATGCAAAGAGTTTGTAAGAAATACGATGTATGTTTCAGGCGTGATGAAGCGAGCGCGAGCGCTCGGATGGATGGCCGTATCAGCATCAACGGCCGAGATTTGAACGGGCACGGAGCGTCCGGATGAAACGGCGCCGACGGTCGCGATGCGACCACGTCGCCCCCGGGAGGTCGTCTTCAACCTCCAGACTTCCTCCCGGCGGGAAAACAGAGCTCACCGTATCCAGCGGAGCGGCGACGCCGGTGTTTCCCCGGGGGAATGGGTTTCACAGAGGGGTGCAGTTTGAGCTTGGGTTTCCATTTTAGTACTTTGGGAGGTGAGGGAATGGACGACGGTGGCTGGCGACGGCCCCCACGGCAGCGCTATGGAACTCCAGTGGTTCTCCGGCCAAATTGGTCGTGGTTTCACCATCTACGTGACACTAGGAATACACTAGAAGTATTAGTTTAGCTCGGGGACAGCTCAGGCGAGCTGGCCACGGAAGGTCTCTTTCGGCCGACGGCGAGCTCAGCCGCCAGCACGCTAGGCTAATGCTACCGTCCAACCTAAGGTTCTACTATGATCCGGATGTGCCAGGGACCATGCTGGAGCGAGGAATCGAAAAATAATGGACGCAATCGAAGGATTGGAACTAGGGCTCACCGGGACCAGGGGAGGCGATCGGCGGCGACTGGGGCGAGGAGAAGCAAATCGGCTGCGTCTGGAGGTGTGTGGGAGCGTCTAGAGGCGATCCACTGTGGCTGAAGGGCTTTATATCGCGCGTGTAGCTGCGGCCACAGAGAGGCGGTGCGGGCGAGCGTCTCCCATGCGGGCGCGGGAAGGGGGAGTGCACTGGCGTGCTGCAGAGGCTGTGAAGGGGAGCTGGTGTGTCCTCTGGCGTGTTGGTACGGAGCTTGACCGTTGTGAGAGGCAGAAGACGCGAGAAGGCGCAAGCTGCACCGGCGGTCTTGGCGTGCGCGAAGCGGTGCCCTGCGCGAGGCAGGCGCAGAGGAGGAGGAGGCTGACCGGTGGGGCCGGTTGTGCAGACGCTGACGCAGGGTAGGGGAGACGGCGCCGCTATCCCGTGCGAGCAGATGGCAACACGTGCGACAGCGACTTTGGGAAGGCGACGGGGAAGCGCCGCGCGAGCGAAGGCGCAAGGAGAGGGGAGAAGGCGTAAAAGCCAGAAGGGAAAGCTTAATTTCGCTGGGGACTTCTAAATTGGGTAAAAATTTGAAATTCAAGTAAAATTCACAATAAATTTCAAAATTTTGAAATTTTACGGTGTTTCAGCCACGCCACCACCAGATTTGAAGTTGTTTTTAGTCTCAATCCCCTGTTTGGCATGTGATGGTAATTACAAGTAGGAATTCAAGAGGAAGTTGTTTTCCCCTGTTTGGTTTCTGGCTTTGGCCATGGGAATAAAATGCAACATCACTGCCTCTGGATCACAAAAACGGTCTCTTCTTTAATGGCTTCTAAAAGCAGCTTTTAGTTTTTTCTATAGTATCTAACTTTTAAATGAAGTATTTTCTCAATACGGGGTCTACAAGTTAATTGTAGTGCACGTTAAAAGCCTAACATCTGTTTCAACCAAAGTCGCAAGCGAGTATCTCTCTCCGCGTAATCTCTGTCGCAAACAATTAAAATTCAAAAATTTCAGCCAAAAGTTATAAGCCGCAGCCATATCTAACAGGCCCAAGTCGGTTTTAAATGCGTACAGCCAAACTTTAAAAACTTTGGTTATTGATATCATTTTAAATTTTTATATTAAATAATAAAAATTATATGTGTGGATTCGTTTCGAAAAATACTTTTATAATATTATAATTTTGTTGGGCTTTACAAATATATTATTATAATAATTAATAGTCAAAGTTGTATTTTAAATATCTTATTGATATCTAAAACAATTTATTTTTGTAAATTAAAGGGAGTACTTATTAATTGCTTATCTTCCACACGAAACTCTCGGACCATCCAACGAATTACCAGGGTCATCCTAGGGAAGCGATCCTGTGAGCTGAGGGCTGAATTCCCCTTCCCCGTCCCTGCTAAAGTCGGTATCTAAGGCATGTGCAGTCCAAAAAAATTAAGACCCCATTTTCCAGCAAACCAGTAGTTATTTTTGGCTGGAACAATGAGATTCCATTAAATCGAGGGCGCAACAGAATCGCTGACCACCAAGTTCAAAACAAAATCAAGAGGTCCATTATAGTAAATCGGAACCTCATCCTGACAAAGACAACGACCGTTACACTGACGAGAGCAATAGACCACACAATAATAGCTTATGAAGTTCGGGCGTAACAAGCTTTTAAGCTCACAAAACAAGGCGCCATTTCTAGAGAGATCAAAAGCATCACCTCCGATGGCATTCTTAAAAATGATGGAATCGGTCTAGACGACGACATTGCCCATTCGTAGGTTGATGGCTGCTTCCACTCGCTTGATGCATGCTTCCGCCTCCGCATGACTTGCATCTTGAAGGTTTGAACAGTGGCCTTCTCCGGCAAAGATCACCTCTCCGTTGTCATCATGGATCACAAAAGTTTAGACTCCCGAACCTTTCTCCGCAATGAATGCTCCATCAACATTGATCTTAAGCTTACAGTGATCAGGTGGCTTCCAAGCTAATCTGGTTACCCCTTTTGAGCACTTCTCTGATCATTAAGGCCAATTCATCCGTGCTGTGCTTGGATCCACCTTCCTTGACATGGTTCCTTTCTGCCCACCACTTCCACGTCAAAGTAATCACTAGGCGTTGTACTTTCGGCTCCATGGCAAGAATATCTCTTATCATCAAACCAAACCTTTAGTTAGTACTACTTAATCTTGGTGAGTATTAACTAATAAGTGAGCGGCTCTTTTTATTCACTTATTGTTGTAAGCTTCACATCAACTCTCCACCCCACCCCATCTCTCTCTCTCTCTTTGTTTTTCTTTTGCTAAACTTTTACTGTAAAGATTCCGTTCCTAAGAAAAACTGTCCTGTTGATATTTTAAATTTCTTGTAACAGATAGATGTAATATTTTAAAATATCTCTCTCGAAGATCTATGCGTAATTAAAGAAAAGGAAATATATGAAAACGGGATACTTTGTAATTATAGCGGGGGTTGTTTTTCTAGAATGAGTCATGAGAAGTCGGAAACGGATTAAATCTTGTGCTATGATAAAAAGGGATCAGGAGAAAAGAGGATCTAAAAACCCAGAACGAAAAAAAAAACCCTAGCGCCTGGTTTCCTTCGCGCCGCCATATGTTACCTTCAGCCGCCATCGCCACACGCTGCGAGCTGCCCACGTTGCCGCACGCCATCACGCCTGCCTGTACGTAGCGTGCGTTGCCGGCTGCGCCGCAATTGGTCGGCCACCCATGCGCCGCTAGCTGCCGCGTCGCCGCTTGCCAGCGCCAGCACCACGCCTTGGCCAGAGCGTGTCGTTCCTTCGGCTGCCCGCGTGCGCTCGATCGTTCGCCAGCGTGTGCCGTCCGTCAACGCCACCTGCCACCGCCAAAGTTTGTCCCTTCGCGTGGGAGTGCACTGCCGACTAGTAATTGTTGCTAACGATCGAGTTTGCATCCCATGTGATGTGCTACAGTGACAGGCTGATCGACTAGATAAGTTATGCATGGCTGCAGGTAGATGTGGCTGCCGACTAGAAAATTCTGTATGGCTGCATGCATGACCGACTAGAAGCTTTGAATGCATGCATGCTTGCAGTAGAAGCACCATGTGCTGCTACCGTGCGCTCGGCCAGAGGAGGAAATGAGAGGAAAACCAAGAGAAAAATATGAAGAGCGGTGGCATGGAAAAGATTAGGAGGGAGAAGGGAAGAAAGGTGAGTAAGTGATCGCGATTTTTGCCATTCTTCGTCGGGTAATGACCTAGATATTTTTATCTTTATTTGCTAAATTTTAATTAAATATTAGAGTCAGGAATTAGAGAACGGATTAGCAAGTGTTTGACCTGGGGATCGATTAGTATATTGATTTAATTGCTGTAACTTTCTAGCATTATTTCGGGTACCATGTGGGTTAAATTTGAGAACATCATATACTAGAAAATTATAGACGATAGGTTTCTGTAGAAATTTTATTTATGGCAATTGAATGAATAGAATATGATATATGAATTTTATAATTCTACTGTCCGATATGTCATGTTTGGCAACGTATAGTAATTAGTAGATTCAAAATAGTGAATGAACTAATCTAGGAATTTGGTCAACATGAACATTGTAGGTAATTTCTTAAGATTTTCAGGAAGTATAATAACATAATTTTTAGATAAGTAGGATAGAAATTATGAATTTTGAGGGATTGTTGTCTAGTACCGAGTTGCAGCTGGATGTAGTTGTGGAAAATCATTAATTTAACTAATTTAATGGTAGAACTAAATTTTACAAACCACTAGAGAGTAGTAGATAATTTTCTATAGTTTCTAAAAATATCATGGTTTACTATATTTGCATGTGTAGATTAAAAGATATTGAATTATTAAATCTGCTATCCAGAAAATGATAGATCGGTTTTTTGGGTTAAAAACAGGTGAATAGATGATTTAATTGACATGTGGCCAACTAAGAAATTGTGGGAAAATTTCTTTAAATGAATACTTGCCAGGTTTAATCAATTTTTTGGGTTAAAATTTCTTTAAATTATTTAATGAATGTTGTTTTATATTACTCACATGTTTATGATAAATTGATGACGATGATTATGGAGCAATGATGATTATATCAATCATTATTGAGGGAAGATATTAATCATTGCATTGCATGATGAGTATTTATGATGGAAAGTGTGACCCACTAGAGTGAAATGAGGTCCTCGTATGTAAAATATGGACAATAAAGTCCCCATATGAAAAAGAACAGGCAATTCGTCCCCCACACTAAAGAGTGTGGGAAGAGTGAACACTGATGAGTGTTGCACTCCACTATATCGGTATAAGTAGAAGATGAGACATAAGCATGAGCATGCCATTACATTCATGAAAAGTGAATGGTGAATTGAGATAATGAAACACGTGAATGGAAATTGATGAGAATACATGTGAGCAATTGGGTTAATGATAATTGGATATAAATTGTTAATAAGTTGATGCCTCGTTTATTATTTTGCTTTGTACTTACGGAATCATGGACTCACCCTTAGTTATTTGTTGTTTTTAGGTGAACGTTAAAAACGACATGTATGGGTGGTTGTAGGACATGGATTGTTGCACTTTATAGCTCTTCACTTCACCTAAAAATTTATCACTTTTGGTCATGAATAATTTAGTATCTTTCATTGAAATAATTAGATGCTTAATAGCTTCCTTAGTTTCTTATAGTTCAAATTATTACTTCTTGATAGTTTGTTGGTTTAGTTTATCAATTGATTCAACTTAATGATTGTTTGGTTCATCTTAAGTTCAATTTATTATTTACCATGTTGCTGAAATTTACATTCAGGATTATTATGAAGATTATCATTACTGCCTAGTGATTGATAAAGTGTAGTTATTAGTTAAAATTGGTAGTGATAGTAGTTGTGGGTGACATCTTAAGTTTTTGTTAAGTCGAGGTGTTACAGTTGATATTAGAGCGGACTTTAGGCCCGTAATGGGAAATTGACAATTTAATCTACATAATCAACTAAAACTACCCAAAATAAAGTTATGCAACATCATCACCGCAGCAATTATTGCCTTCTGCTTTCAGGCGTCATAGCTAGAAGTATTGTCCAGTATATGCCACTTCATCTCCCACATGCCAAATATGCGTTCGATGATGTTGCGAATGGATGAGTGATGGAAGTTGATGGCCTCCTGCATCCTAGCTAGGTAACTGCCATTTTGGAACTCTGCTAGATGGTACCTCTCTGGTTTTGGTACAGAGCTAGGTACCTTATCCTGTTTGCATACCCGAGTCTACGAGGTAGTACTTGCCTGCAAGTATCATATAAGAAATATCACTTGTGTTGGTATATAAGTACAACAATACATGAAAGATTGTACATACAACGACTGTAACTGGAGGTGGATGCGGGAACTAGTCTCCATATTGCATCAGAGTTTTCTGTAATACATGTGTGTCATGCACAGATTCAGCCACCCTACACATACAAAAGTGAACCTCGCATTAAAATCACACATTGTAAGTGCATTCTGATTGGTGTACCCATGCATATTGAAATGCCTATCACGCTCCTCAAATGAAACCATCACTTGCACATGGGTCCTATCCAGTGCCCTGATGAAGTTACGAAAGTATGGATAGAATCTACATTTCATCGGCCGGGGATACACACTTCGGAATGTTGGATTAGCAGGTCTAATGTTCATAATAGCCAACCTGTAAATGCGCTTGAGGACATGTGAGAACTTTCTACTGATAATTCATGTTGAGTGCTCAAAGCGGCTAACAACCTTCTTGTTAGACTGTGGAGCTCCACATGTCCACAAAAATAATGCTAGTGCTTCTTGGAGCAAACCTCTGTACTAGACTATAGGCCATAGTTGCTAACAAGAGTGTCGCATAGCTTATCAAACACTGACTTGCACATTATGTACATATCATAGCATTGCTGATCGTATGTGAGTTACTCTTCCACCCATTGAAGCACCGTCAACACAGGAATTGATCTAGGCGGTAGCTTAGACCACGACGAGACATTGTTAATGAGGCAGACAAAGCTGGCATATGCCAGCAATGTGATGGAGCCACTGAAGCTTCATCGTCATCATCGTGTTCAACTGCATCACCCCTTTAGCTCATAAGCACTGCACAAAATCATTAACTGATTGCCATTCAATTATTGAATCATATGGTAGCCAAATGCACCCATGTTAGTTGATGACATTCATGCAATTTGCAAATCGATCAAACAACATGACCAAACATAGTGCATTGCATTAGAAACCAATGTAGTTTATAAAGTGCAATGAAACAACTCAAATCAATAGTCAAAACTCAAGTTCGAAATACAACATAACGATCGAAACACAACAACAACTTTGGTCAAGGATGGTTCTTCATTCGATCTCAAGTCCTTCTGATCCAGTGAAGCCATCCCTTATCCATCTTTTTTCGTGAAGAGCTAGATTGCATAGTAGTGCTTGTCGGTGTCCTCACTAGCTCCCACCTCCTTGACCATATTCATCACATGTGCCATTTCTTCCCTATCTGGATCGCGCATGAGGGAAGTTGTGCACGCACAAGACACACGAGTAAGGGTGCATCTTCTTGTAGAGTCCCAGAGATGCTTTAGCTCAGTATCCCTGTCGCTGGACTTGCCCTTCATGCTGCGGAGGAAGTGGTGACAATAGCTGTGTGCTCTTGGCTCTGGAAGCCTTCGATGGTCCAGAGCTGCCGCCGCATCCTTTGGGGTGAACGTCGTCCTCATTATTGGACTCTAGCATGTCAGCATTGGGCACGAACGAGTGCACTCTTGTGTAGGTTGTGGTGCTGAACATGACATCCATCATCTCCTCATTTTGAAGGGGAGCATTCTTAAACTTCAACACAGAGGCCTTGCTTTGCAAAAACTAAAAACAAAGCAAATGGCAACTCAGCAATGGTCGTCTTTCAAAGACAAAGCATGCAAAAGCACAACAAAGTAAACTGAGCAAAAAGAAATGAGCACACTTACCACTAATGCTTGTGCCCACCAACATCAGCGGTGATGGTGCCTGTGTCTAGATCAATGCCAAGTCTAAAGGCACACTGTTTCAAGGTCTTCCAAGCTGCGTATTCCCGTTTGAGTCTACCCCACTAGTTCTTCATTTGCTTGCGGAGGTACATTCGGTTGGTGCATCCGATAAATTTCTAGCACTGGTTGTACTAACCTTTTCTGTTCAGACAACCAAACGGTCGGTTGTGTGTGGCAAAATCCTCAACAAAAATCTTCAAGAAAAGGTGGATTGCCTCTACGCTCCAGCTTGCTAATGGATTTTCCATCTGCACTAGGACCGATGCAAAACAAGGAAATGCAAAAAAGAAATGAACACAGCATGCCCTGAACTCATGTTGGATGACAGATGCACACTTCAGCAAAGAAAGCAAGCATACGGTCATGCTTCAAGAAATGGAATGCTCTAACCTAACCAGAGAAGATGATGGTGAGGATGGCATTAGTGGATCCGACGCGGTGGAGGCCACCGAGGCGAAGAAGATGGCGGAACGGAGTAGACGGCGATGACGAAGGCATAGGTGGAGAGGATGGCGGGTGGTAGGCACGAAGGTGGAGAGGATCAGAGATAGGAAGCCACTTGGTTGGATCCGTATGTGGTCGGTTAGATAAAGACAAAGAGGATGGCGATGAGACCAAATGATTCGTAGAGTTAGGGGAGAAGGCTCAGGAGATAGTGATAGGGAGGAAATCAAAGATGGATCTAGAGAAGAGGCGGCCATGGACTACAGGAGGAAGGCGATGAAGCTATGTAGGCACGAACACCAGTGGGGGAGGATGGGAGTAAGAGGGAGAGTCACGGAAAGGGGAAAGCAAGCGAGCGAGCGTGCGAATGAAGGATCGAATGTCGGTGTGTGAGTTATCCGATCTTGGAGAAGCTGCTATAGTAAAAGCCAAAAAACTAGGAAGCCACTTCAAAAGCCAACATGTTCAATGGATTGGAAGGCTTACTCTAGCACTTGAAAATTATGTTTAGCTTGGGGTAGATTAATTAAGAAGATAACTGAGTTTTTTTCAAGGATGGGAAGACTTACTAGGAAGCCGCTTTAAAAGCCAACGCATTCAGTGGATTGGAAGGCTTACTGTAGCACTTGAAAAACCAATTGTCACCCCATACAAGTACTCTCTGTGGCAATGGTTTAGAGATCCCGCTCTCCCTCCTTCTCGATGCATGCTGAGAAGAAAGGCCAGTGAGGTTTTGTGCTCAATCCACCAACACAGATCACAAGATGAGAAAGATGAAAGAATGGTAGGGAGAAATTTGGTTGTTGACTTTGGACAACTCCTTTCCTTTTAAGGACACAACAATTACTCCCATTGTAACTAACGCAATTAACTCATTAAACTAAGCAAGTTATTTGAAATCACATTCAAACAGAATAAAAAGAGATAATGATATGATTTAGCAAAAAAAGATGAATTCAAAGCCACATTTTGCAATTCTCACGTGGAATAAATGATGAATTTAAAGTCACAAGTCACACAATTCTCATGCAAAAAATGCAGATACACGTATATACGTGCATGAGTTTAGCTATAGTCCCTCTTATGCCATATGTCACATGTTTCATGTGATGACAATAACTCCACCTTATAAATTGCTCTCTCCCCACTTGCACGAGTAATGTTGGACTAAACTATACATGCTTTGGAATTTTATGAATGAATGGACCTATCATGAGCTCAATTCTAAAAGGATTGACTCACCTTATAATACGGGGTTGCCCGATCTTCTTGATGTAGAATCAAGATACTCATGTGGATTTGAAAAATTGTAGTGATCCCCCAATCACACATGCTGAACTTCATGCCACCAGATGAAGTTCTATCGCGCTCCCAATTCCCAACAGAAAGGTTGAACGATCTTGATTTCGATAAACTCCCAATTCTTCCCTCAAGTTGGTTCGACCAACAGAAAGAACAAGAGTAATTTGCTGAATCAATCTATTATCAAAAGTGGTCTACTTTTTCGTGGGGTGGCATTTGCCTTATAAAGGATGTCCCCCCTAAACACACACGCAATGGGCTTGAGCAGTTTTTCATTCATCACCATGTTTCATTCTTATTTGATGGTAACCACTACACAAATCAATCTTAAAAAAAATATAGTATAACCATTTAACTCATCAAGCATATCATCTAACCTGGGAATATGATAATGATAGCGAACAATTATGTTAATAGTTCTACAATCTACGCACATTCTCTAAGTACCATCTTTCTTAGGAACAAGAATAACAGGAACGGCACAAGAACTAAGACTCTCGTGTACGTACCCTTTGTCCAAAAGTGTTTGCACTTGGCACTGAATCTCCTTTGTTTCTTTTGGATTTGTGCGGTACGGTGGCCGATTGGGAAGAGGGCTCCCAGAACCAAGTCAATTTGATGCTCAATACCTCGAATAGGTCATAGACTAACGGGCGCCTCCACCGGAAGCACGTCATCGAAAACCTGCAAAACTTGTGAGACAATACTAGGAAGAGATGTTAAATCATTAGTACAAAGCAATGCATCCTTGTACAACAATACAAGGTGCATCAAAGCGGGATCATCTTTCATCTCTCTTAGATCAGATTTGGTGGCTATCATGACTAAGTTCTCTCTCCCTCACTCTTGCTTTTACCTCTCGGTTTTGGTTGATGGCTCTCACTCGCTTTCTGTGGAATCACACTCTTGTGTTCTCTCCCTTTCTTACTCTCAACTTGCACTTTAATCTTTTGCATATTATCATTCATAATTTGAGAAGGAGTCATCGGTCGTAGCACCACTTGTTTGTAGTTCAACCAAAATTTGTATTGATTAGTTCTTCCATCATGAAGCACGGCACAATCATATTATCATGGAATTCCTAGCGGTAAGTGACATACATCCATAGGCACCACATCACACTCCACCGTATCACGATAAGTGTCAATTTCAAACTCAACATCCACGGTGTATCCCACACTCAATGAACCTCACTCATGCAACCACTAGATCTGATATGGGTATGGATGTTTCTTTCACTTCAACCCAAGTTTATTGCAAAACTCCTTGCTGGCTAAATTATGACAATTCCGACCATCAATGATTACCTTGAAAAATTTGCTATATTTGCTAACTTGAGCTCTTATGTCGAATAAATTACAACGCTATTCATGGAAAGCCTTTGGTTGCACATTCAACACTGTCGGAGCACACACAAATATAGGACCAACATCGTAATCACAATACTCTATGTCTTGCACCACCTCTTCTTCCTCATGTGCATTATCATACACGTCCCTAAATCAATACGGTGATCATCCTCTTCTTCACTTGTAGAATTATATTCCCCATTCTCTAACATCAACATCACCTTGTTATTTGGGCAATCATTTTGCATCTGACCATGACCAAGGAATTTGAAGCATTGTATGCCACTACTCTTCGCCGTGGAACCTACAGAAAAGGCACTACTAGCTGTTGGATTTGATGGCTTCCTTGCATTGGAGTGGCTTCTTCCTTTTTGCTAGATGATGGGCGAAAGTTTGAACTTCCACTTGGAGCTGCTCACTTGTTCATTTGTGATTTGGGAACATATCTTCCTCTGCTGGACGGTGTACGAGCAGAAAGGACGTAGATCTTGCAAATTTAGCATCCTCTTGTAATTATCATTCTGCCTTTGTAGCTTGATGCACTAACTCATAAAGATTGTTATAGGACTGAAAATTCACAATTCGTTTCACTTGATGGTTCAAACCTGAGAGGAAGCGTGCTATGATTTGCTCTTCTTGTTCTTGAACCTTGGCTCGAATCATAACTAGCTCTATCTCTTTGTAGTACTCCATAGAATGTGCTCCTTCTTTCATATTCTGCAATTTATCAAATAGATCACGTTTGTAATGACGAGGAACAAACTTTTCTGAGTCTATTGAGCTATATGGGTCACAAATTTTTTGTGGAAGGTTGAAGTATAAAGGTAATTAAAAGATACTCTCTCTCCAAACTTTTTTTTAAACCACAGCCAAGTGAGTGACGCACAAGCCCAATGTTAAGCCGAAAGTATTTAGGAGTAGCCCTCAATGCAATATCAATGACTAGTCTCAAGTGTTCAAAGGATTTAAGTGAAGATCAATCTGTATGATGTTCGGTTATTTTCAATTGCGCAAGGTAAGGAAATCAAGGAAGTAATTCCGAACGCAAACTCTTCTCTTGGATTTCGGATAGCACTTCCCAAGTAGCATTTGGAAAGCATTCGGAAAGAACTCTCAAAAAGTAGTCTCGGATAAGAAGCTCCAAGAGTTGGATTTGAACTCTACTTCCCCTAATGGAATTCAGATGGGACACTTGTAGTGCAATTTCGGATACCAACCGAGAGATTGTTTCCAATGTCACGGTAATAACCAACCGATTGGATCCTTTCTTCTTTTTGGACGCTAATTGAGGATTTCAACCAGCGTATTTTTTTTCAGGTTTTACGTGAACACAAGATCAAGTTACATGAAGGAACACAATAATCAGCACCTAAACAAAAATTCTAACAGACTAAAACCTAATAAAACTCACGCGAAATAACAGATTAATCTAAAGGTTTTGATATTTTTTGGGGCAATTTTCGGTTTTAATGGACTATAGGACAGAAATAAATCAATCCAAAAGTAATGGTAAATAATCATACCGAGTAAACCGCGCTCTGAAACTAAGATGATACGGAGTCGCCCGATCTTCTTGACGTAGGATCAAGATACTCATGTGGATTTGAAGAATTGTAGTATCCTCCGATGCCAATGCAAGAGTTAGCACTCTATAATTCGCCCAATTATACGTGCTGAACTTCACGACCATCAGATGAAGTTCTATCACGCTTCCAGTTCCCAACAGAAAGGTTGAATGATCTTGATTTCGATGAACTCTCAATTCTTCTTTCAAATTGGTTTGGCCAACAGAAAGAACAAGAGCAATTTGTTGAATCAATCTATTATCAAAACTGGTCTATCTTTTCCATGGGGTGACGACTGTCTTATAAAGGATGCCCCCTCTCGCAAACACACACGTAATGGGCTTGAGCCCGACTCCTATTCTATTCAGTCATTGAAACCGATTTAAATCCTAAAGCAATTCGGAATTGAACACTAACTAGTTACATGGTTGTATTAAACAATCTTAGCCCATCATTGGCACACAGACCCGCAAACTCCTCAATTGACAGGTTCGGTTTATCTCCTTGGCTGAGTGGCGTATGAGCCTCTTCTTCTAGTCTTGGACTGCGTGGAGCTTCCTCTCCTTTTGACATGTGACCGCATGGGCCTTCTTCCTTGTGGCCGCATGGCTCCCTTTCTCCTTGGGGCTGGCCAGTTGGTCCTTCCGTCCTTGTTCTTCCATTGTTTCAAATCTAAGAACATACAATGTATTTGTATTAGGTAGTATGCTATTATCATCTAAAGCAAGAGGGAATTCTCTAAGAAACAAAAGCACTTATTGTTGCAGCAGCTTAGCTTTTGCTCTTGTCATAGGACCTGTTGGAGCATCCTTACTAGTTTTATCATGTACACTTGAAGTGGAAGATGAATATGTAGTAGAGATATCCTTATCACCTTAAAACACTACGGGAATTGTCACGTATTGTTTAGTTCATGGGCATCCCACCACTCAAATTTAGGAATGCCATAATTTGCTCTTATATTCTTCTATTGCACGAGAAATACAATATAATTATTTACAACCTGATCTTGAGAATCAATATACAATCAAATAATCATTTTTAACAGACCAATCAAATATTCCTCCCATACGTGAAAGGACACAAATCGCTATACAATCCTATGTATGTATAGGCCATAGAGATTAGCAGAGTAGAATAGGTGATCATGGCCTCATGATGAGCACACTACTTTTGATCAAGAGGAAGCCAAGAGGTTCTTGAACCACTGGACTGAGTCCTTGGGGTATCTCTTGAGGTTGTCCTTGTAATCTACAAAGTACAGCCCGAATCTCGAGGTGTATCCAGCCGCCCACTCCCAGTTGTCAAGAAGAGACCACGCAAAGTACCCGCGAACATCGCAGCCATCCTCCCTGCATGAGTTAGACTACTAACCATGACCAGATTCATGCAGAGCAAATTAAGTTTCGATGGGTTAAGAAGAGGTAACTTAAGTGAGTACCTTATGGAATCAGCTAGGTTTGTGAGGTAATCATTGTGGTACTTGATCCGCTTGTCATCCTTTAGGGCGTTTTTGAGGGAGATGAAGGGGCTGTTGCTGTCATCCATCCCTGAGCCAACAAGAGAATGTTTCAAGCATTGCTAGAAATTTTTATGGCATAGTTGACTGAGATTACAACCTTGTTATGTTTAAAGTCGATCTGTTTTTTGAGTTTAACTTTTCGCAGTTTTGTAATAGTTCTCACAAACAGATGGAAAAAAAAATCATATGATGCGTGTACATACCATTTTCTGTGATGTAGACAGTTGGTGTGTTGTATCTGTCCTTGACATAGTTCATTAGCATCCTCATGCTGCGAGGCACGATATACAACCATATTGAATTTGCCTACATGGTGAATAAAACAGCCAGTCATATATGCAGTTAAGTTCAGAAACCCAAATGCAATCTTGTTGTTCAAACTTATCAAGCTTGCAGCTAAAGATGTAAATTATCTATTTAATCTTTGCATCTGAAGGAATAGTGTTGCTGAACTTAATTACCTTATCTCCAATTGGTTTCCCATTTCTAAAGGCTGAAAATGCATGAATGCAGAAGATATCAGTACTAGGTTAGCTATACGGTCCAATTATATCATGAACATTTCAATACAATTAACAACCAGTTTGCTCATTGCATAAGCAATATCATAATTAAATAGCTCACCGGTACCTGTTAGTGGGATGTAAGTAGAACTAGGTTGTTTCTTTCTTCAGAAAACAATGAGCAAAGAACATGGCAACTTACGAATGCTGATGGTACCAGTGTCTGCCAAGGTATTATTTAGCAATTTGTCAATGACAGTGGATTGGTCATCCTTTGTGTAGAATGTGGTGTAGTGATTGATCCCCATGAAGTCCAGTGACCCGTTCACAAGAGCAGCCTCTTTCATTGTAAATCGCGGCAGCCTTTTCCCGACTCTTGATCTCATTGTCGCCGGGTAATCCCCGAAGAAGAAGGGATCAGCAAACCTTTCATACCAAATCAATCATCTCATAATTTGCCAATAGATTTACTATCAACTTGCAGTTCAGAATGTAATAGCTATGTTCATTTTGTCACTGAACAACTGTAGTGAGAGGATAGCTCTTGGCAATGTATGATCAAATTGGTGGTACATATGAAAATAAGGAGTTGATTATCCTCACCATCCTAGCTGGAATTCTTGTGCTCTCTTGGCGGCTTCAACATCAGCTGTGGAGTTTGACATTGGCTCGTACCATATGACATCAAAAGATATGCCCAGCTCTCCATTCTGCTCTGCCTGCATATGTTGGATGAAGATACAGAGGCTTATATTTCAGCGATGTGCTGCGTGGTACTATGCGATAAAATCAACTACTGGTATATGGTACAACTCGTCATGTATCTACTAGAAAATCAAGATTATTTGTTCGAACTGCACCACAAAGTCAACAGAAGCCTAAACTAAAATCAGACGTTCTGACCTTGTACTTCTTCCTGTATATGTCTGAAACTGTGGCATGAGCCAGGATCATGTTGTGAGCAACTATGTAGGGCTCAGTGCCTGAGTTCCCTTGCTTGCAGTAGAGATGGAGGAGCACCGAGCATCTCCCAGGCGCGTGTAGTCCGCTGTCGTAGCCCTGCACTGAGACGGTGTGCGGCTCGTTGAAGGTGATCCAGTGCTTCACCCTGTCCCCAAACGCCTTGAAGCACGTCTCAACGTACACAGAGTAGTCGTTGCTGCATTTGGCAAATGGCAATTTGGTGATAGGATCAGTTGATCACCATTGTAGCTGTAGAAGACCTAGCTAGGCATGGAGAATGTGACTCACATTATCTGCCTATCAAGCCATCCAGTGTATTTGTCCTCCAAAGCTTGAGGAAGGTCCCAGTGGTAGAGGGTTACATATGGCTCAATCCCTGAAAAGAAATTTTACCTTGTCAGTACAGAGGGTGGTAATTTGGATTAAACACTTATTTTAAAAAAAACATGGAATTCAGAAATAGAACTAAAATTTGTTAATGTTTTATTTTGGGGGTTGTAGTTTTCACCTTTTGCTAGCAATGCATTGATGAACTTGTTATAGTGGTCGATGCCTGCCTGATTCACCTCACCGGTGCCATCTGAAGAAGAATGCAAGGCTATTAGTATGTTGATTAATTTATCCATAATTAACAACCTTTCCTTGGAACTGTGTATTTCATTCTGAAGAATAACTGCATAAACTATTTATAAAAAAATCCATTCTTGGTCTCTCAACTCCTCACATGATTTAATTTTTGTCGCTTATCTGTAAAACCGGATAAAACACATCCTCTAACTTCTAAAACCATTTAGCATCCATCCCTCCAACTAGCAAAAAACAGTTTTGAGCGAGTTTAACCCACGTGGCACACCACATTGGATCTCAGTTGGCCAAAACGAGGTGGGGCCATTCCTTATTTTTATATTAAAAATTGAAAATTCTTAATATTTCAATGACACGTGAGTCCAGCCTACCTTTTTTGTCCGTGGACTCGGTGCACCATATACATGCTTGCCCCCACCCTGTTTTGGCTATTTCGGATCCAACGTGGTGTGTCATGTGGCTCAAACTCAGTCAAAACCGCCTTTTGCTAGCGGGGGTGGGTTTCGAAGGTTCTGAGAGTTGATGAACGTGTTTTACCTGGTTTTGTAGATAAGGGATGAAAATTAAGCCATGCGAAGAGTTGAGGAGCCAAGAGTATGCATTTATCTTTACTATTATAAAAGTGCGAGTTGGTAGTTGGACCATTCTCCCTTCTCCTTTCTCAGCCATCCGATTTGATCTAAACCATTCGTCTCTCTCCTCCTCTCTCTCTCTCAGGATACAACCACCCGCCCCCTCCACTTTTCCCATCTCCTCGCGCATTCTGGCCACCATTCTCTCTCTGTCGCTTGCTCTCTAATGTTTGATGTGTGAAGTTGGCCAGACAGTAAGTTTCGCCTCATTATTTTTATGACTCCGTTGCAACGCACAGGTCTATAACTAGTAAGTATTTATATATGAACATCTTTGTTCCCAAAGAAGCAAATAATCAAAAGATATAAGGAGAGAAACCCATTGCAATCAATGAACTGATGTAATACATACTTGGGAAAATCCTAGTCCATGCAATTGAGAATCTGTATGCATCCATTCCCATTTCAGCCATGAGTTGAATGTCCACCTGAAATAGTTATATCAAGGACAGCGAAATTTTAGATTATGCAAACATTGGGCACAAAAGTCAGTACAATATAACCTGTGCTAGAGTAGTATTCACCTCAAAACGGTGGTACTGATCGACTGCAACATCAGCATTGCTAAAGTCAATGATCTTCCCTGTAAAGGCAAGAAAATAATTGTTTACAATCTTTAATCATACGATGGATCAATTTTCTTGATCAAGGTCAACTGTAAATGGTCTCTTGCTATCCTAGGTCAATATCCAGTCTCGATCACTAGGCCTCATTAAAGAATACCATATGGGTGCCCAAGTCAATAGTCAGTGCGAATCTATCATATATTTTTCACGAGTCAACAATATTCTAAGATCATTGAAAGAGAAATGCCTCAGAAAAATCAATGGGGGTAAAGGGTGCCAATTCTCTGTAGTCGCATGATTGTACATGTTTTCAACAGATATGCTTATTGTGTGATGATGCAGGCATCAGGTTTGATAGTAGTACAGAGCTAGTTGAACTAGAAAACGAGGGGGCGGAAAGGAAACCAAGAAGCAATCGCAAGAATTCACAGTAAGTGAAAAGCTTCTCAACCTAAAAGACAGCCACATTTTGCTGCCTTTTCATGGACAAACTAAGCAGAGGGTCTCCCCACAAAAGAATAAAAGCTCTTTTTATATCCTCTGCTTAGTCTGCTCCCTACATGGTCTTTCTGAGCAGATGATTTCCAGTTGGCAAATTAGATACATTTTCTCATCTGAATTTGGATCCTTGACCTGCTAACTAAGTTGGTCTCCATTGGAAGTGAAACGTATTGAACCACCGTGAAAGAGAAAATACAAATTACCGAACGTGCGCGAGAATTTGTCCCAGATAGTAGGCCCTCTTCCATCCTCCTTGACGGCTCCCTCGTACTACAGAAAAAAAAGAGAATAAAAATCAAACCAAAATAAATAACCAATTATGGATGCAAAAGTCTCACCATCTAAATGTTAAGTGGGTTGTTTACAGATATTATTGAATCCGACTGTGCAACCTCTCCATCGCCTAAAGTCTTATACCACTATACTAATCGTAATACATGTATATATATCTTTAAATGAAAATCTTAGTTCTTGTCCAAAGATAAAGGTGACAAATCTCCGTCCAATATAGGTGGGTTGGCGGTAGCATGCACGACTAATGACTCCAGCTCCGGTGGGTCACCAGCCGCAAGCATAACTTCCAGTTTCCCCTTCTTTCACATGTCAGGCTTCTGAGGCCGCTTGGTTGAACTGAAAAGTTGTGATTTGTGGCTAAAATTATACTATAGCAGCTAAAATTTTATTATAACTGAAGATGACTTATTTAACGTAATAAATTTTTTTAAAAAAATTAAAAATAGAAAAAATATACTGGCTCATCACGGAACAATACAGATGAATACGAGAAAAAAAGAACCAGCAAAAAAGGTAAAAACCAAAAATTCAAAATAAAACAAAATTTATAAATAATAAAAAATAAATGAGAAGTTAAAAACTAAAACCGAAATAGTGAGACCTCATCCCCTCCGAAGCACTTTCCCATCTCCCAACTTCCATGTGGATCATGGCACAGTCAATTCAATCATTGATGGGTCAGTTTGGCAAACTGATCTGTACTAGTATCAAAGTTCCTATACGATAACTAAGTTAAGATTAAAAAAGTGAGTATACTTAGGAGCAACTAAATACCTTTTCATTAAGAAAAAATACGCACCCAAATTCAGGCCAAAAATGGCTCAAACATGGGTGGTATGTGTAGTGACGGTGTACATCCAAATCTCTCACCGAGTTAAGACTCAGTTTCTAATTAAGTTAAGATTTACTGAATCGCTCGGGAAATATACTTGCGTTATGTCCGTGCTTTAAAAATATGGATTTTAGATAAAAAAAATTACTATCACTTGAGTGCACTGCATACTGTTCGTTGTTTCATGCGAAATCCCTGTGTTTTATAAAGGCACACAAATATCTGCTCCGTAGTGGGCCACAGAAAATCTGCACTGGCAGTATGTGGGACCTTCCATTGGGAGCTACTACTTATTTCAGAACACAGCATAAATCGGATAATATGTTTGGGTCCATCCATGATTAATGAAAGCCACGGTTTATCAGAAAAAACACGTCTTTTTTGGCACGGAGAAACACACATATGTGAATTTAATTTATTTGGAGCAGGATTTTCGAAAAATAATATAGTTTTAGGATTGTGAAAATTGTAAAATAAGTGCAGAATTCCAAATGCTTTAGTTTTTTTACTTATTTTATGTATTCAATTGCAAAGTTGCAAAGTCCAATTAAACGATCCATGCAAAATCCTACAGACATGACTTTAGTTTCATTTTTTTTTTAATATTCATGCTTTTTTTCATTCTTATGTTTCAAATAGGCCCTAATAACTATGTGTGGCAACCTTCGTGGTAATTAGTTCATGTGCAGCTTGTATATTATAAATAATGGAAAAATTATATTCCATTAACTAAGGTAAATTTTCCAGTTTGGTCATCCAACTATAGCTTGTAGTTTTTTAGATAAATGCTTTTGAAAGTTCCAACTTGTTTGTGGAATTCGTATGTGGATACTTCCCTAAATATGCCCAATTAAGACCCAAAGTCCCACGAGGCCTATTAGCACCTTTTAGTCTCATATTTGTTATTAATTAGCTTTCAAGTAGACCTCCTTGCCTCATAGCAACATGTGTAGGGATACCTATTTGTACATCTAATACTGAGATATCAATAAAGAGAGAAATGCCGTTCAGACTATATCTTTTATCTACTTCTTATTTTGTGAGTTTTTTTATATCATCGCGACCGCCAATTATATATCACAAATAAGCCCTCAACTTTGGAGCTTGATGCAAATAAGCCTTCCCCTTTGATGAGTCTAGGTCACTAGTAGAAGTGACATGATTCGCTAGTTAGAAGGGATCCTTTTTTAACCTAAACTAAACATTTAATTGGGCCTAAACCTAAAGTTGTGTTTGATTTCCTTGTCTGCAGAAAAGATCTCCATTTCTATACAGGAAAAGAAAACAAAGTTGGAAGGGAACATACTATATGCAATCAAGCTTTTTTATGCAATCATGGTGGAATCCAACTAAACGTCGTCAAAAAATTTCGGAAATAAAATTTCAAATTCAAATTTATAAAATACCAAAACAGAAAAATCTAATATATGTTATATTGTGTCTACTACTTATTTTGTGAGTTAGAGTGTTTGATCTTTGGCTTTGCGACCACCAATTTTATATCACAAATAACCCCTCAACTTTGGACCTTGAGGCAAATAAGCCTTCCCCTTTTCAATGACAGATGAGTCTAGGTCACACGTAGTAGTGACATGATTCGCCAGTTACAAGGGTTTCCTTTTTTTACCTAAACTAAACATTTAGCTGTGTTTTGGGGCCTAAACCTAAAGTTGATGGATTTCCTTGCCCTTAGAAAAGATCAATTTATATACAGGAAAAGAAACAAAGTTGGAGCATCACAATGGGACAAAGAACAAAATATTCTTGTCTAATATTTCACACGTAAACATGTTTGAGTTGATATGATTTCTCTATATTTTCTGTTCATCAAAACTATATTGGTATGTAAAATAGTAAGTAATCTGCATGTCGCAAATAATAGTGGACTGTATTTGGTTGAAAATTGATTATGATGTGGACTGTATTTGGCTGAAAATTGATTATGATGTTGATCATGATAAGATATTTTGCCAACAAGGAATTAGTATCAAAATTATTGATACTTATCTGATAAGTTATTGGCAAAATTAGTATCAATAAAGATCTATTTATAGCCTGATCTAACTACCTTTCTTGACCATTCTTTTTTTGAAAAAATTACCTTTCTTGACACTGCAGGGGAAGTTTGGATAAGAGTGATTTTTTTTGGGAATTTTCATGATTTGAGCTAAATCTTGAAAATTGGCAAAAGTTCGCCCTTACCAAAAAAGGGGCTTAATTTGTTTTTCTCTTCTATTTTTGAGGGGTACTGAGTTACGTATATCCCAGGGAATGAGATATAGGAAGAAACTTGTTCCTGAGGCGCGATGTACATGGACGGTATGCTCTCTTCCAAAAGGAAAAGAAAGGCATGAAGAACATGTGCTGAAAGCCTGAAACGCGAGCAAGTCACTACTAGTACTTGTCTCTTATTCGTTTCAGTCATAGAATTCTTCTTGTTCTTGTTCTTCTTATCTCTCACTATCTTACAAGCATGTGAAGCTACAGCTGACATAAACAGGTTCTCATGAAAGAAAATTTTCCATTCCTTAAATTTGATACAACAAAATGGAGAGAATGATCTCCTCCATGCTCCAAACAACACAACCGTACGTCAAACGGAGACATCGTACGTGTGATGGAACAACCATGGAAGAAGAAGAACCAACCTGATACGCGGAGGCGGCCGTGCCGAAGACGAAGCCCTCGGGGAAACTTTCCCTAGTCAGGCCTCCACTCTGCGCACTGCATCCTTGCGACATGGCCAACAAAACGAGAAGCACCACAACCATGCATTGTCCTCCCTTCATCGTCTCCATGAGAGCATGAGAGAGATGGAGAGGTTTCTGGCGTACAAGGAACTAGCTAAGTCTAGGGAATGCGGTATGCGTGCGTGCAGTACAGAGAGAGAGAGAGAGAGAGAGAGAGAGAGAGAGAGAGAGAGAGAGAGAGAGAGAGAGTTGGGAGGGATGGAGTTGTTTCGGGAGCTAGCTTGTGTGGGGTTTTGGAGTGGTGCGTTAATTGAGATGTGCATCATGTATATAGTCGATCGGACTCTGTTGTGCTCGTGTTGCTTTGAGGGTGAGGATTCTGACGTGCATATATAAGGTTGGTTAGGAACTAGCCAAAGTGTGAAGGGATCACTCTCTCGCAACCTTATCGTACACACACCCCTGAAGAAAAATGTGACGATCATGCATGATAGATGTGAAATGTATGCTTTGAAATGGTATCTAAGTCCTATGGTAAAACTAGGTTGCTTTGGAGATAGGTCTCTGTACGTTCACGATTTCAAGATGTGATGCAATGGGCACAAGGTATTCTACTGGAAATGTTAATCCAATCCACTCGCAGGCGCCAGCTGGCAGGGTTTATTGACCACTTCCCAGTTACGTTTTCACTAACTAGTATGCGTATATGATGCCGAGTTTGTTCCAAGGAAGTTCTATAATAGTCATACACTACTACTTCGTCCGTTTCGCAGATGAGTTCAAATTCTCGTATCAAGCACCTACAAGACCTCTAGTAAGATTGCTTATGCATCTTCGAAGATATAGCTAGAAAGATTGCTTATGCATCTTTGAAAATGAGAATTCCCATTTTATATAACCAGGCTCTGGAGATATAGGGATATATATACAAGCAAATCTGTGATCAAACAGTCCAACTGTTGTTATAGATGCTCAGACAACCATCATCTAGAAGATGAGCAGAAGAAGCAAGTTTGATGTATTATCCATTGCTAGGGAGGCTATTCTACAACAAAAAATTATGCACATGCAACAAAATGTACTATCCATTGCTATCTAGGCCATCCTACAATAAAATAGCAAAACGCTGACAATAGCCTCGTGTGCCTGAAAAGAACTTACAGTGTTAGAGATAAGTTCATAGTTTAGGTTCTAGACTATAAATAGAGATAGATTATGTGCTAACTCTAAGGCTAGGTAAATATAATTTTTATGTTAGAGTTTAAGAATGCTAAGAGAATACTTTATAGTCACAAATATAATAATTCGGTAATAAAAAATTAGATCTAAAACGAAGAAAGAAATTTTCCGGACACCCGAGTCCATTGCCGGCGTTTTAATTCTCAGTCTCACGCGGAGCATGAACGTCTCCAATCTTTTGGTCGTCTTGCCTGCGGAAGGTTGATCAACTTTCGCGTACTCTGCTTGTTTTTTTTTGGGTGTGTAGTGGTGCAAATGGGTCGGGTTAATTCTGACCGATCTGGCACTGAATCCGATTGGTACCGAATCCGATTGGTAGCGAATCCGGAGAAAAAATATGGGTTAGGATATGGTAACAGCAATATCCGTTCGGATCCGATACGTCTTCAAGTTTGATTTCAGGTTAGTGCTACTATTTGATGTTTCATTTTCTTTTACAATGGTAAAATAAAATCTTTCACATCAGCTATTAAGTAGTAACATCAAGTTCTTGACAGTATGTCCTCCTACTCTATTTGTTATACTGCATGCATTCCTTACAAACAAGTAGGGGTGCAAAAGGTTCGGGTTAATCCCGATCGATTCGGTATCCAGAGAAAAAATATGGGTTAAGATATGGTAACAATAATATCCGTTCGAATTCGATCCATTTGCTCCGAGGGCAGAGCAGTTTGAGTGTTTGACTAAGCGGGTCACATCGCGGGACCCAACCTATATCATGTCAGGGAGGCAGGCGTCTCTCGGGAGGCAAGGGACCAACGGGTCATCTCCAGGAGCAGGACGGCCCGAGAGACAGCGAAGGATTTTCCAACAGGAAGATCAACTACGAAAGCAACATAATATTTTTATCTGCTACAGTAAAACACCACCAAATATTATTTGCTACAATTCCAGAAGAGGGAGAAAAATATTTTTTTCTTTTGTGGTCTTTTATTTTTCTATTTTTATTGTATTTGGATAATGAAGAGATAGTAGATTTAAAGAAAAAGTTTCGCTGTAGATTATAATTATTTATTCTTTCTCTGATTGCTATCGATGATCCTACAAATAGGCATAAGGTATTCTATTGGAAATGTTAACCCAATCCTTTCGCAGGAGCCAGTCAGGGCCTTGTTTTTATCGGTTTTTAAAAGCTGTTTTTCGGCTTTTCTACGGTAACTAACTTTTAAACGGAATATCTTTTTAAGATAGGGTATACTAGTTAATTATAGTACATATTGTACCGACTTCATTTATATCCGCAAAAACCACACGTGAGTTTCTGATACTTTATAATCTCTCACACGAACAGCCTAAAAACCACAAGCCGCAGCCAAGACCCACAAGCTGCAGCCAACAGGCCCAGGGTTTATTGACTACTTCCCAGCTGTGTTTTCACTAATTAGCATGCATGATGCCGAGTTTGTTCCAAGAAAGTTCTATAATAGTCATACACTACTACTTCGTCCGTTTTGCAAATAAGTTCAAATTCTCGTATCAAGCATCTACCAGACCTCTAGTAATATTGCTTATGCATCTTCGAAGATATTGAAAGATTGCTTATGCATCTTTGAAAATGGGAATTCCCATTTTATATAATCAGGCTCTGGAGGTTACTAGGACGCTGAAATTGGGCACCAGGGTGCCCGGGCACCTTGATTTCAAATGCACGAATTCAACCCAAATTCGGGTATATTTTTTGAAAATATCAGTTTTAGGGTATGTACCCATCTATAACAATTCAAATGAAACATATACCTTTGAAAAAATATACTTGAATTCAAAGTTTTGAACGAATTTAGATCACATGCTTTGCTGATTTATATATATAATCAGCCCATACCTACAATCAAACTATCAATAAAAAAGACAACTATAGTTCAAATTTCAGTTCGAACTTGTTTGAACTAGTTAGTAAACTAGTTAAACTTGATATCTAAGAAATTTTAAAAATTTTCGTACACGATACATACCTATTTTAGACTATGGTGTCTGGACACCAAGGAGCACTTGTTATTTTACTATATATATATATATATATATATATATATATATATATATACACACACACACACACGCACAAGCAAATCTGTGATCAAACTGTCCAACTGTTGTTGTAAATGCTCAGGCAATCATCATCTAGAAGATGAACAGAAGAAGCAAGCTAGACCATTCTACAACAAAATATTATGCACATGCATTTTTGTAGATATTTTGTACTAGTACTTACTTTAGAAGTACTCCTGCAGTTACAAACATCTTCAGTGAAGCAAAATATTAATACCCTGGCTAGCTGACGTATTGTGCCCTAGGTAGGGGTGTAAATGAAGTGGATATTTTCTGATCGTCCGTTCGTCCGTTTTAATTTGGATATAATTCGGAGCAAATTTTCGGATATCCGAAGGTTTTGTCGGATACGAAAATAGAGTCGGATATTAATTGTCGGATTCGGAAAAAGCATTATCCGACAGATACGAAACTATCCGGATATTTTTTCAGAAAGTTACCAGATATAGAAACGGATAGTTACCGGATAATTACTCCTTTACACTATACGCTTGTTCAGTAAGAAATAGAATACTTTCTAATTGAAAATGTATGTTAAACAAAAAGCATACGGTTATTACTGAGACTGTGACTTGCACTAAAAAAGTTGAGCCTAATGAGAAGAAGTGTACCTTGAAGGTTGGAACCACTATATTAAATATATGGTGACTGTTGACACAAAAATGGTGGAAAAGAGAAACAACTTTGCATGCGGTGCAATAAATGTCCACACAAAGCTCGATGTGAGACCTTAAGAGGCACGAAGGCTTTGAGAAATCATTTGTTAAATGTAATGAAGTTAAATGAACTAGTGATATACTTAACTATTTGGCTATGAGCAATTCGTACTTTTGAACTATGTGACATATAGCTAGTTAGCTACTACTTGTTTAACTAATATCTATCATTTACTTGCTACTTTGCTAGCTAGAATTTACTAGTTGCTTAACTTGTCCTTGTCATCATGTGAAATTTTCTTTCGTGCATTATCCGATCAAATATTCGTGACCGAAACTAACCGTATTCGGAGCGGCATGTATTCACTCCGTATTCATGACCGAGAATATCCGCATTCGTATTCATATCGGACACTATCCGTATCCGACTCCGACAAAAAATATGAAAAAAGATCTAGAATAAATAATATCCACCCGTATTCGCCCCGTTTACATCCCTATCCCTATCCCTATTCCTACGTTGCAAACATCTTCGGCTGATGTTAACAGTTCCTTAGAGATCAAGTACATTCTTAGTCTGTGTGAGAATATATTCATTAACTCCTAGGATAGACTCGACGAGTTCACACGTTTAATAAAAGCATCTTGCCGTCGCTTCTTTCCAACAACTTTACCCCTTTAGTCTCACCTTACTTAGCTACTCTAATCCCCAAGTCGAGCAGATAATTGCGCGTAAAATTTGCTACTTCCATAAACAAGTAGACACTTGATGCTGTGTATATATATCCATACATTGTTAACTACCTCTTCGATCGATCCCGTGTTAGCATCCCTTGCACGAATCATCGCAGAGATCACAGCAAAACAATCACTATAGTACATCCATTTTTAGGCATTAGAATTAATTTTGGATAGCTGCAAAGCATTGTTTGCAATTAGTACGAAGTACCACTGCCTCAGACTCTGCTGTTGCTTCTACCCAATTGATCGGCAATAGTGATGTGCACTTAATTAGTGGCAATTGGTTAGCTTGCAATCTTCAATCTTAAGCGAGAGAGAGAGAGAGAGAGAGAGAGAGAGAGAGAGAGAGAGGTTCATGGACTGCACAAAACACAATTAATAACTGGCGATTTGTATGTCAGTAGTGGTCAAAATTCAAACATGTTGGTTTGCTTTTACTTGTAACAAAAGATAACTCACATTGACAATATAAAGACGTTGTTAGAGTATTTTTTATTAGCTTTTACTAATACATTGTGAGAACCTTGGAGATCATGAAGAGTCAGCAAAAACCTGTATTTAGGAAGTAGTGCGAAAAATAAACGGAAAACTTTACAATTTATCATCTAGTTAGTCAAAGTCAAACCAGTTTTCATTTGATTTGTCTGATTGAATGCTACAATTCAAGTACAGCCATCTATATACTAAGCTGCTGTGGATCCAGCAGACTGCAAAATAACTTTCTAATCAAAGTCCACTCCATAAACTTCTTCCGTGGAGGAGAACTCAAGTCATGTAAGAAGAACTAACTCATGTGGTTTCTATAATAGAAGCTGGTGAGGCAGTTGCCTCCCATCTCACAAAAAAAAACACTTCTTTCATGGCGTAGGCTTAGTGGCCGTTTGAAATGCTTGGAGCTTCTTGCTTTTGGCTGAAACTTGTAGTTTTAGAATAGTAGTGGCTGAAAGTAGAAGCCACTGAAAGTGGGAGGTGTTTGATTTGACTAGAGCTTTTGGTTTTTACCAAAGCTGATTTGGCACACATTCACCTACTACTTCCACCGTAGACTTTGCTTCAAGATCCGTACGTATCCATACACCCACTTGTATGTACTATGTATTCTAAGATATCCTTTCTCCCACTACTACAAAAGAGACTATACTGGACGGCTATATCACAGACGATTCATACGGAACCGTCTATGCTTAAACTATCACATACGGTTTATACTAGCAACCGTCTGTGATAATTGAGACATCACAAACAGTTTGTGTTAATAACCGTCTGTGAAAGTAGCGGACATCATAGACGATTTATATAAAAAACCGTCTCTGATATTATGGACAACACAGACGGTTCTTATAACAATCCGTCTGTGATATTGTGGACATCACAGACGGTTTGTATGAATAACCGTCTGTGAATTATCACAGACGGTTATTAATACGAACGTTCTGTGATAATGTTCGTATCACAGACTGTTTGTGGTTGGAACCGTCTGGGATAATCTGTGTTATAAAATACCGGGCGTATGTGGTTTCGACACAGATGTGTTTTCGCTGCGCTGCATCGGTAGAGCGAGGCGGCCTGTTTTGGAGAGTTTGGTGAAAACATATCGCTTGTAGATCTATATATGTCTTCTTAGTGATCAGAGGTTAGTACTCAATTGCTTCTAATAACTTATATGCATTGTAATTGAAAGAGATGATAGCTAGGTTTTTGTTTAGATCTAGGTAGCTAGGTTTAGAAAGATAATGGTACTTTGCTCAATTTCAGAATGGGTAAGTACTCCTAGTTTACTTCAATATATTCTTACTTAATATTATTGTGTCATGAATACGTGGCTAGCTAACTAGCTACCTAATATAGATGTCATGTGTAATTAAGTATAACTAGTCTAATTTGCTATAGTCGTTTTTTACACCCATTTGTTACATGTGTAGCGTAGATGGACCGAACGTGTGAGTGAAGAGTACATTAATGACGTGTCTGCTTTTAGAAGAGTGGCCAAGCTGGACATGTTGAAGAAGGGGATGGAATATATGTACTGTCCATGCATTGATTGTAATAATCTAAAGATATTTAGCAACTCAGCGCAGACCAAAGCTCATTTGATTCGAAGGGGTTTCAGAAAGGGGTACAAATGTTGGACCAGTCACGGTGAAAAGAAGATTACACAAGAAGGTAGTTAAGACATCATCGAGGGAGACAACGATATGCCAATTGTGGACTGTGCTTTCGATCATGAGAATAGGTCGCAGGATGACAATCTAGATCAGATGCTACGTGATGCAGAAGGGAACTATAGTGGAGAGAGTTTGGTAAATTCGAGGGCTTAATGGAGGACTCGGAGAAACCTTTATTCCTGGATGGTACGCCGCAATACACGAGGTTGTCATCAGTTTTAAAACTGTTAAAATTGAAGGCAAGCAATGATTAGTCCGACAAGAGTTTCACGGCATTGTTAGGTCTTCTAGCGGACATGCTTCCAAAGGGAAATATGTTGTCGAGAACCACCTACCAAGCCAAGAAGATTCTTTGTCCATTGGGAATGGAAGTAGAAAAAATACATGCATATACGAATGATTGTATCCTCTACCGTAAAGAGTATGCTAACTTACATGTTTGTCCGGTGTGCAAAGCATCCCGATACAAGCGTAAAAATGACTTAGATGATGGGAAGGGCATGGAGGTGAAGCAAATATCTCCGACTAAGGTGTTGTGGTATCTTCCTGTAATTCCCTCTTTGAAGCGTTTATTTGCAAACCGCATGGATGCAAGATTGATGCGTTGGCACTCGGAGCAGCGTAAGAAAGACGGAATGATAAGACACGTTACTGATTCTGCCCAGTGAAGGAACATCGATAGGATGTTTGTAGACTTCGGTGTGGAACCGAGGAATATAAGATTTGGGTTGAGTACAGATGGAATGAATCCTTTTGGTAACATGAGCAGCCGACATAGCACCTGACCCGTGACTCTGTGCATGTACAACCTTCCTCCTTGGTTATGTATGAAGCGGAAGTATATTTTGATGTCACTACTTATCCAATGCTGAAGCAACCTGAGAACGATATTGATGTGTACCTAGCACCAATGGTGGAAGATCTTGCGATACTATGGAATGAAGGGGTACATGTATGGGATGTGGACAAACAAGAGAACTTCACTCTATGTGCCATTTTGTTCTGCACCATTAATAATTTTTCTGCCATTGGTAATCTGTCAGGGTTGAGTACAAAAGGAGCTAAAGCATGTCCGCACTGCTTAGATTGTACCGAGAGTGTGTGGTTGAACAACTCGCGCAAAACTGTGTACATATGTCACCGTAGGTTCCTTCCAAAGTATTACCCATACCGTGGATGAAGAAATAATTTGATGAAAAAGAAGATGATGACTTAGTACCAAGGCCTTTTAGCGGGAAATATGTCTATGATATGGTCAAGGATATCGACGTTGGGTTTGGAAAGGGACGTAAATTGAGGACCTGTCGGAAGAACATGTGGAAGAAGAGGTCAATATTTTGGAACATGCCTTATTAGGAGCATTTAGTAGTTTGTAATTGTATCGATGTCATGTACGTAGAGAAAATGTTTGTGATAGTTTGATTGGTCTCTTACTGAATATTCATGATAAAACAAAAGATGGTGTCAATGCAAGGTGTGACTTGGTCGCTATGAACATCAGGACCGAGTTAGCACCAATAGAGACCGATAAAGGCTGGACGTACCTTCCCCCAGCTTGCTACACTCTGTCTAAGTCCGAGAGAACTCAACTGTGCTAGTCCTTGTATGGTGTGAAAGTTCCGTCTGGTCACTCTACCAGCATGAAGAAACTTGTTTCCATGCAACATTTGAAATTAATTGGCATAAAGTATCATGACTGTCATGTGCTAATGACACAAATGCTACCTGTTGTAATTATAAGTATTTTGCCGAACAAGGTTCAAGTGACAATCATAAGGCTATGTTATTTCTTTAACGCAATTGCTTAGAAGGTCATCGATCCCGATAGACTAGATGCTCTGCAGACCGAGGTGGTAACAACACTATGTCATCTAGAGATGTATTTTTCTCTATTATTTTTTAATATCATGGTCCATCTCATTGTCCACCTTATGAATGAGATAAAGATATGTGGCCCCGTGTTTCTACGTCATATGTACCCCGTTCGAGAGGTATAAAGGAATTCTCAAGTCCTATGTATGTAATCGATCTCGATCGGAGGATAGCATCATCGAAGGTTATACAACCGAAAAGGTCATTGAATTCTGCATCGGCTACATGGCTCAGGTTGAACCGATAGTTGTACCTCTATCTCGTCACGAGGGGAGGCTATATGGTATCGGGACTATCAGAAGGAAAGCAATAACTCTTGATCGAGATACATATGCTCAAACCCATTTCACGGTTCTACAACATATGACTGAAGTGACCCCATATATTGAAGAACACAAGGACATGCTACGCCAAGAGAATGGGGTCAGTTAGAGGTTTGGATCACGAGACAACACAACTGTCAGTTCAACGAATGGTTGAAGGTGCGATCGACTAGGAAATCGTCAAGTGAAACACTACAATGGTTGGCAAAAGAGCCAAAATTTATAATTGTTACATGGCAATGATACGACATTAATGGCTACACATTTTATACAACAAATTAGTATAGAAAGGGCATAGTGCAGAACTCAGGTGTCCGCATAGATGCCTATGATGCGCACATCAGTACCGCTGGCCTAAGCTCGTACTACGGGCTTGTTGAGGCGATTTGGGAGTTTGACTACGTAATTTTTAAAATTCCTCTATTTTGATGCCGTTGGGTCCAACTCCCACGGAGTATAAAGGTCAACAAGTACAACATCACTACCGTTGACCTCGAATGTATAGGATACGAAGACAACCATTCGTATTCGCGAGGCAAGTTGTTCAAGTATTTTATGTAACTGACCCGGCAAATAAGAAGCGCCATGTAGTTCTTCATGGAAAAAGAAGGATTGTCGAAGTTGAGAATGTCGTGGATGAGGAAGAGTACATTCAATTTGATGAGTTGCCTCCATTCGGAGATGACATTAGGATCAAGGAAGAACAATGCAATGAAGCAAGCTATATGTGTGTCGATCATCGTGAATGACTTTAATTATGTGAAAGATCAAGCTCCATTTAAGCTGGTTTTGATGTGAATGACAAATACCATTATGGGGTTTACAAAAACTATTATAATGTTTTGGTGTTAATGACAAATACTTTTATAATGTGTTGGTGCTAATGACAAAAATATATATGAGACTAATATATTTGTTTAAGTTTATCTATGCTTAGTCTCATTTACATGAAAAGGTGAAATCATTGAGAAATGTATTAGTATAACTTTCTTTTAATCTTGCTGTATTTCTCACATCCAAATATATGATTCAATGATAAATCTTTCATGTGACTAATATGTTTGTAAAAGTATATTATTGTTTAGTCTCATTTGTATGGAAAGGTGAATTCAAAGAGGTATGCATTCGAAATCACGCATTCTCGTGTACTAATGCATTCCTTAGATCCAAAATATAGATTGAACTCCTAAATTAGTCAAAAATAAATATGTGCATATGTCTTCATTATATAAACATGTATGCACACATTTAGAGGGAGCTCTCTCTATGTTTTGGAGTTTTATGAGTATTGATCCATGCTTCTTTTAATATGCATATTTAGGATCTTTACGTTGAAACACATCCGTTGAGTATATATATAGCATGTGTAGTTTATATATACTCATGTACAATCGGATTGTCATATAACTTCTCCATTATGTGTTAATGGTTGGATGATTAATGACAACCGGATAAGTAAGCTTTGTTTAAAATTTATCTTAGAGTATATAATTGTTGTGTACAAGTTGTATACTCGCAAATCAATTTTTATCTCATTATTTGTTGAGATTGTCATGAATTATCAAAAAGGAAAGATTGTTGAATCTAGTCCCTCCATTATGTGTTAATAGTGAAGTTTGGTAATTGATGATAATTATTTTGTTGACTAACATTTTTCGTGAGTTGGATGAATAGGTTAGGTTTCACAAATGAGGATGACTTGGGATGACTTCATGTGTGGAAGATCATCAAATCAACATGTAAGAAGGAGATGGCTTCATGTGTTGAAGACTATCACGAAGAAGATGCATCATGAGTTGATGCATGTCTAAGATAAGATGATCATGTGTTGATCATCAAGTCAAGTGAAGACCATCATGTGTTTATGGAGTTGATGAAAGAAGATGCATCATGAGTTAATGGATATCAAGACGATGACTCAGGGCAAAGGTATGACTAGTTAGGGCTAAAGATGTGTTCCTAGTTTTTTACTGGTGTTAGTGTTTGGTTGGAAGACAAAATTGCTAGTATAGGTTGTCGTACTATTAAGATGTGTCATGTCTAGTAATTTGAGTGTCATCATGTGTTGATAGCTCAACCTCACCTTGTATAGCTAATCTTGGTATGAGGCTTGCATTTGCGAATATATTTTACAAATAGTTGAAGCTCGTGTGTTGAATCCTTGCAACATGGTAATATGCATTGCAAATGTGTTTTGCAAGTGCTTGAAGTCCATGTTTAATTCTTTATGATATGAAGCTTATATTTGCAAATATATTTTGCAAATGGTTGAAGCTCATATATATAATTCTTGTAGCATGTGACTTATGTTTGCGAATGTGTTTTGCAAATGTGAGAAGTCCATTTACCAATTCTTTGTGTCATATTTTCACAAGTGTGCAAATATATTTTGTAACTTGTTGGGAATCATATTTGATCCTTATGTATATGATATTGTAGTTTGCAAATATGTTTTGCAAAATCTGTTGAGATATCTGCATTTCTCATGAAAAATCGAAACTACCGCTACGTGTGTAGCGGTACTACTGGAGGTCGGAAGTACTGGCTCTGTGTGAGCGGTAATACCGGACCTAGCGATCAGAGCAGAGTTGACTCGGTGGTCATACTGGCCTGCTATCGGCGGTCAAACCGGCATGTGCCCGGCGGTCCGACTGGCTTGGTGATAGCGGTCTGATCGGTTGGCAGAACTACCGTTCCTTCGCATGGAACATTTTTTTGCAGAGAGCGACTTCGCATATTTTTCTGAGAAGCGGTCTGACTGGTGTGATTTACGGTCTGACCGGTCCTGTGTGGACGGTCTGACTGGACCTGGCAGTTTGATCGGTCCTGTGTGGGCGGTCTTACCGGGTTTTTCTCTACAACGGCTATTTTTCTGACGGTTGGCAAGGCGAGCGGAAGTACCAGCCTCTAGCCGACGGTACTTCCGATTTCTCTAATTTTTTAGGGATTTGGCTCTAACGGGTAGTTTTCTTGTGTGGGGTATAAATACCTTCTTGTGGCCGGTTGGAGTTGTTATTGGTGAACTCATTTCTGTTGTTTTGAGCTAGAGCGGGGTTCTCCACTCAATTGTGCATGTGTTGCACTTTGTGAGAGAGGAGAAGGAACCTAGAGTGCATGTGTTGCATCTAGAGGTAGACTTAGTGTCCAATTGAGATTGTACATCCGTTGCATGTGGTGAGAGTCAAGCGAAGTGCTTGACTTGTTACTTTTGGAGTTTGTCGGCTTCTAGACGGCGTTGGAGACGTCGTGCGCGGTGATCTTCTCAAGAAGGTTGTGAGAAGACCCGACAAAGTTGTGAAGGTTGGAGCTCACCTACCCAAAGCGGGAAAGAGCTACCACTAGTGGAATTGAGGTGGAAGGCTTAATTCGTGGAGTTAATCCAATTCATTTGGGCTAACCTCAACGTGGACTATGGGAGACCGGCAAATCTCCGAATACCACGGTAAAAAGAGAATGTGTCGATCGTGGTTTGTTTCCTTATGCTCAATTTATATCGATTGCTTGTCATTCAAAGATTGCAAACCTTGACCTAGGTTAGAATTATTAGTGCACTTAGGTGAACTTGTTTGATTAGGCGCTATTTGTGCTAAACCAACTTGAATTTAGCTTCTGCATTGTTTACTTTGTTTAGAAAAATAGAAAAGATATTGAATTGATATTAATAATTTAAAAAGAATGTTTAGACCATCTATTCACCCCCCTCTAGTCGGCCTCCTCGATCTTAAAAGTGGTATCAGAGCTTGGTCTCTCATCTATTAGGCTTAACCGCTTAGAGAATATAAAGGATGGCAACTAGTAGGATAGTGCACCTAGATGAACCATCTCTATTTAATGGCTTAAATAGTGATAATTGGAAAATCCACATGATATGCTATTTTAAGGGCATGAGCCTAAAAATATGACGGATTGTAAATGTGAGTTTTTCTCCTTCTAAGGATCCTCTTTCTCCAACTATTGAGGATGAGAAATGCTCACATCTCAATGCTCAAGCTACTAACACTCTATTTAGTGCTTTGAGTGTAGAGGTGTTTAACACAATATGCAATCTTGAGAACGCTCATGATATGTTGACAAAAATTCAAGATAAATAAGAAGCGTCCACATCAACCAATGAAAATTGCATACAAGAGTGGATGTTGGAAGATGAATGCTCAACTTTTAGCTCTAACAATGAAGAATCCACTATTCCCTCCGCATCAACTCGATGCTTCATGGCAAAAGGTAACAAGAAGGTAAATTTTGACGATAATAATGATGCGCCTTCTTATGATGAGTTGATGTACATGTTAGAAGAATTAAATGAATTTCTTGGGAAGAAAAAAAGCTAATTATAAGATTTTAAAAAATGAACATGTCTCTCTTCAAAATAATTATAACAAGTTAAAAAAAGAACATGAAATTCTCCTTCTTAAGGAATATTCTAAACCAAATATGGATATAGGAGTTACATGTAATTTAATAGATGATATGCCATGTGTAGTTCCTAATTCTTGCATTTCATCTAAAGTAAATGTATCCACCTCATGTGATGATTTCCTTAATATACCTTGTCGCTCTAAATTAGATGCTTCCACTTCCTCTATGCATTGCAATACTAACCTTGTAGAGGAAAACAAAGACTCGAGACCCAAGTCACAACATTAAAAATTGACTTAGAGAAAAGCTATAACGAGAAGGCCTCTCTTGACAAAATTTTGGGTAGTCAAAGAAAATCAAATGACAAGAGAGGTATTGGTTTCACCTCCAAAAAAAAGGTGAAAAGCATCCGAAAGCAACTTGAAGAACAATCCAACAAAGTCAAATGCTTTGGATGTAACAAGATGTGACACTTTGCCTCTAAGTGCCCCAACAAGGTGGAAAACAAGAAAAATACATGAATAAAGAGGCAAACCGACAATGAGCAAGGCAAGAAAATTTGAAGAGGTAATAATTGCCAAACTTGTTATAATTGCCGAGAGAAAGGACACTTTACTAAGAATTGTCCCAAAGATATCATTTCTAAGCCATCTCTTTTTAATGAACAATATTTGCTTGGGAATGGTAGAAATGACAATGTGTTTGCTAAGAATGTTAGTTCACATAAAACCACTCCTAGGTCCATTTGGGTGCCCAAATCTATTGTGACTAATATTAATGGACCCAACCAAGTTTTGGGTACCAAAATGCGCTTCAATGCTTAATAGGTATTTGGAGAGGCATTGGATGCTTGGCTCATTCATGAAGAGGTGAATTCCACTGTGGGCAAAATGGAAGCCAAGCTTGAGGATGATCATGCCACATTATAAACTAATGACATCTCGATAACAAGTATCCACATTAAAGTATTTAGCTCCTAGCCTCGTGTAAGTTGCATTGTATGAAAATCAGTTAAAAGGGTACTCTTGCTCTTGTTCTAAAATTTCATTATTGTAAATCATGAGTAAGATGTAAGTGGCACATTAAGGGGTAGTGTTAAATCATATTCATGTATACTACGTCTCTATGTGTCCCCAAATTAATTAAATACTAGTATTATTTTTCAAAACTGAGCCATTCAGCCAAAAGTCAAAATTTTGAAATAATGAGTATATCTTTGAAAAACTAGTTGGAAAATGTATAGAAATGCATTTCAAAGATTTTACAAAGGTTTTGGCTTTAGAAAAACTTATTTCAAGTAAAATTGAGTTTCCAACCCAAAACTATTAACTTAGTATCTTGTTTTGGCTTTAAACTCAAAAATTGGTCAAAATCAATTCTAAAAGGAATTTGAAAAAGTGTTCAATACCAAAACCTAGAGTTGGCTATTTCAAACATTATTGGTATTTAAAAGTTTCCCAAAAGGCCAACCGATCAAAAGCTATTTGGTTTTGAAACTCGTCCAAAATCCTAAGTTGGCCTAAGTGGTCATAATCTAGCACTTAATTGAGTTTTGCCATTTGAGCCCAAACTATTGATGTATATTAGCTCACAAGGGTATCTATAACTCATACATGAAATCAAAATGCTTAAAATTACCCTAAATGCTCATTTTTGCATTCTTGAGAAATTTATTGAAAATGAGTTTATTTTTGAAAATAGAAAGCTTAATGTTTTTTTAAAAAAACTATATTGAAAAGAGTTTCTTGAGGATAAACTAGTTGGAAAAACTCCAAAGTATCTTTAAAAGTTTATTGTGTAAATACTTGGAGTATATGCATCTATTTTCCTCGATTTAGCCTTTTGCATTGGTCTCAGCTGCCAGAGAGCAGGCACAAGTCTGACAGGCGTGTCAGAACCAGTTCGACTGGCTCCAGTGGTCAGACCGCTCTGTGGATGGCGATTAGACCTGAATTGCAGAGTGGTTCTACCGCAGTTGCAGAAGCGGTACTTTCGACATTTCTGCCAAGTGGCTGATTTGTTTCAAAATTTGATTTCCAATTTCCTCAGCCATTCCTCTTTCTCATCAAAGTCAAGTTGATCACTTTTATCCTTGATATCTACCCTCAAGTATTTTTGACTCCATATGCCATTTTGCTCTTAATTTGATTTTTCTCATTAAAATAGCAATCTATCAAAGAGTGGTACACCTTTGGTCATCTCGATCTCAGCATGTGCTTCATTCCTATCTTTAGAAGTGAGATCATCCATCTCCTTCAAGTGGTATCCCTTAATTGTGAAAATTAAGTGGTATCCTTATTCCTCATCTAGGTAATTTTTCTCCATCCCAAACTCTCTGTTTTTCTGAATAATTAGGGTTCTTGGCACGGATTTTGAAGGGGATTAATAGTTTAATTGGCCGATTAGAGATTACATGCTGTCTGCTTGTAGATTGATTCACGCAGCACGTCTGTTTGCGCTGTTTCGACCCATCAAACGATTTTTCCTGCGGATCTTTCCAAAAGGAAAAGTGTAGAGGACTTCCAGACCTAGCACCTGTATTGTTTTCAGATTTTTGGGCCGTGGGATCTGGGAGAAACAGGGTCGGGAATACCGCTGTCTGTCAGGGGAACAGGTTGGGACAGACTGCATTAAACTATGATTTAGAGATAGTAAATGATTTTTATGATCATGGACGCAATTGAGAAAGTTGTAGGGAATTCATAAATCTAGTTTTTATATAAAATTCAGAATTTTTAGACCCCTGTACTGTTGTTGAGACGCATTTGAATCTTGCTGTCCAGTTTGACAAAACAGAGAACTTCCTCTGTTTTGGGCATTAAATTGCACCTAGCTGTGAACACAATACAAATATGTGATATACATGAAAAATGTAGGCTTTTAGGTGATCATTCCAGAGATGTATCGTTTGCTGTAATTGGATTAATATTTTTAAAGATACGAAAATATTAAGCAGAGCTACTGTAGTGGGTAGTTTGTTGATTCGTTGAGCGAAGAGGTGTATGTGTGGGTTCGGGGTTCTAGCGACGTCTTTAATTATAATGTCGTGTTTGTATGCTGTAGTTTTGTGCTGAGAGATGTCTTTTGCATAGGTGGTTTTATCCCTGATCGCTCTTGATTTACTTCGCTTCGTCGGTAGAGGCAAGTAAACGTAGCGATGTTTGCTATCGTTCTACTTGTAATTTATATTATTATCGTTATTTGATACATTATGCCATGGTTGCATGAAATTCTAAATGTGGTGATGGTAGCAATTATTGATCAATTGACATGTTGGATAAATTGCTAGTAGTCTTGTGGAGTTCTTGCTTAATGTGATAATGCGGAACATAAAAATAAGATGTGGTGGATGTGGATATGTTGTGAGCATGATGATGCTCCTTTGAGAATGGATTAATGCGATTTATGATTATCATATCATTTATGTCATTTTCATATATGGATTGTCGCCGCACCTAGCCGCGATCGTACCGGTACAGCATCACATATTGCCATAATACGATGCACCTCTTATCCCACTAGGAAAGAGTGATGTGGGGTATAGCATGAAAGCATTCATATGCATTTATGTGTGGATAAAATGGCTGCATTCATATGCCATATAAATCTGAAATTGAAGAGGTATGACTAATGGAAGTCTGTGATGGTTTAATATTTGTGTACACGAATTGTGGTTGTGTTGTATAGAATTATACATGATGATGTATACTTGTTGTAGTTTGAATAGCCTATTAAACTGTTTGCTTGCTGAGATTTTTATCTCACCTTTGTTTCCCCCTCTCTACAGGTGGACTTTGAGTATGCATGGGAAGGGTAGAGCGGCACCACACTGATGCACTTGGATTATATTATAATACTGAAATAAAGTTGAAAGGATTCTAGTCTTTTGCTTAGATATCTTGTTCATGAATGTTTCATCTTAATAAAGTTAAATTGGAGAACTGTTCCTTTGGTTATTATATTGGAGTTGATTATGGATATTGAATTGTTATCACAACTATGTTATTCCTTAGATGTTTATGCTTCTGCTTATACTATCTTGTTTAGTAATTGTTGCCAGTTTATTTTATCTTGTAAATTGGCTAGTTGTGGAGTGGTTTTAGTAGCATCCCAGGGTAATGTGGGTCCTAGGGTGTTACACTCCGGTAGTACCGCTACGCACATAGCGGTAGTTCCGATTTTCCTGACAAGTCTAGATATCTCAACAGATTTTGCAAAACACATTTGCAAACTATAGTATGATGCACACAACAATCAAACATGATTCCCGACAAGCTGCAAAACACATTTGCACACTTTTAAAATCATGACACAAAGAATTGGTACGTGGATTTCTCACATTCGCAAACCTATGTCACATGCTACAAGGATTATATATGAGCTTAAACCAATTACAAAACATATTCACAAATATAAGCCTCATATCACAAAGAATAGAAACATGGACTTCAAGCACTTACAAAACACATTTGCAGTGCATAGTCCCATGTTGTAAGGATTCAGCACATGAGCTTCAACTATTTGCAAAACACATTCACAAATATAAGCCTCATGCCAAGATGAGCTAGAGCAAGTGAGATTGAGATATAAACACATGATGAGACTCAAACTACTAGACATGACCCCTCTTAATAGTACAACAACCTATACTATCAATCTGGTCTTCCAACCAAACACCAAGACCAGTAAAAGGCTAGGAATATATCCCTAGCCCTAACTAGTCATACCTTTACCTTATGTCATTATCTTGATATGCATCAACTCACGATGCATCCTTTTCTTCAACTCCATCAACACATGATGGACTTCACTTGACTTGATGATCAACGCATGATCATCTCCCCATGGACATGCATCAACACATGATATATCTTTCTCTTGATGGCCTTCAACACATGGAGCCATCTTCCATCAAGGCTTGATGATCTTCAACACATGAAGTCATTCCAAGTCATCCTCAATTGTGGCACCTAACCTATTTATGCAACTCATGGAAAATGTTAGTCCGCAAAAAATTATCATCAATTACCAAACTTCACCATTAACACATAGTGGAGGGACTATATTCAACAATCTTCCCTTTTGGTAATTCATGACAATCTCAATAAATAATGAAATAAATATTGATTTGCGAGTATACAATTTGTACACAACAATTCTATACTCTAAGATAAGCTTTAGACAAAGCTTACTTATCCGGTTGTCATTAATCGTCCAACCATTAACACATAATGGAGAAATTAGCTGACAACCCGATTGCACATGAGTATATATAAACTACACAAGCTATATATATACACTCAAGAATGTATTTCAAAGTAAAGGTCCTAAATATGCATATTAAAAGAAGCATGTATCAATACTTATGAAACTTTGAGACATAGAGAGAGCTACCTCTAAATGTGTGCATACAAGTGTGTATAATGAAGACATATGCACATATTCATTTTAGACTATTTGTTGAATTAAATCTATATTTTTGATCTAAGGATTGTACTAGTAAATGAGAAAGTGTGATTTCAAATGTATACCTCTTTGATGTCACATTTTCACCCAAATGATACTAAGCTATAGTATACTTACACAAACAAATTAGTCTCATATATAAATTTGTCATTATCTCCAAAATATTATAATAATATTTATCATTATCACCAAAACCAACTTAAATGGAGCTGATCTTTCAACGGTTCTATAAAAGAACCGTCTGTGATAGTATTATCATAGATGGTTCCGTAAATGAACCGTCTGTGATAGTTTCCCTATAAATATACCACATGGATAGGTTCTTCTCGTAGAGTCCTAACTCACGCACTCCGTCTCCACCGCTCCTGCTAGATTTTGCTAGATCTGACTACTCACTCACACGCGATGCTGCCTCTGCCTCTCGACGCCACCTCTCCCTCCCATCGCCGTCCGCCTATCCCTCCCGACGGCGACCACCTCTCCCTCCCGACGCTGCCTCTCCCTCATGCCGCCGCCTCTCATTCCCGACGCCGACCACCTATCTCTCAAGCCACCGCCTCTCCTTCCCGACGTCGTTCGCCTCTCCCTCATTTGTCTATCTTGTGGTTTGTCTCAATAGTTGGCTAATTTGCTTTGCGATCTTCAGTAGTTGGCTAATTTGTTTTATGACCTTTAGTACTTTATGATATATGCTTCACTTGTTAGCTACAAGATCTAATACTAAAATTGGATATTCATGCTTGAGCTCTAAATTTTTATTATTACTGTCATTTGTTAATCTTGTGATTTGTCTCAATAGTTGGCTAATTTGTTTTGTGATATTCAGTAGTTGGCTAATTTGTTTTATAACCTTTAGTACTTCATGATATATGCTTCACTTGTTAGCTACAAGATCTAATACTAAAATTGGATATTCAAGCTTGAGCTCTAAATTTTACTATCACTATCATTTGTCAATCTTGTGGTCTGTCTCAATAGTTGGCTAATTTGTTTTCTGATCTTCAGTATTTGGCTAATTTGTTTTATGACCTTTAGTATTTCATGATATATGCTTCACTTGTTAGCTACAAGATGAACTTGAGAAACTGGTGTGTAATTTGATTCATAGAACTTTATTTACGCCCATAGCTTACTGCAGTTAATTTTTTCTTATAAGAGAGATGGCGTCCACACAGTCATTGTCGTCGTTATCTGGTCTCACGCGCCCAAGATCGGGATAACTAAGTATGGCCGAAGAGTATCAAAAAGGCTAGAGGGCCGATTGACTATCACAGTGGTCTCCCCGGATGGGGTCCATCTGCAACCGAAGAAAGTAGCGACAACATTTCGGACTACCTGCAGGATAATTGGAAGGCAACGGGTCCCCATTACCATAGTAAGCTAGAATGATTTGGCAAAGGATCAGAAAACCTAGCTGTGAGAGGAAATAACAAATTCGTTCGAGATCCCAGCAGAAGTACAGGGACTCGTGCAACAGTAGACGCTCCTCGTAATGAGAAAAGCATGGAATAACTTTAAGGGCACTTTTGTCACGCAGTACGTGGCCAATGATCTCACGCCCTTCATGAGGTATACTTTCATGTCGCTGGAAACATGGGAGGACTTTGTGCAGATGAAGACAACGACAAAATTTGAACAACAAAGTATAGCGCTTAAGGCTCTCCAATCACAAAACACTCACCCTCACAGACTCGGCACCGTTGGATACGCGGGTAAAATCCCGCAGTGGAGGATGCAGGACGAGGTCGCGATCCGATCGGAGGCCTTCCCGCCATTTGCCGGGATCGCAAACGAGCGCGCCCGAAACTGGTTAAGAGCGAGGTCATCAACCACGTCTTCGGGTGTCTCCTCTTTTAAAAACCCCGCAAACGAGGAAAGATATGTTAAACTGCATAGTTGTTAATACCTCCTGAACTTCATGGGTTTGAAAATAACATGATTGCCTCTTGCAGCAATCATTGACTATCGAATCTTCCCGAGGCTCCTTTCAAGAATACGGGGAGAGAGATATACTATCATAGGCCCTGGGAAATAAGGAGCACCCAGGTTGCACGTGAGGCCTGGGAGTTTACGTATTTTGGAGGCACGGATTCTCGAATGACTTTGAGGCATATAGGAGTACGAAGAGATCCAAGGTCTATCACAACGAACAAATAAAATAGGAGCTTCGTGCATAACTTGAGGAACGGCTATCTGCCTCACTTCAAGAGAAGACTGCTTCACTTCGAGAAGAGATAGATTAATTGAGGGAAGAACTAAGGCAAGTCCACAAATAATCGCTACTCATCCCCATTAATGCGGTATCCAGTCCCCCTCAACGTCGGAGTAGCTGCGTGTCCACACCAATTACTGAACATAGTGACCCCCACTTTCCTATCGACGACATCTAGGTAATGTATCTCTTTAAAATGCTACATAGATAGATCTCCTTGGTGAACGTCTTAATTCATCTTGTATCGTTATATAGGAGCCCACGCCTTGCATCATCAGAGTCAGGCTAGTTAGCTCCATTCCCATTGACGCTAGGCGAGGGATGGCATATCCATGGCTGTCAGGGACGCTGGTGCACGGTGTACAAGAAGAGACCGGTTTTGTAAAGGTTCAGGTGGACATGATTAATGATATTTTCAGAACTGTCCCTCTTGAGAAGCCCCCAACGAAGAGATTACGACATAGGAGATGTCGTCCACACATTCATCTAGTGGCCCAAGAGTGACATCGTCCTCGACTTGTCTGTGCCACGATCTCCACATCCAGTGGCCTAAGAGGGACATCGCCCTAGACCTATCACATCGACTCTAGTGGCTCCACCTCCAGCTTCGGTTCTGAAGTCTGTTGCATCGGCTCCCGTGGAGATGCCACTGAAATTGTATCATAAGAGAGGCTCTAAGACCTAACCGAAGAAAATTAAGACGCGTCCCAAGCAATGGAAGTTCATTCTCAAAGTGTCGTTGGTCCCCGAGTCACAATTACCCCAGCTTGGTCTGGTTTGCAATACATTGCATATCTAGTATATGCAGAGGTCCAACATGAAGACAAACCGGCACATTGGATTCACTATGAGATACACAGAAGCGTATTTCCTCTACGACTTGGGCTACTTCGTCGTGACCTTCGAAAACTTATTCTTACTATTTAACCTCGACGAACTCGATGCCTCACTTCTACGATGCTGGACACTGTAAGTGTACTGTACAATGAAGTTCTACATTTACGTCATACTGATAAATGTCATTACTCTTTGCTTATGTATAAATACATGATCCAACAAGTCCGATGACGGCGACAACCAGTGGGTTTCCTCGACCCCACACTTAGTCTCTGAGCAATCCATCAACGAAGATGCATCATTCATCCAAGATTACATAACGAGCGAATTGATTGCTCACAGTTACAAGGAGTACATCATGGTGCCCTTCAACCAAGAGTTTGCATTTCACTAGTCGCCGTACAAATTTTATTTGTACTTTATACGTAACATGAACTTAGGATTAATCACTATGGTGACACACATGGCTAGGTCTCACTGGATTCTGATTGTAATTGTACCAAAGTGGAGCAAGATAATATACATTGATTCCCTACTTAGGAGCAACCACGACTTCACTCGTGTGCAACAAATAATTGATAGGTAAACTCATTTTCTCCATACATAACTCTATTGTAATCTTTCCTTTGTTTGCAATGGCTGAGGCTAACTTTTTTGGAATCATGTAGGCCGTTTACCACTTATGTTGCCAAAGGAGGGAGACACAAGGAATCTAGTGACACGTTGCGACACAAGACGCGATTTCTGGTACCTGCTACAACACAACAATCCTATATCACACTTTGTTATAATGCCTCTAGAATTGATAATACATATGTATGTAATTCTATTTTTGTAGTGCCACCAGCAGCTACAGGGCAACATATGTGGATTCTACATTTGCCGCCATATGAAGAAAATCATGGACACTACGACGAATGATCCAGAGGTTTATCAACTTTCTAATAATTATTATTTTTTGATTATATATATGTATATATTTACACACACATGCTAATTAATGACTTAACATTGCTCCTAGCGACATCGTGTGGACTTTGACGAAAGTGCATTTGATCTTGACAAACTTGTCGAAATTCGTGGAAACCTCTCCTAATTCTTGCTAGCAGAGGTCATAAAAAAGACTGGAGAGTTCCTCCCCGGCAATGGTGATTAGATGTTGAAACATCGAATTCAATTGTAACCATTCAATTGTGCTTAATCAAACACTTTATTTAATTTAATTCATTTGTGAGATCTGTGTAACGATTGTCATGCTATATATGTGATCTGCTTGTGTTGTTTCATTCATTTGTGTGATTTATGTAATGATTGTCCTGTGCTATATATATGTGATCTTGCTTGTTTTTAGAGGGTATGGGTAGCATATCCTAAGGCTAGCAAAAAAAACAAATAAAATCGCTTTTGAAATAGCTATCAGAGACGGCTCGATGTTCTAAATAGCTATCCTGAGGCTAGACGGTTTCAAACACCGAACCGTCTGTGATATGCACATATCACATATCACAGACGGTTGATATCAAAAATCGTCTGTGATATCGTTCATGTCACAGACGGTTAATACAAAAACCGTATGTGATAGTCGAGTGTCACAGATGATTTTTCTGAAAAAACCGTCTGTGTTGTAAATTTTCACAGACGGTGTGGGAGCCGTTTGTGATAACCAACTATTATCACTGACACATAAACGCAGACGGTTCAGAAACCCTCTATGATGACGATTTTGAACCATCTGTGATAACACTATCTGTAGTAGTGTCCTCTCTCTCCTCTGCCTCTCTCTATGCTCTCTCTCACCTCTAGCGCTGGTCGGGGCAGGCTTGCCCTGAGCTCCACCCATCCCAGCACTGACCTCAGTCGCCATGCGCGCTCAAACCCGCCCGTCTTGGCACCGAGCTCTACCGTCATTGTGTGCCCAGTTCCACCTGCCGCAGCTGCCAAGGCACGCACGCCATCTGTGGCCTGGGACAGTGGATACGGCAGTGACGTAGCTAGGGGCGGCCAGCTCGGTGGCACGGAGGATGACATGCAACGGTGGCTCGGCTCGGTGTGGTGTTTGGTTTGGCTTTCAAAAGCCGCTTTCAGAAACTGAAAGCTGAATCCAAAAGTCAGGTGTTTGATGAAATTTACTTAAAAAGAAAAGAAAAGAAAAAAGCTAATCTCTCTCTTCTCATAAAATTAAAGAAAAACTATTTCTTTCTTTCCAACTACCTGATTTTCATTTATATCGAGCAAAAGCTTCTGGAAACATTTGGTGCTGGCAGTTGCCAGCTGTGATGGATGATGATTCCTAATTCCGCCAGCTGTGACAATCGAATCTCATGTCACAAAGGTCCGATCTGAGCTGTCGGCTGTTAACTGCATCTCTTTCTTTTCGTAGAGTTAGTTTTCTGTCAGCTCAGGACGACATATTACACTGCAGGCCGGCCCAATTATTGGGAAAGGAATGATTCTTCCGTAGAGTGGCGATGAATCTGACTGCCTGCATGGCTGTATGTAGTAACAGCAGCTAGTCCAGCGAACAGTGAACACGTGGCAGTATGTCGATGATTGATACGGATGGCGAGTTTATCTTCTTTTACTTTGGTTCAAGCTTGAAATTTCATTCGTACCATCTGTGGATGGACATGAATCGGCTCCAGTTGGGTTAACAACTATAGATCGTTTGAACCTTTGATCACGTAAATATTACTAGTCTCGCAGGCGCGGCGCAACGCCGCGTCAGCCATCGTACGTACAAAAATAAAAGAGACGATAATTCGTGAGGAGCAAAAAAAAACCGAGGTAAATACGTATTTTCGGAAAAGTTAAAGGGTTTGTACGTAAAAAACGAGGGCCTGCAAAAAAACCGGGGGCAAAAACGTATTTTCGGGAAAAGTAAAGGGTCCGCGCCAGCCACCGGACGTAAAAAAATAAAAGAGGCGGTAATTCGTGAGGAGTAAAAAAAACCGGGGCAAATACATATTTTCGGAAAAGTTAAAAGGTTTGTACGTAAAAAACGAGGGCCTGAAAAAAAAACCGGGGGTGAAAACGTTTTTTCAGGAAAAGTGAAGGGTTTTTGAAAAAAACCAAGGGCCTGTACGTAAGAAAACGGGACCCGCGCGCAATTTCGAAAACCGCGGGGGGCTATCCTGCAAAACGGAGGGGCCAAAAAAAATCTAGGGACCTTTTCGCGAGAAACAGGGACTGACGTATTCGGAAACCACAGGTTATTCCTCCCCGACCGACGCTTTTACGGGCGCCACGCATGCGCTGGGGGGCTGGCTGGGCGACGTGGCCTCGCCCGCGGCGTTCCCAAACGTTATTGGCGAAGCACTAGCCACGCAGGCGGCGCTACGCCGCGCCGACCACCGTAAGCAAAAAATAAAAGAGGCGATAATTCGTGAGGAGCTTTTCAAAAAAAACCGGGGCGAAAACGTATTTTCGAGGAAGGTAAAGGACTTTTCCGGGAAAAACCGGAGGCAAAAATGTATTTTCTAAAAAGGCGGAGGGGTTTTTCGGAAAAACCGATGACCTGTACGTAAAAAACCGGGGACCCGCGCGCGATTTCCGAAAACGCGGAGGGCTATCGAGCAAAATGGAGGGGGCAAAATAAATTTGTAAGGACCTTTTCGCGAGAACCAGGGACCTGTACGTAATTTCGGGAAAATTCGGGTAATCACCACGGCCGGCCGTACCGTTTTCTTGTGGCCACGCCGCCGCTGGGCTGGCTGCTGGGGTGACGTGGCCTCGCCCGCTGCGTTCCCGATCGTCAATGGGTAGGTATATGCTCTAGACTGTAGATTACACACCCTCGCAAGAGAGAGAGAGAGAGTGGAAAATTTTCGGCCAAGCATCATTATTTTCCTTCGGGTTTTTCCAGTTCCTCTCCAACTTTGCCAACTTAATTCTTTCTTTTTTACGGTTCCCACAAGACCAGGACCATTTTGTCTGCATTCCAATAATTCTCTACTTCTCACGACGTATATTTCAAGATAAATAAAATGCTAAATAGCTCCCCCTTGCTTTGCAATGTCCGGGATGCCTATCTCTGTTCTTTGGTCAATGCTATCAACTTGCTGAAGTATTGACTGTCCAATTATATCGATCGAGTTCTATTGCGCGTAGCATGCGTCAGTGCAAATCTCTACCCTGGATATGATTGTGGGTACGCGCAACATCCTCCTACGGGAATTGCAGCACAATCTAGGCCGGCTGTTTCTCGCACAGACCTTCGTTATTTCAGTATAGAGCTTAGAACATCTATAATAATATAGATAACTATTATTTATAATATTTTTTATTTTATCTATAAACAGCACTAAAGATAGCTCATATAATAGGTTGTCTTTTTGTATATCTCTATAGACATTTTCTCGATGACACAATATATATTGTTTATCATGTTACAGTCGACTACTGTCTGGAAGACGGTTGAATTCTTTATGCTTTCTCTCTTTTCTCCACATCATCTCGTGTCCTATGTGACAAATTTTATAGGCAGCTGACATCATACCATTGTACACAGTCTTATGAGCCTTTTCTTTTCATCTTCTAAAATCTGCTTTCCTACAATAACTAGCTTTCAAAACGATGTGTTTTTTCAAGGTGAGATCTACAATTGTAGTACATACTGTAGCGACTTCATTTATATCGGCTAAAACCGCACGTGGGTTTTTATTACTCCAGACTGCCTCTCACAAATTTTATAGGCAGCTGACATCATACCATTGTACATAGTTTTATGAGCCTTTTTTTCATCTTCTAAAAGCTACTTTTCTACAATAACTAACTTTCAAACGGTGTTTTTTCAAGTTGAGATCTACAATTGTAGTACATACTGTAGCGACTTCATTTGTATTGGCTAAAACTGTTGTACCTCAGGGGCAATTCTGTAATTTCTCAATTGAGAAAAGAGGAAAAAGGAAAAAAGAAAAGGAGAACGGTGGGACCCACCTGTCGGTGGATAACGCGAAGGGATAAGGAGGAGGAGACTTCGTCTCCTCCCCGTGCGTGCTCGTGCGCGTCCTGTGCGTGCCCGTGCGCATTCCGAGCGATGGCCGTTTCGTCTTCGGCGGAGATCTGGCGACTTCCTCGGGTGGTTGAGAGGTGAGCGACGGAGGCGCGGGCTGGCCCGGGTTCCTCGGAGCTGGCCGCTCGCGTCACCTCCTCGCATACTCCGCCCCGTCTACAAAAGTCGAGCTCGTCCACCGGGTGGAGTATCCTTTTCCCGATCTGGTTCTTCCTACTTGCGATCTTCTGGTTCCTCTCAGTTCTACGGTGTGCTGAGGTTTTGGGGCTTCGGCACCACCTCCGATTGAGTCCTATTTGCCGTTGATTTCTATGCGCCCGTCCGGTGTGAAGAGAAATCAGTGGTAGAAGGATCATTCGAGGGGAAACAAAGGCTTCATCGGCTCCCTGTTGTGTGTGGGTACTCTCGGCCGAGAGTACACATGTGGTCTTGTGCGGTGCTCCCCTGTACTTTGACTCCGGCACCGGATTCCCATGGTCAGAGAAGGGCACTGTATCTCCGTGAACCACTCCTCTTCTTCATCGGCACAGAGGGGTGATAGGTTTTCTTGGACAACACTTACGAGTGTGCCTTGCCCTGTTCTTCGTGTTCTTCGGCTTGATTATTTCTGGACGGTTTTGAGTACCGTCTGCACTGTGAGTTTCAATTGATTCTATGCAAAATTGGTCGACAGTATCTGTTCTTTGAGTTCTGATCAAAACTGAGAACCGGTATATGACATGTTTGCTTGTGGGTTCTGATTACTTGCTCTGTGAAGAATTGTCGAATACTGATATTAGTCTAGATAACTAGATTAGATTTGAGCTCATTTGATTTGTTTTCTTAACCGTGCCATAGCTGATTATATTTCGGTTGGACAGATTTGATATATGCAATAGAATTTGATAGAACAAGTAGTCTCTGTATACTCAGATTATATCCTTTATATGCTCTATTTATTCTTATATTATAATCTGATAGGCTGTTTGATTACTGCTTGTTATTACTTTGAATGTTAACATTTAAAACTGAAATTCAGACTTTGGTATCCTCTGTTTATGCAAATTTATGGTAGAGAAAACATAAGGAGGAGCTCAAATATTAAACTCTAGTTATCAGAACTTTTGTTAAAAGTATCGACATTAGCATGAGAAGGCCAAGATTTATGTTCTTGAGCAACTCTGTTCTGAGAGCAATACTAAAGCAATTATTTTGGTCAATGCTAGATTTAATTGCTTTACTATTCAAATGATTGCATAGTATGCTGTTTTTGGCAGACTTATGGTCATATTCATTGAATGTTCACTTAGATATGAATGGCAATATGAGATTACATATTTTCATGCAATTTGTGTCATTCATGTTATGTCCTGAATATGTTGAATATATGTTTATGTTGATTGGAATTATATATGGAAATATGCTTATACCGTACTATTTACAACAATCCAGAAAACCTAGTATTAAAGAAATGGCCTCATCTTCTGACGTCGTGAAGCCCGAAGTTTTTGACGGAGTCAATTTCAAGCGATGGCATGCGAGGGCAAAGCTTTGGCTGACTGATCTTAGACTCTTCTGGGTCATTTCAAGTCCTCCGGCGTTTCTGCTAGAGATTCCTGAAACGATGCGATGGGAAGAGGCTAATAATGCAGTCTTAGCCCGTTTGTTGGCCATCCTGTCTAATCGTTTGTTTGACGTCTATGTCAACTTCACGAATGCTAAACAAATCTGGGACGAGCTTGATGAAAAATACTCTAAAGGAGATAATGGAAATGAGTCCTTTGTAACGGCCAACTACTTGAACTACAAGATGGTAGAAGGACGGTCTGTGACGGAGCAGCTCCACGAGCTTCAACTCCATGTACGTGACTTAAGTCAGTACGACTGCGCCCTACCAGAGAAGTTCCAAGTTAATGTCATCCTGGCCATGTTACCGCCCTCGTGGCGTGACTTCGTGACCGCTCGTAGACATATAAAGGAGCGCTTGACACTAAATGAGCTGTCAGCTGCTATCAATGTCGAAGAGCATGCCAGAGCAGGTGACAGCATGGGAAAGGCTCAAGTCCAAGCTCATCAAGTGGAAGTCAAGAGAACTGGAGGCCCTGAGAAACCCAAATTCAAGAGTCAACCCAAATTCAAGCTCCAACCAAAGAAAATGAAGAAGAAAAAGGAGGACATTATCTGCTTTGTTTGCGGAGAGGCTGGTCATAAGGCCAATCACTGCCGCAATCGTAAAGACAAGGGTCCAGCTCCTGGTCAGCACAAAGGTCATAAGGCCGAAGCAAATGTCGCACTGGCAAACTCCAGCTTGGAAGAGTACGTACCTCAGGCCTTTATCTCCATCTATTGATTGGTGGATTGATACAGGTGCTACTAGACATATATGTGCTGATCGATCTTGTTTCTCTTCATTTCAGGGTGAAGGTGGTGGATCCATCCTAATGGGCAACAGAGCCACCGCAACAGTACGTGGGATTGGACAGGTTTGCCTGAAGCTCACTTCGGGCAAAACACTCACCCTCAAAGACGTACTGTATGTGTCCGCTATGACTCGCAATCTTTTGAGCGGGTCAATGCTATGCAGGCAAGGAATAAAGCGTCTATTCGAGTCCAATAAGTTCATCTTGACCAAATTTGGTAACTTTGTGGGCAAAGGCTATGATAGCGGAGGCATGTTCCGCTTATCCACTCTTAATTTGAACAATGTAAACATCTTTAATGTTTTCCATTGCAATAAAGTTCATGATATTTGGCATTCACGGTTGTGTTATGTTAATTTTGAAGCCATTATGCGGTTAAGAAAAATGAGTTTAATTCCAAACTATAATTATGAGAAAGGTTTAAAATGCGAAGTGTGTGTGCAAGCTAAGCAGCCCCGAAAACCTTTTCATAGTGTCGAAGGGCGAAGCACTTCTCCACTTGAACTAATTCATTATGATCTTTGTGAGATGAATGGAATATTAACTAAAGGTGGCAAACGGTACTTCCTGACTCTTATAGATGATGCGACTAAGTATTGTTACATTTATCTACTTAAGTCGAAAGATGAAGCACTTGAACACTTGAAAATCTATAAAGCTGAAGTTGAAAATCAATTAGAAAAGAAAATCAAACGGTTAAGATCGGACCGAGGCGGTGAATATGTCTCACATGAGTTCTCCCAATTCTGTGAAGAAAGTGGAATAATTCATGAAGTTACTCCACCATACTCACCTCAATCCAATGGAATAGCCGAAAGAAAGAACCGAACTCTTTGTGACTTGGTTAACACCATGCTCCAGAGTTCAGGTATGCTGGACTGTTGGTGGGGTGAGGCAGTTCTCACAGCTAATTATATTCTGAACAGGGTTCCACCTCGCAATCAGGAGGAAACACCCTATGAAGGATGGAAGGGGAGAAAACCCAACTTATCATTTCTCCGGACTTGAGGATGCCTTGCAAAAGTGCATGTACCATTACCGAAGAAAAGGAAGCTTGGTCCTAAGACCGATGATTGTGTCTTTCTAGGATATGCTAATCACAGCACAGCTTATAGATTCTTGGTGGTCAAATCCGACGTGAGTGACATCACTACAAATATTGTGATGGAATCTCGTGATGCGACATTCTTTGAGCAAGTGTTTCCTATGAGACCAAAAGAAGACAGTGACCATTCTGGTTTAGATGATCTCATTAGTCTTCCTAATGTGGATGACACTGCTCCAGATTTGGAGTTGAGAAGGAGTAAGAGACAAAGAACCGGAAAGTCACTTGGAGATGACTTTGTGTAATACCTTGATCGTCGTTACGGCGTAAGATTTTAAATCAATCGCGGAATCGCCGGTTTTTCGGTAAATCGCGGGAAGGGAAAAATATAAATTGTAGAATATTGTAAAATAAATTAAATAAATTAAAACAATTAATTTAGATATTTTGGGCTGTCCGGAGGGTGGGCTACCGCTTTGGGCAGTCGGCCCAAATGGGGCCGTACCCTCCCAAACCCTAGCACCCTCTTTATAAACCCTCCTTGGCCCTCCCTCTTTCCACCCCAAACCAGCCACCACCACCCCCTTGGGCGCCCCCCCTTCTTCCCCCTTGATGCTGCCATGGTGCCAAGGAAGAAAAGAAAGGGAAGAGAGGAAGGAGAAGGAGAAGGAGAAGGAGAATGAGAAGAAGGAGAAGAAGAAGAGGAGGAAAAATTGGGAAAATTCTTCATCTAGGTAATTTTCTCCCATCCCAAATCCTCTGTTTTATGGATTAATTAGGGTTCTTGGCACGAAATTTGAAGGTAGATAATAGATCAATTGTCCGATTAGAGTTTAGTCGCGGGCTGATTTTAGATCTATTCGCGCAGCGCGGCTTGTCTCGCAGTTTTGATCTAGAAAACGAATTTTCAGATGCATCTTCTGTATTTTTTAAAAAATTTTCTACCGTGGGATCTGGGATATACGGAGTCGGCAATACCGCTGTCCGGCAGTCGGACGGATTGATACAGTTCAACGGTAATCCGGGGTTTAAAAATAGTAAACGAATTTTCTGGCCTTGTCCGTTGTTGAGAAAGTTGTAGATAATTTAGAGATCTAGCTTCTTTATAAATTTGAGAATTTTTAGAACTCTGTGCTATTGTAGGCACGCGTTTGAACGCGGCTGCCCAATCTGCTAGAACAGAGTTCTTCCTCTGTTTTGGGCATTAAATTACTCCTAGCTTTGTTTAAAATAAAAATAGGTGTTATCCATGAAAATTGTAGGTTTTTAACTCATGAATCCAGAGAGGTATAATTTGCTGTATTTCGATCTATATTTTTAAAGATACGAAATTGTGAAGCAGCGCTGCTGCAGAGAGTAATTTGTTGAATTGTTGAGCAGAGAGGAGATTGTGCGGATTCGGGTTTCTATCGATGTTATATATATTTATGTCGTGCTTGTATGATGTGGTGGTGTGCTGAGAGTTGTCTTATGGACAGGTGGTTCTGTCCCTGAGCGCTCCTGACTTTGTTGATCTTCGCTTCGTCAGTTTGAGGCAAGTGAATGTAGCGGTGGTTGCTACCGTTTAACTTGTTATTCCTTCTACTTGCAATTTACATTATTATCTTAATTTGATACATTATGCCATGATTGCATGATATTTTAATTGTGGAGATGGTAGCTGTAGGATCGAAAATGGCAACAGAGGGGGGTGAATGGTGCCTTTAAAAACTCCCCGAAGTATTCACACAATTTTCCTACACTAACAGCTACAGAAGCTATGAAGCAGGAGAATGGATGCTTACTAGAGACACTAACACAGACTGATGACTTCACTAAAGGACCAAGAACCAGATCGACAAACAAAGTGAAACAGACTCAATTGAGAACAAAAGACAAGGCATTTAGCCGAAATATAGACTGGAGCAAAGAAGCAAAAAGACTGAAATTAGCCAGCGCAGTATTAACTATTTCTGTCAAGGGAGTCAAAAACTGAGCCAAGAAGTACAAACCGAGATCACAAAAGAATGTGTACAGGGAACTGAACTACAGTCTTCAGTTTTGTATTTGGATCCCAAAAAGCAGACTACAGCCGGAACTGGAGAAGGGTTCACTGCAGAAAACGGAGGCAACCAGCAGAACCAGAAATGTAGACAACTGAAACAACCAAAACCAAGGACTGATCAGGAGTAAATAAAGTCTCAAGCTTGACCATTCTGCCGAAACAAGAAACAGAAGAAAAGCAACCGAAAGCAGGAAAGAGCAGACTGAAAAATACGCAAGCTGCAGAGGAAAGAAAAACTGAAAGTTTCTGCAGAGATCTGCTACACTTTGGCTCAAAACTGCAGAGTAGAATGGGAGCAGACTGAACACTTGAAAAACTACAGTCTGGAGAGACCAACTATTTCAGCTTTAACCGAGAGAAGAAAACTAGACTTTCTGCTGACCATGGGCGGGCAAAACAAATTATTTCACTGCCGAACAAGTATTTTGCTGCCAACAACATCAACTGCTAGCCAAACAAACTTAGAGAAGATGACCCAAAATATTTCAACCTTCTTGTCGAGAGGGAGAGGCCAAAAGGGATTGAGCTAACCTTTTGCTGCACTTCTGTTGTCATTAATTTGAACTTTATTCCAAACAGCAGCTAGTATAAAGGAAGCAAAAGAATACACAAGTGGCAGTTCGGATGAGAATGGACATTAACAAAAAAAAAACGAAAACTGCATTACTTGAACAGAAACTGAGGTTAAAATCCAAAGGGCTGTAGATTTCCATATCCTCCAATCATGAGTCCTTTGATCTCAATAGGGTAGAGCCTCAGATCAAGCACATAAAAACGCAACAACTTCTTATCAGGAAAAATCAAGAGCACAAATAGATACCAAGAGAAGAAAGATTCTAAGAGATAAGATTTTCATTCATGATCAACAAAGAACAAAGAGGAGTCCCGATACGCATGGACATTAGGACAAGAAAGATTACAAGACTCTCAATCCATCCTCTCCCTCTCAATCCTCAAGAACACCAAGAGCCTCACATGCTCCTTGGGAGGAATACACACACAAAGTGATGAATGAGCACTAAAACACTTGTGATCCTCAAAGGGGTATGCAGCCCCTCACCTCTATTTATAGCCCTTGGCTAACGGGTCTCCAACCCGTTCGCCGGCTAAACCCTAACGGAGCCGTCTCCGCTTGTGCGGCCTTGCGAAATTCCCGTTTCGCCTCCCGCACCTTCAGGAAGCTTCGCGCTCCTTGCCTCGCACGCCTCGCAACCACCTCGAGTCCACGTCGTCTTCGACACATCCGACCGTTCTGACCTCAGCGCCACCTGCGCCTAGTCCGGTCCACCGTGTCTTGCCACGACTCCGTCTCGACGTCCTGCAGTCACACAGACAAGAAACACGTCAAATAGCACCGCTCGATACATGAAAGCGTAAATAGAGATCAAACACAGCCGAGTCATCGAATATGCAACCTAAACCCATACGACTAGGTTCGACCAAGTCCGACCGAGCCCGTTACGCCACGCAACGTCTAGGTCCGAACAAACCGACTCAAACTCGACTTTTCCTAAACCGATGTCAATTACTCATCATTCACAATGGGATGACCTCCATATGGTCTCTCAATCTCCCCCTTGATGAGTATATTGACAAACCCAGAAAAAGCATGAAGTTGAGTTTGAAGAGTCTAACATGGTCCATAAGAACAAGAATGAAACTCATGACCATGTCGACAGAAGGAATCATTAGAGCAACTCAAGAAAGAGTAAATTGTTCTCCAAGCTCTAGATTCCCAAAAGACTTTTTCTCCAATCTATTCTCCCCCTTTTGGCAATAAACACATCAAGAATGCAAAAGAGGGAATAAGTCATGATGATGGATGAAATGGCTGAAATTTGTTTATTCTTAGCATTTAGAGCCATGAGAATTATCCAAAATGACCATAACAGATTACATCAAGCCATAACATACAAGTATGCTACAAAGATCATGACTAAGTATGTTAAGTGAAGCTAAGCAACATAAGGTATAATCTGAATTTTAATTGAAGTGCTTAGCAAGTCAAGTCAAACAAGATTTTAGTCTAGCTAATGATATCCACAAATGATGCAAGCCATGTCAATAAGCTAAATGGAATCAAGAAGCTAGTGTTGAGCCAACTAGAGTGCTATTTGTTCAAAAAACGATACAATTGTTGGAGTACATTGAATATTTTTTAGCAATTGAGCACATTTGACATTTTTCTTTGGAAATCACATGATTGTTGCCAACCATTTTTTTGTTATTTTGTCATGTGCTAGATCTCAGGCCTTATGCGATCACTTCAAGCAATGAGCTTAAGAAGATTATCTTGGTCATCCAAATCTCCCCTGAGTTCATGCCTTGTGCAATGGCAAGCCGTCTCATGAGAAGGAATTGGTGAGATCAGTTTTTTCGCACAAAAGAGATCTTTTTGCTTTTAATAGATTGTACTAACTTATGTGTCATCAAGAAACTATATAGCTCAATCTATTGCTCAACTAAGATTCAAGACTCAACTCAACCTATTTGACATGGCAAGAACCATAAAAAGATAACACAAAGCTGACTAGTCTCAAATATGAACATGACAGGAATTAGGTCAAATTTAGCATTTTAATTAACCTATCATGGCAAAGACTTGAGTACACATATAAAGTCATGATCAAAATAGCAGTGGAGCATACATCATGGCAAGATATAATATAATGAAAATATGTCATGAAAGGATAATAATCAAGGCTCCATTAAGTTATGTTACAAATCAAATGAAGAAAATCTAGCTCCCCCTTAACTTGAGATACAACTTTTAGTTCAAGTTGAGTTATGTCATCATTAAAATCTAGAAGTTCCCAAATGAACTCCCCCTGAACCAAAGCAATAAAAACGAGAAGCTGGCAAATAAATCAAGAAAGGCAGTCCTTAAAGCATAGATAAGATAGAGAATACTAATGACTCAGACAAACTCTTATCTACCCCATATGACTCCAGGATAACCAGCTGACGAGTAAACCACACACTAGAGAGCAAACACGTACACTGTCTACCCGAGGGTGGCCCAACCCTCGCTAGAACCTACAAGAAGTGAGTGAGCTCAACCTAGTGAGATAAGAAACAGCTATCCTGAAAGCACAAGATAAGAGTAAGAAGTCTAAGCAACTCAGCAAGAGACACACTCTAACCTATGCTGGAAGGACTAAACCCAATGCACCCACAAATGCAGTGCAATAGTAAGGGGACAGAAGCATAATCAATATAGTAGAGCAGTAAAGTCCAAGCTCCCCCTCACAACAGTCCATAAGGACAAACCACCCCAAGCTCTCCCCGCAGAGCTGAAAACCTCGAGCTATCCAAGGCTTGGTGAAAATATCAGCCAACTGGTGGTCACTCTCCACAAACTGGAGCACGATGTCACCCTTCTCTACATGGTCTCAAGAAAATGATATCGATATCAATATGCTTGGTCCGAGAATCTGACTGGGTTCTTGGCAATGCTAATCGCAGACGTGTTATCGCAAAAGAGCGGAACACGGCCGATGGCTAACCAAAGTCCCGCAGTCGAGACCATCCAAAGCACACAGCTACAAAGAATCGGGCGCAAAGAACGTGCTCGGCCTCTACAAAGGATGGGTGTGCAACACCGGATGCTTCCTCAAGACCGAAAACGAGAGAAGTGCCAATGAAGCGGCAAGTGCCCGGTGCTCTTCCTATCTATCCTCTGACCAAGAAAGTGCGCATCCGAATAGGCTCTCAAGGAAAGACAAGAAGAGGAAGAGTACGGATACCATAGTCAATGGTAGCTCGAAGGTACCGAAGATGCGCTTCACCGCTGGCGGTGAGACACGCGAGGAGAAGCTCAAACCGAGCACAAAGACACACGGAGAAGTGTATGTCCGGTCTCGAGGCGTGAGGTACAAGAGAGAGCCAATCATGCTTCGAATTACTTCGATCGGTGGCTCGCCGTCCTCATCTGGGTCTAGTACGGCTGTAGAAGCCATAGGAGTTGACACTGGCTTACCGTCACTCATGTCGAAGCGTCTCAGGAGGTCTCGAGTGTACTTGCCTTGATGCAAGAAGGTACCCTCCCGAGTCTGCTTGATTTGGAAGCCAAGGAAGAAAGTCAACTCACCCACCATGCTCATCTCAAACTCGGTGCTCATGACATCCGAGAACTGTGAAACTAGAGCATGAGAAGAGCCGCCAAAGATAATATCATCGACATAAATTTGGGCGGCGAAGGTCATTGCCAAGCCGTGAATGAACAAGGTCTTATCAACTTTACCCATCTCGAAATCATGTCTCAATAGGTAGGACTTAAGCCTCTCATACCAAGCTCTAGGGGCCTGCTTAAGTCCATACAACGCTTTGGAATGCTTGTAGACATGACTAGGGTATTTGGGGTTCTCGAAACCTGGAGGCTGTCTGACATAGACTTCTTCCTCAATGAAGCCATTGAGAAAGGCACTCTTGACGTCCATCTGGTAAAGCTTGAAGCCCTTAGAAGCTGCAAAGGCAAGCGAATTCTAATGGCCTCAAGGCGCTTCTGAGGGCAAAGGTCTCCTCAAGTCTAGACCCTCAACACAGGAATACCCCCGAGCAACCGTCTAGCCTTGTTTCAATGACTACCCCATCCTCGCTCTGCTTGTTCTTGAACACCCATTTGGTCCCAATGATATTGTGACCTCGAGGGGGCTCAACAAGCGTCCAGACCTTGTTTCTTTTGAAACTCTCGAGCTCCTCATGCATGGCATTGACCCAAGACTCATCAGATAAAGCATGACAAACGTCTTTGGGCTCAAAGGAAGCTACGAAGGCAGAGTGGAGACAGAAAAGTGACACGCCAGACTTGGGCGTGTGACTCGCTCAAAGAGGTCTCCAATCATCCGCTCAAGGATGAGATTTTGGATATGTCTTGGAGGTCCAGGATGAGATGAAGAAGTGGCCTCTACCTCGTGACTGACGGGTAGGAGCAGAGCCACTAACTCAGGAGGAAGTCAGAGGCATGGATCGATCACCTTGAGGTGCGGTAGAAGAAGGCACCTTAAGGGGTGGATGAGGGACTGGATCAGGTAGACAACCCTCGTCTCCATCATCCTCATCATCCACAAAGATGGTCTCGGACTGCTCTAGAGAACCTAAGATATCGGGCCTAGTCCCCGGACTGGCCTCATCGAAAGTCACCTCACAGGTTTCTACCATTTTGCTAGACTCAGCCCGGACCCTATAGGCCCGCCAAGAAGTCGAGTAGCCTAGAAAGATCCCATCACAAGAGCGTGACTCGAACTTATCTAGGTTTCCGGACTTCAAAATAAAGCACTTGCAACCAAACACACGAAAATGAGAAACACTGGGTTTACGCCCATATCTCAACTCATAAGAAGTGCGGTGCAAGTGTGCCATGAGAAAAACTCTGTTCGAAACATGGCACGCGGTGGCTATAGCCTCAGCCCAAAACTTCCACGGTGTAGAGTATTCATCGAGCATCGTCCTGGCCATCTCGACCAAGGTACGGTTCTTCCTCTCCACAACGCCATTCTGCTGTGGGACATGCGGAGAAGAGGCGGTGCTCTACACTGTCTCATCACGAAACTCTCAAGTAGGAATTCTTGAACTCCGTGCCATTGTCACTGCGGATCGCTCGTAAGGCACCCGGAAGCACAACAGAAAGCCTACTCAAAAGACTTCGAAAATGTGAAAACGTCTCATCCTTCGAGGCTAAGAAAAACACCCAAGAGTACCTCGAATAGTCATCGACCACAACAAGAACGTACCACTTCCCTCCTGCAGACTGCACTAGAGCTGGTCCGACTGTGTCCATGTGGAGCAATGTGTCCGTGCATCGGTCATAGTCACTTGTGACCGGAGGGTGAGAAGCGGCAACCATCTTGCCGTGCTGGGCATGGAGCGCAAACAAGATCTTTGACCATCTTGAGTTTCGGCAGACCACGAATGAGATCGTGGCCGCTAACTCGGGTCAAATGGTCAAATCCAATATGACCAAGTCTCCTATGCCAGAAGGAAAGGTCGCGGGACTCAGAAGCAACTAAACACCTAAGAGGATCACTAGAAGACCCAGAAAAATCAGCGCGAAAGATCCTCCCAAAATGAGAAATCCCGCAAACCAGACTACCCGAAGAATCAAGAATTTTGCAATTATTTTTCTTAAAGCTCACCTCAAAGCCGTCATCGGTAAGCTGAGAAACGGAAAGCAAATTATACTGCAGCTTACTAACCAAGGCAACATCTTTCAAAATGAAAGAATCATTAACGCGTACTGTACCTTTGGCGATGACACGCCCAGACGAAGCGTCTCCGAAGGTGATCATCTCATCACCTGGAGCACGGGCAAGGGAAGAAAACCAACGGGAATCTTCGGTCATGTGTCATGAACACCCGGAGTCTACAAGCCAAACCTTTCCCTTCCCTACCCGGCGAACCTGAGTCAAACAGAGAGTAAAGTCTCAGTACTGGGATAAATCAAGAGTGATTTTGGCACCCAATACTGAGTAACACGTAGAACAGATGAAGTATTCAAGCACGACTGACCTCTATCTACCCTACGCTCTCTGTCACTCAAAGAAGCAGAAGGTCTGTGTGCAGACCTGAAGCTGTTGCTGGGTCCGACTGCTACGGAAGAACGAGTCGAAGCACCGGCAGCATGCTCATCACGCCGCGGGTAGGCATCTCGATGGGGAAAACGAGATCTACCCTCAGGACGGCGGAAGTCATGACCATAGGGAGCACGAGGACGAAAAACAGAAGACTCAGAAAAACCAAGTCCTCGGTGCTGCCCAAAGCTATCAACAGTAGCAAGCCTAGACCTCGTGTTGGTCTTAGGTGCACTCAAGGTCTGGGGCTGACCTTGAATACGCTTAAGAGACTCAACACGGTCTCTACGCGTGATCTTGGCGCGCTTGAAGCAATGGTCAAATAAATGCCCATCCTTCTGACAGAAGGTGCAATGATACTTCGCCTTCTGAGGGGCTAAAGTAGCATGACATGGCTTCGCCTTCTGAGAGGCCGAAGCTGCAGGTGAAATCACCTTGCTGTCAGAAATCCCTTGGACAAAGCCCGCTGATTTAAATTGAACTTTCTTGTTCTTGGGCTTGACCTCAATCACACCTGCTGACCACGGTCCGAGCACTACGGTGGATGCTTCCTCACATCCTCACGGAAATCATATCCTAGACCCTGATTGAACTTGCAAATCTTCGATTGGTCTAGAATAAGATTAAGCTTCTTCTTGCCTCCGATAAATCTCTCGAGAGTGTTCATAAGGTACTGACACTCCCGAAACAGAGAGGCACAAGAAGAGTAGGGAGGAGAAGAGACAGCAGAAGGTAAGGGAGCAGAAGAAGAACCAACAATAGAGGAAAGAATGGCTTGTGCACGCACAGCCGACTCTAATGGGACAGTCCTACTACTAGCAGTTTGGTTCGCGTCGCTAGGCGTCTCTACCTTACCCGAGGGCTTCTCCCCCTTCTCCACAACCATATTACAAGCACAAGGTGGCTTCTCTAGTAGGTCCTTAGTTAGCTTCACACATTTCTCATCCAATGCGATCAAGTTAGATTTTAGTTTGTTACAACTAATGCATGGTGAGCTAACAGGGTCCTTAGAAGCAAACTGAGCCAACTTCTTATCATGATCAATCATTTCTTGAAACTGTTTGGAAACAGATTCAAACTCAGCAGTCAGTTTAGGACAATTCACACATGAAGCAATAGGCTCAAGTAGAAAAGCTTGTAATTCAGCAATTTTATGATCTGCCTATTTTAGGTTCATCTTCAAATTATTACAACTTTCACAAGTCTCGGGCAGATCGAGAAGCATAGTGTAAAGACCTCTAAAAGTATTATCCTTATCCTCACATGAGGTGCAAGAAATAGTCTCAATAGTAGTAGATGAAACAGGAACTATCCTACTCATCTCAATCTCAGCAAGAAGACTAACATTCTCCACCTTAAGCAAATCAAGCTCAAAGGTCACACTATTATGAGAAGTCCTTAATTCTCCATATCTCCCAGCAAGACAAGGCATGTATCACAATCGTCACGGGAGGGAGCAGATATAAGTAAAGTAAGCTCCCGTGACAAACGATCTACTTCCTTCTCCAACTCACTACATCTAGCTCTAGATCTAGCATGAAAACCTCCTAACTTAAGAAAAGCTGCATTTAATTGGTCATAGGAGGGACATACCTCGTCGAAGTCGGAATAGAGATCGCTGTCGCTGATCTCGCCCTCGAGGGCCATGAAGCACATGCCGGAGAAGTCGTCGCCGCTCTTGGGTTCTTGATCACCCGTCCCGTCGTCGTCGCTCCATCCCTCCACCTCACTGAGGTCGAGGTCGTCGAAGGCGGCGAGGACGCGGTGGAAGAGCTTCTTGGCCTTCCCAAAGTCGCGGAACGCCTTCTTGCCTTGCGTCTGCGCTGGGGGCTTCTTGTTGTGGTTCTTGTCGGAGTAGTCGTTCTTGCCCGAACCGCCGTAGTCTCCTTTGCCCTTCCCCAGCTTGGGGCAGTTTGCTCGAATGTGGTTGGGGCCACCACACTCAAAGCAAATCAATGGTCCTCTTCTTTTTCTGTCCCTCCTCCTCTTGTAAGCATGGGAGAACTTCCGAGCTAGGAGGGCCAGTTGTTCATCCTCTAGCTGTTCTAACTGATCATCAGTTACGTCACAGAGAGCAGCTAGGGAGAACCCGCAAAGAGAATCGGCAGAAGAACCAGACAGCGAAGTGGGATCAGTGACTAGTGCCATCGGCTGAGACTTCGACCGACGAGAGACTATGTCAATCTCGTGAGTCTTGAGGTGCGAGTAAAGCGCGTCGAGAGTCAGGGTCGAGAGGTCCGTGGTGTACTTGATGGTAGTCACCTTCATCTCCCAAACCCGAAGATCGAGTGCAGAAAGAATTTGTCGAGCGTTATCCGAGTCGGAGTATGTGAGACCGACGGCTCGGAGGTTGCTCAAAATCTTGTGAAAGCGAGAAAAGCACTCGTCAAGGGACTCACCAGCAAGCATCTCGAATTTGCTGTATTCGCGCTTGAACTGGTCTTGTCGCACCGTCTTTATTTGGGTGGTGCCCTCATGGTAAGCATTGAGGGTCACACAAATATCGAAGGCCGACGTCAGGTGAGAGATGCGATCAAATTCGCTTCTGCTCAATCCCTGAATGATGATGTTCCTCGCTCTTGCGTTGCCTCAACATCAGCCATATTCCCGGCATTGATGTTCTCATCGGCGGGAACAACAAACTGGACCTTGACCTTTCGCCAGATGGCGTAGCCCTGAGCCTGGATGTAGGTCTCCATCCGGCTCTTCCAGAATGGAAAATCCATCCCATCGAAGATCGGGGGCTTGGTCAACTACTTGTCCGTCGCCATGGCTCTTGAGACCGGTTAAAGATCTATCAAGAAGAGCTAACCGGCTCTGATACCAATTGTAGGATCGAAAATGGCAACAGAGGGGGGGTGAATGGTGCCTTTAAAAACTCCCCGAAGTATTCACACAATTTTCCTACTCTAACAGCTACAGAAGCTATGAAGCAGGAGAATGGATGCTTACTAGAGACACTAACACAAACTGATGACTTCACTAAAGGACCAAGAACCAGATCGACAAACAAAGTGAAACAGACTCAATTGAGAACAAAAGACAAGGCATTTAGCCGAAATATAGACTGGAGCAAAGAAGCAAAAAGACTGAAATTAGCCAGCGCAGTATTAACTATTTCTGTCAAGGGAGTCAAAAACTGAGCCAAGAAGTACAAACCGAGATCACAAAAGAATGTGTACAGGGAACTGAACTACAGTCTTCAGTTTTGTATTTGGATCCCAAAAAGCAGACTGCAGCCGGAACTGGAGAAGGGTTCACTGCAGAAAACGGAGGCAACCAGCAGAACCAGAAATGTAGACAACTGAAACAACCAAAACCAAGGACTGATCAGGAGTAAATAAAGTCTCAAGCTTGACCATTCTGCCGAAACAAGAAACAGAAGAAAAGCAACCGAAAGCAGGAAAGAGCAGACTGAAAAATACGCAAGCTGCAGAGGAAAGAAAAACTGAAAGTTTCTGCAGAGATCTGCTACACTTTGGCTCAAAACTGCAGAGTAGAATGGGAGCAGACTGAACACTTGAAAAACTACAGTCTTGAGAGACCAACTATTTCAGCTTTAACCGAGAGAAGAAAACTAGACTTTCTGCTGACCATGGGCTGGCAAAACAAATTATTTCACTGCCGAACAAGTATTTTGCTGCCAACAACATCAACTGCTAGCCAAACAAACTTAGAGAAGATGACCCAAAATATTTCAACCTTCTTGTCGAGAGGGAGAGGCCAAAAGGGATTGAGCTAACCTTTTGCTGCACTTCTGTTGTCAATTAATTTGAACTTTATTCCAAACAGCAGCTAGTATAAAGGAAGCAAAAGAATACACAAGTGGCAGTTCGGATGAGAATGGACATTAACAAAAAAAAAACGAAAACTGCATTACTTGAACAGAAACTGAGGTTAAAATCCAAAGGGCTGTAGATTTCCATATCCTCCAATCATGAGTCCTTTGATCTCAATAGGGTAGAGCCTCAGATCAAGCACATAAAAACGCAACAACTTCTTATCAGGAAAATCAAGAGCACAAATAGATACCAAGAGAAGAAAGATTATAAGAGATAAGATTTTCATTCATGATCAACAAAGAACAAAGAGGAGTCTCGATACGCATGGACATTAGGACAAGAAAGATTACAAGACTCTTAATCCATCCTCTCCCTCTCAATCCTCAAGAACACAAAGAGCCTCACATGCTTCTTGGGAGGAATACACACACAAAGTGATGAATGAGCACTAAAACACTTGTGATCCTCAAAGGGGTATGCAGCCCCTCACCTCTATTTATAGCCCTTGGCTAACGGGTCTCCAACCCGTTACGCCGGCTAAACCCTAACGGAGCCATCTCCCGCTTGTGCAGCCTTGCGAAATTCCCTGCCGCCCTCCCGCACCTTCCGGAAGCTTCCGCTCCTTGCCTCGCACGCCTCGCAACCACCTCGAGTCCACGTCGTCTTCGACACATCTGACCGTTCTGACCTCAGCGCCACCTGCGCCTAGTCCGGTCCACCGTGTCTCGCCACGACTCCGTCTCGACGTCCTGCAGTCACACAGACAAGAAACACGTCAAATAGCACCGCTCGATACATGAAAGCGTAAATAGAGATCAAACCTGTCGAGTCATCAGAATATGCAACCTAAACCCATACGACTAAGTTCGACCAAGTCCGACCGAGCCCGTTACGCCACGCAACGTCTAGGTCCGAACAAACCGACTCAAACTCGACTTTTCCTAAACCGATGTCAATTACTCATCATTCACAATGGGATGACCTCCATATGGTCTCTCAGTAGCAATTATTGATCAATTGATGTGTTGATAATTTTGCTAGTAGGCATGTGGAGTTCTTGTTTAATGTTATATTGTGGAACATGAAATTAATATGTGGTGGATGTGGAGCTATTGAGAGCATGATAATGCTCATTGTGGATGAATTAATGTGATTTATGATTTATCATATCATTCATGTCATATCATGTCATTTGCATGTATGTATGTCGCCGCACATGCCGCGACCGTACCGGTACAGCCTCTTCTCCCGCGGGAAGCAATTCCCTGCCCTGGGTGTTACAGTTGGTATCAGAGCGGGATTTAGGTCCGTGGTAATTAAACTATTAAATTGACACACTTGCACAGTAGGATGGGATGGGTCAAACATTGCATTTATGCTTTTGACATGTTGCAATAATGATTTATGTTATGAGATGATCTTGTATGATTATGATTTGCTCCTATGACTGTTATGAGTGAGAATTGTGAATGATAATATGTAGAGATTGTTTTTGCTGCCTTGGCATTTGCCAGGTTATACCACTGTTTGTAGCATGGGGAGTAGCGATGAAGTTATCTCAGGTAACTTAATTGCAGATGTTGTGAGTGAGTTTCTTTAGAAACATTGTTATCTTCCTTAAGTGGATTCTGGCCGATTCTTGGCTTATTGCAGTAATGAATTTCTCTTGAGTTTGTGGTTCATTGCAGTTGTTGTTTTGCAATTGGTCTCTACCTGTTCCTTGAAACAATTATTGTTTCTTTTCGGAACATTTGAGACACTTTTGTTCCTTGTGAATATTGTTGATTTGTAAGGATGTTCCCTTCGGAAGTTTTGTCTTGTTGTGATTCATGTCTCGTTGGTTCGCTTGGTATCTTTCTTAATGAAAGTTTTGTGTTGCAAACTCATTAATATGTTAAAGTCTTGGATTTACGTATCTTTTTGAGATTATTTTGAGCGTTGAAGTTTATTTCCACTCCTTTCTGAAAGAGAGTGTTAAACCCTTTATAGTGTTTTGCTATGCTTAAGTGGAAAGTGGTAATCATATAAATTAATTCATAAGGTATGAATTATCAAGTTGAGATGTTAGCATATTGCATAATTAATTTTAATTAGCATCCTCGGAAGTGTAGTTTATTAATTTGTTATCGCCTTGTAATAGATTCTAGAAGAACTGTGATTTAGAATTTGTCTATATATGTTTGGAACTCATGGAGTTATTGAGGGTGTGCAAAAGAACTAGAATGATTATTATGATTGTTTAAATTTCTATCATGTTGGACAAAATGAATTATTTTTGTCTTTAGTAATTAATCTGACCGTTTAGAAATTAGTAAGTAAGGATGTGTTGGAATATTGCCTTGGTAATATAGACCTTTAACCTATCATTTATTTAGATACTTTATGAGCATGTTCAATTGCTAGATTCATCTATCTTTCACCATGGTAAATTGTTGCAATATGTATAAAGAAAAAAATGAAGGTTAAAGTATCGACTTGTAGAATCTTGTCTTATAAACTGGTATTATTGAAGATTAAAGTTATTTCGTTCTAATTTCTGAACGTAAGGAGAAATATTGAATATATGTTCATGATTGTTTTATGATTGTAAATAGAGTTAGATCATGAATGTTGCTATGATAAAATAATAATCAACTATTGCTAGTAATGACTAGAGTACAATCAATTTGTGCTAAATTAGAGTTGAGCATCAATAAGAATTGAATATATGAAATTTAATGAGAGATTTATACTAGCATGTTTTGTGAGATTGCCGTGTTCTAGCATCATCTTGTTTAAAGAGCTTTGCTTTAATATGGTGGCTTATGCACTAGGATTTCCTAGATTAAATAGCTGCAATCTTATCTAGATAATAGAAACATGATTAAGTATTTTCTTGTGTTTCTTTTGGAAAGGTTTATGACGTGATTTGTGGATATGATAATGCTTGTTAAGAATGTATTATTCTGATGTTAGCATGTTGGTCAGCATGTGGTTGTGATGATAATGTTGAATGTTATTTAAATAAAAGAATTTGATAACTACCATGATACTATTTAAATCAAAAGTTTTGAGATTTGCATATGCGATCTTTTAGATCTCATGACTTATGTGGCAGCTGAAATTATTTTGTGCAAAGTGGCGCATTGAGAGATTTTATTAGTTCTTAAGGGATTAATGTGTTATGGTCTTCAAAACTCTTTTGTTGGATCTGCCAAGGTAATACCGTAATCAAAGAAAGTTATTCTCTTTGTTAAAAGAAATGTTTGGTAAAAGTATTGGAGGTTGAAGTCAAGTTGTGCATTTCTTTTGAGGTGTGTTTGACTTCTTTCTCACCGCATAAGAGTTACTTGAGCTCAAATGACAATATTGTATTCTTATTTGTTGAGATTTGGTTTTTTCTTCTTGAGGAGGCATATGCCTTCAGTTGTGATCTTATCTTTTGTTGTCTAAGATTTATTGTTATTTCTTCAGGTCTTGTGTTTATTGCAGATGGTAACATCTTCCTTTGTACTGGAATTTACTTCTTTTGCCTCTCTAAGAAAGGGGTAATTAATTTGTATTGCAAAGTCTTTTAAAGAGGTGTATGGCATCCAGATAGTGTGTTGGGCGAGGATCCGGAAACCCTTGGATCAAGGAAGTTAATTTTTTTTAAGGGAATGGATTGGAAAATTAATAATATCTCGAGCAGTAATATGCTCACTTGATTCTTGTTTAAACTGTATGTTTATGGCAGAGGTCATCTGCAAATTGAGTTGTTATATGTTGTGGTGTATTCTTTTCCATTTAGGAAAACAAAATGATTGTTTTGTTTAGTCGAGTGATTTTCACTCTTGGCTTGTGCAGTATGGATTCTCCAAATGTCTATTTGGAAAGTGTGAATGGTTTTGTTGTGAATCCTTCGATTTGGACCGTGGTCCTTTGAAGGAAAATTGTTTGCTAGTGTATTGCTTGAGAATCCTTTATTCCTCTTTTGGTTGCGTTCCTTTTGCAAAGCTATTGTTTATGCTTCGAGTAATGCTATGAGTGGAATCTGTGGTCGATTCCTTAAAGGGGTACAATGTATTATCCCGATTATAATAAATAGAGGAAAATATTTTAATAAGAAGAATGGTATTAGTCAGTGGTTTGTTAGTTGTAGCGGAGAATTTTTGTGAGAACGCTAGGATCAGTTGGCGGCTCAGAGCCGATAAAAGAATTGCGGGTGCTCGGCGTTGACCGGCGCGAGTCGTGGACTCGTCAGGAGTTGGACATGAGGAAGAGAGCCACCAGGTATGTGGAGGCAAGCTTGACAAATCCATCCGAGCGGGACTTGACGTGGGAGCATGAAGTTCAAATGTAGGAGAAGGACCCGAGTTCTTCGAGGCGGGTGAGAACCCGTAGTCGTTGTTCCCTTGTGATTTTCTATCTTTGGGATGCTCTATTCTTTGGTTGTTCTTTCCTTGATTGTTCTTTTTGTCTCGTGGGATGAGGAGCGAGATTCGAGGATGAATCCTTTTTAGGTGGGGAGAATGTAATACCCTGATCGTCGTTACGGCGTAAGATTTTAAATCAATCGCGGAATCGCCGGTTTTTCAGTAAATCGCGGGAAGGGAAAATATAAATTGTAGAATATTATAAAATAAATTAAATAAATTAAAACAATTAATTTGTATGTTTTGGGCTGTCCGGAAGGGTGGGCCAGCCGCTTTGGGCCAGTCAGCCCAAATGGGGGCCTGTACCCCCTCCCAAACCGTAGCACCCCTCTTTATAAACCCCCTCCCTTGGCCCCTCCCCTCTTTCCACCCCAAACCAGCCACCACCACCCCCTTGGGCGCCCCCCCTTCTTCCCCCTTGCTGCTGCCATGGTGCCAAGGAAGAAAAGAAAGGGAAGAGAGGAAGGAGAAGGAGAAGGAGGAGAAGGAGAAGAAGGAGAAGAAGAAGAGGAGGAAAAATTGAGGAAATTCTTCATCTAGGTAATTTTCTTCCATCCCAAATCCTCTGTTTTATGGATTAATTAGGGTTCTTGGCACGGAATTTGATGGTAGATAATAGATCAATTGCCCGATTAGAGTTTAGTCGCGGGCTGATTTTAGATCTATTTGCGCAGTGCGGCTTGTCTCGCAGTTTTGATCTAGAAAACGAATTTTTCTGCGGGTCTTCCCAAAAGAAAAGTTGTAGAGGACTTCCAGATGCATCTTCTGTATTTTTTAAAAATTCTTCTACCGTGGGATCTAGGATATACGGAGTCGGCAATACCGCTGTCCGGCAGGCGGACGGATTGGTATAGTTCGATGGTAATCCGGGGTTTAAAAATAGTAAACGAATTTCTGGCCTTGTTCGTAGTTGAGAAAGTTGTAGATAATTTAGAGATCTAGCTTCTGTATAAATTTGAGAATTTTTAGACGTCTGTGCTATTGTGGATATGAGAAGTAATATAGTATTGAAGTAAGACATACATATGCTTTATTGCCGTTGGAAGTGATGGTGGTTGAGGATTTAAAGTAGTCAATCATGAATTAATTGTTAATGTTTTGCCGTCATTGATAGTGAATTGAGGTCGAGAATATATACGTTGTTAATCGTGGAAGATTAAATGTTGTTGATTAATCTATTGTGGTTTGTGGAGGAATAAATGTTTCTTTTGCATTTAATACAGGATAAAATGATTGCATTCATATGCTAATTAAATCTGAAATTTAGAGCTATGATTCATGAAAGTTTATGGTGGTTTAATATTTATGAACATAAATTGTAATTGTGGGTGTATGGAATTATAATAATGATGTTTAAATTGCTTGTAGTTTGAATAACTTGTTAAACAGTTTACTTGCTGAGATTTTTATCTCACTCTTGCTTCCCCCTCCCTACAGGTGGACTTGAGCATGCATTGGGAAGGGTAGAGCGGCACCGCACTGATGCACTTGTATTATAATCTTAATGCTGAAATAAAGTTGAAAGAAATCTAGTCTTTGTTTAGTTATTTTATTGACAAATGTTTCTTCTTAGTAATATTAAATTTGTGTACCGTTCCTATAGATATTTTGTTATAGTTGATTATGATTAATGAATTGTTATCTCTATTCTGTTTATCTTAGTTGTTTACGCTTCCTCTTATACTATATTGTTTTATAATTGTTGCCAGTTTATTTTATTTTCGTAAATTGGCTAGTTGTAGAGCAGTTTTAGTAGCATCCCAGGGTATTGTGGGTCCTAGGGTGTTACACTTTGTCACCTATGTCATGGATGATGAGCCACGAACCCTTTCAGAGGCATACGCATCTCCGGATGTGGATTACTGGAAGGAAGCAGTCCGTAGTGAGATGAATTTCATCATAGCTAATGGAACTTGGGAAATTTCAGATCTGCCGCCTGGTTGTAAGCCAGTAGGCTGCAAATGGATCTTTAAAAGAAAGCGTAGACCTGATGGTACTATTGAAAAGTACACGGCCCGCTTAGTGGCTAAAGGTTTCACGCAAAAGGAAGGAGAAGACGAATTTGACACATACTCTCCTGTGGCTCATTTACCCACAATTCAAGTGCTTTTAGCACTAGCTGCTGCATATATGCTCCTAGTACATCAAATGGATGTAAAGACCGCTTTCCTAAACGGAGAGTTAGATGAGGAGATTTATATGCAACAGCCTGAAGGATTTGTGGTTGAAGGGCAAGAAAAGAAAGTATGTCGATTGATTAAATCCCTGTATGGTCTAAAGCAAGCTCCTAAGCAATGACATGAGAAATTTGATAGTACAATGACGTCGGTCGTCTTTTGTGTAAATGAAGCTGATAAATGTGTCTACTATCGGTTTAGTGGGGACGAAGGTGTCATTCTATGTCTTTATGTAGATGACATATTGCTGTTTGGGACCAACATGGATATGATCAATAGTACAAAGTCTTTCCTTTCCCATAATTTTGATATGAAAGATCTGGGTGAAGCTGATGTTATCCTAAACATCAAGCTTATAAAGGGTGAGAATGTGATTACTCTTTCACAATCCCATTATGTGGATAAAGTCCTAACCAGATTTGGATTTATGGACTGTAAGCCAGTATCCACACCCTATGATCCAAATGCAAAGCTGCATAAGAACACTAGGCATGGGAAGGATCAACTTAGATATTCTCAAATTATAGGATCCCTGATGTACTTAACTAGTGCAACGAGGCCAGACATCTCATATGCTATTTGCAGATTGAGCCGTTATACGTCCAATCCAGGAGATGATCATTGGTTAGCACTAGAAAGAGTACTTAGATATTTGAAGGAAACCTCTAAATTGGGAATACACTACTCTGGTCATCCTGCAGTCTTAGAAGGATTCAGTGATTCTAACTGGATCAGTGACTCGGATGACATAAAGGCTACGAGTGGTTATGTATTCACTATAGCAGGTGGGGCCGTTTCTTGAAAGTCTTCAAAACAGACTATCTTTACACAGTCCACCATGGAGGCTGAGTTAGTTGCACTTGATTCAGCAGCTGTAGAGGCAGAATGGATTCGAGAACTCCTTTCTGACCTGCCTATGCTGGAAAAACCTATTCCAGCTATATTAATCTACTGCGATAACTAAACCGTTCTGGTTAAGGCGAAGAGTAGAAAGGACAATATGAAGTCCTCAAAACACATAAAAAGACGACTTAAGTCGGTAAGACATGCCAGAGAGACGGGTGTTATTTCAGAGAATACATCGATCGAAAGGAACAGCGAGATCCTTTCACCAAAGGATTGGCTCAAAAGGTCATCCTTGCAGCATCTCAGGGAATGGGGCTTATACCCGTATGAAGGTTCACATCGGTAGTAACCTATCCTAAGAGATCGGAGATCCCGTGAACTAGGCTCTAGGACAACAAACTGTGTGAGATAAGAGAGCACATCTAACGGGTCCCATTAGCTGCAGTGCTCTTTCTGTATGAAAGGTTGAGCATTGGCTCTTAATAAATTCGAGGTCTATATGACTTATGGAGTCGTCCTACAGGACTCCTAGAAGAGTTCACCTACGTGAGTATGATTGTGAGGTCGCAATCAAAGGAAGATAAGGGTATACTTTCTTAAGCACTCATGAGCTAGATACGGGACATGACCGTAACGTCCCAACCCGAGAAGGAAAGGGCAAGCCGCCCAGTACAGAATGTAACTTGGGCGAAAATTCTCACAACAAGGCATTGGATCAAGGCAAAGTCCTCATTTATCTGTGCAGAGTCGTAGTCATTGTCGCTAGGCTTTGGGTTCAAACCCGCAAGGTACCCATCGTCGAACAGCTGTATATTAAACAAGACATTGAGAATCCTTTATCAATTGGAAATTGGTGGAGATTGTTGTAACTCAGGGGCAATTTTGTAATTTCTCAATTGAGAAAAGAGGAAAAAGGAAAAAGAAAAGGAGAACGGTGGGACCCACCTGTCGGTGGATAACGCGAAGGGATAAGGAGGAGGAGACTTCGTCTCCTCCCTGTGCGTGACCGTGCGCATTCCGAACGATGGCTGTTTCGTCTTCGGCGGAGATCTGGCGACTTCCTCGGGCGGTTGAGAGGCGAGCGCCGGAGGCGCGGGCTGGCCCGGGTTCCTCGGAGCCGGCCGCTCGCGTCACCTCCTCGCAGACTCTGCCCCGTCTACAAAAGCCGAGCTCGTCCACCGGGTGGAGTATCCTTTTCCCGATCTGGTTCTTCCTACATGCGATCTTCTGGTTCCTCTCGGTTCTGCGGTGTGCGGAGGTTTTGGGGCTTCGGCACCACCTCCGATTGAGTCCTATTTGTTGTTGATTTCTATGCGCCCGTCCGGTGTGAAGAGAAATCAGTGGTAGAAGGATCATCCGAGGGGAAACAAAGGCTTCATCGGCTCCCTGTTGTGTGTGGGTACTCTCGGCCGAGAGTACACCTGTGGTCTTGTGCAGCGCTCCCCTGTACTTCGACTCCGGCACCGGATTCCCGTGGTCATAGAAGGGCCTTGTATCTCCGTGAACCACACTCCTCTTCTTCATCGGCACAAAGGGGTGATAGGTTTTCTGGGACAGCACTTACGAGTGTGCCTTGCCCTGTTCTTCGTGTTCTTCGGCTTGATTATTTCTGGACGGTTTTGAGTACCGTCTGCACTGTGAGTTTCAATTGATTCTATGCAAACTTGGTCGGCAGTATCTGTTCTTTGAGTTTTGATCAAAATTGAGAACCGGTATATGACATGTTTGCCTGTGGGTTCTGATTACTTGCTCTGTGAAGAATTGTCGAATACTGAGATTAGTCTAGATAGCTAGATTAGATTTGAGCTCATTTGATTTGTTTTCTTAACCGTGCCATAGCTGATTATATTTCGGTTGGACAGATTTGATATATGCAATAGAATTTGATAGAACAAGTAGTCTCTGTATACTCAGATTATATCCTTTATATGCTCTGTTTATTCTTATATTATAATCTGATAGGCTGTTTGATTACTGCTTGTTATTACTTTGCATGTTAACATTTAAAACTGAAATTCAGACTTTGGTATCCTCTGTTTATGCAAATTTATGGTAGAGAAAACATAAGGAGGAGCTCAAATCTTAAACTCTAGTTATCAGAACTTTTGTTAAAAGTATCGACATTAGCATGAGAAGGCCAAGATTTATGTTCTTGAGCAACTCTGTTCTGAGAGCAATACTAAAGCAATTATTTTGGTCAATGCTAGATTTAATTGCTTTACTATTCAAATGATTGCATAGTATGCTGTTTTTGGCAGACTTATGGTCATATTCATTGAATGTTCACTTAGATATGATCATATGAATGGCAATATGAGATTACATATTTTCATGCAATTTGTGTCATTCATGTTATGTCCTGAATATGTTGAATATAAGTTTATGTTGATTGGAATTATATATGGAAATATGCTTATACCGCACTATTTACAACAAAAACCACACGCGAGTTTTTATTACTCCGGACTCTCTCTCTCACGAACAGCCAAAAAACCATAAGCTAAAGAAAAAAAGAACAAACCATATGGCTTATGACTTCTTCAAAACAAATAAATAAGATGATTTCTTCGTTGTTACTCATGCCGGAGCCAAATGGTATCACCCGCAGTCATAAGTCATTACCCGTTGTCGAAAAGTTCGCACCTAGCACTACTACAGAAAGGCTAATACTAGACGGCAAATCACAGACGGTTTTATAAAACCGTCTGCGACAGATAGTAATATAGACGGTTTTAATTTGAACACCGCTTTGTTGGTGGCGTCGTGAAAAAAGTATCACAGACGGTTCATACCTATGAACCGCTCAGGATATTTTATTATCACGCACGGTCCGTATTAAGAACCGTCGTGATAATCCCAAATTATCACGCACGGTTTGTTACTAAACACCGCTCGTGATAAGATAATTCACAGACGGTTTTTAGTAAAAACCCGTCTGTGATAATCCCATCTCACTGATAATTGGTGTGTAATAGTCACATGTCACCAATAATTGGCGTATACACAGGATTTCGATCTCACCCGTCTATTCTCTCCACATCGAATGGTCGGCACCGGTTCCTCCCACGGCCAGCCCTTATTAATAACTCCCCATCAACCTTTCCACGGTACTAGTCACGCGTGAGTTCATCCACTAGCTAGCTTATGCGCATATCTCCTCCGCCGTGAGCTAGCACCTCCATCGCGCACGTCCGGTTCATACTAAAGAACACACTCTGCCGTAAGTGTCGTAAGTGTGTCTTGTTTAGTGTGGACCGTCGTGCCACGAAGGGTTTGTTAGCTTGTCATCCCGTAATAGATCGATCCGAATGTGTTGTTGAGTTTTGTGCTTGCCCGTATTTGCATGTTCCTCGACGATGCCGACCATCGTCGAGATGTGATGTCCACTCCGACAATCCTTCTTTTTGCAAAATTCAAGGCAATTTTATTACAAAGTTCAAAAAGATATTTTGATTCTTGGTGAGCGGTAGGCCGATCGACATACCGACTTCCCGGTGGCGACTATCCATCCGCCTCTTCCCACTTCTTTTCTTGTGGGAGAATCCCACTTCAATTCTCCCACAAGAAAAGAAGTGGGAAGAGGCAGATGGATAGTCGCTCACCGGAGAAGTCGGCATGTCGATCTACCGCTCACCAAGAATCTGAAATGTCTTTTTGAACTTTGTTGGTGGGACCCACATGTCACGACGGATTTAATAGAAATAGCTCGACCTCGGCGCTGCGTGAGCGGGGCTCGAGCGCAGCCGAGGAGTGGGGAGAGATCGCACCGATAGCCGTGTGGTTCACTCGGTGTTGCTTACTCTATAAGGGTAATAATCCCTTTGAGATATCTCGATGGGCGGGGAACTATCACGCAGGCGGTTGTTACTTATGAACCGTCAGGATATTTAGTATCACAGACGGTTTTTTATTACAAACCGTCTGTGATAATCTGGCCCCTTTGAGATATCTCAGTAAGGCGGGGACCTATCACAGACGGTTGTTACTTATGAACCGTCTGTGATAATTAGTATCACAGACGGTTTTTTATTACAAACCGTGTGTGATAATCTGGAATTATCACAGACGGTTTGTAATAAAAACCGTCATCATAATTCAAATTTGTAAAGACACAGGGGATCGAAATAAAAGACAATTTTATTAATATCAAGTGGAGGGAGATTTATTACAAATGTCACGAGATAAAGCATTTCGATTCTAATCTTACGGGCTTCAGACGCTTCTTCGCCTTTGGGAGATGGAGGAGGGCCCACCGAGTTCTCGAACGCCGCTAACATTGACGTTGTCCTCGGCACCTCCTCCTCCCAAATACGGCAAACACTCAACGACGTCATTATCTCGTAGAGGATAGCATGGTATGATTCTCGAATCGCTCGATCTAATTGATCGGCAATGCTATCCATCGACCTATGCGAGGCGACAACCGCTTCTTGCTTTTGCGCACGTTGTATAGTAGAACGAGGGTAATGGTTGTTTCCTGCCTTGAGTCAGCAGCGAGACGCCTCTGGCGACGGCGGATGGTCAGGGCGAGCTGACGGATGGAAGACAGTTGGGGAAGGAGAGGAGGGCGTGACCGCGATAGCTCGATCGTGAATTGCTGGCCGCTTGTGTAAGATTGCGGCGAACAATTCACGATGAAGAGAAGAGAGGAAGGAGATTATCGGTTGAACAAGAGACATTTTAATGAAATAGACAAGACGCATGGATGAAGAGAGGTAGTAAACGAGATGAGAGGACACAAGACGCATGTAGAAGAACGGCACACATATATAACCTTCAAAGATGACGGTTCGTATACCAAAGAGACGCTCAGATAACGAAGGAGATACGCACGAAACACAAGAGATACGTTCGACTTTTCATTATCATAGCTTGTTATCGCAGACGGTTTTTAATAAACAACCGTCTGTGTTGTCAACGTCGCAGACGGTTTTGAATAAACAACCGTGCAGGAAAGTCGGTTATCACGCACGGTTGTTTATTCAAAACCGCTGCGATAACCGACTTTTCCTGACGGTTTTAATATAAAACCGTCGTGAATGATCACGACGGTTTGCAATAAAACCCGTCGGTGATAATGCCACAAGCATTTAATGCGCCGCCAGCCGCCTCGCCTTCACTTCGATCCGGATCTGAGCCATCTGCGCGCACTCGAGCCTAAGCGATTTGAGGCCGATTATTTTGGTGGGAAGAGGCGAGATTGAGCTTTGAAGATTCATTCAATTCATACTTTCTGCCGGTGGCTAGCTCTAGATCGATATGGTTAGTAAGATGTACCATTTTCTTTAATTGCATTACAATTTAGATTTAAGTAATTGGTGAGTGTTATTGAAGATGGTTAATTTGTAAAATTGTTGGTTATATAATAGTGTTGTGTTTATAATATGATTTGAGCTAGCAAATTAAACCTCAATATAATACATGTGGCGGTATATATGTAGTAGTAATTAGTTAAGCTAATTTTAATATCGAGTTGTTATGTATGTACGTAACGCATAGATCAAGTCGGATGTATGCCATGAGCCGTGTGAGTGAAGAGTATATTAATGGCGTGTCTACTTTTACAAGAGCCGCCGAGGAGGATATGTTGAATAAGGGGTGGAATATATGTATCGTCCATGCTACCGATCGCGAGAATTTAAAGATGTTTAAGAACCGAGGGCAAATTGAAGCGCACTTGATTCGGAGGGGTTTCAAAAGGGTTATACGTGTTGGACCGGTCATGGCGAAGTGAATGATCATATGTCACGGATGACATCGCGGTGAAGTGAATGATATGTCACGGATGACATCGCGGTGAAGTGAATGACATGGCGCGGATGATGTCGATTGTGGTTCGGATACGGATAGGTTGCACGATGACAACTCGGATCGGATGCTTCGCGATGTAGAAGAGAATTATGATGAGAGAGTATGTTAAATTCCGTGGCTTGATGGAGGACCGGAGAAACCTTTGTTCACGTGTTGCGGTCAAAGTACACGAGGTTGTCTCACCGTGCTTGAACTGTTGAAATTAAAGGCAAGCAACAGTTGGACCAACAAAAGTTTCACGGCGCTGCTGGGTCTTTTAGCGGACATGCTTCCGGAGGGAAATGAGTTGCCTAAAACCACGATAAAGCCAAGAAGGTCCTTTGTCCATTGGGAATTGAAGTAGAAAGAATACATGCATGTCCGAACGATCGTATCCTGCATCAGAAAGAGTATGAAAACATGCATGTATGTCCGTGTGCAACGCATCCCGATACAAACGTAACAATCAATCGATGACGGCGAGGGAACAGAGGTGAAGAAAGGACCTCTGGTAAGGTGGCATGGTATTTTCCTATAATTCCCGCTTGAAAAGGTTTTTGCAAATCCAAAGGAGGCAAATTGCTGCGTTGGCACTTTCGGAGGAGCGCAAGAAAGATGGAATGCTAAGACACCTTGCTGATTCCGCCCAATGGAGAAACATCGATAGGAGTTTTGCAAACTTCGGTGCAGAACCAAGGAATATAAGGTTCGGATCGAGTACGATGGAATGAATCCTTTCGGTAGCATGAGCACCGACATAGCACATGGCCGTGACTCTGCATCTATAACATTCCTCCTTGGTTGTGTATGAAGCGAAAGTATATTTTGTTGTCGATACTTATCCAAGGGCCAAAGCAACACAGGAATGATATTGATGTGTACCTAGCACCATTGGTGGAAGATCTAAAAGTACTATGGAACGAAGGGTGCAGGTATGGGATGCGTATAAACGAGAGAACTTCACTTTGCTCTTTATTGTTCTGCACCATAAATGATTATCCTGCCCTTGCTAACCTATCGGGCCAAAGTACGAAAGGTGCCAAAGCTTGTACTCACTGTTTAGATGGTACCGAGAGTGTGTGGTGAAACACTCACGCAAAACCGTCTACATGCGCCACCGTCGGTTCCTTCTGAGGGCTCACCCATACCGCAAGATGAAGAAACAATTTGACTGGAGAGAAGGAAGACGGTTCAGCTCCAAGACATTTAAAGGGAAAAGAGGTTTATAATATGGTTAAGGATTTAGATGTTGTCCTCGGAAAGGGACGCAAATTGAGGGCTCGTGAGAAAACACCGGAAGAAGAGATCAATATTTTGGGACTTACCTTATTGGGAGTACCTAGATGTTCGACATCGCATCGACGCCATGCACGAGAAAAAATGTATGTGACGACTTGATTGGTCTCTCATCGAACATTCGTGATAAAACAAAGGGCGGCGCCAATGCACGGCTTGACTTGGTGAAATGGACATCGGGCCCGAGTTAGCACCGACATGCAATGACAATGGACGAACATACCTTCCCCTGCGTGTTACGATCTGTCCAAGGTGGAGAAAAGAATCGTGCTGTTGCTTGCATGGTGTCAAAGTTCCGTCTCGTTACTCCGCAACGCCAAGAAACTTGTTTCGATGCAAGAATTGAAGTTAAATGGCATGAAGTCTCACGATTGTCATGTGCTGATGACACAGATGCTCCCTATTGCAATTAGAAATATTTTACCAATTAGAGTCCGAGAGACAATTATGAGGCTATGTTATTTTTTTAACACAATTGCTCAGAAGGTCATCGATCCCGAAGGACTAGATGCTCTCAATACGATGTGGTGATGACTATATGTCATCTTGAAATGTATTTCCTCCTTCGTTTTCGATATCATGGTCCATCTCATTGTTCACCTTGTGTGGGAGATAAAATGTGTGGGCTCAGATTCCACGTAGCATGTACCCATTTGAGAGGTTCATGGAATTCTCAAGTCCCACGACGGAATCGTTCTCGACCGAGGGCAAGATCGTCGAAGGTTATGCAAGTGAAGAGGTCATTGAGTTTTGTGTCGATTATATGGCTCAGATTCAACCGATAGGTGTGCCTCAATCTCGTCATGAGGGGAGGCTGAAGGGTATCGGAACTATCGGAAGGAAATCAATCACTCCGGATATGGACGCGATACTCAAGCCCATTTCACGCCTTGCAACACATGATCAAGTGGCGCTTATGTTGACCAAAGACAAGGATGTGCTTCGCAATGTAATCCGGAGCGGCAGATGTTTGGATCATGAGGCAACACAACACTCGGTTCAACCAATGGTTGAAGGACCAAATCGCTAGGAGCTCATAAAGTAAGTTGTTGACATGGTTGGCAAAAGGACCAACATTTCCAGTTGTGACATGGCAAGGGTATGATATAAATGGGTATACATTCTATACACAGGATCGGGATGTAAAGAGCACTAACTGTATCAGCGGTGTCCGTGATAGATGCGTTCGAGACCGATGGGTTGAGAAGCTCGTACTATGGATTCATAGAAGAGATTTGGGAGCTCGACTACGTGCTTTTCAAGATCCCCTATTTTTGCCGTTGGGTGCATCCGCCACGGTGAAGGTTGACAAGCACGGTGTCACTACCGTGGACCTCCAACGTGTCGGGTACAAAGACGAACCATTCGTGCATCGCCAATCAAGTTGTTCAAGTTTTCTATGTAACCGACCGGCAAATAAGAAACGACATGTAGTTCTTCATGGAAAAGGAGAATTGTCGGAGTAGAGAATGTAGTGGATGAGGAAGAATACAATCAATTTGACGAGTTACCTCCTTTTGGAAATGGCATAAGGGTCGATGATGAACAACGTGACGAAACTAGTTACGTACGCACTGATCATCATGAAGGGCTAATTTTAAAGGAACTAAGCAAGTGGATTGAGTCATACACCCAATTGTTCAAAATGTGTGATATTTAGGTGAATGTTGAAAATGACAATTCATGTATGTGATGTATATGTGAATTTGCATTTATGTATATAACAATGCATGTATGTGATGTATATGTGAATTGATGTTTATCCGAGAAAATGTGTATGAATGCCGGTAGGTGATGTTGATGAATCTTTGGTAGGTGATGTTGATGAATCTTTGGTTGGTAACTACAGCGGGTTATCACAGACGGTTCTAAATTAATAACCGTATGTGATAATATATCACAGACGGTTAACAATTGAGAACCGTCTCATTATCAATTGAGAACCGCAACCCCTCAAAAGAAAAAATCACACTATAGGGGTGAGATAAAACCGAGCGGCGGGTTGGCTACCGTCGCTCACTCCTTCCCCCGGCTCCCGGTGGCGCTCGAGCCCCGCCACGCAGCGCCGAGGTTGAGCCTTTCTTTTATTTTTGAGACCGACCGGTGGGCCCCACTGTCGAACGACATATCACGCACGGTTCTCATTAACAACCGTTTGTGATATATATTATTACTGCACGGTTATTAGTTTATAACCGCTCGTGATATCGTCCTTATATAACCCCACGCGCACCCCACTAGGGTTAGTCGCTCTAGCGGATCCCGATCGAGCCCATCGCCCCGCCGCCGCCGCCGTGCCTCCGACCCCCCGCCGCCGCGGAACCCCGCCGCCGCCGTCCTTTCGCCGCCGTCGCCGTCCTCCTCCCTCGGCCCCGTCGGCGCCGCCGTCCTTTCGCCGCTGCCGCCGTCCTCCTGCCCGGCCCCGCCGCCGCCGGAACCCCGCCGCCGTCCTCCTCCTCGGCCCCGCCGCCGCCATGGAACCCCTCGCCGTCCTCCTCCTCGGCCCCGCCGCCGCGGAACCCCGTCGCCGCCCACCTCCTCACCTGCCCTCTGCTACTTCTACCCTTGGTTGAATCCATTCCCCATCTCCGCCATCGCTCACTTCACTTCACTTCACCGTTGTAATCAAGGACATAGATTGCTTGTGGGATCGGTTGTTGCTCTATGATGATTAAAATCTTATGCTGAGATTGGAGGATTTAATCTTTGAGCTCTAATTACTGTCACTTGTTGTCTTTTGATTCATGCTCATATCATGCAACTATTGTTAATCGTGAGCTTTGAAGAATATATTATCTGTCACTTGTTGTCTTTTAATTACTGTCACTTGTTGTCTTTTAATTACTGTCACTTGTTGTCTTTAAATTATCTGTCACTTGTTGTCTTTTAATTACTGTCACTTGTGTCTTTTGATTCTGTCTGTTGGCCGAATATGTGCTATATCTTGAATGATTTGTTCAGTTCATATGATTACATTTTCATTATGATTTGTATATATGGATTGATGTCATTGGTGTGCTTATATAATTATAGAGGAATTATATTTATGCTTATATCGCAAATTTTTTATCCTAATAGACCCACAAATTGTCGAATAGCAACATGTCATCCGCGCATTCTTCAACATCATCGCGGAAGCGCGTCGCTCCAAAATCAAGACGCCAAGGAAGAGGGCTATCAAAGAAGCTCGAGGACGATTTACCATCACACAAGTCGATGTATCGTGGTCCTCTCTTTCCTCCCAAAGCAGTAAGCGCATGGAGAAGAACGATCGGAATAGTTGCACGACAACGAATTGAAATCACATTCGATTCGTGGAAGAGCGTGCCTGCGACTCGGAAACGTGAGTCGGTGACGTAAATTTTAGCATCGCTCGAGATCCCGAAGAACACCAAGACGCCGTGCAACGACAAGCCTTGCTAGGGGCATGCAAAGCATGGAAGAACTTCAAGAGCACGCTTGTCAAGGACTACGTGGAGAAGGACGAAACACCCTTTCAAAAATACCCATTCTCGGAACCACAATGGGAAGAGTTCAAGGCGATGAAGACAACCAAGAGTTCAAAAGTACAAGTGCGACGACAAGGCCCTCCAGCAAAAACACACACCCCACGACTTGGCATACTGGTATGCGGGTAAAATCCCAGATGGAGGAGGGAGGACGAACAGCAGCCACAGCGGACATCGCCCGCTATTTGCCAATATCCGGATGACCGTGCTCGAAATTGGATTAGAGCAAGGTCATCTACAACGACATCGGGATGTTTTTCGAAACCCCGAGACCGACAAGTGTCTCAGCTTGGTAAGATATCGATCGAACCACGTAGCTTGTAATTACTCCACAACTGCGTTAAGTGAAATGACATGTCGTGCTCTTGCAGAAGCGTTGATTGTTGAATCTTCCTGTGGGTCATTCCATGGAACAAGGAGAAGGATATACTCTCCGCCCCGGGAAACAAGGAGCACCCGGTCGCACGAGAGGCCTTGGGCTTTACGTTCCATGGAAACATGAGCCAAGATGACCAAATGTATCGGCGTCAGAAGAGAAACAAAGCCGAGCGTGACGCACGGCCGAGAAGAGCTCAAGGCTACTCTAAGAGAGGAGATAATGGGTGATCCGCCGATAAAATCGAGATGAGGTGCGGAAGCAGACGGAAAATTAGCGAGCCGCCCGCTCCTATGCTAGCTAGCCCGCACAACCATCCGAGTAGTTGCGCGTCCAACCGACGCAAACCGAGGCCGATTTTCTGTGGACGACATCCTCGGTAATAATTATTATCTCTCGAATGCTTGCTCCATTGATAGGCCTATTCGATGAGCTAATTTCAGATCGTTATGTAGGAGCCTACGTGCGGGCTCCAAGTGAGATATGCCTCCGCCCTTGTCTACGCTTGGAGCCGTGCATATCGACCGTATCGGGGCCAGGTGCGGTCAAGCTTTAGCGCCGTGCTCGTAAAAGTTCATGTGGATGGTGTGCATGTTAATTTTGAGGTCGCCCCGCCATCAAGCCGCCCAACGACGAGATCGTGGCTCTAGGGCAGGCCATTGGAACATTCATCCAATGGCCTAAAAGCGACATCTCCTCGAGGCTTCTTCACCGGTGGCGTGACCGGATCTACGAGCACGGTGCCATCTCCACCGCAAGACTTGTCTCCACCACCGCTAGCTGCACCGGTGCTATCTCCACAGTGCTCTTCTCGCCAGAGCAACTTGCCCCATTGCTACCTTTAAAGTCGACTCACCGTAAAGTCGACCCACACCGAGGGCAAGAAGGCGCAAGGGCGCAAGGGCAGCAAGGGCAAAGCACGAAGACCAATGATGATATTGGCCCGCATCGCCATTGGCCCGTGAATTGCGGCTTGGCGAGCCGTTGCTCGAGAAAAAGGGCCTCCAACACCTACCAATTAGTTGCCGCAATTGCACAAGTGGTACATGGAGCAGGTCCAATAAGCCGAGGGCTAACGGAGATCGGTATCATCGTCAAATTCGCGTTGGAGCATTTCCATCACAATTTTCAAGACGGTGTCTTCGTGGTCGCCGAGGACTTATTCGATCTTTTCACGCCAACGCCTCGACGCCTCACTCATTCGATCGGACGCCGTAAGTGTGCACAATCACGCCTCCGCTCATGTCATACCGATAAATGCCATATATAATTTGTTGCTTTCGTGTGTGTATATGTAGACACGTGCGGACTAAAGCTAGAACATCCTAGTCATCATCGGTTGGTTTCTTGGACCCACACATGGTCGCCAAGTATACCATCGACGAGGATATGTCCGTCGTCGAGAGGTACATTGCATCGTGGCTGCGGGCTCAACACAATAAGGATTATATACTTATGCCCTACAATCAAAACTTTCATTGGATTTTAATAGTCATTGTACCAAAATGGAACAAGGTATATTACCTTGATTCCTTAAGTAAGAATAAAATGGACTTCACGGTTGTCGCCCAAGTAATCGATAGGTAAGTTTATTTTCTCCATACATACCTATATTGTACTCTTTCTTTCATTCCGATTGACTAAGGTTAACTTTTTGAATCACGAGGGCGTTCGCGATGTACGTTGAAATGGGGGTGTCTCAAGCAAGGGCCAAAGGCCCGAGACATACTCGAGATTTTAAGGTATTCGCTATTACACATTAATTAATCCTATGTGCAGTCAGATTAATGCCTCTTGAATTATTGCTCATTCTATTTTTGCAGTGCCACCGGCAGCCACGGGCAACACATGTGGATTCTATGTTTGCCACCATATGGACCTACTCCTCGATTCCTCGAGGATCACCAATTCCAAGGTTTATCAATCTTTCCATATTTACTTCATACTTATCACGTTACATATATACGCATATTCATATCCCTATCCACAGTGCGCGACATCCCGTCAACCGCATTGGAACACCCGATATTTCACGAATTCGAGGAGAGTTGGCGTACTTTTGGTGGCTCAAGTCATAAAGTCGAAGGACAGTTCCACCTGCACCATGAATTTTATTGCATTGTAATGCAATGTAATGGATATTTTATTTCAATTCAATTGATTCATTTGCGAAGTGGATACTTTATGTTTGTGAATGAAATGTGATGTGTATTGGATGTTTATGGATGCCTTATATACTTGTTCATCTCGCTTGTTTCAGAGGGCATGGCTAGCATTTCGAGGCTAGCCAATAAATAGGAATAGATTTAGGGTAGAAGGAATATCACGCACGGTTTTAACTAAAAGCGTCAGGATATCTGATAATCCCGCACGGTTTTAATTAAAAATCGCCCGTGATTATCATGTACACGACGGTTTTAACTAAAAACCGTCTGTGATATCAGATAATCCCAGACGGTTTTGATTTTTAATTAAAACCGCTCGATTATCGATATCACGACGCTTTTTAGTTAAAACCGTCGTGATTATCACCATATCACGCACGGTTTTAGTAAAACCCGTGCGTGATTTTGAGCTATCACGACGGTTGAAAACCGCCCGTGATGACCTCGATTATCATCGACCCATAAATTCAGACGGTTCGCAAAACCGTCTGTGATGACGTTTTTGAACCGTCTGTGATGACCTGTCCTGTAGTAGTGTAGAATCATTGTCGACGCAAACATCACCACGCGTCTAAACTTTGATGTTGCTCCTGCCAGTAAACAGGCACATACCATACGCCCACGGCGACAGAATGTTGAATGTTGTTGAAAGTAGGAACAAGACTCGCGTAGGTTGGAAAGCCTTGGAACTAAAACTTTGTAAACCTTTGAAAATATTGGTTGATGCTGTTCATGAATAATTGCCGCAATTGAAAAGAACTTCGCAGAAAATAGTTCGATCGTTATCAAAGGGCTGTTTCTTGTTCCTGCCGACGTCAATATCGCCAACTCAGCGCGTCCACTCGTCAACAACAACATGCTATATACAAGTCACAACATCTATCATTCATGGTGAGGAACCTGATCAAACCGTATTGGTTAATCTCGCTTGGTGCAAGGAAAATTCTTCATAGCTGCCACTGCAGATTAATCCAACCATTGGTTGATACTGGAACCAGCTTTTTATCTGTGAAGATACGACAAAGGTTTCCCCGTTAAAAACGAGAATTGGGCGCCATAGATCGAAATGATCGTGGTTTAGGTTCTCCTAATGCGATAGAACTAACTACGAGGTACACACAAGCGCGGCACATATTCCCGATTGACATGGGAGCTAGCTATAGATCGAGAAGGTCATAGTTCAGGTTCTCCCAATACGACAAACACAGCCCAGCTACAAAAGAAAATAAAGAAATATAAAGCGCAACGCGACTTCCCATTTGGGAAAGAACCGATTGCGTCTCCCCATGATCAATACCTCTACACAAGAATATCCTCTTATATTGATTTTGCCCCTAGCACGGAAACAAGCTATTATTTAGCACTTCAAAGCAAGCATTGTCCAATACATTATATGCACATCGTCAGTCGCAAGACTGAGGTGTGTAATTAATATGAATACATTGACACCATAGGCGGGTGTCGATGAGAGAAAAATGCTACTTGATCATCCACACTACCATCCATCTACGTGTGACCAGTGATGTGGATTGAATCTCGAGATGAGGTTAAATCCTGTAGATTGCCTAATCTTTCACGATGGAACAACGGTAAAGACTAGCACGATGTTGACAGAATCTACAAGAGAAGAAAAACAACAGCGAATAGCAGCACGCTAAACCATACCAATGATCTAGGCACAAATCAACGATTTGAACAACAAGGATTCCACACGTAGCCCAAGGACAACCATTCTTGATCTACGAAGCAAACACAAACCCCAGATGGAAAATTCTTGATAGATAACATAGGGATATACCCTAACGGCCAACACACATGGTGTCCAATTCATAACTAAAACTCTCGTATTCCCTTATGTTGGACATCATACATGGCTTATAAAGTCCTTCTAAGACACCTAAAATAGGAAACAAATATTTTAAATAACTTGGACATAAAGAAGGACGTCAAAAATTCTATACTATCGGATTGTTTTAGATATTGTGGCACACATAGAATGAATCTAAAGCTGGAACTTGAGTTGTTGGATGGTGCTCCAAGTTATCTTTTCAAAGAGTCCAAGAGAATTCAAATCAGAGTTTGTATGTAAAAGTTATAGCATTTTCAATTGGAATGTCCTGGTTGTTCCGAATTATGTCCGAATTTACTTCAAACTTTCCTAACTTCAATTTTCTTGTTTGGGACAAGTTAAATCCGCGGAAAACCTGAAAAGTAAGTCTATTGAACCTTTAGAAAGTCATGGAATAGATATGACCCCAAGATATCATACAAAACACGGACTCCTCAACTTCATCCACTCTCGTGCATCACCTGGTCTGCTTGTGCAGCATGCACTCTAATAACCATAACTTTTGTAGAAATCTTTAAATTATGTGTTCTTTGATGCGTTGGGAAATAGATTTCATAATATTTCTAAATATAAACTTTATTTGCACTACTTATAGGATCGTGCGAAGGCTACGCAAGCAGAAAACAAAAACTTTTCTACCGCGCACACAAGGACATCATGCTTAAGGAGGATCATCGATCGTTACCACTAGACGCAGCAGCGAATGGAAGAAGAGTTGGAGAAGCCGATCCAACCACGCGCCGAGGTAGTAGTGGAAGTAGCCGATCGTCCCGAACCGATCGTCTCCTCCACGCGATCAACCACACCACGAGCAGATCCAATCAGAGGTTGTTGATGCCGATCAACGCCAGAACGAGCGCCGCCCACGGTATCCACACGTCCTGGTTGGAACGCCGATCGCGAGTGTACCAAACTCATGAGCGGCTAGGGTTTAGCTCAGGAGGTGGCGGCTAGGGATTAGCTCGGGATTATCATATGCATCCCCTCAGCCCCTCGCCTCCATATATATAGACCTCTCGGTTGGGCCTCGTGGACCGAGGCCGAATAGGAGTCTATCCGGATCTCTATCCGAATTGAGCCCATATCGAATCACATTCAATTAGTGTTCCAACCCGCTAAGTGTGCGACCACAGAGGTTCACGATACTTGGTCGCGACCGTAAACACCTTCCGGTCACCCCGTTAATATCGGTCTCTAGTAAGACATATTAACCCCAAAGTATACGTAAAGATCATATCACGAACTCGTAATGTTCTCATGTACTAATCCCTTTGCCTCACGATATAGATTAAGCTCAAGGTGAGACCTGTGTCATCCTCTTAATAGCTCAATCACTCTCTCGATTCCGTGATGGATTATAAACTCGTGATTGACTCCTCAATCACCTTGGCATGGCCACGCACTTTAATAATCCATTACATCGAGGGCCTAGAGATATCTCTCCCATAAGGAGGGCAAATTCTATCTTGATCATTCACATCCCACTACATGTTTCATGGCAAACCCAAAGACTACTTTTATGATTACCCGCCACGGAGTAGTGTTTAGTAGTCCCAAAATAAGCTACTACGCATGCTGGGAACCATGATGATCTCAAGTCTAAGGATTCCACATAAACACTACTTGAGACCAACTGATGACACATGGAATCTCTGCAGTGTCTCATGGAGGGTCTATCCAACATATGTTCACTAACACATGTCCATATTATTGATTTGGTATCTCCATACCATGATCCATGAGACATGATCATCAATCAATACATATGTCGATCTTTGAATCATATTTGTTCCTCATATGAAATATAATCGGGATCATTTAGAAATAGCAACATTTTGGCATTAAGAGTCTCATGAATAAGTCACATACTCATTGATCAATAATGATAATGTCTATTTCAAGGAACAAAGCAATGTATCATAAACGTAGTATGTGATATATTCAACATCTCCATGTTGCCTCTAGGGCATATCACCAACAGTCTCCCACTTGCACTAGAGTCAACCATGTAGGTATCTAATACCCATTGCCCTAGTGTGAGCCTCATGCTTTGGCTGGGAAGCGGCTTTGTCAACGGATCCGCAATGTTCAAACCGTTTGTACTTTGCATATCTTAACATCGCCTCTCCACAATCTCGCGGATGAGATGAAATCGCCGTAGAATGTGCTTGGACTTCGGTGCGATCTAGGCTCCTTGGCTTATGAATGGCTCCCTTGTTGTCACAAGAGAGGTCCATTGGGTGGAGGCACTAGCCATCACACCAAGCTCGAAACAAATTTCTTGATCCAAACATGCCTCTTTAGCGCCTTGAAGCCGCTATGTACTCGGCTCATTGTAGAATCAAGAATCGCCTCTCGCTTGAACTCTTCCACCACCGCACCGCCATTCGTGCGTAACACAAATCCAGATTGCGATCTAAAATCATCTTTGTCGGTTTGGAAGCTAGCATCGGTGTAACCATTTACAACGAGCTCTTCCTCACCCCATAGACGAGGAACACATCTTTAGTTCTTCTCAAGTACTTCAAGATGTTCTTTACGGTAATCCAGTTGACTTTCACGGATCGACCGTATCTACCGTAGCACTTAAAGCATACGAGACATCCGGACGTGTACAAAGCATGGCATACATAATGGATCCAATAGTGAAGCATATGGAATCGCATTCATTTTATCCCGCTCATCGGTGTACTAGGACACCGATTCTTGCTAAGATTTATACCATGTGACATAGGTAGGAAGCCTTTCTTGAATTCGCATGTTGAACCTTTTCAACACCTTGTCAATGTACGTATCTTGGCTTAAGCCAATCACCTTTTGATCTATCTCTATAGATCTTGATGCCGTAATATATGCCGCCTCCTAAGTCTTTCATAGAGAAACTATTTTTCAATGAAGATTTAATGATTCGAGCATAGGAATGTCATTTCCAATCAATAATATGTCATCCACATATAAGACCGTAAACACGAGTGCGCTCCCACTAGCCTTTTGTAAACACAAGGCTCTTCTTCGTTCTTGATGAAACCAAACCCTTTGATTACTTCATCAAAACGAATGTTCCAACTCCGAGATGCTCGCTTAATCCATAAATGGATCTTTGCAGCTTGCATATCTTTCCGGTGATTGCGGATCGACAAAACCCGTGGGTGTGTCATGTACACATCCTCACTCGATTTCCATTAAGGAAAGCTGTTTTGACATCCATTTGTCATATTTCATAGTCGAAATAAGCGAAGAATTGCTAGAATGATCCGAATAGACTTTAGCATTGCGACGGGCGAAAAAGTTTCATCATAATCAACACCTTGAATTTGTTTGAAACCTTGACCACCAATCGCGCTTTATAGATGTGAACATTTCCATCTATGTCTATCTTTTCTTGAAAACCCATTTGCACTCAATGGTTTTAACACCATCGTGGATCAACCAAGTTCCAAACTTGATTACCGTGCATGGATTCAATTTCGGATCTCATGGCTTCAAGCCATTTCTCGTAGTCCGTCCCACCATTGCTTCTTCATAGGTCTTAGGCTCATCGTTGTCTAACAACAATGTATCCCGTTGTTGAGTAGTCAAGAACATGTACCTCTCGGTGCACGACGTGACCTCTCGACCCACGTGGTGCGGTGTGTCCACAACAGTTCTTCGCCAGCTTGTTCATCCTGTTGTGGTTCTCAGAGTCTGAAACATTTTCGTGTGTTTCTCGAATTTCTTCAAGTTGCACCATGCTCCCACTATCCCTTCTTGAGAGAAACTCTTTCTAAGAAGACACCATGTCAAGCGACAAACACTTTGCCTTCTTCTTGATTATAGAAGTAATATCCTTTTGTTTCCTTAGGATACCCGATAAAGAAGCATTTATCGATTTAGGACCGAGCTTATCGATTGTAAACGTTTTACATAAGTCTCACATCCCCAAATCTTAAGAAAAGACAAGCTAGGACGTTGTCCTGTCCACATCTCATATGGTGTCTTTTCTCGATTTTGATGGAACCCTCGCTTAGTGTGAAAGCGGCTGTTTCAAGAGCGTACCCCCAAAAAGACAACAGAAGATCACTGTGGCTCATCATGGAGCGCACCATATCTAATAAGGTGCGATTTCTCCGTTCAGATACCCCATTCCATTGAGGTGTTCCTGGCGAAGTCAATTGTGGAACAATTCCACAATCCTTCAGATGATTGCCAAATTCATGGCTCAAATACTCGCCTCCACGATCAGATCATAGAAACTTGATTGTCTTGCCTAAATGATTTTGCACTTCAATTTGGAATTCTTTGAACTTTTCAAAGGATTCGACTTATCTTCATCGGTAGATATATCCATATCTACTAAAGTCATCAAAAAGTTATGAAGTATCGAAAACCACCTCGGATGTTGAGCTCATTGGTCCACATACATCGAATGTACGAGTGCCAATAAGTCACTTGCCCGCTCACCTTGACCGGTGAAAGATGCTTTTGTCATCTTGCCAAGTAAACAAGATTCGCATGTCTCAAATGATTCAAAATCAAATGAGTGCGAATACCATCTCTATGGAGCTTCTCCATGCGTTTCTCATTTATGTGACCCAAGCGACAGTGCCAAATAAACGTGGGATTCAAATCATTCGATCGTTGCCTTTTGCATTAATGTTATAGATCGATGACTCTTCAAGAGTAAGAACATATAACCCATTCACCAATGGAGTATGACAATAGAACATATCTTTGAAATAAAGAGAACAACCATTGTTCACAGATCTAAAGTCATAACCTTCGCTTGCAAACATGAAGCGTAAATAATGTTCTTGGAAAGAGATGGAACACAATAACAATTATTCAATTCCAAAACTAATCTCGAAGGTAAAGACAATGGCATGGTGCCAACACCACCATGAAGAACTTTTGCTCCATTGCCAACGCCAAGATCCACTTCGCTCCTCCTCAAACTTCTACTTCTTCTTAGCCCCGCAACGATTTGCAAATGTGAGCAACCGATCCGTATCAAATACCCAAGAATCAGAGAAGAAGTGTCAAGATTGATTTCTATAACATTTATACCGGAGCGAAGTCGCATTTCCTTCTTCTCCTTAAGATCCTCCAAGTACTTTGGGTTCCTTTTCCAATGTCCCGATTGCTTACGTAGTAGCAATCGCATCGAGCAGCGCGCCTTCTTGACTTGCTTGGCCTTAGAACCGCCGCGATCTCATCGAGCTAACTTTCTTTTGACCACGCCTTTCTTGACATAGGGCTTGCCCTTGCCTTTCTGCATCATCATCACATGATTGGTGCTTTTCTTAATGCTTTCCTCGGCAGATTTTAGCATCCCATGAACTCAGCCAAGGTCTTGTCCATGTTGTTCATGTGATAGTTCAGAATGAATGGCTCAAAGCTCGGGGAGCGATCAAGAATCACATCAAGAACCAACTCTTGGCTAAGGGGAAACCAAGCTTTTCCGGACTCTCAATGTAGCCAATCATCTTAATCACATGAGGGTCGACGGATTCCTTCGCAAGCCCGCACGCAAACAAGGACTTTGAAGTGTTGAACCTCTCACCTTGCTTGGTTCTCAAACATACCACGCAACCCCACGATGATATTGTAGGCATTTGTGTTCTCATATTGCTTCTGAAGCTCAGAGGACATTGTGGCAAGCATGAGACAGCTCACATCAAGGCAATCATTCGTTTGCTTCTCATAAGCTCTCCGTGCACCACAGAGTATTATCGTGCAAGTCATCGGGATAAGGAGACTCAAGGACATACTCCTTGCGCCTTGCTTGAGAACAATTCTCAAGTTACGATATCAATCCAAAAGTTCGCTCCATTGAGTTTTTCTTTCTCAAGAATAGATCGCAAATTAAAAGAACTGGATGCGGCATTAGTTGACATGATCTACAACAAAGAATATGCAAAGTTTAGCACTATGTTTATGTTCATCTTTATTAAACTATTTAACAAAAGACTCCCACTATGTGTTTTGCAACAAAACTCCCTCTAAGTTACATAGTGGGTCAAGATCCTCATTTCACTAGTTCCTAGTGAGCTTTGGCATCACGCCTAGAAGACTAGTGACATGGGTAAGCAATACCTTGCTAATCACATCCCTATGTGACTCTTGCTTGTTGGGTGACATCAATATGTCCCGGCCCCAACCTATGCCCCAAGGTCCAAAACTGTTTTGATAACCTTGTTAAGTAAACCAAATGCTTCCGCATGTAGATGTCCGACATCTACCCCAAATAATGATGATAACCGACGGCACTCTACTTTGGTAGACCTACCGTGCGGTGATCATTATCTTTTGGTGCAACATATGGAAGGGCATTAACACCTAATTTTATGAGGAATTCTATCCTACCAAAGCAACATATCACATATATCATTGCGAAGAATAAGATAGATAACATCACGTATAAACATATTTAAGCGTGAAATAGTATGGCCCAAAAATGGTGATCTCCATCTCCATGTAGGTGTAGACGATCTCCATCCTCCACAACACTCCTTTAGGCCACCATGCTTGAAAGCTTGTAACCTCAAAACTAGGCTACTACCTATAATAGCTAGAAATTGAAGATTACAAAGATAGATTCAAGCATTAAGGTCGACACGCAGGTCGTTAAATACAATATAGACAGCTAACAATAGCTGAAATAATCATGACACGCAGGCCATGTACGAATGTTACATGCATCACATACATCTCATACATTCCAAAAAGATATAGGGCCATACTATTCACATCATTCCCTGAAAAACAAGTTAGACGTAGAATCGTATTCTACCTAACGATGTGAACCCAAGACGCTATACAAGGTGGGTACGCACGGCGGTCCCGCTTACAGATCCAATCTATGAAATCGCAATGGAAAAACTATTCGGCACAACCACCTTATACCGATCCGAGACATTCTCTAGGACGCTAGTTTTTCCATTGGGCCAAGGCCATCAGATCCATAACCTACTAGTATTCGGCATAACTACCTTATGCCGATCTGAGACAATCTCTAGGGCACTAGTATTCATACAATCTGCGCCTCATCTAACCCCTGTTCACCGATTGATCTCATCAACCCGTGCTACCATCGATTCATCACATGAACCGACTGATCTAGTCTGTAATAGATCCAATCTACTACAACCGCATATCAACATATGCGCTGATCCAGATCGCAAACTAAGCAAGATGGCTCTGATACCACTATAGGATCGTGCGAATGCTACGCAAGCAGAAAACAAAAACTTTTCTACCGCGCACACAAGGACATCATGCTTAAGGAGGGATCATGGATCGTTACCACTAGACGCGCAGCGTAGCGGAAGAAGAGTTGGAGAAGCCGATCCAACCACGCGCGTCGAGGTAGTAGTGGAAGTAGCCGATCGTCCTGAACCGATCGTCTCCTCCACGCGATCAACCACACCACGAGCAGATCCAATATGTAGGTTGTTGATGCCGATCAACGCCAGAACGAGCGCGCCCACCGGTATCCACACGTCCGGGTCGGAACGCCGATCGCGAGTGTACCAAAGACTCATGAGCGCTAGGGTTTGGCTCAGGAGGTGGCGGCTAGGGATTAGCTCGGGATTATCAGATGCATCCCCTCAGCCCCTCGCCTCCATATATATAGACCTCCTCAGTTGGGCCTCGTGGACCGAGGCCGAATAGGAGTCTATCCGGATCTCTATCCGAATTGAGCCCATATCCGAATCACATTCGAATTAGTGTTCCAACCCGTTAAGTGTGCGACAGAGGTTCACGTATACTTGGTCGCGCCCGTAAACACCTTTCCGGTCACCCGTTAATAGCGGTCTCTAGTAAGACATATTAACCCCAAAGTATACGTAAAGATCATATCTTTGAACTCGTAATGTTCTCATGTACTAATCCCTTTGCCTCACGATATAGATTAAGCTCAAGGCGAGACCTGTGTCATCCTCTTAATAGCTCAATCACTCTCTCGATTCCGTGATGGATTATAAACTCGTGATTGACTCCTCAATCACCTTGGCATGGCCATGCACTTTAATAATCCATTACATCGAGGGGCCCAGAGATATCTCTCCCATAAGGAGGGGCAAATTCTATCTTGATCATTCACATCCCACTACATGTTTCATGGCAAACCCAAAGACTACTTTTATGACTACCCAGTTACGGAGTAGTGTTTAGTAGTCCCAAAATAAGCTACTATGCATGCTAGGAGCCATGATGATCTCAAGTCTAAGGATTCCACATAAACACTACTTGAGACCAACTGATGACACATGGAATCTCTGCAGTGTCTCATGGCGGGTCTATCCAACATATGTTCACTAACACATGTCCATATTATTGATTTGGTATCTCCATACCATGATCCATGAGACATGATTATCAATCAATACATATGCTGATCTTTGAATCATATTTGTTCCTCATATGAAATATAATCAGGGGTCATTTAGAAATAGCAACATTTTGGCATTAAGAGTCTCATGAATAAGTCACATACTCATTGATCAATAATGATAATGTCTATTTCAAGGAACAAAGCAATGTATCATAAACGTAATATGTGATATATTCAACATCTCCATATTGCCTCTAGGGCATATCACCAACACTACTTCCATCGAAAATTGTGCACATATCTTCAGAAACTCGACGAAGTATATCCTTATCAATCATGGTCATTGATGGACCCCATCCAAGTGCGTGTAAGGAAACAAAAGCTCGCAGCCTCGATCGAGTCGTCCTCATCTCCCAAGCTCCATGATCTGACTTGCATGCACTCTTTGCTCCTTTCCTCAAGAGAGTTATTTTCTTTAGCCTTGTTGCAAACCAACTTAGAGATGCATGCACACTCGCATCCTATAGCGCTACACCCATGGTGTACACGCACGGGACCATCACGACATATGCCACTCCACACACCTGTGTCTTTTTAGCATGCATTGTTCCTTCTTTTTCTTTAGCAATTTCCGAAATTAAATCATGGGACACAATTTGCCAAGCATAGTTAGTAATAGTGGCCGCATCAACGAGGCTAGATGTATCCACATTGTCATTCGTCTACGACTGAAGATGCTAGACATATCCATATTATCATCTGTCTAAGACCAACCAGGCTAGACGAAATTCTAGCCTAATGCCAGCCAGGCAAGGTCACTACTCCATCAACATGTCCCAAACAGATGGACTAGAAACTCCGTCGCTAGGCACCGACGAGACAGAGGAATCACACACGTCCGCATCCAATAAAGTCAAGTGTACACATGACTGGGCGCCGACAAGTGTACACCAATATCACACATGCATATGGACGAGCACATATATTCGAAAACGACGAGCTTAAATCGGAGGTAGTATGTAGACTTACCATGCAGATGTAATTAACCAAACACTATACAAAGACAGTGGGAATAGCGGACTATGCTATCTTCAGTCAAATAATCTCCTTAAGCATAGGCGCAGAAGACAAAAGATATACGAGAACATGTAATTTTATATATTCAATACACAATTAATAAAATGCAGTGTTCCCGTATTCTATTTGTCTTTTCTGTTTTCACAATCAACCAGAATTTAGTGTTCGCGTGGCTAATCGTTGCCACGTTGCTGGCTGGTATTAGTCGCCGCGTTACTTAGCAAATTTTTTTAAAAAAAAATGAATTCGCCTCCTTAATTCACAATAACCGAAGTCCGAATACAAATAGTAAAAATAATAATAACAATAAGAAATAAAATCTTATGTAATTTATTAATACCGTCAGATCCAGTGTGGTGTAGTATTTGTAGCCCGCGGAGAACCTGGACCGTCCGGGACCTGTCAATCTTAACTAACATTCATCATCCGGCTAAATTCAATTGTTACGCTACAAAATTCCACATTAAACTAATCTTGACATCGAATTTATCCGTGGCTAAATTTGCACAACAAATTGATTATGTCAGATTGTATTTTTTTTTCAAGCACATTAGTAATCCCAAATTAGGAGGGGAGGGGAAATGAACTAATGTCCTTATCATCTATTACCAGCTGGCGCACGAACTGTGAATCGAAAAGGACAAGAAGGAAGAGTAACAGGGCACTTTCCCGTTCTCATTTCCCATCGTCTCCTTGGATACCACAGCCAGGCAAAACAAAACCCAGAAAATACAAAACACCTCCTCAATCCAATCTACGTCCATCAAAGCTAGCAACTGAAGCCAAGATAGTGACGTGAAGTACCACCATTGCAAGTCACGCAGTGAAGAGGGGAGAAGGATAATGACAACGTGTGGCTTGCTTCCGAGAAACCGTGAAACCTGACGAATGGTGACGGGCAATAATATGGTTAACTGAAATCTGTGACATTTAAATTCGAGTTGATTTTTGTATACTTGCCACACAAAGAGATAGGCATACTCTTGCAATAACTAAAGAAAATCACAAGAATAATATAATGACATAACAGATTGGAACTCCTTATTCTAATACGGTAATGTTTGCTTATACCTTAGAATTAAGAGTGTATTGATAATCCGAAAATATGATATTCAAAAAAACATAGAGGCACACTCCTTGACTATATAGTCCTCCTAAGACATCTAACAAGACTTAGACTCTGAAAACATAAATTTACAATCACTAGATTGTTTCGTAAATTGCGTCACGATCACGAGGTTTCAGAGGCTGGTGCTTTATACATTGTGTGGGTCTCATAATAAGTTTTTCAACGAGTATAAGTGCATCTCAATCGGACTCCGTTTGTAAAAGTTATGGTCGTTTTAGTACAAGCCCTGTTGGCTGTTCCGATTCAAGTTCGAATTTATTTCGGATTTGAATTCGGATGAGCTTGAGATAGAGCTAAACTGGGTTTGAAAATCTTTATCTAAAATTTGTGCTTTGGATTCTTGAGTTACTTCTCTTTTCTTTCTTCTTTTTTCCACACAGGCACCGCTTGGCCTGCAAGCATGCTTGCTGCACGCACTCGCGCGCTCGCCTCGCGGAGCACACGTACCAAGCCCTTTGCCGCATGAGTTCGTCCTCGCTTTGCGTGTGCTTCCTCCTTGCCTCCCGTTAGACACAAACAGCTTTGTTACGGTGCCCTTCTGTCCTCATCTCCTATTAGACGTCACTGCTAATCTTACAAATGAAGGTAACAATTTAAGGTAGTAATCCATCCTTATTCAATCTAGAACTAGTTAAGAATGAACTCATCTTATCATGGATATAATCAAGTACCCCACTATAATGATCAATTGAAGCTAATTAACACCACATGACAGTAGTTTAACCCCAAATGCACAAAGATTAAAAATCATCAGTGAAGATTGAAATGAAATTCGGAGGTAGCAGTGTAGGAGGAGAGAGGGAGCTGGAGAGAGAATAATAGGGAGAGAGAGAGAGCTCGAGGTGGAGGGCAACAGAGAGGAATCAGATGGAGACGGGAGCTGGAGCCCGTGTGAACTGGGGAAGAAATGTAGAGGCTGTGTGAATTCAGTGGAGGAGAGAGAGAAGATGGGGTGAGGTGTGAGTGTAGTGACGTGTGGATTAGGCCAGATAGCAAGGAGAACCGAGAGCTAGAAGAGAACTAGTCAGGAAAAAAAATTCCAGAAATTAAGAAAACGTAATAAGTAATATTTGGATTAAATTCCTGAACTGGCTTCATCTAGAAATTGTGAACCTGAAATTTTAGAATGGGGATGTGTCAACTGCGAATAAGATCGTGTTTAGGATTTGACCGAAGGTCCGGCCAACGGTTCGTAATTTCGTCACACCTTGCGAGATAGTCATTTAACAAATTTAGATCACGATAGACGTGCGAACTGCAGGAGACGAATGAAAACAGGAGGGACGTCCGGAAGAGGAAACTGAACCCGAAATTAACCTCGGGCATTTAGGCAAGCCGTCCTTGATCATCATGTCGCTAGATTTAATATCCTACAAAACTATTTCCTACAGCAACTATACTATTTATCTGCATAAACGATGTTTTGATCCGCTCGTTTCGGCTTCAGTTTTTGGTTTATTTTTCACTATTTATAAATTTCGTCTTTTTTTGAACTTTTGGTTTTTTTAAACCTTTTAGCCGGTTCTTTTCCCATATTCGTTTGTATTGTCCGTGATGTACTAGCATATTTTTCTATTTTTAAATTTTTTAAATTTTAATTACGTTAGATAAATCATATTTAACTATAATAAAATTTTAGCTACTACAATACAATTTCAATCATATAAACCATAGTTCAACCAAACCGAGCAGTGTACAACTAGTTGGCGATACGTGCGCTGGTGATATGTTTGATGGAGCAACTGGGCCGCCCATGTTTAGCACGTGGGTAGAGGGTACCCAGGTTAGAAAGTGTGGAGCCTTTAACGATGAAACCACTCTCACTAACGCGCGCTAGTGACCCATGTCGAGCACGGACTCGTTAAGACGGGCTGGGTTAGTGTCCTGTTAAGTTACAATACCTCCACACGGGAACGTACTATTGTGTTTTCTTTCCTGTTTTAGCGCGAAGGGGTTCTGGCCTAGGGAGCTGGGTGTTGTATATGGGTCCAGTCGCGCTATATTGCGTAGGTGGAGTAACTGGTGCTGCCGACGAATTTTGGATATTTTTGGCACTATTTGTCATGTAAATATCAAATTTAGTCTTCGAATCATCATAATTTCATTTCTAGCCCTCTCCCCGAGCACGGAACTGCGGATTACGGACATGTGTATAATCGTGCGGACGGAGAGCGCAACACTTAAATCATGCGGTCCGAGAGCACAGCACAGACACTGTAGCATCGTGCGGTCCTGGACCGCATGATTTCGCCGAGTCATGCGGTCCTAGATCACATGATTCACTCGAGACGTGTGGTCCCCGACCGCATCATCACGCAGACGTGCGATCCCTAACCGCATCATCATGCAAACATCCCATCGCTCGGCCGAAAACAGCGACCGGCCTCCGTTTTTTTCGTGCGTCGATGGCATGCGTCGTATGCTGCATGCATGGTGCTCCCCACCCGTGATTAATTGGCGTTTTTGACGTCCGCTCACTTTTGCGATAAATTGGTTCGTGCGACCTACGTATCATAGCGAAGAGCAGCCTCGTTTGTAGTTGGAGCCAAGACAGAGCGAGAAAGAGAGTGAAGGGAAGAAAGGAAGGTGTAAATTAAGTGAGGAAACCAAAGCTATATCATTTGCTGTAAATGGATTAATATTTTTAAAGATATAAAAATATTAAGCAGCGCTGCTGTAGTGGGTAGATTGTTGAATTGTTCAGCGGAGAGGAGTTTGTGCGGGTTGGGGTTCTAGCGACATCTTTAATTATTAAGTCGTGCTTTATATGTTGTAGCATTGTGCTGAGAGATACTTTATGGACAGGTGGTTTTGCTCTTGAACGTACGTGACTGCTTCACTTCAACGGTTGCGGCAAGTAAACGTAGCGGTTATGTTACTGTTTAACTCGTTAATTATTCTACCTTCACACTGATTAATTCTATTAATTGGTAAGGTTATGTGAGAGACCATGTGGAGGTCATCCCATTGTGAGTGATGAGTAATTGACATCTGTTTTCAAAAGTCGAGTTTGAGTCAGTTTGTTCGGACCCAGACGTTGCTTGGTGCAACGGGCTCGGTCGGACTTTGGTCAAGCGAAGTCGTATGGGTTAGGATGTATATTCTATTATTGCGACTTGTTTGATCTTGTTTATGCTATTTACACGTTCATGCATCGAGCGGTGCTATGTGACGTGTTTCTTGTCTGTGTGACTGCAGGACGTCGAGGCGGAGTCGTGGCGAGACACGTTGGACCGGACTAGGCGCAGGTGGCGCTGAGGTCAGAACGGTCGGGATGTGTCGAAGACGACGTGGACTCGAGGTGGTTGCGAGGCGTGCGAGGCAAGGAGCGGAAGCTTCCGGAAGGTGCGGTGAGGGGCGAAACGGGAATTTCGCAAGGCTGCACAAGCGGGAGACGGCTCCGTTAGGGTTTAGCCGGCGTAACGGGTTGGAGACCCGTTAGCCAAGGGCTATAAATAAAGGTGAGGGGCTGCATACCCCTTTGAGGTTCACAAGTGTTTTTAGTGCTCATTCATCACTTGGTGTGTGTTCCTCCCAAGAAGCTATGAGAGGCTCTTGGTGTGTTTGAGGATTGAGAGGGAGAGGGTGGATTGAGTGACTTGTAATCACTCATCTTGTTCTAATGTCCATGTGTATCGGGACATCTTGTATTATGTTTGGTTGGAATGAAATCTGAAGTTTTCTTTCTGTTCTTGATCTCTCAGGGTTTGGTCTCAAGTAATTAATCTCATATTACATTGGTTTCTGAATTAAATTACCAAACCATTTGATCTCTGTTCTTTTCTCAGCTTCCATCCTGTTTTCGGTTTTGATTTTACGGCAGCAGCATTTGCACTTCCTGTACTTGTGCCAATTACGGCAGCAGTATTTACGCCAGCTGCTGGTGGTTTTGATTTTGTTTGGGGTTGATCAGAGTGCTCTAGTCTGCAGTTCGGCTGCTAGAATGCATGAAATTCCTCTTTGATTCCATATTGATCTTTCTCGGGTAAACTGCAGTCAATCATTTCGGCAGTCAAGTTCTTGGTGAACACTTCTCTACCAACAAGAGTACTGCTGCTATTTTCCTTTCGTTTGAGTTCTTCCGATCTGCTTTTAGTGTTCGGCTGCAAAGATCCTTTTGAGCAGTGATTTTTAGCAGTATACAGCAAAGAAACTAGCAATGCAGCTTCTTTTCAGTGTTTGGTCAGAAAAGCTCTTTTTGGTCTGTGCTTACAGTGTTCTTTGTAGGGAGTCTGCATGTATCCTTGGTGTATTAGCTCCATTCGGTTTGATTTTTGGTGTCCGGCCTCAAAGACTGCAGGCAGCAAAGACTGCAGGCAGCAAATAGAGAAATAAATTTCTGTTTCTCTATTTCTTTGTCTGCTTTCAGTTTTCTTTCTGCCTTTCTCCTTCTTTTAGTCTCGGCAGCCTCTCTTAAGTTCTTTTGTTTTTCTTCTTGCAGCTAGCTACTTTTCTTGGTTGGTCTTCTCCGGTTAGTATTTTGCTCACAGAAGGTGGACAACAAGTTTGTGCATCTTTCTTTTATTTCTTTTCTTGATCTTTGGTGATTTTGCATGCAGATCAAACGGCAATATTTTCTCTGCAATTTTACCGACTACTCTCGATTTATGCTGAATTGTTCAAGGTCGCATGCGCTCCAAATTTAAGCAAGATTAATTTTAATGTTCGTGAGGTGCTTTGTTTTGCATCGCTTTGAAAAAAAGATGTCAATTCTCGGGCGATCTTAAAGAGAGCGACATTCACCCTCTCGTCGCCATTTCGGTCCCACAATTGGTATCAGAGTCGGTTAACTCTTGTCTATAGATCTTAACCGTCCGCAAGCCATGGCGACAGACAAGTATTCCACTGCCGCCATCTTCGATGGCTCGGATTACCCTTCCGAAAAGCCGAATGGAAACTTACATCCGTGCTCGGGGTATGCCATCCGCTAAGGTGAAGATTCGTTTGTTGTTCCCGCCGATGAGAACATCAATGCCGGAATATGGCTGATGTTGAGGCGAATGCAAAGGCAAGGAACATCATCATTCGTGGGTTGAGCGAAGCGAATTCGATCGATCTCTCACCGTCGTCCGCTTACGACATCCGGGTGACCTCAATGCATACCATGAGGGCACCACCCGATCAAGACGGTTCGACAGACCAGTTCAAGCGTGAATACAAGAATTCGAGATGCTTGCCGGTGAGTCCCTTGACGAGTGCTTCTTGCGGTTTCACAAGATTTTGAGCAACCTCCGAGCCGTCGGTCTCACATACTCCGACTTGATAACGCCGACAAATCCTCTCTCGCACTCGATCTTCGCTTGGGAGATGAAGGTGACTACCATCAAGGACACCACGGACCTCTCGACCCGACTCTTGACGCGCTTTACTCGTGCCTCAAGACTCACGAGATTGACATAGTCTCTCGTCGGTCAAGTCACAGTCGATGGCACTAGTCACCGATCCCGCTTCCGGATCTTCTTCTGTTGAGCCTTTGTGTGGATTCTCCTCGCCGCTCTCGTGACATAACCGATGATCGCTAGAGCACTATGGATGAACAACTAGCCTCCTAGCGAAGATTTTCTCATGCTTACAAGAGGAGGAGGATGGAAAAGAGGAGGACCCGTGATTTGTTTCGAGTGTGGTGGCCCCAACCACATCCGAGCAACCGTCCCAAGCTTGGGAAGGGTAAAGGCGACTTGGCGGTTCGGGCAAGAACGACTACACCGACAAGAACCGCAACTCAAGCCCTCAAGACTGCTCCAAGGCAAGAAGAAGTTCTGCAACTTTGGGAAGGCGAAGAAGCTCTTCCACCGCGTCCTCACCGCTTTCGACGACCTCGACCTCGCCGAGGTGGAGGGATGGAGCGACGACGACGGACGGGTGATCAAGAACCCAAAGGCGACGACGACTTCTCCCAAGATGTGCTTCATGGCCCTCGAGGGCTAACCGAGCGACAAGTGAGTCAGCATCTCGACTCCGACGAGGTGAGCCCTACTTATGATCGACTAATGATGCTTTCCTTAAGCTAGGTAGATTTCATGCCAAGTCTAGGGCTAGGTGTGCTGATTTGGAGAAGGAAGTAGCTAGATTATCACGGAGCTTACTTCGCTACATCCGCTCCCTCCGTGATGACCGTGATACATGCTTGTGCCTTGATTGATGATATGGAGAAATTAAGGACCTCTCATGCTAGTCATCTTCCGAGCTTGATTTGATTAAGGTGGAGAACATTAGTCTTCTTGCCGAGCTTGAGATGAGTAGGGTAGTTTCGTTTCATCTTCATCGTTGAGACTATTTCTTGCACCTCATGTGAGGATAAGGATAATACTTTTAGATGTCTTTATACATTGCTTCTCGATCTGCTCGAGATGTGTGAAAGTTGTAATGACTTAAAGATGAATCTAAAACGGGCAGATCATAAAATTGCTGAGTTACAAGCTTTTCTACTTGAGCCTATTGCTTCATGTGTAAACTGTCCTAAGTTAACTACTGAACTTGAATCTGTCTCAAAACAGTTTCAAGAAATGATTGATCATGATAAGAAGTTGGCTCAGTTTGCTTCTAAGGACCCTGTTAGCTCACCATGCATTAGTTGTAACAAACTAAAATCTAACTTGATTGCATTGGATGAGAAATGTGAAGCTAACTAAGGACCTACTAGAGAAGCCACCTTGTGCTTGTAATGTGGTTGTGGAGAAGGGGAGAAGCCCCTGCAAGGTAGAGACTCCTAGCGACGCGAACCAACCTCGCTAGCGAGGATCGTCCCTTCTAAGTCGGCTGTGCGTGCACAAGCCGCCTTCCTCCGTTGGTTGTTCTTCGCTCCCTTACCTTCTTCACTGTTTCTTCTTCTCCTTACTCCTCTTGCACCTCTCTCTTCGGGAGTGTCGATCTTATGAACACTCGAGAAATTTGTAGGAGGCAAGAAGAATCTCAATCTTATTCTAGACCAATCAAAGATTTGCAAGTTCAAATAGGGTCTAGGATATGATCTCCGTGAGGATGTGAGGAAACATCCACCGCCGTGCTCGCACCGTAGTCAGCAGTGTGATTGAGGTCAAGCCCAAGAACAAGAAAGTTCAATTTAAATCGTGGGCTTTGTCCAAGGGATTTTTGATGACAAGGTGATTTCACCGCAGTCGGCCCCTCGTATAGGCGGTATCATTGCACCTTCGCCGGAAGGATGGGCATTTGTTTGACCATTGCTTCAAACGCGCCAAGATCGCCAAGAAACCGTGTTGAGTATCTTAGGCGATTCGTGGTCCGCCTGCACCTTGAGTGCACCTAAGACCAACACGAGGTCTAGGTTTGCTATCGTTGGTAGCTTTGGGCAAGACCGAGGACTTGGTTTTTCCGAGTCTTCGTTTTTGCCTTTGTGCTCCTCCGGTCGTGACTTCCGCCGTCCCGAGGGTAGATCTCGCTTTCCCATCGAGATGCCTACCCGCGGCGTGATCGACTGCTGTCGGCACCGACTCGCCGTCCGTAGCGATCGGACCCAAAGAATGCCTTCCAGTCTGCTCACGATCTTCCGCTTCTTTGAGCGACGGAGAGCGAGGGTAGATAGAGGTCACCGTGCTTGACTACTTTATCTCGCCGACGTGTTATTCAAGATTGGGTGCCAAAATCACTCTTGATTTATCCCAAGATCGAGACTTTGCTCTCCTGTTGACTCGTGTTCACGGCGAGGAAGGAAAGGTTTGGCTTGTAGACTCGGGTGTTCACGACACATGACCGGAGATTCCCGCTGGTTTTCTTCCCTTGCCCGTGCTCCGTGTGATGAGACGATCACCTTGGAGACGCCTCTTCCGGGCGAGTCATCGCCAAAGGTACAAGGCGCATTAATGATTCATTTATTTTGAAAGATGTTGCCTTGGTTAGTAAGTGCAGATAATTTGCTTTCGGTCTCTCCACACCGATGACGATTTCGAGGTGAGCTTTAAGAAAATAATTGCAAAATTCTTGATTCTTCTGTAGTTTGGTTTATGGATTTCTCGCTTTGGGAGGATCTTTCGTGCTAATTTTTCCGAGTCTTCCGTGATCCTCTCCGTTGTTTGCTTGCTTCGAGTCCCGCGATCTTTCCTTCCGCATAGGAGACTTGGTCATATTGGATTTGACCATTTGACTCGAGTTAAGGCCACGATCTCATTCGTGGTCCGCCGAAACTCAAGATGGTCAAAGATCTTGTTTGCGCCCATGCCGCACGGCAAGATGGTTGCCACTTCTCATCCTCCGGTCCACAGTTATTATGACCGATGCACCGGACATTTGCTCCATATGGATACTTGTTGGACCGGCTGAGTCGATCAAGCAGGAGGGAAATGGTATGTTCTTGTCGTAGTCGATGACTTCTCGAGATATTCTTGGGTGTTTTTCTTGGCCTCGAAGGATGAGACGTTTACACATTTCCGAGGTCTTTTCAGTAGGCTTTCTGTTGAGCTTCCAGGTGCCTTACGAGTGATCCGCAGTGACAATGGCACGGAGTTCAAGAATTCCTACTTTGAGAGTTTCTGTGGTTAGACAGGTGTAGAGCACCAGTTCTCTTCTCCATACGTCCCTCAGCAGAATGGCGTTGTGGAGAGGAAGAACCGTACCTTGGTCGAGATGGCCAGGACGATGCTTGATGAGTACTCTACACCGCGGAAGTTTTGAGTCAAGCTATAGCCACCGCGTGCCATGTTTGAATAGAGTTTTCTTCTGCATATTTGCACCGCACTTTATGAGTTGAGATACGCGAAAGCCCAGTGTTTCCATTTTCGTGTGTTTGGTTGCAAGTGTTTTATTCTCAAGTCTAGGAACCTAGATAAGTTCGAGTCACGCTCTTGTGATGGACTCTTTCTAGGCTACTCGACTTCTTGGCGGCCTATAGGGTCCAGAACCGCGAGTCTAGCAAAATGGTAGAAACCTGTGAGGTAACCTTCGATGAGGCCAGTCCGGGGACTAGGCCCGATATCTTAGGTTCACTAGAGCAGTCCGAGACCATCTTCGTGGATGATGAGGATGATGGAGATGAGAGTTGTCTACTCGATCCAGTCCCTCATCCACCCCTTGAGGTGCCTTCTTCCACCGCACCTCGAGGTGATCGCCTTACCTTCGCTCGAGCTAGTGGCTCGCTCCTACCCCGTCAGTAACGAGGTAGAGGCCACTTCTTCATCTCATCCAGACCTCCAAGACATATTCAAAAATCTCATCCTTTCGAAAGCGATGATTGGAGATCTCTTTGAACGAGTCACACGCCCAAGTCCGGCATATCGCTTTCGTCTCCACTCTGCCTTCGTAGCTTCTTTTGAGCCCAAGGACGTTTGTCATGCTTTATCTGATGAGTCTTGGGTCAATGCCATGCATGAGGAGCTCGAAAGTTTCGAGAGAAACAAGGTCTGGACGCTTGTTGAGCCCCCTCGAGACCACAATATCATTGGAACCAAATGGGTGTTCAAGAACAAGCAAAGTGAGGATGGGGTAGTCATTCGAAACAAGGCTAGACTGGTTGCTCGTGGGTACTCCTGTGTTGAGGGTCTAGACTTGAGGAGACCTTTGCCCTCGTAGCTAGACTTGAGGCCATTAGAATTTCGCTTGCCTTTGCGCTTCTAAGGGTTTCAAGCTTTACCGATGGACGTCAAGAGTGCCTTCTCAATGGCTTCATTGAGGAAGAAGTCTATGTCGATGACCTCCGTGTTTCGAGAACCCCAAATACCCCAGTCATGTCTTCAAGCTTTCCAAAGCGTTGTATGGACTTAAGCAAGCCCCTAGAGCTTGGTATGAAAGGCTTAAGTCCTATTTGTTGAGGTATGATTTCGAGATGGGTAAAGTTGATAAGACCTTGTTCACTCGCCGACTTGGCAATGACCTTCTGCTTGTCCAAATTTATGTCGATGACATTATCTTTGGCGGCTCTTCTCATGCTCTAGTTTCACAGTTCTCGGATGTCATGAGCACCGAGTTTGAGATGAGCATGATGGGTGAGTTGACTTTCTTCCTTGGCTTCCAAATCAAGCGCACTGGAGGGTACCTTCTTGCATCAAGGCAAGTACACTCGAGACCTCCTAAGACGCTCGACATGAGTGACGGTAAGCCGTTGTCAACCCTATGGCTTCTACAACCGCTCTAGACCCAGATGAGGACGGCGAGCCACCGATCAAAAGGAATTGAAGCATGATTGGCTCTCTTGTACCTCACCGCCTCGAGACGGACATACACTTCTCCGTGTGTCTTTATGCTCGGTTTGTGCTTCTCCTCACAGATCTCACCGCCAAAGCGGTGAAGCGCATCTTCGGTACCTTCGAGCTACCATTGACTATGGTATTCGGTACTCTTCCTCATCCTGCTATCCCTTAGAGCCTATTCGGATGCGCACTTTGCCTACTGTAGGATAGATAGGAAGAGCACTCGCACCGCCGTTCATTGGCACTTCTCTCGTTTCTGGTCTTCGAGGAAGCGGCCCGAGTTACACGCCCACCGCCGAGGCCGAGCACGCTGTCGCAGCCCGCTGTCGTAGCCAAGTGCTTTGGATGATCTCGACTGCGGGACTTTGGGTTATCTATCGATCGTGTTCCGCTCTTTTGCGATAACACGTCTGCGATTTGTATTGCTAAGAACCCAAGCAAGATTCACGGACCAAGCACATCGACATTAGATATCACTTCCTTCGAGACCATGTAGAGAAGGGTGACATTGTGCTTCACTGTGGAGAGTGACCACCGTGGTCGACATCTTCACCAAGCCTCCGGACACTCGAGGTTTTCACTGCGGGAGAGCTTGGGGTGGTTTGTCCTTACGGACTATTGTGAGGGGGAGCTTGGGCTTTACTGCTTTATCATATTATTTATGCTTCTGTATCCTTACTATTGCATCGCATTTTCGGGTGCATTGGGTTTAGTCCTTCTAGCATAGGTTAGAGTGTGTCTCTTGCCGAGTGCTTAGACTTCTTGCTCTTATCTTGTGCTTTCAGGATAGCTGTTTCTTATCTCACTAGGTTGAGCTCACTCACTTCTTTTAGGTTCTAGCGAGGGTTGGGCCACCCTGCAGATGTGGCACGTGTTTGCTCTCTAGTGTGTGTTTTACTCGTCACCGGTTATCCCGAGTCATATGGGGTAGATAAGAGTTTGTCTGAGTCATTAGTATTCTCTATCTTATCTATGCTTTAAGGACTGTCTTTCTTGATTTATTTGCCAGCTTCTCGTTTTTATTGCTTTGGTTCAGGGGGGGTTCATTTGGGAACTTCTATATTTTAATGATGACATAACTCGACTTGAACTAAAAGTTGTATCTGAAGTTATGGGGAGCTGGATTTTCTTCATTTGATTTGTAACATAACTTAATGGAGCCTTGATTATTATCCTTTCATGACATGTTTTCATAATATTATATCTTGCCATAATTTATGCTCCACTGCTATTTTGATCATGACTTTATATGTGTAGTCAAGTCTTTGCCATGATAGATTAATTAAAATGCTAAATTTGACCTAATTCCTGTCATGTTCATATTTGAGACTAGTCGACTTTGTGTTATCTTTTATGGTTCTTGCCATGTCAAATAGGTCGAGTTGAGTCTTGAATCTTAGTTGAGCAATAGATTGAGCTATATAGTTTCTTGATGACACATAAGTTAGTACAATCTATTAAAAGCAAAAGATCTCTTTGTGCGAAAAAAACCGATCTCACCAATTCCTTCTCATGAGACGGCTTGCCGTTGCACAAGGCATGAACTCAGGGGAGATTTGGATGACCAAGATCATCTTCTTAAGCTCATTGCTTGAAGTGATCGCATAAGGCTTGAGATCTAGCACATGACAAAATAACAAAAAAAAATGGTTGGCAACAATCATGTGATTTCCAAAGAAAATGTCAAATGTGCTCAATTGCTAAAAAATGTTCAATGTACTCCAACAATTGTATCATTTTGAACAAATAGCACTCTAGTTGGCTCAACACTAGCTTCTTGATTCCATTTAGCTTATTGACATGGCTTGCATCATTTGTGGATATCATTAGCTAGACTAAAATCTTGTTTGACTTGACTTGCTAAGCACTTCAATTAAAATTCAGATTATACCTTATGTTGCTTAGCTTCACTTTACATACTTAGTCATGATCTTTGTAGCATACTTGTATGTTATGGCTTGATGTAATCTGTTATGGTGATTTTGGATAATTCTCATGGCTCTAAATGCTAAGAATAAACAAATTTCAGTCATTTCATCCATCATCATGACTTATTCTCTCTTTGCATTCTTGATGTGTTTATTGCCAAAAGGGGAGAATAGATTGGAGAAAAGTCTTTGGGAATCTAGAGCTTGGAGAACAATTTACTCTTTCTTGAGTTGCTCTAATGATTCCTTCTGTCGACATGGTCATGAGTTTCATTCTTGTTCTTATGGACCATGTTAGACTCTTCAAACTCAACTTCATGCTTTTTCTGGGTTTGTCAATATACTCATCAAGGGGGAGATTGAGAGACCATGTGGAGGTCATCCCATTGTGAGTGATGAGTACTTGACATCTGTTTTCAAAAGTCGAGTTTGAGTCGGTTTGTTCGGACCAGACGTTGCTTGGTGCAACGGGCTCGGTCGGACTTTGGTCAAGCGAAGTCGTATGGGTTAGGATGTATATTCTATTATTGCGACTTGTTTGATCTTGTTTATGCTATTTACACGTTCATGTATCGAGCGGTGCTATGTGACGTGTTTCTTGTCTGTGTGACTGCAAGACGTCGAGGCGGAGTCGTGGCGAGACACGTTGGACCGGACTAGGCGCAGGTGGCGCTGAGGTCAGAACGGTCGGGATGTGTCGAAGACGACGTGGACTCGAGGTGGTTGCGAGGCGTGCGAGGCAAGGAGCGCGGAAGCTTCCCGGAAGGTGCAGGAGGGCCGGCTCATTTTTTAGTTAAGGGCCGGCTTAAGGTCAAAACTGCAAAATGCCCCTCCCTTTCGGTCGGGTCATTCCTTGCCTTCTGGTGGCTAGCTTCGCTTTTCAGATGGTACCCAAATCCATTTATGATCCAAAGTTTCTAGACACATCACACTTCCGCTTGGGCTGAGGCTGCCACTTGGCCCTTAAAAGGATCAAAGAAGAGTGGGGAACCTCTCGCTGATTTTTCGAATTCGACATCAAGAATTGTTTTCACACCATCGACCGACATTGATTCATCTCAATCTTGAAGGAGATTTTGATTTTGGTCTTTCTGCACCATATTTAGATCTTCCCTTTCTACGATCCGGAATTCCCAGCAAATCCTTGACTCCTCGAATACGATGGGATTTCACACCTGGCGAATCTTTCACTCTACCTCCTCTGACTAAGACTATAGAATGTTCCTGCGAATTATGACCTTCGCCTCCATGTGTATCCGTAGCCTTCCCTGTTTTGAGAATCTCCAATTTCTTCGTAGCACATGTGTCCTTCGTATGTTCCATCGCCTGTTCCTGGATAAGTAGATTTTCTACCAACCAAGTAGAATCATCCTGAGAATCAGCTGTGGAGAATGTAGGGCACCCAGCTTTTGATCTCTGCCCGTGTCATCGCCATCTGAGTAGTCGAAATATACGTTTTACTTACTGTCACGTGGTCCGTCTCCTCCCGAATGCTTCACGGGGACCTTTACTACTTTACGACGATAGGGGACCGCCCGTAAGGGGTTTACTGCACAAGGCCCCTATAGAGAAAAAGCTTAATACTAGAAAATAGAAGGCGGAATCACAACTATCTCACGAAAGAAGGATCTCAAGCAGTGTGTTCTAGGTCACTCCAAACATAGGATTTTCGGCAAAGCAGCAGCCACGTCCAGCCAAGAGCCACAGGAATTACTATCCAGAGCATCGCGTCACGCCCGCGAGATCGGCTACCCACGCCCACATGCCACCAGACCTGTCGTGCCATGCTAGGGCAGCTCGTCAGGAGCTGCCAAGCCCTCCTGGATAGGCACCCTCTACTTGTCGCATCATTATATCCCCTACTGCACTCAAGCTGGTTGTTGTGGGGTCTAGCTCTGCCGAGCAAGGGAACGCGGCAGGTGACATGTGTCGCCTGTGTACCCCCCGGGCTCAGGGAAAGAGCTATTTTTGTAAAAACGAACATTTGGAAGTATTTTTGAAAAAAAGACTCACTGTCTCGTCTCCGTCCGACGCACGCTCCTCTTCCGTGGCTATCACTTCATCATCGTCACCATCACTAACGCCGCCCACTCGCTCAACCTCCCGTTGCGGAAGTTGCACTTGACGAGGTAATAGTAGATGTACGCATCCACCCTACATAGATCGAATCAAATTAGGAGATGAGAAGATGAAATCACAAAGGGATTCATACATTCATTCATACAAGAGCCAAAAAAGATGATTATGGGCCTGTTTGGCAACGGTTGCGGCTTATGGCTTTTGGCTGAAATTTTTGAATTTTGGCTATTTACGGTACAGATTACGGAGAGAGAGATACTCACTTGCGATTTTAGATGGTACAGATGTTGGGCTTTTAACGTGTACATCGTTTAACTTGTAGACCCCGTCTTGAAAAATTACTCCGTTTAAAAGTTAGGTACTGTAGCAAAAGCCAAAAGCCGCCAGCTTCGGAGGAAAAGAACAGGCCCTATATTCGATTCATCCCTTGCGAAGGAACCCCCAAAACAAACAACAAGAAAAAAGAGAAAAGAAATGGAGAAGAAGCATCAGCCGTGCCTAGAAGAGAGAGAGGAAGAGAGAGAGAGAATAACAACACACATCTCGTAGGCATCCCTGTTGCTCCATGCCATGAGTGGGAGAAATTTTATCGTGTCATCGTTACACAGATCCATTTATACAACAAACCAATTAAAGGGAGGCACGTGTAAAGTGAGGGAGGCCAGCATGCTGCATGAGATCTCTGTTGTAGGACCCTTCCCGCCACTGCTGCTCTTACTCTTTCCCTCTTCTCATCCCAGATACTTTCTTCCCGCCACTGCTACTCTTACAGTTCCCTCTCTGTCATCCAGCAGCCGGCCTCTTCTCATCCCAGATGCTTTCTTCCCGCTACTTCATCCAACAGCCAGCAACCCGCCACTTCATCCAGCAGCCGACAAACCAACCACCTCCTCTTCATCGTTGCCATCCAGCAGCCCGCCAATCCTCTTCATCCTTGCTGAGAAGGCTGCTAGATCTTCTGATCTTCCCGCCACTGCTGCTGATCAACCAGCCAGCTCCTCTTCATCCAACAAGGTTTCATTAGCAGGTGCATCCATTTTCTACTCTGTGGGGGAGATAACATGGATGAAACAGGAGATGAGTCAGGAGATAGAGCATGGAGCACAGAAGGGATAAAAAACATTGGATTAAGTAAAAGTCATCTCTTTTTTTCTTGTTCTTACATTTTCGTGAATGAACAAAACATGCTAATCTAATCTATTAATTTAGGCCTATGGAAACATTCGAATTGCATCAATCAGATGATCATCATGTAAGCGAGGGATCATTTCCATCTATTTTGGACTTGGAACATAAGATTGGAACAAAAGTAGCATCAGAAGAATAGGCCTATGAGCTATACAACCGATATGCTATTAATATGGGTTTCAGTATTAGAAAAGGGAATAAACGAGTTGTGAATGGAGTTATCCGGCAACGAGAATTTCTTTGTTCAAAAGAAGGAGAGAAGAATTCTAACAAGGATGCTCCTGCACAACGGAATCATTTGTCAATAAGAACCAATTGCATGGCCAGAGTTCGATTTACAATTGCAGATAACATTTGGGAGATTACTCATATCAAGACATGCATAATCATGAGTTTGCAACACAGGAAGAAAAACGCAATTTGAGATCTGGGAGGAAAGTGTTGGACTCTCATGCTGCTATCATGACATCCATGTACTGTGTTGGCATAAAACCAAATCAGTCATTCAAGTACTTGGCAAGACAAGTTGGAGGTGTGAATAATGTTGGCTTCACAAAGAGGGATTGCTATAATTTCTTACAAACAATTAAGGAAAATATGATTGGAGCAGGGGATGGACAAAGTGTTTATGAACACTTCAAGCAGAAACAGATGGAGGATCTATTATTTTTCTATTCAGTCCAAGTGAACCAACATGGTCAGATGACCAATTTCTTTAGGAGGGATGGAAGATCTAAGGTGGACTATGGTTTCTTTGGAGATGTAATGGTGTTCGATACAACTTACAGAACAAATAAGTATAACTTGATTTGTGCACCCTTTGTTGGAATTAATCACCATTGGAAGAATATACTATTTGGGTGTGCTTTTCTATCAGATGAAACAATTGAATCCTTCATTTGGCTATTCCAAACATTTCTTGATGCTATGGGAGGTCGTCAACCAAAGTGTATTTTTACAGATCAAGATCAAGCAATGGCTAATGCAATTCAGATTGTGCTCCCAGATTCATGTCATCGACTATGCTTATGGCATCTCACTGTAAATGCCAAGAAGCATCTTGCTGGACTATATGGAAATCCCTCATTCAAGGCCATGTTTCACAAATGCCTTTCAGGGTGCTATAGTATTGATGAATTCCAATCAACTTGGGAAGACATGATTACAACATACAACCTAGAGAGTAACAAGTGGCTCACAATATTGTATGATGCTCGCGAAAGATGGTCAACGACATTTAGTGTCGATATTTTCTCGGCAAGGATGAAGTCCACCCAAAGAAGTGAAAGCACAAACAATGTATTCCATCAAATTTTGGGCTTATGCTTACCTTTGGTAGAAGTGATTAAACACTACGAAGAAAAAGCTAAAGACATGCGCCAAGTAGAGCAAGACGATGATTTTCATTGCAAAAATGGTAGCTTGTAGATTTTGTGGCCAAGGGAGGAATTTTGGGGCATGCTGCTAATGTATACACTGTAAAATTATTTATGATGTTTAAGGATGAGTTATTTGAGAGTTTAGGTTTGAATTGTCTGGAAACTGAGAATGATGGCCAAGTTGTGACATACACGCTAAATAAAGATGGCAAGAGGTACTCTCAGTTAAACTTGACCACCTTGATCTCAAAATATGCTGCAACTGCAAGCTATTTGAAATTTTGTGTTTGTTGTGTTGCCATTGTTTGAGGGTACTCTCATGAACAATATACCTAGCATACCAGATTTGTATATATTGCCGAGATGGACTAAATATGCTAAAGAAAGAGCTATTTTTTCCTCTCTCGAACCATCAAATGACCAAACTTCTACTCGCGCATTGCGTGCAAGTGAGCTGAATCACATAGGACATATTATTTTCAACAAGGCTTCATTAACACCCAGAGGGACTCAGGTTGTGAAAGATAAATTAAAGGAGGCACTAATCTTTGTGGAGAATGAACTAGAGTGCAATCTTGGTGACAGCACAACTAACTACTCAAATGAAGGGGTTGAGGTGTACGATCCACCATATATCAGGTTGAAAGGGTTAACTAATGCTAGAATCAAGTGTTAGTTTGAAAACAAGAAGAAAAGAAAAAATGCTTCACAAGCCACACATGTTTCATCAATGAAAGAAAATATGCAGCCTAACACTTCTCAAATTGGTGTTACAAAGAAGCAAAACGTTGCTACTAAAGGTAAAAACACAAAGATTTAATGAAGCTACACAACCATCTCAAAACAGTAAGTGAAATTTGAAGTTGTTCTTCTATGTTCTAGACTGCATTGCCTTTATTCCCATTGTGATGTCTTATTGCTTCATTCTGCAGGTATTGCTAGTTGAATAGAAAGAGAGATACTTTCTTTTGGCTTCACGAATCAAGATAGCGTGTCAAGGACAACACTTTTGTTGGTTTGAGGATAAGATATGTCAAGTTCTTTTGTGGTTTCAGGACAATACTCATATGAATGAAGCTACTGTCTTTCGGTTGCAAATCAATTTAGCAATATCAATCTAAGCTACTGTCTTTCGGTTGGAAACCAATTTAGCAATATCAATCTAAGCTATTGTGTTTCGGTTGAAATCGACTTGATAAGAAGGCCTAAGCTACTGTCTTAGGACCATTGGTGGAGTAATTTCCACAACTTGATAAGAAGGCCTAATACAGAATAAGGTCCTACAATCATATATTATTAGGGAAATTAATTGCCTGATTAGAACATGAATATACCACGATTCAATTGGAACAGAGACAGAGTTGAGTTGACCTGTAGATGTCGGAGTAGCTGACGGTGTCGGAGATGCTATCGGTCTCCCTGGCGACGGTCAGATCCATCCAGGCTTCGACGTCGACGAGGAACTTGAGAGACCATGTGGTGGTCATCCCGTTGAGAATGATGAGTAATTGACATCGGTTTAGGAAAAGTCGAGTTTGAGTCGGTTGGTTCGGACCTAGACGTTGCGTGGCGTAACGGGCTCGGTCGGACTTGGTCGAACCTAGTCGTATGGGTTTAGGTTGCATATTCTGATGACTCGACAGGTTTGATCTCTATTTACGCTTTCATGTATCGAGCGGTGCTATTTGACGTGTTTCTTGTCTGTGTGACTGCATGACGTCGAGGTGGAGTCGTGGCGAGACACGAGGTGACCGGACTAGGCGCAGGTGGCGCTGAGGTCAGAACGGTCGTGATGTGCCGAAGACGACGTGGACTCGAGGTGGTTGCGAGGCGTGCGAGGCAAGGAGCGCGGAAGCTTCCCGGAAGGTGCAGGAGGGGCGAAACAGGAATTTCGCAAGACTGCACAAGCGGGAGACGGCTCCGTTAGGGTTTAGCCGGCGTAACGAGTTGGAGACCCGTTAGCCAAGGGCTATAAATAGAGATGAGGGGCTGCATACCCCTTAGGACACTTGAGAGTTTATTCATCCATTTGTGTGTGTTGTGTTCCTCCCAAGAAGCTTGTGAGACTCTTGGTGTTCTTGAGGATTGAGAGGAAGAAGATGGATTGAAAGTCTTGTAATCATTCCTATGGTTCTAATGTCCATGCGTATGGGGACTTCTATGTAATCCTTGTTTGGTTGGAATGAAATCCGAAGTTTTTCTGTCCTTCGTTTTTCTTTGTGATGAAGTCTTGAGTAGCTGCAGGTTTTATGTGTACTAGTGCTTACTGGTTCTTTTGGTTTTTACTCCTTCTGTGATCCATGTTTGGAGTCCTTGTTTCTCTGTGCTTGGCAGTCCTCATGAATCAGATTTTAAAATCCGAATGATATTTATTAGCGCTCATACTTTGTTTTCAGTCTTCCATTCGGCAATACTGAGTAGCAGATCGTTTTGGCAATACTGAGTAGCAGATCAGTTTGGTTACTTGGTTAGCCGCTGAATCTTTTCATTTCTTACCAAACATCAAAAATCTGTTTGGTTATTGCATCAAAAACAGATCAGCCATAGCAGCAAGTGTACTCTTTATTTCTCTTTTCAGTTTTGCTCCTTGCTGTTTTTTCTTCTGCCGATCTGCACTCTTTTAACCTTTAGTTCAGCCTTCTTGTTCCCTGCAGTGCGTATAGCTCGTGGGCAGCAGCAGCATGTGGCTGCAGTATGCACTTCTTTAATCTTTGTTTTGGCTGCAAAAACAGCTCTTTGCCTGCAGCAAAAACCTTCTTTGGACAGCTGCTTTAACCCTTCTCTTTTAGTGTCTTTTCAGTCCCTTTTAGTTGAGCTTGCAGTTTTTTCTTTTAGTGCAGATCTTTGTTGTTTGTGGCAGCAAAGACTCCCTTACAGTCTGCAGTTTGCCCAGTGGTTTTTAGGGTTCGGCAGGAACTTCAGTTCTGTTTTTCGGTTCTGGTCTCGGTTTGTAGCAGTTTGCTTTATTCAGTTTTTGTGGCAGCCGTTTCAATCCTCCAGAGTTTCGGTCGAAGTATACCCACCCATAGAAGTTCCGGGGGAACGCCGCGCGGGCGAGGCCACGTCGCCCCCAGCAGCCCAGCGCTGCGTGGCGCCCGGAAACGCTGCTGACGGTCAGGAGGTAATAACTCGAGTTTTTTTGAAATTGCGTACAGGTCCCTGGTTCTCGCGAAAAGGTCCTTACAATTTTTTTTGCGCCCTCCATTTTGCTCGATAGCCCCCCTGCTGGAAATCGCTGGTCCCCGGTTTTACGCATGGTCTTCGGTTTTCCGAAAACCCTCCGCCTTTTTAGAAAATACATTTTGCCCCCGGTTTTTCTCGGAAAAGCCCTTTACCTTCCTCGAAAATACGTTTTCGCCCCGATTTTTTTTGAAAAACTCCTCACGAATTATCGCCTCTTTTTTCGTGCGGTGGCTGGCGCGGCGTAGCGCCGCGCCTACGTGGCTAGTTGTTTTGGCTTCCTGTGCTATTTTGTCTCTGCCGCTAGCTAGGAGATGGACAGCATGTTGGTGCAAGTCACTTTTCTTTTTTTCTTATGCTAGTCTTTGACGATTTTGCATGCAGATCAAACGGCAATATTTTCAGCTGAAATTTTTACTGATTACTCTCTGATTTATGCTGAATTTTTTAGTATCGCATGCGTTCCAGTTTTCAGCAGAATTAATTTTTTTCAGAGAATTAATTTTCATCTTTTGAAAAATCGGTGCAACGGATTTTTGGGCGATTCTAAAGAGAACGACATTCACCCCCCTCCGTCGTCATTTCGGTCCTCTGAACTTACGCCGAGCTTCTTCTCCTCCCGCTTGACCCGTGGAAGCCTTGGAACTGCAGCCCCCGCAGGAAGAGCTTGTCGCCCTTGCCCATCATCGGCTCCTCTCCCAGGTAGTCGATATGGGGTAGAAGAGATCAAGGCAGAGCGGCGAGGTGGAGTTTGAGGGGCAGCGCGGGGCGGAGTTTGAGGGGTAGCAACGGCGGCGGCGGCGACCATTTGTAGGCGAGGAGGAAGAGGAAGAAGAAAGAAGAAATGCAGAGCATAGGCAGAGATCGAGGCGGGGCGACATGGGGCAGAAGAGCGATCGAGGCGGAGCGGCGAGGTAGAGTTTGAGGGGCGATGGCGAGGCGGAGCGGAGGAAGAGATCGGGCGGGCGGGCGGCGGAAGAGATCGAGGTGGGGTGGGGCGGCGACATCGGGCCAGGCGAAGAGATCGGGGCGGGACGGGGCGGGACGGCGGAAGACACCGGGGCGATCGGGGCGCGGCGAGGTGGAGCTTGAGGGGCAGATGCAAGGCGGAGACCGAGAGGATGAACTGGCAGAGGCGAGAGGATGAACCTGGCCACGCGGGCGGAAGGGTCCGGATGCCTCGAGGCTGCCTCCCTCATTTTACACATGCCTCTCTTTAATTGGTTTGTTGTATAAATGGATCTATGTAACGGTGACACGATAAAATTTCTCCATGAGAGGACAGGAGAGGAGTGGTCGAAACAGGGGCAGTAATAGGAGGAGATGAGTAAGCGTATCAAATTCTTCTCCCGCTCTACATTTGGTGAGTCTTGCGGATTTCTAGGTGGAAGTTCTTGTTACAGGAAGGGATGAAGCTTATTTTTGGAGTACATGGGAACGGATGAAGCTGGGTGGTTAAGGATCGTTTAGGCTAAGGTATAGGACAGAGTTTAGGCCTAAATCAGATTTAGGCTTTCAAATTTTGGATCTAGACTGATCAGGCTTTTAGTAAGTAAATTTGGATTTGCACTAGATTTGGACCGGACCGAGGCCCATTAGCAGCCCTAGAGGAGAGCAGCCGTATCAACTTTTTTATTGAGGTGTGCATGATTTGTATGCATACAAGTACAGCTTTACATAGCTCGTAGCTATACGAGCGAATTGTCGAGGGAATCTTCGTGCCATCAAGTGTTAAATTGACCATAAGAACACACTTTCAAAAATCTGAAACCGGATTTCGTATATATCTTCCTCATATCACATTATTGCTTTCGATATAGACATATGGTAGGATTTATCGTAGTTCCTTTTCGATCGGATTAAAAAACGCGATACATATTTTCCAAACGTGGCTTCTTGCTTTATTCTTGCACCGTTACGTAAGATTCGGTACACGAACAAGAATTACTTCGATTCATGTGCTCCCTTGGCTGAAGTTCTTGGAGCTACATACTTAGCCGCAACTCCATCCAACAAATCTCTGGAACACTTCATAGGAATAAAATAAGGGTGTTGTAAACATCACTCGAATGTTTTTTTAACTATTATCTAGATCTATTACTATTAGATTAAAGATTCAACGGTCATAGATTCTCTCCCACCCCCTCTAAAAAAATCTCTCCCTCCACAAAGAGTTGTTAGATCTCTAATACAATGGTCTCAAATCTGAATGATTGTTAAGAAGAAATCCAAATAATATCTAGACACACAAAAAAAATAAAGGAAAAACAGAGAGTAACAGAGACCTCTGCATGCAACTTGCCAAGTGTTTCTCGCTCCTCGTATGCTTCTCAAAACTAAGCAGAGCGATGATCACAAGAAAACTCCATGAAAACAATGTGATGCAACAAGATAAAAGAAATCCCAGCCAGAACTGACATGTTTGATTTGTTATTCTTCCCTGAGAAACGCCAGATTCGTCTGTAGAAACTCAAAACAAGAACGAGCCCTGTGTCACTCGAGCAACAAGAAACGTCGTTTCTTCGTGGCATGCAGTGCGTGTCCATACCTACATCTCTCTCGCTATAAATCCTAGCAATCATTCACTTGACATCACAATCGCAGCATTGACGAAGTAGGCTAGCTAAATTATCTTAGCTGCTTCCGTGCGTCAATGGCGTCTCCGCCGCACGCGCTCGTCATCCCCTATCCGGCGCAGGGCCACGTCATCCCGCTCATGGAGCTCGCGCACGCGCTGGTCGACCGAGGCTTCGCCGTCACCTTCGTCAACTCCGAGTTCAACCACGACCGCGTCGTGGCCGCCATGTCCTCGTCTAAGAACGGGCTGGACCGGATCCGGCTCGTGGCGGTGCCGGACGGCATGGCCCCCGGCGAGGACCGGAAGAACCTGGTGAGGCTGACCGTGCTCATGATGGAGTGCATGGCGCCGCGGGTGGAGGAGCTCATCCGGCGGAGCGGCGAGGAGGCGATTGACGGCTGGGGGAAGATCACGTGCATGGTGGCGGACTACAACCTCGGGACGTGGGCGCTGGAGGTCGCGCGGAGGACCAGAATCCGGTCAGCCGCCATCTGGCCGGCGTCGGCCGCCGTGGTGGCGACCCTGCTGAGCATTCCCAAGCTCATCCAGGACAACATCATCAATGCAGAAGATGGTAGGTGGGCAATTTATATGGGTTTTATTAAACATCGTCGGATAGTTTCATATAATACGCCAGGCTCAACCGCCGGTGAAAAACATTAATGCACCTTTAAACCATCAGATGTTTTTCGATTCTTACGTGAATTAAACTGTCCCCTTGAAAATTCTACTTAGGTTACAAATGCGACCAATTAAGTCAGAAAGTGCTAAATAGAACTTAGTATTTTTTTAGACTTGAAACACTTCAATTTTTCTTCTATATGTGTATTTCTCTAAAAACTATGAGTGCTTCGACCACAAAAAAACCCTCTAATCCTCTTTCTTCTATCGGTTTTGCTATTGTCAAGACGACTGAAATTTTTTTGTCTCTCAGTCACTTGAAAGTTACACTCTCAATCAACTAAAATTGCAGCCCCCTAAAAAAAACAGCCCCCCTCCAAAAGTTGCACTCTCAGAACAACTGCAATTTTAGTTGATTGAGAGTGCAACTTCAAGTGACTGAGAGACAAAAAAATTTCAGTCGTCTTGGCAATAGTCACTCCCTTCTTCTATATATACATCTCTCTAAAATATCAAAATGCTACGAATCATAAAAAATATTCGATTACCCTCTAGACACTATCAATTAAGTCTTGCTGGCCACTCAAGTGGACTCGAGCTCGGTTAGTTGGCAGCGAATTTGCTAAGCCCAACTTACGCAGGGGCGGACTTAGTAGGTGCATGGGCTGCAACATTTTTTTGAAAGAAAAACAGGTATATATTAGGTATAGTGTGTATATGTACATCATATTTGCACCCCTAATTAAAATCTCAGCCCACAATTTTTAATTTGAGTTGGGATATTGATAAACATCATCCGGATGTTTTCTTTCTAACCATCATCTAGATTTGTGACTGTTAGATCAGAGATTCAAGGTCACGAATTCTCCCCGCCCCCTCCAAAAAAAATATCCCCCTTCAAAAAAAATCTCCCCCCTCCAGAAAGAAGTCGTTGGATCTCTAATCCAATAGTCCGAAATTTAAATAATTGTTAGAAAAAAACATCCAGATAATACCTAGACACACCCTTTGAGTTATATGACTTTTGTTAATGTCTGACTTGAATTGTTCTATCAGACAATATTTTCGTAACTCCGTAACCTTATCCCAAAAATCCTGGTTCCGCCGCCAAACTCGCAGTGCTCAACAAAGAAGCTTGAAAAACGTAAGCCCAAGTAGGAGTTTAATTTGCAGGCTCTGCACTAGGACGAGGAACGTTCCAGCTGTGCCCGGACATGCCTCCCATGCACAGTGCCCACCTCGCATGGAACTGCATCGGCAACCACGACGGGCAGGAGGCCCTCTTCCGGTACCTCGTCGACGGCGTCCGCGCCGTCGACAAGTGCAAGTACATACTCTGCAACTCCTTCCACGGCGCGGAGACGGCAACCTTCAACCGGTTCCCCAAGATCCTCCCTGTGGGCCCCTTCCTCACCGGCGAGCGCCGCGGCAAGGCCGTAGGCCACTTCTGGCGGCCGGAGGACGACGCGTGCATGTCGTGGCTCGACGCGCAGCCGGCGAGGTCCGTCCTGTACGTCGCTTTCGGCAGCTTCACCATGTTCGATCGGCGCCAGTTCCAGGAGCTCGCCCTGGGGCTCGAGCTCTCCGGCCGGCCGTTCCTGTGGGTGGTGCGCCCGGACATTGGCCACGGCGCCGTGCACGACTACCCGGACGGCTTCCTGGACCGCGTTGGAGCCAGCGGCCGCGGCATGCTCGTCGCGTGGTCGCCGCAGCAGCGGGTGCTGGCGCACCCGGCGGTGGCGTGCTTCGTGTCGCACTGCGGGTGGAACTCAACCATGGAGGGCGTCCGTAACGGCGTGCCATTCCTTGCGTGGCCCTACTTCGCCGACCAGTTCGTGAACCAGGTGTACATCTGCGACGTCTGGAAGGTCGGGCTCAGGGCCGTCGCCGACGAGTCTGGCGTGATAACGAAGGAGCACATCGCCGGCGGGGTGGAGGAGCTGATGGGCGACGCAGGCATGAGGGAGAGGGTGGAGGCCATGAAGAAGGTGGCGCATGAGAGCGTTCAGGACGGGGGCTCGTCGCGTGACCACTTCGACATGTTTGTGGAGGCCATGAAGGCATGATGTGCTTCTAGTTAAATAAGCTTTAGTGTATGGGCATTAATTGGGTGTCACAATTTGCCCTTTATAATTCACCTCATCTTTCGAATTCTACTTGAATATAGCGTTTCGAATCCAATGGCATGAATCAAATTAATTGGCCCATGTTAAAATGCTACCACCTTCATTTTTTTATTTGTTGTTTCAAATATCAACACAGTCTTTAATACGTACCTTTAGCCACTATTTTTTTTCTAATTACAAGTTAGATAAAATAAATACAATATAATGATATGAAACTACTTCTAAACGAATCTAGTTATATCATTTCAAGATAACAAATCCAAATATTGCAAGTATTATAACATGACATCTAAAAATGAAAGGACGGATCATATTACTCCGTCTGTTTTTTTATGATATTTTTGAAACCTATTTTTGTTTATAAATAAATGATATTTTGAGATTTCTAGGTAGTGTTTTTCTAAAAAGTCTCTATTAAAAGGTGGTTGGTAAGACATGTGGATTAGACTAGTGGGGTACTAATTGGATAAGAGGGGCAAACAAATCACAAATGAAATGTTCCCTCCGCCTAACTTTATAAAAGGTATATTTTTAGCACATAGATCAATGAGATATTAAAAAATAATTATACTACTTCTAATTATTATCTCTAAGCATTATATGTAATACAGACATATAGAGAATATAAAGTAAAACTAGATATCTATTAGTGTATATAAGGAACGTCGCACTAATTTTATATTGAAATATGAAATATATTTTATATTTATAGACAAGATCATTAAAAAAACACGCTCTAAAAACTTTAGACGGAGGAAGTAATTAAACGCCACCTTGTTTTCTGGGATAGAGGTTATAACGCATGTAATTTTGAATGGAGGCACTACCGGAAAGCTCCTATATGCCGAGTGTCCGGAATTTTGCCGAGTGCAATCCATCGGGCACTCGGTAAACAACATCTTTGCCGAGTGCCTTAATGGGGACACTCGTGAAAATAAACACTCGCCAAAATCTCTTTGCCGAAGTCTTGAGGATTAGACACTTCGGCATATAGGAGCTCTTTGCCGAGTGCTAACAAGAAAACACTCGGCAAAATAAAACACTCGGCACCAACCGCCGTCCGTTAGATGTTAGCCGCCGTTAGACCTTTGCCGAGTGTCCGGAGTCGACACTCGGCAAAGAGCTCTTTGCCGAGTGTTTTGTTTATGTGACTAAGAAAGAAATAAAACCTTTTCCTCTCCTACCCTTCAAACTTTTTCTACTCTCGACATACAAAATATGGTACTCCATGTTAAAATTTGGTATATTTTTGTATTTGTTTGGCATATTTAATTAATTAATTGCATTTCAAGCAATTTTTGAATCAAGTCAAATTTGAACCGCAAGTGATTCAAATAATAGGAAAAATGAGTAGAAAATGATATTCATGTTATTCACCGGTTTGAGGCCTTACTGTTAAATAAAAGGAATTTGAACATCTTGTTCAGAAACACGACCACAAACGTGTGGTAGAATGATTTTAAATTTTAAAAAGCAAACGAAGTCCGAAAATCATGAGATTTGTCAAGATGTCATGATATTATACGTGGAGGCTGTGGTAAAAAATTGATAAGATTTCGCATAAGTTGTCACGTACGATGTTTATAAACTAAAGCAATTCTGAAGAAGAAGCGTAGAGTTGAGACGGATCCAGAAGATTTTGAGTCAAAGTGAAGGTCGAATTGTGGTTTGACTACAAAACTTTTTGTACAGCAATAGACAATGAGATTGTTTCATGTGAAATTTTGGTAATTTTTCGGATCCATTTGATAATTTTAATTTTTAAACTGCTCACGCAATTATAGAATTTTACTTGATATAAATTGAATTTGAGCTATAACCGCATGAAATAATGGTCTAATATTCGTAGAAGCATCGAATATGCATTGTTGAGTGAATTTGACAAGGCATTTTCAAGTACATTCGAACAAATTTGTAAAACACGCTATGAAAAAAGAGAGAAAGGAAGTTTTATTAAAAAATCTTTGCCGAGTGCATTGTGGGAGGCACTCGGCAAAGATTAGGGTTTGCCGAGTGCCCGATCGGGGCACTCGGCAAAAGAGGGTTTGCCGAGTGCCCGATCGGAGGCACTCGGCAAACAATACAGACACCTCCAGATCGGGCGATCTCCGGCCGTTGGATCGCGGGACACGGAGGCGAACGTACAGCCCAGATCGGGCGCCTGGCCAACCCTAACCCAGATCGGCCTCGCACCCAGCCGCCTCCATCGCATCTCCTCGACTCCGCGCATCTCGCACTTCCACCAGCAGATGCGACGCCGCCCCCGCCCACCCGCCCGCCCGCCGTGAGCCCGTGGCGTCGCCCGCCTCGGCCGCGGATCTCGCTTCTTCTTCTCCGCCTCGGATCTCCGCTTCTTCTTCTCCGACTCTCCGCCACCGCTGCACCCCCCCCCGCCTTCTCCGCCGAGCCCGCCGGCCGCCGGTGCCTCCTCTCCGCGACTCACTGACCGCTGCACCCCCGCCTCCTCTCCGCCGAGCCCACCCACCGCCTCGGTGCCTCCTCTCCGACTCCGTGACCGCTGCAGCACCGCCCCGGCCTCCTCTCCGCCGAGCCCACCGCCGCCTCGGTGCCTCCTCTCTCCTCTCCGCGACTCAGCTGTGGCGCGTCGCCTCCTCGACCTCGACCTCGGTGATCTTCGCCTCTACCGTCCTCTCGACCTCGGTGAGTAATTCAATAATCACTTAATCGGTATGATTGTGAGATCGTATGATCAGATCTGTATGATTGTGAGTAATTCAATAATCGTATGATTGTTCATTGGTTGTCACCTTATGTCTCAGATCAGAATCAGATGATGGTGATTGTTCATCACTCATCGTATGATCGGTTCATTGTTGATTTGTTGTCGCGACAATCACCGTATGTCTATCATTCTATGTTGTCACTTGTTACTTGTCACTGATTGTTCATCAATATGATAGTGTTATTAGTGTAGTATGTTTTTCAGACTAGCAGTCTATTAACTTGCTATTTAAATTTTTCGATCCTATGAGCAATTGCTCCAAACAAGAACAAAAGAACTACCCAGTAATTAGCTGCCAAACTATCCATACAGATTCACACTGACAAACCAACTGCATGAGAAGAAGAGTTTGGAAGCAACATTTGGAAGGACTAGAACATGAAGGCAACATTCGGAAGTACCAAACTCAAATCAGTAATCTAAATGGTCGGTGAAGTGATGCACCTAGTCCGACAAACGAATCCAGTTTACTAATCTATTGGTACTAAAAGTGTGCATTTCAACTCTTGGATATAATTGGATCCTTAGTATTTTAAGTTTTTAACCAATCTTAGATCACTGGATTGGACAAGAAAATATAACAAGACAAATCAATGTAAGTGCCAAGTTGCCAACACATCCCTCCAAATAAAAGTGCATGCATGCTTGATTGGTATACTGATGTGTTAATGTTCTAAAGAATGAGGGGGAGTTGAATGCCATATCTGATTGGTATATCACTTTGTTATTGCTATATCACTTTGTTGAATGCCATTCTCTCGATTGGTCGGCCCGATTTATTCTCGGTTAGGCGTAACCTATTTAGGCGTCTCCGTTCGAAAGAGATACGGTTGGAAATATGCGAGATCTTTGCATATCTATAACCGTATCTGCTTTCAATTGTCCATTTTTGACAACTTGAGGATGCGTAGATGGGGTTAGTTTCCATGGTCTACTCCGATCCGTGATGAGTTTGGCAACATCTCTGTTGTTCTCCGGATACACAATCTCCCGCCGGGACATGTATTTGGAGAACAATGGGAGGTGTCTTCGAAATTGCCTCTGATAGGAGTAGAGCATGGAAACTAACCTCATCTACGCATCCTGATGGGATTAGGACCTATCTTCACCTATTAGATAGGAGAAAGATCGTAGATGCATTTGATTCTTATATTACTCCCCGATATGTTAGAGGATGGATGACCGTGAGTGGATGTACACGGGCGCTCAAGTCGTGGTTCGTTGTCCGATGAATGGATTGAGAAGACCGATGCTTTCTTGGAACTAGCATTTGCCAAGGTTAAAGGAGCGCGTGCCACTTGGTGTCCCTCGCAGCAGATGTGCAAACACGCGTCGACAAAGAAAGGAGGTCATGGGTAAACATCTTTGCAAGTTTGGATTCTGGCAGACTATACCGGTGGATCTACCACGGTGAATCCGATCGTATGAGAGAGGAGGTCGTGAGACCACGCGTCGAGGATTATGATCTCGATGGCGGGTAGGAGACATGTTAAATAACTATCATGAAGCACACTTATTTGAAGGACATAGGGAGGAGGAGCGAGGCAACCGCAAAGGCGATTACGACATGTTGTCTCGACACGTAAACCCCTTCACGGCGACGAAGGTTTCTCAACCGGATGGCATTGGACGAATGGCCTTGAAGTCCCAGCTTAGTTTGAGTCGAGACGCCGATGCTATGTTGATGTTTTGGCAAGCATGCTTCCTGAGGGTCACATTCGCCAAAGAGCATGTACGAGTCAAAGAAACTCCTTCGCACTAGACGCCATATGAGCAGATACATGCTTGTCAGAAGGTGCATCCTATTTAGGAAAGAACACGCGAAGCAAAATGCGTGGAAAGTGTGGATCCTCTAGGTTCACGGAGGTGGACTCGTGATGGTCAAGAGGCGACTTGATCCCGTGAAAATCCTACGGTACCTTCCGCTCATACCGAGGATCCAACGGCTATACATGACCGAGGAAACCGCGAAACAGATGACATGGCACAAAAATGGATGTGGATACAATCCTGAGAAGCTGGTACATCCATCCGATGGTGAAGCATGGACCCACTTTGATGTGATTCATCGTGAGAAAGCTCTAGAGGCTCGTAATGTACGTGTTACCGGCAATGATGGGTTCAATCCTTATGGAATGATGGCGCCCATACACTTGTTGGCCCGTGTTCGTTATCCCCTCAATCTCCCCGCGTCCTCTTCCAACGACGAACATATTCTTGTCGTTGATAATTCCTGAACACCCGGGGAATAATATGGGTGTGTTCATGGAGCCTGTGATTGATGAATTGGTCCGTGCTTGGGAGGAAGGGGTATGGACATACGACCGAGCTACAAAGAGAAACTTCAAAATGCATGTTTGGTACCACTACTCCCTGCATGACTTCGTGCGATGGGATATTCTCGGTGGTGTGTTCACGGAAGTTCCCATGCCCAAGATGCAAGGCGACTCGAAGTTCATTTGGTTTTTCAAGGGTGGCAAGTATTCTTCATTCGACAAACATCGACAATTCCTCCCTCTTGACCATGCATTCGACGAGACGTCAAGAACTTTCGAAAGGTGTCGAGTTATAGACCCCCACCGCAGATGATGACCGTGCATGCGGTTCGTGCTCGATAGATGCTCTCGAGGTCAATCAAGAAGAAGGTGGTTTTGTGGGATATGGTGAGCAACATGCATGGACTCATAAGTCGGGCTTGTTGAGGCTCCCTATTTTGATGACCTTCTTCTTCCACATAACATTGATGTAATGCACATCGAAAAGAATGTCGCCGAGGCACTTTGGGCAACAATCATGGACATTCTGATAAGACAAAGGACAACATTAAGGCTAGAGTGGATCCGCAACGTTATGCGATAGACCAAAGCAAGAAATGAAGCCTCCTAGAGGCGGCAGGACATGGAGAAAGCCTAAGGCCGAATTCGCCTTGACCAGCCCCAAAGGAGGGAAGTACTACAATGGTTCCAAACGTTAATGTTCCCACGATGGGTATGCAATGAATCGAGGAGGGGAGTGAACTTATCTACTATGCGAATCAATGGGCTCAAGAGTCATGACTACCACATATGGCTTGAACGGCTTCTTCCGGTGATGGTTCGAGGCTATGTTCTGAGCATGTCGGCTAGTCTTTGGCGAGTTGAGCAATTTCTTCCGACTTTGTGCCAAGGAGTTATCTCGGACCGTGATTGCAGACTTGGAAAGAATGGCACTGTGTTGCTCTGTAAGTTGGAGAAGATCTTTCCACCGGCTTCTTCAATCCGATGCGAGATTTGATTTTGCACCTCCCGTATGAGGCACGAATGGGGGCCGTCTGCAGGTCGTTGGTGCTATCCAATTGAGAGATGTCTAAAGGTTCATCGAACTAAATGTAAAAATAAATGCAAAATTGAGGCTTCCGTTGCAGAGGCATACATTTTGGAGGAGGTGTCAAACTTCACTACAACATACTATGGTGACAACCTTCCTAACGTGCACAATCCACCCCCTCGTTACAATGCTGGCGAAAATGAATCGAACCTCAGCATTTTCCGATGGCAACTCGGAAGTGCAAGTGATGCGACCCCAAGACCTTGAAACATGAAGAGTGGCGCACTATCATGCTATATGTGTTGAACAACCTTCCAAGTGGAGCCGTACATGCGGTAAGTTGTCAACAAACTTGTTCTCAGTAGTCACTATTCGCATCCAACCCCTTGTTTCTCGTTGGTGTAGGGAATTTCATCATCAATTCTGGCGTGAATCAAGGGAACCTACCCTCAGAAGTCGAGACCCTTCTTAGCCGTGGTGCGGAGCCGGAATGCCCGATTTCATTTCTTGGTTCAAGCAGAAGGTCTTGTCCAATTTAGCTCGCACTTAGTTTGACATTACAAGTTGCTCGTGACGGCGAATAATATAACGAACTATCTCGCTTGAGCTTGCGGTGGCCAAACCGATCGTCTATGAGTGCCGAGTTGAGACAAGTTGCCGATGGTCGTGTTTATAGGGTAAGCTCATTTACCGGTTATGACGCGAATGGATATCGCTTTCACACAACAAGACATGAGCAGATTCGGCACAATCGAAGAACCACAAATACCGGAGTTTTTACGCCTGGCCTTGATGGGGTCGAATATTATGGAATAATTGAAGAAATATATGAACTCACGTTTCATGGTTGCAAACCTCTTAATCTGTCATATTCAAATGCCATTGGTTTGATCACTCAAGTAACGAGACGGACCCCTAATCTTGGGCTAGTCGAATTCGGCATCATCCGTCTTACCAGAGACGATGTGTATATTGTGGCTCAACAGCCACGCAAGTTTATTATCTCTCATACCGTGCCAAAAGACGACTGCCTTAAGGGTTGGGATGTTGTGTACAAGGTATCGCCACACGGTAAACTACCCGTCCCAAACAATGAAGATTACAACTTTGACCCAAACACATATGACGGAGAGTTCTTTCAAGAAGAGGGCTAGAAGGCGCTTTGAGATAGACTTAACCAAGCGATCGGAATGGAAGTAGACAATGAAAGGGTTGTTGACGAGGACGCTGGAGATGAGGTTCAAAATCAAGGACTTAGAATTACTTCAACGATTACATTTAGGCAATGACAGTGATGACAACATTGCTCCTTGAATAGTGTTGATTATATGGATATGGTCGATATCGATGATAGACTTATGATCCACTAATCCCGATCATGATGATTATTTCTAATACATGTAATACTTTGTTATTTTCTAATTATGTTTTGTTTATTTTGCATCTCTTTCTAAGTACGCCTTGTTTATCGTGCTTATTGGTTTACTCTTTTTAATTGCGGTGATTGACCAAAGATGGTGGGCGGTATGAGGAACGAAGGTCGCTTTACTAAAGACGGCCCGATGCACTGCGATCGGGGAGCAAGAGTAGGAGGAGCGGGAGGAGCGGCAGGAGAGCAGGAGCACTCTTGAGAGGGAGCGGGAGCGAGAGGAGGAGCGGGAGGAGGAGGCGGGAGGAGGAGGAGGCGGGACCGGAGGAGGAGCGGAGCGGGAGCAGGAGGAGGAGGAGGAGGCAGGAGGAGGAGGCGCAGGGATTCCGCTTCCTCGGTTCGTCGGTGTCTGGTTGCGAGGTCCCTCGACCTCCCGAGGCGACCGATACCACGAGAGACGCCACGATTCAACCCAGGGCTAGGTAAGTAACTTTAGATGTTATCACTACTTTTTCATTTGATATGTTGAAAATCACAATAGAAACTAATAATTTATCTTAATCACTTGGGCGGGGTTGGACGCTTGTGGGTGCGGTGATCACAAACGCCATGTCAATGGCATCCGGGTCTTTGTGCGAGCTACACTTCCCGGCTGGTTGCGTTTGGCGGAGGGCGTGAGCCGCCACACGTGGGACCACTCGTCGCCTTCCCGATTTACCGGATCGGGATGGCGGTGGTATTCGCCAACAAGGCAACAGCAGTGACTACCGAGTCAGGTAAGTCTTCCTCGCACTACATTGCTCAATACATCGCATTCATTGGACATTCTTGAAATAATAACTGGATACATCGCGTCTATATGCGTGATTTCTTCAGATGCCGGGGGATATGAGGCCAAGGCGGGTAGTGTGGCTCATAAAGCTGTTATAAACTCGTGAAGGACATGCATTACGAGGCCCGTGCCATCGTAACATACAACGCTACCTACCTTGGAGTGAAGATCAACAAAACTCAAGCAAGAAACATGAGGTCAATTCGGAAGACTACATGCGGTAAATATAGAACATTAATACTGATTTTTCCGAGATTAAGTACGCTTAATTTGATCTTCTTATATGTTATATACTTGATGACGTAGGTGCCTCCGTGGTGGTGCGCCCAACATCTCCAAATCTTTGGGCACGGATGGTGGACAAGTGGTGCGCCCGAGTGGGAGGAGACGACAACGCTTGCGGGAGCGGCGTTTGATGATGCCAGTGCACCACACCATCAAGGCAATCAGAGCCTCGATTTAATTCACGGCTACATGGGTACGCGAATTCATTTCTTTATTATAACGCTCAATTCGCATAATTTCTAATCATCTTCTTTGTTTTTTTCGCGATCGTCGTCACATGGTGGCCGCCTTGCTCCCAGTTCAAGGCATGGGCTTTGGCCCACAAGGGCAGGCGACGTCCGATGTCGACTACAACCCGGAGGACCCGCCTCGGTGTCTGACAATGCGACCGTCCACACCGCCTCGGTGAGTACACATCGATGGCAAGGGCGGTCCATGGGCGAGTACGATCCGAGCACCCGGGATCTTGATGGAGAAGTCGTCATGAGGGTGGGAGGAGGCAAGAAGCATGGGCGGTCTTGGATTGGCGACAAGACACTCGACACGGCCACTACTCCCTCTCTCCCAGATTCGAGCAAGGAGCACGAGCTCAAGCCCGCCATTCGCCCACCACGGACACTTGCACGATCCGGATGGAGGCACTCCAGTTATTTTTGTTTTATTCGTCGCTCATTAATTTTACATACCTTTGCTTTGCATTGTAACATTGGGGTGAAATATTGTAGGCCCAGCTGGAAGAAGAGAAGAGGCTACGGGAGGAGATGGAGGCGAGGATGGAGGCCGATCGGCAGAGGAATGAGGCCGAGCGGCAGAGGATGACGCAGATGTTTCAAAGGATGCAAAGTCTTGGCGAGAGGATGGGTCAACCTCCGCCACCGAGCTATTCCTCCACCTCCTCCCGCAACTACTCCCGTGAGTTTCTAGTGGAGTATGAATGTTTAAGTTTGTATGTTCCTACCTTAAATCTTGTCTCACACATGCAATCTCTTCTCTTTTGTGCGTAATCAATCGGCGGCTTCGAATAATATGCCTCATGACCCACCACATCAGTCGGGGTGACTATATGTGACTTGTGATATGTGATATGTGATATATTGTGACTATATGTGATATTGTGACTTGTAATGTGATATATTGTGACTTGTGGTGATATATGTGATATATTGTGACTTGTGGTGATATATGTGATATATTGTGGACTATATGTGATATATGTGATTACTTGTGGTGATTACTTGTTGATATATCCGTGATATTGTGATTTGTTTGAGTGGGGTGCAATAAACATTTAAAATAGGCGTTTTCGCCACTTTATCGTGTGTTACACTCGGCAAAGGGAGGCTTTGCCGAGTGTCATGGTAAAAACACTCGGCAAAGTAACATTTCTGGGCATTCTGGGAACGTACTATGCCGAGTGTTGTGATTTTGCCGAGTGTCATGGTAAAACACTCGGTAAAGTAACGCTTCGGGCATTCGGGAACGCACTATGCCGAGTGTTGATTTTGCCGAGTGTCGTGGTAAAACACTCGGCAAAGTTTTAAAGCGTGACGAGTGTTTTACTATGACACTCGGCAAACTGCAAGGCTTTGCCGAGTGTTTTTACCATAACACTCGGCAAAGTTTAAAGATTTGCCGAGTGCCATTCCGCCCCGGCACTTTCGGCAACGACGCCGCCACCGTGTTCTCGCCGTCCACCGTCCTTTTTGCCGAGGGTCGTTTGGCACTCGGCAAAGACTTTGCCGAGTGCTCGATGAAAAGCTCTCGGCAAAGAGCTCTTTGCCGTCAGAAACTATGACGTGTGAGCTATGCCGTGGGTGGCACTCGGCAAAGACTTTACCGAGTGTTTCTCGTGCTTTGCCGAGTGCCACCGGCACTCGGTAAAGCTGCGGAACCCGGTAGTGAGGGATACATGTTTATAAGGAGGGCATGTTTCTGAGGCCACGAAGGCATGATGTGCTTCTAGTTAACTAGTAGTACCTTCAGCGCGTAACTGCAGGCCTGAGTGGGAGATTTGTTGGAATCGGTAACCAGACGGGAAATCTATTTCCATGTCTAATCAGCACGGGAAGGCTTTGTTTATATTTCTGAGCAAAGTTTCCATTTATTTCTATATTTGATACTAAAAGTAAGAAATGGGCAGATATAGGACATGTCATTTGTTGGTTACAGTCTTATTGTCGGCAATGGAGTTTTGGATATACTTCTAGCTATTGCTGACTTAGCTTAGGTATGAACTCAAGAAAGTAACTAACCATGTAAGTTAATCTTTGAGCTGTCTTCGGTCAATGCCATATGAGGATACCTCCAACCAACTACATGAGGATTCTGGGTATATGTGTTCGTTATGTGTATTGGTAATAGGGGTGGAAACGGATCGGATATGATCGAATAGTCTCAAATACAAATACAAATTCATATTTTTAAAACGAATACGAATACAAATTCGAATATTCTCAAATATGGATACGAATATTCTCGAATACGAATACAGATATTTTCGAATACGGAATTTCTTGGATACGAATATCAGATAAAATGGATTCTTAGCGGCTTTGCCAATTTTCATCGGTTTTTGACCGGTTGCCGGTTTTAAACCACCTAAATTCAAATTTTGAATCACAAAATTTATACGGATTTTTCATGAATTCTAGAAACGGATCGAATACGAATCGAATAGTCTCTAATACGAATATGGATACGAATATTCTCGAATACAAATACGAATACGAATAATCTCAAATACGGATACGAATATTCTCAAATACGAATACGAATATTTTCGAATATGGATTTTGCTTACTATATTCGTGTTTTCTCGGATACGAGTATTGGATAAAACGAATTATCCGTTTCCGTTTTCCACCCCTAATTGGCAGACTAGTAAAAAGAAAGTGCTTATGAGATTGTATCAGATACCTCTACAAGATCCTGGATATAAGTCAGTAAGAAATTGAGCTCACTAGGAGATACCTGAATATATAAAGTAGCAAAAACCAAGTTTGCTAGACCAAGTATGGTGAGCTGGTCTTTATTTGTGTTGTAGTTTTTTCCTTCAAACCATTACTCTATTCTTTCGTGCGTAGTTTTAGAACTACGTTCTCCTCATTTAGTTTCACTATGACCGACTCCTTTTCAACATATGAAGAGAGAAGTACTAGTTCTCCGTCATCTTCTTCTTCGTCTTTGGCAAGGTTTACCTCTCCGTCCTTCTTCTTGCTCTTGCAATCCAAAGCGATGTGTCCAAGCTCGTTACAGTTGAAGCACTTTTTATTGTTACGGCATCTTATCGCGTAGTGCCCGTATTCGCCACATTCAAAGTACTTGGCATGTGACAAATCATAGGATCTCTCACCGCCGCCTTGCTCAGCTTTGTCTCCACGGCCACCCCTGCCGCCTCGACCACCCTAGCCACCACTACCACGTCACCTCCCGCAGTTGTATGATGAGCCACGACCGTCTCTCGAATCTCCCCTTACTAGTAATGCCTGCTCATTGTGAGATCCCTGCTCCTTGCGTGACTGAAACCCCTTCAGTAACTGCTCATGCGCCTTGAGAGATCCGGTGATCTCCTCTATCTTCTTCTTGTCCAGATCAGGGGAGTACATAAGTGTTGTGACAACAGATATGTACTTCTCTATAAGCACGCGAAGATACTTCTTCACCGCCACAAATTCCTCCATCTTGTCGCCAAGAGAGTTAATCTGATTATACAACGAACTCAGCTTGCCGGCGAACTCGTCCACCAACTGTGTCTTTTCCATCTTCAGATTCTCGAACTCGCTTCACAAATTCTAGAGCCGCACCTCCTTGACACGATCAACTCCTTCGTGCATCGTCTGAAGCGCCTCACACGCTTCTCGTGCCGTCTCCTTGCCAATAAGCTGATGCATCATCGCGTCTGGCACTGCCTGGTAGATGAGGGCCAAAGCCGCCTGATCTACCTTGTCGTCCACCTCCTTGTCCTTCCCCTTCAGATTAACTGTGCTCCAGACTCGCTGAGCGCGCATATTCGCTTTCATGATCATTACCTATAACAGATAATTGTCGATCGTCAGGAGAGTATACTAAACGGAGATGAGCTAACTCTAACGTTTCGCTTAGTCACGCATACATACTCTGATACCATTTATTGTAGTTTTTTTCCTTTAAACCTTTACTCTGTTTCTCGGACGTCACCCCTCTGTGGGACCCGCTGGTCCCAGCCGATGTGACTCGCTGACGCAACTCTCGTGGTCGCCTGCCTTGCTTGTACCACGCAAGGAACAGAACCCTGTGTCCTATCGACTCCACAGGACGCCTCTGTCAGCTTCACGTGATGGCTTCTTTCCTTCTTTTTCCTTCTTAACGACTTCCTAGTCGGAGCTACTTCCTAGCTTTAATGCCTTTTTTTCTTCTTTTCCCTCTCTCTCTCACGTTCTGCTTACAAGACTCTGCAGAGCTTTAAATAGTCTGTACATAATCTGACTCACAATTTCATACGGACTCACATGTATACGGCAACACAAACTCCTCGGCAACCAACTCGCAAATGGATTGAACTTCTACCTATACCGCAAACATATGTACATGTATATAACTCAAACACGTCTAAAAACAAAATTAAACTCTAACAATTTGCTAGAAGACGCTGGATGCACAAGAGAAAACCAAGTTTGCTAGACCAAGGATGGTGAGCTGTCTTTATTCGCTAGAAGACGCTGGATGCACAAGTGGATAAGCTTCAAAGCTCTGTGTTTTCTCCGCAACTGCTCTCTTGCTTCCCACGTATGTGTTCCAACATCATTTATCTCATGTTTAATGCTGCATCGAGGGAAATTTTTTAACACGTGATACACTTTTAAAGCCATATACCGGATTAGGTTGGCTCTCAAATGATTTCAGGGATTGCCATGTGAAGTTCTCATTCGTAGTACACCTCACTTTGTAGAATATGTTGTGACCAATACTTTTAGTTTCTAATCCAAACATTCTCAATTGAATAAAACCACAGCCAGTAATCCGCCCACAAAAAAATTCCTTGGTGATCAGACGATATTTCAATATTGATTTAACTGGGAATTGTTATGGAAATTAGTATATGCCATGTTATAATCTATATAAAGTGCCAAAATTATCCTCACTACATTCGGTTTGAAATAATTTACTAAATTTTGCTAAATTCAAACAGTGCATAAAGGATTGGCCGTGCGAGCTTGTTAGCCTCTTTCATGTTAAAGAAAGACAGCATTCATCTTATTGTTTTGTAATTAACATAATGAGACAATACTAACAGCAAAGTACTGCACTATTCCAAGACATCATTCATCTTATTGTTTTGTAATTAACATAATGAGACAATACTAACAGCAAAGTACTGCACTATTCCATGCCAAGAGCACAAGCTATTTTAAAGTACTGCACTATTCCATGCCAAGAGCAGAGAATTTTTTCTATTTAAGCCCTTTTTTTGAAAAATATTCACATTTAGACCCCTGGTGGTTTTAATTCGTTTTGGACCGGGGACGGCGCGTGACCCACGGCGCCGAGATAACACATCTCGGCGCCGTAGTACACGGCGCCGAGCCGCCGAGCCAAGCCGTGGTGGCTCACGTGGCGCCGGCGTGGCGTAACCTCGGCGCCGTGGGTCGTGGCCGAGCTCGGCGCCATAGATCTTGGGCCGAGTCAGTGAAAATACAAACCGGCCGAGCCGACCTCGCTCATTATTCCACGCCTCCGAACACGCAATGGCGCCCCTCCTCCCCTCCTCCTCCGGCCCCGCCCCGCCGCCTCCTCGGCCCCCCGCCGCCCCCGGGCCCCGGCCGCCTCCTGGCCCCGTCACCGGCCGCCCGCCCCGGCCGCCTCCCGGCCCCCGGCCGCCTCCGGCCCCCGGCCTCGCCGCCCCCAGACCCCGGCCGCCTCCCGGCCCCCCCCCCGCCGCCTCCCAGGCCCCGGCCGCCGCCCCCAGCCCCCGTGGCCGCCCCAAGACCCCTACCGCCTCCCGGACCCCCGCCTCCCGCCGCCTCCCTTTCCTCGGCCTCCCACCTCCTGAGCCGGCCACCGCCACTTGCCTCGGCCCGCCATTCCCATTGCTCTCGAATTGAGGTAAAGATTACTCGATTCATCGTGGTGCGACTTGTGAAGTTGATTCTTGATGTTATTAGATTTTCAATTCTATTGTTGTGAACTTGTGAACATTGAGCTTAGCCTAGAAGATCGAAATGTAGTGGCGTTATTCCGGCTTTGTCACTGTATTTCAATAACACCGGTGAAGCTGGAGCATTTTGGAGTATCTATACTAGGCCGCAAGATCTCTTTTGAAGTGAACGACACCATCCAATTCTTGTAGCTATGTGTGCCTTTTATTAAGTTGATTCATTATGTCTATGTTAGTCACACAAGGATTATATTATAGCCAAGAAGGTGTTAGTGTTGGACATATACCACCACATAAGGATGTTGAGATTTCACAAATAAGAATAAAGTGCTTCAAAGAGTTCTTCCACGCCTTGAAGATCTCAAGAAAGTGAAAGAAGAATATGCAAGATTTTCACTTGTTTTGGAGAACTCACAGATGGATCATTGATCCAATGAATTGGTGGGCTAATCTCGAACAATCCATTCGTGTGGTGCAAAGTTTGGATCTCAAATTGGTGGGCAAATCTCGAACAATCCATTAGTGTAAATACTCCAGCTTCTACATCCATTTATGATAGTGTAGGAAACAAGATCAATACATCCAAAACAGATCCAAATAGGGTTCACTAGGGCATGCTTTATTATGATCATGATTCTTTTGTGTACCATGGGAATTTGATGCTTCTTCATTTTGGTGTGAAGGTATTCATCAGTATGAATTAGATGGACAAGCTAGTTACCCTATATCATGGAGGCGGTGTGACAAGTGATGATTATGGAAATGTTCGATTTGTTGAAATGCAAAGGTGCCTCGATATTCAAAGTGATCGGCCGTCGTTTAGTGAGTTGGTTGCTAGGGCCCGGGAGGAGGTACATTGTCATGCAAACGAGGAGAGCATCACAGTTGAGGGGTTACTTCACTTCGGTTCGAAAGATACAATTCTAAGGCGGTTGATCTTAATTGGTTGTGAGGATCAGTGGGACAAATATGTCCAATTGGTTATGAACACTGAGTTCCAATGTTTGGACCTTGTTGTGCGGAAGGTGTCCATTGATCCCACCCCTCATGGTCCATTGATCTTAATTGGTTGTGAGGATCATGCACCCTTTGACCCTCCGTTACCGGACCTTGCGGTGGATGTGGAAGAAGTGCCTGAGGTGCCCGATGCTCTATCTGCCCCGAACGAGGGTCAGATTTCTCAACCAGTTCGAGTCGAATGTCGGACCGATGATGTCGTGGCGGCCCCTCGTGATCATCCCGAAGTGTCGAGCAACTCTTTAGCCTTTTCCGTCATTCCATGCTTTTGTCTCAATCCCATCGTTTTCGTGCTTGTGATGTAGGATACATTCCTGATAATGTGGGTGCTCCTCCCGTTGCTCCATCTCGCAACGTTGAAGAAGTCTGCAGGGACTCCAACAGGTGGATGTTCAAATTGTGGATGATCTGCAGCCTTACGAGATCGCAAGGGCCGTTGATTCTGACGATGACCGCCCTTTTGGAGAGCTGACCGAAAGTGATATTGAGCTGATAAGGCGTTATTGCCCTGGCCGGGATCCATCAGTTCATGAATTCAGCGATCTTAGGCATTCTCATGGGGCTTATGCAGAAGGAAGGGATGACGAGCTGCTAGATGCTCCTGAGGCCGGTTCAAGCATGACAATTGAGAAGGGCATGATGTTTGAGGACTTGTGCGCATTGAGAAGGTGGTCTGCAGGAGTATGCGATGATTCGTAAAAGGCCATTCAAGGTGAGGCATTCTTATGTGGAGCGGAGGTACACAGTTGTGTGCGAAGGAAACATGTGAATGGAGGGTTTGTGCTAGGAAATGTAGGATACGGAAAGTTCAAGATCACAAGAATCGTTGGCCCACACACTTGTGCCAAGCGAGCTCAAGCGAAGCATCGGCAGCTGACCTCTACCATTATTGCCAAGTCACGTGTCACATAGTAAAGGGAGAACCCAATATGAAGGTGAAGACACTTGTCGGGATTGTTAAGGAGAAATTTGGATACGAGATAAGGTATGGAAAAGCATGGAGGAAAAGCAACGATCCGAAGATGATATATGGGACTGGGAAGATGGGTACTTGCGGTTGCAAGACTCTTCAATGCAATCAAAGCGGTTAATCCAGCATGCATTATGAGTACGTCCCGAAACCAAACGAATGGACTCAAGATGGGATGCAGATATTCTTCCGTGCTTTCTGGTGCTTTGCTCAGTCCATCGAGGCCTTTCGGCATTGTCGTCCGTCGTCTCCATTGATGGTACGTTTCTTCTTGGCGGTACTGGGCACACCGATAGCCATTTCCTGTGACGCAGACAACGCCTTTACCTCCTCCAGCTGTGGATGTGGTGTCGTCTACCACTTGGTCGTCCCACAGTTTCGCCTCCTCGTCCGTGGTTCGCAGAGGTTCCTCCTCGCCGACGTCCGACACTTGCATATCTTTGGGACCGGTCTCGGTGCCCCACGCCCGGACGAAGAGGGCCTACCTAGAGTACACGAACGAGCTAGATGCGCCACGGCCTCGGTGTAAGTTAATTTCATTTGGTATCGTGATTTTCATTTGTTAGGATATCACCGTTAACGTTAAATTGTTTCAATGCAGGTTAAGTGGGAGCCGACACGAAAGCGAGGAGGTGGAGGCCGTTCGATTCAACAAGACTATGCAAAGATAGACGAGGCCCTCTACTGGGAAGAGGTGCCCTCTTATCTGCTTCTATGTCGTTGAGTATCACCGCCACATAGAGTTGCACGCCGATTTGGTATGAGGCATTTGTGGCCGATGGCGCATTTCTCCACGTCGTGGCCTTGCACAAGTAAGTGGCATGCAATTTCAATTCTAACATTGGATTCCAATTGCACGTAGCTTTTTCTATTTTTAACGCTTGGTTTACGTGACATGCGATTTGATCGACGGCGATGGAAGAAGGTCACAGACTTGACAAAGACCACCACGTGTACGTTGAGGTGGGGACACTTTCAGACCACGTGGAGGACAACGACGAGCCGACAAAGAACGAGAACTTCCGGCGGTACCAAGTTTGGTACCGTGTGGACGCGGTCCAAGCTTAAGGGCCAATGGACTCGGGATGACTACGCCGACATTGCGTCCTCGGGCGGCGAAGACACGCCGACGACCGGTCGACTCGCCTTGGGGACGCAGTGGAGACGGCACCGCCCCGGACCGTGTGGTAATGTTCAATCTCATTGTTTATTTTCCAATAGATATAAATATCACTACATACAAAGAAATTATTCATTCTTTTGCTTGTTTGCGGTGGCAACACATCAAGCATCCGTGACAGGACATAGAGCATTTCTCCAGACGTCGGCGACGCCAGGACGCTTACCTTCCTAGAGGTAAGCTTCGACAAAGCCACTTACAAAATTAGTACGTAATATCTTCGTATCTTGTTGGTTAACAAAATGTTGGATGACAGAGGCTAGCAGTGTCGCTCACGTCGTGCGGCTAGTCGTTGTGGTTGCAAGACCGCGGGAGGGACGACACGTGCTGCGACACGACTTACTGCACCCGACTCGGCGAGGGTCTTACACAAGCCTGAGCTCATCCCCACGAGCGACACTTTCCCGACGAGGGGTGAGGACGACGACGAGGTGGAGCAGCAGACTTACGATGAGATAGGCCCGCCTCACTCGTGGCGCTCCCGAGACTCGGCCTTCACACTGCACCACGCAGACGCCGCCAGAGCCTAGCCGTTACACTCCAGGCACCGACGCCCTTGGTAAGGGTAAGGGCAAGGCTAGGAGGCAGTGATATTTATGTGTAGGCTTGTGGGTCGTTGTATATATGTTGTAATGATACTTTGTTGTTCTATAATTCCCGCAATGATTTTATGTTTCGCAAACGATCGCAAAAGGTAGTGATACTAATTTATCGCTTATTAATTTATGCTTCCCGAATCCAAACGACTCCAAAATAGCTTGACGACAACATAGCATAAAACATTACCAACATACACGAGGAGAACCTCCAAGACTACAACTTGAGGATAACAATAATCACAAGAAACAAAATAGCACACAACATTAAATTTATCTTCCACTCTAGTCTGTCAAACGATGCCTCATCCCGACGGGTCGCAACCCCCACGACAACTCTCATGGCGAACATTGCCTGTCCTATTGCCTATTTCATCATCCCACACCCAGAATCGATAATGACTTTGCCCGCCATAATACGAAACAACACATACATTGCACATACGTAATTTATGGAAAGTAGTACACCCAACATTTTAATTCAACACAACAGCCCTACCCCACAAAGATCAACACATCAACAAATACATGAACTAAAATACGACACAACCATAACCCTCGTTACCTACATGCCAAACGAGCCTCGTGGCACCCACATGGAGAATTCTTGAGGGGTCGCCTCGGACGTGGTCGTCCGTCGTGGTAGTGGCATGCACATATGCAGCTCGGGTTCGCGCAAACAACATGCGGGATCATAAGAGCTTCCTATATTCACGACCTCCTCGTTGCCTCTCTCGCGTTGCATCATTCGCGGAGGTCGTTGTTCTCCTCCGTGAGACTCTCCATTCGGTACTCCAAGTCCCATATTCGAGCCCATAATGTAGCCACATAACGATCAAAATACCGCTCATGAGGAGGGTCGATCCAATGGAGAAGTCGATTTGCCATCCGCAAAAAGGACGGTAAACTTCGAGGTCCATAAGCCATAATAAATGTAATATTACTAATTTGTACCGGAGCGTGAGCATCGAAGAAACGTCGCCCGCCATCGTTCGGGCCATCCAAGATCTGCACGACCGCGTACTCATTGTGTGCGCATTTCGCCACGCTGGTTGAGCACGCCGGCTTGGTATCAATCGATCTGTGGACCGAACATATCCTCCTTTCCAAGGGAATGTCTTCCTTGGTGACCCAAATCCCACCGGCCCCTCGGCTTCCGACATGGTTGGCTTCACCACGAATATAGGAAGCTCAACCGTGTTCGATTTACAATGTCATGGGACCCCAACCGTGCTACTTATAGCAAAATGGGGACTTCATGCGGTGACCACAAAAAAGATAACGATTACGTGTACATACTAGACGAAAGGGCCATCTTTACATTGAGATGTGACAATACATGTCGACTTTCCACGAGACGTCAAAAAAGGGCGCTACACTCGGTGAGATGACAAAGCGGGCGCTTTTTGAAGTGAGATGACAAACGGGCCAAGACTTATCCCACCCAAGACTACTCCCGACCACGATGACAAGAAGCCAATTGAATGGGATGAGAGATAAGATCCCTTATCCGGATGTGTGAAACCCGATGACCGGGATGACATAGGCCTATAGCGAAAAAACAATGTAAAAGGCTATGTTGTACCAAATAAATTGAATGGTCCAATCTCGAAAAGGCTACGAACTACAATTTATTACGAGACTGTAGTCTCTGAAAAGTCTACATAGGGCCATTTATTGCTACACTCGAATCCAGGAAAAGCGAAAAGATCCTCTCCATGGACTATGCCCACTGCACCAGATAACCTACCTACATAAAGGCATCATATGTGTTCCATACCACATCTCCTCAACACATCACAATACCACGACATCTCCTCAAGACATCACAATACTACCACATCTCCTCAAGACATCACAATGTCTTCACGGAGCTCCGACCCATTTGGAGTGCCAGTGGCATGCGCCGAAGTGCCATTGCGGCTTTCGGACAATGTTGTGCGTCGGGCGGATCCAAGAAACGAGCCAACTACTACCGTAGGTTCTTCAAGTGTCCGCACACGGATGACGACTTCGTGGTAACGACGACAACTAAATCATTTGTTTCGTTGCTTTTCAACTTGATCCATGACATCTACCACCCCACACATAGGCTTGCGGGTTCCTCGAATGGGTGGATCGTAGTGCCGCGGCATGGCTACGGAAACCGCCAATGCGGTGGAAAACAAAGGACAATACTTTTCCAAGATGACTCAGCTCGCGAGGTGGAACAGCGGATGCGGCTTGAGCAAGAGCGCCGCGTTAGGGTGGACCAAATCCGTCTTAAGGGCAAGGAGGATGAGCGCAAGGACGCGGAGCGGCTAAGTGCGTGAAACCGCCATCAAGCGTCGGGAGGAAGAGCTTGAAGCTCGTGAGGCGCTCTCAAGACCAAGAGTGACAGGAAGAAGGATGCAATGAGCCATCTTCGTAGCGACAAAAGGGGAAACAACCACGCTACACCCAAGAGACATAATGTAATAGATCCACGCTATCTACGGTCTTTGTAATCCTATTATTATGCATTGTATTGTGTTTGCCTAGTCAGATCGATCGCACTTGAGACTACCGGTATGACGGTATTTAAAAGAGTGCATAATGTTGCCCACCCATGCTTGCTCCAAAGAATTAGTGTTTGACCATTCGGTTCCTCGCTAAAAAATTACAAACATTATTACCATACTAGCACCGAAATTTTCAGATTGAACACAACATCAAAAATGTAGCGTAAAATTGTGTTTCACACACTTCATCATTTTTCGAATGTTTCCAAAACTACGGATTATTTTGAAGGCGCCGAGCTGGAGCGCCACCGGCTGGTTAGAATTTTTCACAGCTCGGCGCCACGTTACACGGCTCCGAGGTCGGCGCCACGTTCCACGGCGCCGAGCTTCTGCCACGTCGGCACCACGCGGGTCGGCACGCTGGCGCGGGCCTGGGGCCTCGGAGCCGTGGTCCACGGCGCCGAGACGTGTTACCTCGGCGCCGTGATCCACGGCTCCGACCCCCTGGGTCCAAAAACGGAATTAAAACCACCAGGGGTCTAAATGTGAATATTTTTCAAAAAAAAAGGCTTAAATAGAAAAAATTCTGCCAAGAGCACAAGCTATTAAAAATGAACACTATTGCTAAACGGATATTATAAGCATCAAAGGAGGACAACAATGGTTGTTATACCTTCTAGGCAGAGCCGCATACCTTGGACTAGAGGTGCAAACGGGTCGGGTTAATCCTGACCGATCCGGCACCGAATTCGATTGGTACCGAATCCGATTAGTATCGAATCCGGAGAAAAAATATGGGTTAGGATATGGTAACAAAGAATATCATCCCGAATCCGATCGTTTTCAAGTTTGATTTCAGGTTAGTGCTACTATTTGACGTTTCATTTTCTTTTGCAATGGTAAAATAAAACCTTCCACATCAGCTATTAAGTAGTAACATCAAGTTCTTGACAGTATGTCCTCCTACTTCATTTGTTATACTGTATGCATTCCTTACAAACAAGTAGGGGTACAAACGGCTCGGGTTAATCCCGACCGATCCGGCACCGGATCCGATTGGTACCGAATCCGATTGGTACCGAATCCGAAAAAAAATATGGGTTAGGATATGGTAACAGCAATATCCGTTCGAATCCGATCCGTTTGCACCCCTACCTTGGATAGGCTGCAGTTTTTCATCTGCGGCAGCTCCAAAGTTGGGGAGGGCGCGCAGCGGCCACGCACTGTTGGTGATATGCCCTAGAGGCAACATGGAGATGTTGAATATATCACATACTATGTTTATGATACATTGCTTTGTTCCTTGAAATAGACATTATCATTATTGATCAATGAGTATGTGACTTATTCATGAGACTCTTAATGCCAAAATGTTGCTATTTCTAAATGATCCCTGATTATATTTCATATGAGGAACAAATATGATTCAAAGATCAGCATATGTATTGATTGATGATCATGTCTCATGGATCATGGTATGGAGATACCAAATCAATAATATGGATATGTGTTAGTGAACATATGTTGGATAGACCCGCCATGAGACACTGCAGAGATTCCAAGTGTCATCAGTTGGTCTCAAGTAGTGTTTATGTGGAATCCTTAGACTTGAGATCATCATGGTTCCCAAGATGCGTAGTAGCTACTTTGGGACTACTAAACACTACTCCGTGAATCGGGTAGTCATAAAAGTAGTCTTTGGGTTTGCCATGAAACATGTAGTGGGATGTGAATGATCAAGATAGAATTTGCCCTCCTTATGGGAGAGATATCTCGGGCCCCTCGATGTAATGGATTATGAAAGTGCATGGCCATGCCAAGGTGATTGAGGAGTCAATCACGAGTTTATAATCCATCACGGAATCGAGAGAGTGATTGAGCTATTAAGAGGATGACACGGTCTCGCCTTGAGCTTAATCTATATCGTGAGGCAAAGGGATTAGTACATGAGAACATTACAGTTCAAACCGATATGATCTTTACGTATACTTTGGGGTTAATATGTCTTGCTAGAGGCCGCTATTAATGTGGTGACCGGAAGGTGTTTCGGTCGCGACCAAGTATACGTGAACCTCTGGTCGCACACTTAACGGGTTGGAACACTAATTTGAATGTGATTCGGATATGGGCTCAATTCGGATAGAGATCCGGATAGACTCCTATTGGGCCTCGGTCCACGAGGCCCAAGTGAGGAGGTCTATATATATGGAGGCGAGGGGTGAGGAATGCACCGATAATCCCGAGCTAATCCGTAGCCGCCACCTCGAGCCAAACCCTAGCCGCCGCGAGTCTTTGGTACACTCGCGATCGGCGTTCCACCGGACGTGTGGATACCGGTGGAGGCGCCGCCGTTGCGGCGTTGATCGGCATCAACAACCTCTGATTGGATCCGCTCGTGGTGTGGTTGATCGCGTGGGCGAGACGATCGGTTCGGGACGATCGACTACTTCCACTACTACTCGACGCGCGTGGTTCGATCGGCTTCTCCAACTCTTCTTCATTTGCTGCGCGCCTAGTGGTAACGATCCATGATCCCTCCTTAAGCATGATGTTCTTGTGTGCGCGGTAGAAAAATTTTGTTTTCTGCTCTCGTAGCCTACTCACGATCCATTATGGTGGTGGGTTGAGAATTTGCCCTTTATAACGTTAGAAATTGGCCATTTGTATGGCTTATTTTTTGAATTCTAAAGCATATATAATTTAGTACCCTATTGCTAAGAAAAGATGAGAAAGATCGATTTATAAGGTGAAGTCCTCACCACTCCTTGAATATGGATAAAGATGATATAAGGAGGGTTCTGTCTAGTCACACACACGCGCACGCACGAGCGCATATTCGCTCATATAATTCACTGGTAACGTGACGTGGCGTGCCATTTGACAGACCAAATCCATCTTTATTTTTGCTGAACTCTGCACCTCACTCTCTCTATTTGAATGAGATTCAAACTTTTCGAATTTGAGGCTTAATTGGGTTTTAATGACAGGCAGTTACCAGTGGGTAAATTACTGGTTAAATATTATCAGTTACCAGTGAATTATTGAGCAGTGAGTAGTTACCGGTGAATTATTTCAGTTCAATGGGGCAGTTACTAGAGAATAATGTGTATATCTTTATATACCTGGAGACGTCCAAGGTATAAAGGGAGAGCATCTCTTATTGCCTGCTGTTAGTAGTAAGTTTTACTTTCAGCATCTCTTACTTCTGTCAACTTGTGCTGTTGTACTGCGCCGTCTGGACTTCGCCAATCTTTCTTCTCAGCGTGCACCTAGAAGGAGGGAGAGCGGCTATCTCCGAACCATTGCCGCATGCACAGGGCGGCAATAAGGTTTCTGGGCAGCACTTTTGCGCGACCACTCCTGCACTGTTTCATCTACGTTCTGCACCGCGTCAAGCCTGTGCGGCTTCCGTTCTTCTTCAAGGTAACAAGTAAGTCGTTCGCGCGCACATACGACTTTGTTACTGTATTTTTCTTGAGTATATTCTGAAGTATGATGAGTAGTCTGTTGTTAGTAGTAAGTTTTGCATCACTAGTTTATTATATTTATCTCCTAATAAAATTTGGAATTAAAATATTGCCTACATTTGTAACATATAATTCACCTCATCTTTCTATTATACTTGGATAGCATTTTGAATCCAATTACATGAATCAAATTCAATTCTAGAATTCTAGAAAGCTAAGAATACAGTTTATTCTTTTGAGTTATGACTTATATCTTTTAGTTTAAATTTTTAAATTTTGATTGTTCACAAGAAAGAGTATAGAGAGAAAGATACTCACGTCCAGATAAGCTCGGAATATATCTTCCCCTCAACCTAGTTGTAGTGATCTCTGACCCTCCATAGGTTATTGAATCCGTCGGTGAGGTAGGAGGGGAGATGGTTGTATGACTGGCGAAGATAGCGGATGTTGGAGGAGGCTATTCATTGACGCAGTTGGCGAGGTGATCGGTGGAAGGTGGAGAGGACAGGCCATGGCGGAGTCGCACGAAGTGAGCTCAAGACGTGAGCGACAAGTCGCGCGAGAGACGGGGGAAAATCCCTGTTCCTCGCCTCTTCCAAACGGTCGTCTCAGTCGGCCTGGGAAAAAAAAAATGGCAAGTGAGATTTCTCCCATGTGGATTGTGAAGGGATTCCGGCCCATCCAAATGAGCCCCAAGTTCTTCTACTTGCGACGGGGTTACTCAAGTTCCAGAATCTATACCCAAAAGATTTATGTTCGGCAGATTAGTTTTTGTATGAGTATGGAAAATTACAGAGCAAATTAATTGGCCCATGTTAAAATGTTACTACCTCCATTATTTTTTATTTGTTGTTTCAAATATCAACACAGTCCCCAAAGGTACCTTTAGCCACAGTTTTTTTTTTCAAATTATAAGTTAGTTAAAATCAATAAAAATAATGATATGAAACTGCTTTTAAATAAATCTAGTTATGTTATTTCCACATGATAAATCCAAATATTACAGGTATTGTAAAACGACATCTGAAAATGAAAGGTCGGAGCAACTTACATATTTGTACTTGGGAGGGCCTGTTTCCTGTTATGAAACAAATACGCAGTACAAGGCAATCTCTTTCGGCCGGCATGGAATCCAGCATGTTTTCTGATGCTCATAGATACATTTTTGGAGCCACTTGGCAAACTGCTTCTCTCCAAGAGGACAGGTTGCTTCCATATGTTATAACATGATGATAAGGAAATATACCTCAAAAACAGTATAGTACCTGAAAAAGGTGTAATGACAAAAATATAGCAACGCAAATGCTGGCCACGACCTGATCGAATAGCCGTGCAAAACTTGTTTGTGCTGGAAATGACAGTAAGCACTGTCATTTTTTAAAAAATGACCGACATAACCTTCTTTGATATTTTTTATCGGTCTGTCTAATTTCCTTAGGCCCCGCATGGGTTAGACTGAAAAGTTGTGGCTTATGGTTGAAATTATACTGTAGTGGCTAAAATTCTACTGTAGCTGAGGTGACTTATTTGGAGTAATTAAATTTAAAAAATTTTAAAAATATAAAAAATATGCTAACTCATCACGGACAACGCAAACAAATACGAAAAAAGAACCAGCAAAAAAGATAAAAAAAAGTCAAAAGTTCAAAAAAGACGAAATTTATTATTAGTGAAAAATAAACTAGAAACCAGAAGCTGAAGTCGAAACGAGCTAGGCAAGCCACCGCAAATTAAAACTGCCCAAAAAGAGTGAGGCTTTTTGGAGAAGAAATCGGAGACCTTTCTTGATTAGCTTTGCATGATCTTTTTTCTTCCTCTAAGAAGAGACATGATGGCTTGGAGTCTGCCTCTAAACATTGTGGGGAAAATGGCAGCAGCTAGAGATTGTCTTCTGGTTTGGACACTGCAGCTCAATATAGCTTAAGCTTATTGGCTTAAGCTTATTTTTGCACTATTCATAATTTCGTCTTTTTCTGAATTTTTGACTTTTTTGAGCTTTTTGTCGGTTCTTTTTTCTCGTATTCGTTTCGTTGTCTCGTGATGGCTAGCATATTTTTATATTTTTAATTTTTAAAATTTAATTATGTCAAATAAGCTCTCTCACCATTCTGATTTTTTCACCAATTCTGATGTTTTCACCATAAGCCTTCAAATTTTCAGTAGAACCGATCACTTATGTACTTATTGGGCAATAGGTAGAGAAGAGGTTAGGGAATAGGGATGAGAGAGGAACTACTTTTGCTTTTGACTTATGTACTTGTGGCTCCCACTTTAGAGGCTGGCAAGCCAGTTTAGAAATTTGAGTGAAATCATAAAGAAAAATTTGTCGAGTGTTACATAGTAATTCTATTATTGCAATTCGCAAAAATGATTAGCTATCTTTTGTTCAGCTCAAAAAGGCCACACAGACTTACTGATAGAAACCTATTTTTTTCGACGGAAAAGCGAAACGTGCGTCCGGTTGCCCTCCGGAACGCACACACTCAACTGTAGATGCTTTTGGAGTTTGAAGCCACCCGATGCGAAGCACGTGCGGCAAAAAAAATCTTTATTCTACAGATGGTGACTTGGTGAGGCTATTGTATCCTTATCTCTTCTACCTCTCTTTCCACTTCTATCTCTGATCCCCCACTGCACAATGTATCAAACCAAAAAAATCTCCAAAGCCTTAGTATTCCATTGAACACGTCCTTGTCACTGATTGGTCCTTGCTCGTCGCGGTTGCATTGGCGAGATCTGGTTCGCTACCAATGCAGTTGCTAGACCGTTGAGCCCGCTGCATGCATCCTCTCTCTCTCTCGTCTAGGAGCGCCAAGCTACGAGGTGACAGACTACACAGGGTGGAATCAGAAATTAGATATGGAAGAAGTAACATAAACAATAAGTAGAATAGAACCAATGAACTATACCGGATTTACCGATCTAATAGTCACATATCACAGTAATATGTTTCGTAAATTACAATACAAAGAAAATTACATCTCTATTAACTTAAACTTAGTTCTACGACTACCATCAAGATCATAGGCCTTAATAATATCATCATGACTAATCTTTGCGGCCAATTCCTTTTCAATATAAATTACCAAACAATCTCGTAGAAATCTACCAAAACAATCTCGTAGAAATCTATCTCCCATTGTACTTCGAAGTCGCGTCTTCACAAGTTTTATAGCTGAAAAATATCTCTCGGTGGTTACAGTTGAAACCGGAAGAGTTAAGACTAATCTTAACAACCTGTCCACCATATGATAAGATGAATCTTTACCAGTCTTAACTGGTCCACTTATTAGATTAGCAAGTGATGCTAATGCACTTAGGTCTGGATGATTGCATACATCAAGTTGAAAATGTGGCAATTGACACTTCAATTGAGCTCTTTCTTGACTTGAGAAATCAGTAGGATAATATTTTTCCACTTTACTTTAGGAGGATAATATTCTTGACTTGAGAAATCAGCATGATCATTAGGTGAAATGTACTTTGCATTTTTCTGGAGGGGCCAAACCACTAATTAAACATATGTAATTAACAACATAATTAAGGATTAGTAGAAGATTGGAGGGTGCTAGACCTCTCCCAGCCCCCCCTTGTCTCCGCCACTGAGGCTACACCACATTGTGAGCCAAGCGGTGGCAACGAGTATGAGACAACTGGGTTGATGGCGGGCCGATGTGGATCGAGGTGACACCAACGGGGACTGGCGAAGTGATAGTGAGATGGGAGTGATTTAGTGTTGAGACAAGCTCAGTCAGTGCTAGCCGAATGGCGAACTAAGCTATCGCAATGCTGCCTCGTACATGATTTGAATTGCTCCTTGAATTTGTAGTAGTTTGCTTTCAAAATACTTGAATTTTCTAACATCTTTGTTTACCTTTTCAATTTTATCCCCTGAATTGCTCTCAAATTTTGCAGGAATTTGCTCCTATTTTTATTCTGATTTGCTCTTCTCGTTATTTATGTTGATTTGCTCTTATTTTTAGAAACAGAGAGCTCAACGCTCCAGTTCTATCTTATAAAATGAAATAACTTTTGTTTATACTTTATATTTATACGGATTGCTTTTGAAGTTAAACATATTTGCTCTAATACATGTACCGATTTGCTCTTAAGTTTTTATGATTTGTTTTTGCAATGTAAACTGATTTGCTTCCCAAATAATTTTCAAAGAAGAGGGACAACAAATTCACATGTGAGCCTTGGTGGGCTAAAGGCTGTGCGAGAAAAAACCGAGTGAGATAGGCGTTAACGCTTAGCCATATTTAGGTGCGCAGGAGTAGGGTGCAAACGGTTCGAATTCGGATGGATATTGTTGTTACCATATCCTAACTCATATTTTTTTCTTCGGATTCGGTACCAATCGGATTCGGTGCCGGATCGGTCGGGATTAACCCGAGCTGTTTGCACCCCTACTTGTTTGTAAGAAATGCATGCAGTACAACAAATGGAGTAGGAGGACGTACTGTCAAGAACTTGATGTTACTACTTAATAGCTGATGTGGAAGATTTTATTTTACCATTGCAAAAGAAAATGAAACGTCAAATAATAGCACTAACCTGAAATCAAACTTGAAGACGTATCGGATTCGGGACGGATATTGCTGTTACCATATCTTAACCCATATTTTTTCTTCGGATTCGGTACCAATTAAATTCGGTACTTGATCGGTCAGGATTAACCCGATCTGTTTGCACCCTAGGAGGAGCTCTTAGGACGCACGGCCAATCAATAGCTGCGGAGGCTACACAGACTGATAGAAACCTAGTTTTTTCAATCAATTGTTGTCGTCTCATCAGCAAAATCTGGCACGTACATGTAACCAGCTCTGAGGCTGGAAGGATGTACTAATTAATATCATAAATATTGCATATACAGTGACGTCAGCAAACATCACTGTCTCATAAACAACAAAAAAAGCATGGAAACAAAAGCTCGCCAGCACTTTGGATCTTCCATCTCATAGCCCAGCGCAAACAAATCCCGTGCAAACAGCACAGGTGACTGGCTGAGTTTCTATCCTCCATTGACGAACAGTAGTTGAGAATTTTTAGCAGATTTAGTATTGTTGGTTACTATATTTAATAAAATAACAGTATATATATATTGTATTTATAAAAATATCACTTTTACTATCTGGTAGGCGGACGATAGTGCCAGCGAGACAACGTGTGGGGAGCCACCGGCGGCAGGCGTCTGCCACCCCGCCAGCAGATGGTAGGCAGCCTGCCGCCGGGTGAGGAGACGGCAGGTGATTAATCTGGCTGATTAGCCGACTTAATTATCTGTCCTAATTTTTTTATTTAGTGTTTATTTGAAATTTTAAGTATATCAAATGAGCTTAAAAAATTATACAAATTTATGTACAACCTCCCGACACAACGTACTTGAGAGTGTAATTTTTGGGTAATTTTATCTATTGTGAATGTTGCTCAACATTTTATACAATTTTAATATTTGTACGAGTTTTTATATATAGCAAATGAGCTCCAAAAATTATGAAATTTTATGTGAAGCCTCCCGACATAGTCATAGTTATTGTGTAAATTTTTGGAAATTTTATGTAATCCAATTTTTTACGTTTATTCGGGTTAATTTAATCATGAATTTAACGATGGTTAGGCATTTTTTCAAGTGGCTGATCTCTGTGCTTCGTGCATATGTCAGCCCGATCGTGCTATATTTTTTTCCTGCTGTGTCCTTTACATAATTGTCACTCTGTGTGTGTCGTGCCCCCTCGCGCGCTCCCTCGTATGCACTAATGTCGTTATGTCCGTGTTGTCCCCCCTCGCCCGCTCCCTTGTTTGCATATTTGTCAGTGTTACCATATCGTCCCCTCTCACCCGAAGTGCTACTCGTGACAATGGGTCCTCAATCTAATGGGTGAGCGCACCGAGTTCACTTTTCGCTCGTCCATAAATATAAACCTCTCGCAGTTCGTCATTGCTTATTTCAGTCGTTCATCGCAGAAGCTCATTCTCACGGCCGTCGCTCAAAATTAGAAGTGCATAGCTAAATATTTTGAGAAGCCAGTGCATATTTTATGAAGGACGTGTCAGTGCTGATTGCTTCTCTTGAAAGACAGGTAATTTTTTATGCCATGCTTTCGACGTTATTCCCGTAGTCCTAGTCATAATTACTGTTATTTTAGTTAGTCGTAATTAATATAATTTGTATTATAAGTAAGTTTTTACTGTCATTATTAATCTTCACGCTAATATTTGGTATGTCTTGTGTATTGGAATGTATAGCTTTACTGGAGCTTCTCGAACAGTTGTACGATGAGAAACACCATTACCATTTATGGATGACGAGTGACGCGGCTGGCCCTTCGCCCTTCAAGCTGCGGGGGAGGGATCCATGGGCGCTGGACGAGCGCTACGTCCCAACCCTACGGGCCACGAACTTGTTGCCCTTTGTGAGGCTAGTCTCCACCAGACACAAGTTCACCATCGACGGCAGCCTGCTCGCGGCACTGGTGGACAGGTGGAGACTCAAGATGCACACATTCCACTTTCGATGGGGTGAGATGACAGTCACTCTGTAGGACGTCGCGTTCTTGACCGGTCTCCCTCTTGGAAGTAACACACTTGTTCCAGCCCTTGCACCAGCAGGCTGACGGATCAGCTCGGCCGGCCCATCCGGAGAGTGCACGTGGTGTCTCCCGCACTTGGCTGAACAATTTCAGTGTGTGCCAGCATGATGCACCATCGGAGGTTGTTAGGAGGCACCTCGTCGCATTCTTTATTCATCTCTTTGGTTGGAGTATATTTTCAGCCACATACGGTGATATTTGCAACGCTGAGTTCATTGGCCTCGCCGAGTCTTTGGTTGACGCAGAGTTTGGGTCGGTGCCTCGGTACAACTAGGGATCAGCGGTCCTGTATGTTACATATCAGGGGTTATGTGACGCTTGCCAGCACGCCACTACTGATACCCCCAATCTGGCTATCTGTTACGTGCTCGCGCAGCTATGGTGTTGAAAGCACTTTCCTATCGGACGTCTGACCATCGTGACGCCAGTGCACCCGTTCGATAAGTTCGCCGACCTGACAGACGGGCCCACTATGGGCATCCGGTAGACTGCTGCCTGTATACGGTGGGCGAAGGGCAAACCGTCGAGGTGCTACATGCTATGACATAATGAGTTCGAGTCGTTGCATGACAATGACGTCATATGGGGTCTATAGACAGTAGATTTTGTGTATCGTGTATCGCCGCATGGGCTGTTCCTGCAATGCCTGGAGGACGCGGAGCTATAGGCGATGACACACCATCTGGTGTTCTCGTACATGGTGGAGGCTTACGCGCCACAGCGCGTGATGCGACAATTCGGTTTACACTAGGCTGTGCCGCCTCTGGACGGCAAGTTTCTACCACAAGCCGTACACCGGTAAGTCAAACTCCATCTGCTTAATGTATACACTTTATATGTCTTACTATGTAACATCTATGATTATGAAAATACAGACAATCGAGGACTGGTCGGCATGGTACAAATTGGCAGGCACTGTAGCAACAGTGGACGACGGCATGGACGGACAAGGACACCACTAGGACTACAGAATACTTTGAAGTACATCCTAAAGTAGACCAAAAAATAGTGCACAACCTAAGCTGCGTCCGTTCCACAGATCACACTGTGGACATAAGACACCCAGTGGGGGCACCATGCTCACCCGCCAGGTCATCGCGACCTAGCGAGTCCGACCGGCCATCGCAATTTACCGAGTCTTCCTGGCATCATAGTACTAGCCGCTGATCATTCGTGCGCTGTATCGACGAGGAGGTAACTTACGTACAAACCTACATTTTATTTTTCTATTAGGCCTTACGTTCCACTAACATCATGGTGTTCTCCACCACATGACCGTCATCAAGATGCATCTCTTTTGACGTCCGCACAACCTGCACAGATTACCGCTACCCGTTCTTCATCTTTGTTGCACATTCGGGATGTGTGAGATTCGTATTGTACATCCAAAATATTTTATTGTGATTAATATCGTTTCATTTTGTAGTCTCCAATTCAACGTGGGGGTGACAACGAGTCCACCGACGATACGGGGCTTCCCAGATGCTTTCAGAGCATACCTAGAGTTTGGACACTTCTGTGGGCAGAGATCTCTGGCTTCACTACCATGTCATACAGTCAAGATGAGAGCTCGTTCGCACCACGGCGAGGATTTATAGAGTTCTTCGTTCACAACATTATTGCGAGCGGCTCGCAGTTTGACATGTCTCAGCTGGAGAACATCGACCCTTACCGGACCCATCCTACTAAACCACCGCCGGCTACTGAGCAAACAGGACGGTCTCCATACCTCCTCCGACCCGAGACGCAACCTCTGGACCGACTGACGTACCCCATGGGACATGGTCGTGCTCAACGGAAGACAAGGCCACGTACATGGAGGTAGACGCGGCGAGGAGGTAGCAGTGGCTCAGATGGGTGAGCCATATCGCATCCAGTGTGATATATTTTTTTACTACTATATTTATTTTTACTTGTACAAGTATTCATAATATATAAAATTCTAAACAAATCGTAAAATATTAGTAAATTCATTATTAAATTAACCTTAATAAACGTGGTAATTTGGATCACAAAAAATTTTCAAAAAATTACATTGTTAAGTACGTTGTGTCAGGAGGCTATACATAAATTTTCGTAATTTTTTGAGCTCATTTGATATATTTAAAAATTCAAACAATCACTAAGCGAAAAAAATTAGGGTAAGTAATTAAACCGGCTTAATCACCTGCCGTCTCCTCGGCGAGCGGTAGGCCACCTACTGTCTTCTCACTGGGCGGCAGGCTGCCTGTCGTCTATTGGCGGAGCGGTAGGTGCCTACCACTGACAACCCCACACGTCTTCTCGTCAGTGCTATCATTCGCCCACCAAACAACAAAAATAATATTTTTACAAATATAATACATATACTACTACTTTTATAAATACCAATCCGCTAAAAAGTGCAGTAGTCGACACCTTCCGTATATATACACGTGAAGCTTGTATAGCCTAGTACCAACCTCAGCTACTTCACCAATGGCGTCTTCACCTCCACGAGCCCTCTTCCTCCCCTACCCGGCGCAGGGCCACGTCCTGCCCCTCCTGGAGCTCGCGCACCGCTTCGCCGACCACGGCTTCGCGGTCAGCTTCGTCAACACCGACCACGTCCACGGCCACCTCGTCGCCGCCTCGCCGGGCCTGGCGGAACAGGACCCAGAGGCGCTGGCGGCGCCGGGCCGGGTGAGCTTCGTCTCCGTCCCCGACGGCCTCCCGGCGGACGACGACCGCACCGACCTCGGCAGCCTGACGAGCGCGCTGCAGGGCGCCCTGCCGGCGTCCGTGGAGGGGCTGATCAAGGGGGGGGAGTACTGCTGCATGGTGGTCGACTACGGCATGACGTGCCTGCTCGGCGTCGCCAAGAAGGCCGGCCTGAGGACGGCGGCGCTCTGGCCATCGTGCGCGGCGGCTATGGCCGCGGGGCTGGCCTTGCCGAAGCTCATCGGCGACGGCATGCTCGACAAGGATGGTAAGTGTAAAATACTGTAAATGTGTAATTATTGTTAAAACCTGATGCATCAATTGCATGACAGCATAATAAGAATGATTTGTTTTCTTATAAACGCAGTTAGAAGATAATCTTAGTTACTCTGTAAGTTTTTTTTATTTGGCATCCTATAACGTGTGCCATCAAACTTCGTAATATTTGATGTTAATATGTTTAAATCTATCTAGATTAGCTATATAAAAAATTATATTATTATATTTATATTTAAAAATACATTTATAGTATCATAATTTTATTACTATATCTTAATATAAAGTTTCAAAAGTAATGATTGCTGTTGCATCTTGGAATCCGTGAAAAATAAATGAAGTTAAAAAGAATGGACAGAGTAATTCACTGCAATTGCTGTTACTCTCTTTGGCCATGTGGAGGGCGTCAGTTTAGCACAGTCCTATATAAATGCCGCTTTGCATACATGACCATGTAACAGATTCAGTGGCATCAATGGCATCGAGTGCAAATCAACCTAACTGAAATAAACTAATTATTTAACTAGAACCATCTTGGTCGTTGGTATTTATCGCTCAGGTTTTCCAACGGGCAAGCAAATCCCTCAGGTAGGCGACCTGCAAATGAACCTGGCGCCGCTCGTCTGGAACGCCGTCGGCACCGACGAATCGCGGAAGCACATATTCCGCTGCCTGAACGACATACTACAGGCGCTGGGCATGGCCGACCTCCTGCTATGCAACACGGTGAAGGAGCTGGAGGAGGGCGTTTTGTCCCAGTACCCCAGCATCCTCCCCGTCGGGCCATTGCCGACGGGCCTCCGTCAGGGAAAGCCCGTCGGCGGTTTTTGGCCCGAGGACGCCAGCTGCATGTCCTGGCTTGACAGGCAGCCTGATAGGTCGGTCATCTACGTGGCGTTTGGGAGCATCGCTGTTCTAGACCGAAAGCAGTTCCACGAGCTCGCTGTCGGGCTGGAACTGTCGGGGAGACCGTTCCTATGGGCGGTGCGTCCTGGTCTCGCGGATGCCGTCACTTTCCCCGACGGATTCCTCGACACTGTCGGGAAGAGGGGGAAGATAGTGAGCTGGTCTCCTCAGCACAGGGTCCTCGCCCACCCGGCGGTGGCGTGCTTCGTGTCGCACTGCGGGTGGAACTCGGTGATGGAGGGGGCTAGGAACGGGCTCCCGTTCCTCACCTGGCCGTACTTCGCGGATCAGTTCATCAACGAGAGCTACGTCTGTGATGTCTGGAAAGCAGGCCTGCGGCTGGTGACGGACGATGGCGGACTGGTGACGAGCGTGCACATCGCTTCACGGTTGGAGGAGCTGCTCAGCGACTCCTTGATTGCCGCAAGGGCGTTGAAGTTGCAGGGAATCGCGTCCAGGAGCATCAGCAAAGATGGCACTTCGCTCAAGAATCTAACCACTCTTATCGATTCCATGAAGGCCTGAGATAGGTCACCTTGTCCCAATGCACCATGCAAGGTCGCTAGAATAAGCAACTGCTTGTAACTTCAACCTTTCCCGTTTCAGGATGAAGACAGAATTCGAAGCACAGTGGTTATTGATTAATATATGCTAAGTCTTCTAAGTATTCACCATAAAGCGCCTTGCCAGATGCGAGTTCGCAAACATTCAGATACAACATAATCAAGATGCAGAATGATTTGCGCATGGCAATGTAAACAAATGGTACAAAATTTTCCAGTTCAAGTGCAGTAAATTGGTCGCAAAACTTCAGTTCCTAGTATGGTCAATACAAAAGAAGAATGTAAGACAATTTAGTGACGGCCATGGCTGAATTTTTTAGACATGGTCATGCCAAGTAATGTGACCTGAAAATACACCAAAAACTGTACTGGTATCGCGTCCAAAACTGATCATCCTAATGTACTTCACGAGCAAGGCATCCTACGATAAGAACTGCATTGGCCAAGCAGAATTGTGACTTGTGAGCAGATTGAGCTATACTGCTGTAGCCGGTACTCCTGAAGCTACAGTGATCAGAAACCGAAGAAACCGAGCTCGGTCGCTCTTTCCTTCTCAAAAGTCTCAAAGTACTGGTAAATGATTGTCACGGCAAGCAATATACCAGTTCCTGATCCAATAGCACCCATGAAGTCAGCTAGGACAGTCAAAGCACCAATGCACACACCACCAAAGGCTGCGGCGGTGGGAATGTATCTGTTCAACTCCCTCTGCAGGTTTGACTCACGGTGGCCTGGCATCACCATTTGTTGTTCCTGTTGAATCACCCAAGTCAGAATGATTTATACAGCTACTACATGCAAAATCATTATATATATCCAGTTTTTTTGTACTAAACACAAGTATTAGCAGAACGCAACTGGTGTTTCATTAATATAATATGTAGACATGTCTAAACCTGACTGTCTTGAGTTTCATACCCTGTGAAAAACTGATTCTATTTTGGCTGAAATGCACTCAGGGAACTTAAGAGAGCTACAAACTAGCAAACCTGAGAAACTGATATCTACTTGTACAAGCTATTAAATATCAGTGAAGCTTTTATTGGTACTTAAATATCTCCTCGAATAAAACCTGGTACCGCCCTCTGTTGACAACTGATATGCTCCAAATTGAACATAAAAAACTCTGGCTTCTAACACCAGAAAGCATGCCAGTATATACCAACATATGTTCCACCAACAATGACAACAAAATGAACAGTTTCATGCTAAAGTTGAGGCATGCTTTGCAACCTTACACGCTTGTGTAAAAAAACATGAATTTATGTAGTTATCTAAACAGAGAGCAGTGAACATTAAAGTTCCATAAATACAACCTGTAGCATGGCACAACCTTATAGGAATACCAAACAGTAATTAGCTAGGATAAAAACATATCATACAAATCAGTTTTTACCTTGAGCTGCTTGGCAACATCCTTGGCTGATGAACCAGATACTTCAATCCATGTCTTTGAGAAGAGTGCACAGGCTGACAGCATGAAAACCACATAGAACAGTGCATGGAATGGATTTGCAAGAACATCAGCCAAACTGCATGGTTTGCAACAAGCAATCAGTAAATACTTGGCAATTGCGGATGGAAAAGGCACAGAAGATACCAAAAAACACAAATTTGTCAAAAAGATTGACACACTTAGTGACTGACATCCCTGTTAACAAGAGGTAGGAAACATTAACCAATCACCTTGATGGGGCAGTTACATAGTAAGCAAGACCACCAACAGGAATAGAGTGGCCAGAATATTCAGATTCCTTCCATTTACCAAGGAGGTTGACCAGGAAATTTCCACTGTACTTCCTGTAGAGAAGCTGTCGCAGCAATAAACTACATGTTAGCACTTTGTAAGTGAATGAAAAGACTTAACTTCCCACTTCATTGAAATCAAGTATACCTGGGATATGAAATAGAGGTTGGTAATCAACGCAGAGTGCAGAATGATGGGCATGTTAGAAGTATAAAACAGCTTAATAGGATATGACCCTTGCTGCCCACGAGCATTTTTCGACCTCACTGGAAGCACAACACGGAAGCCTTGGAAGTAGATAACTATGAGGAAGACGAGCACAGTGGCGAGCAAATTGGTCACATTGGGAAGATTCTGGCGGTAGAAAGCCTCCCGAAGTGCTCGGACTTTGTCAGTTCTAGTAATCAACAGATGGAACAAAGCAATGACAGCCCCTTCAAATTCAGCACCACGCCCACTGTTGATGGTTGTCGGGCTAAATGCCTTCCAGATGATATTCTCGCTACATAACAAGTTCAGAGTAAGACAATTTGTCATAATAGAATAATAGATACTTCAACTAGTGAATGAATTACAAGCACTTACCAGATATTAGTAGCGATGAACAGAGAAATGCCAGAACCCAGACCATATCCTTTCTGGAGAAGCTCATCCAGGCAAATGACAATGATACCAGCAAAGAAGAGTTGGAGTATAATGAGAATAGCATTCCCAGTTCCAAGCTGGCTTACACTGCCATACATTCCAGACAGAACATATGCCACTGCTTCCCCAATAGCAATCAGGATGCCAAGCAACTTTTGGGCACCATTCCTGGGTATAAAAGAACAACATAAATTTCGGAAAGGTTGCTAGTATTAAGAAAGAGTCCGGATTGGCTTAACCAAACTGGTTATCTATGATATGTGAGTCGGTTTAGAGTATTAGAATTGGTGTCGGTTTTGTGCAGCCTGATATATAAGGGCACAACTTGTAATCTGGAGAGCAAGCAAGAAATAAAGTATCTTCTATTCCCCAAACCCTAAGTCTTAAGCTGGAACTCAGCCACGGCAAGGCAGGGAGCACCCAGCCGGCAGACTGAAGACCAGATCCATCCTACCCATCCATACAACCTAAGATCAAGAGCTAAGGTCCTTAACAAATTGGTATCAGATTCCATGGCTGACGATCGTATATAGCTGGTTGACTAGTGACCACACCATTTTTTAGCCTAGGCTGACCAAGCTACTTCTATCGCCCACAGCCGCCCCGCGCCCCACCCCCACTTGATGGCGACCAGAATCTCGCCTCTCCTCGCAGTGGCCACACAGCATCTCCAGCGAGGCAGTCCCGTGCTGACACTCGTAGAGATCTCAACTTTCAAGCTCATGCTCCTACATCTTCGCATCATTCATTTGAGCAATCGGGAAAGCCGCAAGATCTTTTACAAACATTGGCAGCCAAATTCCAAGCAGCATAAAGGAAAGGGCAGTCAGGATTATGCTCGAGTTCTCTTGAACCACTGCCATTTCATGATTCCTTTGATGTTTTGGGCTAGTTCTTCATCGATCTTAGCTAATCACTCATTCATCTGGCCATGTCACAAGATAAGGTGGGCGTTCGCCCACGCGCTCACGTCGGAGTGGCCCTGGTCGCTTCGTCGTGACCGAGGTAGGAGCAATAGGTAAGAGGAAGGAACTTGGGGAGGACTCCCATGGTGTAAATGAGTGACAGTGGAGGGCATGCCGGTCCTCTAACAGAAAATCCTTCAACTAGAAGGGAGTGTTTAATAGGCTAACGGCTGAATCTTTTGGTTGTATTAAAGTGTACCAGAATCTTTCGATGGTATATAGCTAAAGTGAGGATCTTTCAGTGATCAAAACCAATTTTTGTTAAAAAGAACACAATAAATCACAAGACAATTACTTGATATAGAAAATACGAACCAGAAACCTTGGAATTGTAACTAACCAGATTTTCAATCTAGAAAAAATATGCTAGTATACTTTTCTACTTAAACTAACAAGGAAATATGCCTTGTGCACCATAAAACATTGTTCAGTCACTACCATAACCAGTATCTTGAAGCAATGTCTTCTTTCATAAATAGATACAACATATTCGGTATAAATACAGCATTTTTTATTTGCCCTGCCCACAACCAATGAACGTTTATAGTTTTCACTTTTTGACTTGCTCATTAATGGAGGAAACTATCACCAACTATCATACAGGAGCAACAGATTGAAGTTCTTGGCACACAAGACAGTACCTTGAATATAGTAAGTTTTTTTTAGTTTGAAAAAGCATCCATGTGATGGCTAAGTACCAAAACTTAGAACTGTGCAGAGTGTAGACATTGCTAGATCAACAGATCGTGCGAAAACTCAACTCAGAGTCTACTGTGCATCATTTTTTACTACCACAGGAAGGCTCTCAAAAAGTCAAATTAAGTATGTGCCCTAATAATTTTAATGTCGTACATTATCCTCATGCAACAAGAGCACAGTAAACAAATTACAAATACCATTGGACCAACACAGAGATAATGGAATGCAGTGCCATCACCCACCAGCCCATGTAAACACATATTTTTAATTGAGAAATAAATACCAATCAATGTTAAGAACATTACTGTAATCAGAATATGACCAGTACTGTTTGGAAACGGCCTTGCACTTTAAACTAGGTTATTTTGAGTTTTTGACCACAAAATTGTAAATGAGCATTATGTTAGGTTCATATAATACTTACAACAGAGCACGGTCCTCTCTCACACTGTTATCAACTTCAATGATCTTTGATCCCACTAAAAGTTGCATGACCATCCCAGATGTCACAATTGGAGTAATACCCAGCTCCATGACAGTTCCACGGTTAGATGCGAGAATGACACGCATCCAGTAGAAAGGATCAGCTCCGGTTGTCGAGTGTATGCCATAGAGCGGGAGCTGGCTGCCAACTAGGAAGATAAAGAGGGAGATGACGGTGTAGATCACTTTCTCTCTGAAGGGGATCTTCCTGTCAGCACTCTGAACTTCTGGCAAGAAAGCCAGGAAAGGCCTGACCAGATGCAGCACCCTGAAACCGCCAGCCATCTTAGCTGCACCCGAGGAAAATAAACAGATCAGATGCTTGTTCAGTGCAACGAATGAAATTCTAAATACATCAAACAAACAGCAAGAAATATTCAGCTTTGCACAAGCCATACAGCATCGTAGAATTAAACCTAACACAACATTATGGAGCAAAAAGCCCCCATGGAAAACTTGTTCACCACTACGAGCTTTAACTCTTTTGAAGATTTACTTAAAACTAGCGCTCAACTAACAAAAGGGTTGAGTCAACAGCAACAATTTACAACCGAAATTACAACACACTAACACAGAGAGATCACAACTGGAACAAGACCTGACTCCTATAACCACAAAATATCTACATCGGCGCCGCGAATTTGGCTCACATGAACCAAAAGATCTACCCGAGCCGAAAAAAACCCTGTTGTCTCAGAGATCTAGCGCTAGCGACAATTAACCTGCGCTAATGGAACCCTCCAAGCGCCCACCGAGGGCAACAAGAAACAAGCAACGGAGATCTAGCGAAACTGGGCAAGAACCGAACGGAATGCCAATTGACACACAGAGATCTACGCGCCCGCACACGGATCGAGCAGGAAAACACCGCAGGCCTCCGCGACTCCGGAGATCTGCACTACAGAGAGAGAGAGAGAGAGAGAGAGAGAGAGAGAGAGAGAGAGAGATAACCTGGCCGACGACGACGGCGGCCGCACGTACGGGACTATGGTCTATGGACAGGGAGGGAAATAGAGAGGAGAGATGCAAGGAGGAGAGAAGAGGAGGCGAGTTAATAAGGCATTGGAGTTGGTGGGAGTCACCAACCGAGCCGTGCGTCGAGTTTTACCGGGTACGGCCGGAACGTGTGCGTTGCGTTCGCCCCGGTGTCTGTTCGGAACACGTTTGACAGGTTAGCGCATAGAGATAACTAGAAACATGAGCGCGGCGTCACGCCGCGTTAGCTACTATGTGGATCGAAATAAAAGAGGAAAAAATTCGTAAGAAGGGGTATTTTTAAAAAAAATTAAGGATGGGTACGTAATTTTGAAGGAACCGGAGGGTTTATTTGCAAAAAAACAGGGATGGAGGGCTCTTTAGCAAAAACCGAGGACCTGTACGTAAGGAACCGAGGACCCGTGCGTGAATTCGGATAACGCGGGGTCTTTCCAAAAAACAGGGGAAAAACAGGACCGCGCTTGTTTGCAAAAGCCGAGGACCACGTAAACAACCGAGGACCCGCGCAATTTTTGAAACCGCGGGGCCATCCCGCAAAAGGAGAGGGGTTTAAAAAAAACCAAGGACCTATTTGCGAGAACCAAGAACCTGTACGTAATTTGAAAAACTCGGAAAACCACTCTACCGACCAGTACCAAAATCGGTAGGCCCCGCCACACACACTCACATGTGAGGCCTTGGGGGACGTGGCTGCTAACAATGGAATCCCCGGGCATAAGGAGGCGGACCATACGGATGAATAATATTTTTATTGTATTTGTTTTTATACTTTTTCTTCGATGCAGATATGAATATGGATACTTCAGATACGAATATAAATACGAATAATATCGAATATAGATACGGAGCGGATACAAATCGAAACGAATACGATCACGAATATTTATCGAAACATAAAAGCTTCTTAAACTATACATTTAAAATCAATGAAAACACATAAATAGTTTATCTTGTCAAAATATTTATGAAATCTAAACAAGCATAAGTATTTTAATTCACAATAATCATACCATTGTACCGATTTTAAATCTTCAAATGGCAGTTAATTTTTTCTAAAATCCTAAATAATTCTTAATGAATTTCTACCATTTACATGTGACTAATAAATAATTTAGTATTTAAATTTGCATCAAAATGATTTAAATGGCAGTACATCAATTTAATCAGTATAAATTTTAATCTACCAACAATACTAAATTTATTTTTGAATAAACATAAATATTTGCTAGTGGTATTTATAATTTAACTAGTTACATGCTCATACGTTGTAACGAAATTTATTAGATATATAGATAATCATGCTATAGAAGAGGACTACTTTGATCAGTTGAAAAGTGAAGAGTGATGAGAAGTTGAGAATGAGACGGTTGGAGGAGAATGGACGTATGATCACTAACTCGTTCTTTTATAACAGTAATGATATGACTAGGGAACCTAATGCCTAATGGTAATGGAGACTTATGACTTGGTTGGGCTAGTGGATCGGTGGCAGGGAAGGTGAGAGAGGCTGGCTTGGGCTGGGCAATGTTGGGCTGAAATTCCAAATATCCGATTCCATATTATCCGGATAATCGTATTCGCCGGATATTAGGCCTACTATATTTGTATTCGTTTCCGACAAAAAATCCGTATTTTTTTCCAATTCAAGAATTATTCGAAGAAAATCCGATCCGACACAATCTGTATTCATTTTCATTCGGATCGGTCAGAAACTAGCGAAACTAGACAAGAACCGAACGGAATGCCAATTGACACACATAGATCTACACGCCCGCACACGGATTGAGCAGGAAAACATCGCAGGCCTCCGCGACTCCGGAGATCTGCACTACAGAGAGAGAGAGAGATAACCTGGCCGATGATGACGGCGGCCGCACGAGACTATGGACAAGGAGGGGGAATAGAGAGGAGAGATGCAAGGAGGCGAGTTAATAAGGCATTGGAGTTGGTGGGAGCCTGGGAGGCGTGCCGTGTGAGGGAGACGACGGGCACGTGTTGCTCGCGTGGATGGCCCGGGGGGCGACGGCGGGAGGTTGTAGCGCTGACGTGGGAGGCCTCCCAGCCGTCAGATCTGCAGTGCCACGCCGGTGTCAGACCCAGACTTTTCAATCCAGAATCCCTATGTTTCACTGCACTATTATCTGTATCAGTAGATAGTGTACATAGGTACATTGCTGTATCATTTTATATATCGCATGGAACATAATAATACATAACAAAATTTGACATTACACCACGTCGGGCGAATTTTACATAAGAGCCGAACAGGCTAAATGTTACATTACAAAGAACAGCGGAAGCAAAAACAAAAGCGACTGGGGGTAAATATGTGGCCTATGAATATTACCTAAGCTTAGGCAATATTTATAGGCACACAACACCATAGTCTAACTGCCTAGGACCCAAAAGCGCAGGAGTCGTCCTAGTCCTCGGTGTTATTTCCTCCATCTGTAGCGAGGGTATCTTCATGTGCATAATGGTCCTGAGTCCCTGAATCTGATTTCTGGTAATGCGAGTGTGAGCACAATCTACCGTGCTCCACGAGCTAATACACAGAATGCAGCAGATAGTATGCATGGCTTATCAAGAGAAGGCTCGAGTTATTTTATTTGCTAGAACTTGCTTTTTGAAATATATTACTTAGAGAACTTCCTATGACCTAGCAGTTTGAACTAAAGCATAATGTGTGTAAAAGAATGCTCTATTAACCATGATATAGAGACCATCTACCTTTACATGATCTCTACATCATATGCTAGACTTTCAGCGTTATATCCGCTTATATTATCACTAGAATGATACCCAGGGCAACACCAATTAGGGCTTCCCCACTACCCTCCATTGTTTCAATTCCATCCACAAAGTTTTTGAAATAGAACTATATCTAGTTAAGTTTCTATGTCCGCCCATGACCGTGGGCACAGCTATTCGAATAGTTTTGACTCTGCAGAGTTTGTACACTTTCACCACAAGAGACGATCCGCTTGTTGCTCCACACGATTCCTTAGTCATGTGGTTGAGTAGACCATCACAGTAACCTTTCAAAATATCTAGCCCCCTTTTGTCATCTCACCCTATGGGCTGCTCCCACTTGTGGTGGGTCCCATACGTTGCACGGGATGTAACCATGTCTACTAGCGCATTAGGGCTCCATTCCCCACAACTCTAGTACGGTTGGAAACTTCACTCTCCACTCGGTGTTCCTTTAGGTCACCCCTTGCCCTTGCATAACCACTCCTATCCACTACCGGTGAGATGAGTCCGTTGTTTCGATAAATTTACTTAGCCAAGTTGCACTTTGCAGACTTGTGGTTGTACTGTTTTACATAGGAGGTCATGACAAGATTCAGCCCTTAGTGGTATCTAGGTGGCTCTACCACTATCCATTTTGTGCTTCCACTGCACCACACACACTCCGAACCACCCGCCCAGATAATCAAGCAATTTGGGAGTTTTGGGAGCATACAATAATCATATCAAAACATACCAGTCATTTCCACTATGACTTCTCAAACCAGTTTCTCATGATTAAAAGTGATGCTTGAGGCATTTTGGTGCCCCTGAAGGTCTAAGCAATACTAAGTATGGTGAATAAATGTAGACCTATTTTCGAAAGATTACCATTATAATTTTCCTAGGGTGACAAGGTTCAAATGTTCAAGTGTTCCAAAGGATGTGTAATACTTAACAAGTCAAGTAATAGGCATATAACTAGAATTTTAAAGCAAACATATATTTGCATATGAAATAATAGCATGCAATTTGATAATTTAAACAAAAGTAATTTGCAGAAAATGTAGTTTCAACATGATCAAAGTATTGACTCGCCTTGGTCACAGTTAACTGGGTCTTGATCGCCAAGAGCAACTGCTTCAGCTTCGGCTTCTTCTTCTTGAGCCTCGTACGCTATTTTAACGTGCGCGAAAATTCGGATAAAAATCAGCAAAGCAAACAAATCCTCAAAAAAAAATTCAAATGAACTCTAAAATTCATGATCTCGGTTCCACTGGTTAGATTTTGATTTTAGTTGAATTTAGAAATTTGTTTCACTCAATTCTGAGTTAGAATGAATTTGTTATGATTATTTGAAGCTCTCTGTTTGAACAAATTCGAGAAATAGATAAAAGTCTGATAGGCGGGACCCATAGCCAATTATCGGGACGACAACGTGGTCGTAAACCCGACCGCATGGTCGTGAGTTCGACCGCTCGGTCGTAAACGACTACGTGGTCGTGGCTTCGACCGAGTGGTCGGTAACGACCGCATGGTCGGTAACGACCGCATGGTCGGTAACGACCACACCGACCGTATGGTCGGTTTCGACCACGTGGTCTGTAACGACTACGTGGTTAGTTTTGACCGTGAGGTCGGTAACGACCGCAAGGTCAATTTCGATCGCATGGTCGGTAACGACCGTATGGTCGGTTTTGACTGCAAGGTAGTTTGCGTCCGCATGGTCGTATGTGAGTGATCGTGAACGGTACTAGATAATGACCCATCCTATGAAGACAATGGAATCATGACATTTTGTAGGATCAGAAACGGCAACAGAGGGGGGGTGAATTGTGCCTTTTAAAAATTCGCCCTAAGTATCCACTCGATTTTCTTCTCCAATAGCTACAAAATGTAACACCCCAGGACCCACAATGCCCTGGGATGCTGCTAGAACTACTCTACAACTAGCCAATTTACAAAATAAAATAAACTGGCAACAATATTAAGCAAGATAGTATAAGCGGAAGCGTAAACAACTAAGGGAAAACAGAATAATAACAATTCAATAATCATAATCAACTATAACATAATATCCAAAGGAACAGTACACAAATTTAATATTACTAAGAAGAAACATTTGACAAAAGATAGCAAAACAAAAACTAGATTGCTTTCGACTTTATTTCAGCATAAAAAAATCTAATCCAATGCATCAGTGCGGTGCCACTCTACCCTTCCCAATGCATGCTCAATGTCCACCTATAGGGGGAAACAAGAGTGAGATAAAAATCTCAGCAAGCAAACAGTTTAACAAGTTATACAAACTACAAGCAATTTAAACATCATCATCAATAATTCCCTACAACCACAATTACCATTTTTAGTCCACAATTATTAAACTACCATCCTCTGCTATGAAGCATACCCTTTTCAATTTCAGATTTAATGCAATCATTTTATCCACAATAAATGCATATGAATGCTCATGCTATGCTCCACATTACTCTTGCCAGGGCAGGAAGTGCGATGCATCGTATTTCGGCAATATACGAATGCTTCCCATGGCGAAGAGGCGATCGACACGGCAATATACGATGATGTACCGGTACGATCGCGGCTATAAGCGGCGACATCCATATACACAAAGGACATGATATGACATGAATGATATGATAGTTCATTAATCACATTAATTCATCCGCAAGAAGCATTATCATGCTCACAACATATCCACATCCACCACATGTTATTTTCATGTTCCACATTATAACATTAAGCCAGAATTCCACAACTAAAATACCATGCAATCATGGCAATTGTATCAAATTACGATAATAACGTAAAACTGAAAGTAGTAGGAACAACAGGTTAAACGGTAGCAACCACCGCTACGTTTACTTGCCTCAATCCGACGAAGCGAAGTACAACAAAAATTAAAAGCGCTCAGGGACAAGACCACCTGTCCATAAGACAACTCTTAGCACACAACCATAGCATACAAGCACGACATAAATATATAAAACATCGCTAGAAACCCGAACCCGTACAATCTCTTCTCCGCTCAACAATCCAACAAATTACCCTCTGCAGCAGTGCTGCTTCACAATTTCGTATCTTTAAAAATATAAATCGAAATACAACAAATGTACCTCTCTGGATTTATGACTTAAAAACCTACAATTTTCATGCAGAACAACTATTTTTATTTTAATCACAGCTAGGCGTAATTTAATGCCCAAAACAGAGGAAGAACTCTGTTCTAGCAGATTGGACAGTAGTATTCAAACGCGTTCCAACAACAGCACAGAGGTCTAAAAATTCTGCAATATATACAGAAGCTAGATCTATAAATTATCTACAACTTTCTCAATTACGGCCAGGACCAAAAAATTCGTTTACTATTTCTAAACTCCGGATTACCATCGGACTGTACCAATCTGTCCGCCTGACGAACAGCGGTATTGCCGACTCCGTATCTCCCAGATACCACGGTAGAAAAATCTGAAACAAATACAGGAGATGCATCTGGAAGTCCTCTACAACTTTTCTTTTGGGAAGACCTGCAGAAAAGGTCGTTTTCTAGATCAAAACTGCGTGATAAGCCGCGCTGCGCGAATCAATCTACAGACAGACAGCATGTAAACTCTAATGAGGCAATTAATCTATTAACTACCATCAAAATACGTAATTATTCCATAAAACAGAGGATTTGGGATGGGGAAAAATTACCTAGATGAAAAATTTTCCCCAATCTTTTCCTCCTCTTCTTCTTCTTCTCATTCCTTCTCCTTCTTCTCCTTCTCCATGGGCGCAATGGGAAACACCTTGGGGGGGGCGCACCACCAGGGAGAAATAACAGGGGCGGCTATGTGGGGAGGAGGAGGGAAGCCCTAGGGTAATAAGAGGGAGGGTGTGTGCGGCATGGTGGCGGGGTGGCGCCTCCCTGGGCCTTGGCCCAAGGCGGTTGGCCCACCCTAGCAGCCAAATTTAAATTTTTAAAATATTTTAATATATTTTATTCTATTTTTAATGTTCTACAAATTTTATTTTTTTTTCTTCCCGTGATTTACCGAAAAACTGGCAACTCCGCGATTGTTTTAAAAACTTACGCCGTAACGACGATCAGGGTATTACACAAAAGCTATGAAGCAAGACTACGAGAAATGAACTGAAGTCTCAACCGAACTGGCTGAAGGCTTTTAAAAGAATGTAGGCTGTATACTGACTAGACTGCAGAAACTGCAATCAGAGAAAGGAAAAGCAAAAGGCTGAAAAGAAAAGCACAACCGAATGAAAGTAGGAACAGCCAGGTGAGGAGAAAAGGATAAAGAAATGCAAATAGATCAAAGCAGTAATTGACCACCAGCGATTCAATTGGAGAAATGCTAACAGCAGTAAGATAACCTCGGCTGAAACCTGTGAGGAAAACTGCAGACTAAATGTTGGCTGCCGTAGAGACCGAAAACAGCTGATCTGTTGTCACAGGACAAAAGAAATCTCGGCTGAAGAATGAAAAACTGATGCTTGCCGACTGAAGGAAGAACTGGCTGTCAAAGCAAAAAGGAAAAATAGGCAGCTGCAAGTAGATGCACAGACTGAATGCTGAAAGAAAACTTTTCAGAAAGTAAAAACCGAAGGAGCTGCCCAAAAGGAAAACTGAAAAAGATGACAAAGAAGAAGAAGCAAACAGCCAGCTGAAAACTTGTTTGATCATTGATTACTGAGAAGACACGAACATAAAGAAGATTGGAAGCATCAGACTGCAAAGATTGAAAGGCAGGCTCGGCAGTCTGGCGGGATATCAACCGGAAAACAGAAAGTTGAAGTGAACAGAAGGAGACAGACTTGAATAACTTTCGGCACAGTAAGTACTGCAGAAGAACAAACAAACAGAGAAATTGTTGAACCTTTGCTGTTCTTCTCTGATCAAATGGACAGGAAACCAAATAGAATAGCAAAATGGTCTCAGGAAGCAAAGCAGCACAAACACATAGTGATTCGGCTGAAGAATCACTGCAGAGAGTGCAATAACCAAAAAAGAAAACTGAACCGAGAATAGAAGATAGAACAGGAAAGAAACAAAATGACAGATTGATTGAGAGACTTGAATATTTTCCTCATGAGCCTTTAGATTTCATAAAGGAAATGATTCTAGATCAAAAGAATGCATATCTCTAGCATCTTTTAGTTGGTACAATCATGGGGACATGAATCCCCTCCCTTGAGAGATCACACACACGCAAAAAACAAGACAGAGAACACAAAGAATAAACAAAGGCAATGGATCTTCACAAGAAAGAACCTCACAACTGGAAAACACAAGTTTCTCAAGAATAGCACATAGATGGATGACTACATGATTGTTCACAGTCAATACAATCCATTCTCTCCAAGAGAACACACACGCAGAACAACTCACTTCCAAAAGAGAAAAGAAGATATTCACACATGGAGACCTGAAAACAAAACCCCAACTCTCAATCTCTCCACATGGCTCTCCCTCTCCTTTTATAGTGACCACTAATGGGTTCACAACATTACTTTACCTATTAGTGCCAACAACCCTATTGCTTTATCCACTAACTCGAACCGAATCCGCTTCCGCTTTTGCAGTCTTGCGCTTTTCCCAAAACGCCCCTGCTGCACCTTCCGGGAAGCTTCCTCGTTCCTTGCTGTGCACGCCTCGCAACCACTTCGAGTCCGCGCTGTATTCGGCACATCCCGACTGCTCCGACCTCAGCACCACCTGCGCCTAGTCCGGTCGTCCGTGCCTCGCCACGACTCCGCCTCGATGTCCTGCAGGCATCACAGACAAGAAAACATATCACATAGCACCGCTCGAGATAATGAAATCAACAATAGCATTAGGAGAAACACGAAAAATCCCGAACGTTCGATCGAGAAAAAGAACCAACCGTCCTAAACACTTTCGATCGTGTTCGACCAGGTCCAACTAAACCACACTGCGCCACACACCGACTTGGTGTGAACCGACCAAACCAAACTCAAACTTTCCAGATCATGTGTCAATTACTCATTAAAAAACATGGGAGCACCTCTCACATGGTCTCTCGCATTCAAATAATCAATTGAGGGATTAATCAAATTTGACAATAACTACCAGGTACGAAGCTTTGTATGAAAATAGCAATGCATGATTATTTAAAACAAAATAATAGATAATAGATTGAAAACTTGGTTCAACATGATCAAAGAACATGACTTTCCTTGGCCTTGCTTAGTTAATAACTCTTGATGTTCAAATTTTGCTTCAGCTCCTTCGAAGACATTATCTAGCGAGAGAGAAGACGAATGAAAAGACAAATAAAATTAAATAAAATTCAAATAAACTCCAAAAACTTCAAAACTAGAACCAAAAGATAGATCTCAAATTTTGATGAATTTATAAAAAAAAAAGAATCGGGTAGATCGTAGCTAGGACAGAGATGAACGGGCCCTCGGAAGATTTAAATCTAAAGAAAAAGGAAAATAGGAGTTACTAGAATTATTTTTATAAAGAAAATCCTAATTATGATGTCAGTATCTAATTTATGTTTTGGCTAAAATATTTTTCTAAAGGAAAATAGGGTTTATGATGTCATCTGCTAACGTGGCGGCTGACTGGACATCTAGGGCTGACATGGCAGAACACGTGGACTAACACATGGCACTTAAGGCTGAGGTGGCAGGGTGACAGGGTTGACTTGTGGCATGCTGACATGGCATTTAATGTGGCACGGGGGATGGCTTGGGTGCTAACGTTGCATCCACGTGTCACGACTATGGCGGACATGTGAGCTAGGGCCGAGGTGGCATGCTGGCATGGCTACTGACTCAACTCGGCTCACGGGTGTATAGAATAGGGGACCTAACATATGGGAGCCACCTGGTCAGCAAGACGGTGCACCGTGAACTCGATCCACCATAAGACGAGGAGGTGCGGCTGGCATGGGTGCGGGGTGAGATCGGCCAGCGCAAGAAGCGAGGCGACACGCGATGTGTGACGGACGACGAGGCAACCGAGGGCGATGGTGGCTCGGGTGAGGCGGCGCACGCATGGCAGATGGTGGCTACTCCGGTGAGGTAGCGCAGTCAGCTTGGGCAACGGCAAGGACAGCTGATGGTGCAAGATGATCCACCAACGATGAGGAAATCGATGGTGCACTCGGGATGTGGCTTATGTGGATCGACGGTGGAACTACGTGGCTCAAAAGATGTAAACTCCGAGGGGTGACTGGGGTGTTTATAGCCGGACATCGAATCATCCGTAGCAGCCATGACTCAGACACCGAGTCCCGTACGAAGACGAGACAGCGGTACTATGCGGTGAAGACGTGACACGCGGGGTGGTAGTGGCGCAAGAGGTCGAATCGAGGACGATGAACAGTGAACACATGCCTTGATGCCTGACATATGGCACCGGACGATCAGACAACGACATGTGTGATGGCCCGGATAAGTGACACCTGGTGGCTATCAATAGGGCAAGGCGGCTGCCGGCTGGGCTGGAGGGGTTGGGCTGGTGCGAAAAATTGGGCCGGGCTTTGGCCCATGGGACTTTTAAAAGTTTGAAGGATTTTCTAGTTTCCAAAAATTCTAATTATTTTTTTAGCTTTAGAAAATAGCAAATAAATCCGAAAAAATTTCATAAAATTCCTTGAAGCACAAGGAACTCAAATAAAAACTAGTTTTCTTTTAATTGATCTTTACTCTATTCAGATTAAATCTTTTAAATTTCTAAAAGTTCCAATTGAGCTTCAATTAAATTCAGAAAAAAACCAAATTGCTATTTTTATTTAAAAGTTTCAAAAGGCTCTGAAAATCAGGATGTTACAGTACCTTTCTCTAGCTTGCTACACTCTATCTAAGGCTAAGAGAACTGAACATGCTAGTCCTTGCATGGTGTAAAAGTTTCGTTCGGTTACTCCACCAGCATAAAGAAACTTGTTTCCATAGAATATTTGAAATTAATTAGCATAAAGTCTCATGATTGTCATATGCTAATGACACAATTGCTCCTGTTGTAATTAGAAGTATTTAGCCAAACAAGGTTTGAGTGATAATCATGAGGCTATGTTATTTCTTTAATGCAATTACTTAGAAGGTCATCATTCTCGATAGACTAGATGCTCCGCCGGCCGAGGTGATGATGACTCTATGTTATCTTGAGATGTATTTCCATCTATTATTTTTTGATATCATGATCCATCTCATTATCCACCTTGTGAAAGAAAAATATATGCAGCCATGTGTTTTTACGTCATATGTACCTGTTCGAGAGGTACATGAGAATTCTCAATCTGTGCGTATGGAATCAATCTCGGCCAGAGGGCAACATCATCGAAGGTTATGTAACCAAAGAGATCATTGAGTTATGTGTCAATTACATAGCTGAGGTCGAATAGATAGGTGTGCCTCGGGACCATTGGAACAAAAGCAATAACTCTCAATCTGGATACATACACTTAAGCCCAATTCACGGTCTTGCAACACATGACTGAAGTGTCCCTGTATATTGACGAGCTCAAGGACATGTACGCTAAGAGAATCCAGGTCGGTCGGAGGTTTAGATCATGAGATTGCACAACTGCCAGTTCAATAAATGGTTGAAGATGAGATTCATTGGGATGTCATCAAGTGATATGCTGTAATAGCTAGCAAAAGGGCCAAAATTTACAATTGTAACATGGCAAGAATACGACATAAATATGTACATATTTTATGCAATATATTAGGATAGAAAGAGCATAGTCCAGAACTCAAGTGTCCACATAGATACAATTCATGAGCAATTCAGTACTGCGAGCCCAAGCTCCTACTACGGGCTTGTAGAGGAGATTTAGGAGCTCGACTACATACTTTTTAAGATCCTTGTATTCCAGTGTCATTGGGTCCCACTTATATAGGGTGTAAAGGTCGACAAGTACGGCGTCACTACTATGGATATTGAACGTATAGGATACAAAGATAAACCATGCGTACTTGTGAGATAAGTTGTTCAAGTTTTTTACGTAACCGACCCAACAAATAAGAAAAGCCACGTAGTTCTTCATGGAAAAAGAAGGATTGTCAGAGTTGAGAATGTTGTGAATGAGGAAGAGTAAAATCAACTTGATGAGTTGCCTTCTTTCAAAGATGGCATCAGGCTCAAGGAAGAACCAAGTGATGAAGCTAGCTATATGCATGTTGATCATCGTGAAGGAAGCCCAACACACTGCATGATGAGGAGGAAGAGAAAACAGCCATGACTTACTCCATAGAACTTGACACAGTAGAGTGTATAATTTGCTTCATGCCTTTTAAAGGTCCCTTTGGTATATATTATTGCTATAAGGTCTCTTTGGAACACTAACATGCCATTTCAAATAGATCATGTAGCAATAACATAACCATCCCTTATGGTTGTCTCTAAGAACTCCAACTCACTTAGAAACAACAGCTCCAACAATTTATCTCTAAAATCATTTCCCAGCTATTTTGTTATTATTTTCACCACAATGAGCCTTAGAACATATAAGCATTGTAACTGCAGCCTTAATATATGCTTTATAATGTACATTACCCTACAAAGAATGAAGAGATACATCAGATGATGAGAAGCAACTCATTGATCGGCTCAGAAAACACCTTCAGAGCCAATGGTACACACATAAACAACTAGTTATCTCTTTTATTCTCTCACACCTCTCACCTATTCTATATCCTCATATCAACTTTCTAGCATAAACTTTCGATATTAGCACTTTCTAGCTATTTGTCTATTGTGTTACGAGAAGTTCTATTTGTTGTTAACCAAATAATGAACAATGCCAATAATCCAGCTAACAATGTATTCTATTGTATTTTTAAGATTGTGTGCTTCATAATTGAATGATGCTTTCATAGTAGCATAGGAAAATCGTTCACAACATAGACCAACTAAACATCCGGAAATTACTTTAGAAAAACAATCCAAAAATTAACAAGCATCACTAATCAAATCACAAACTCGCAATGGGGCAATGGTCGATTCAACTGGGGGCGACGGCAGATTCGGCTTTGGCAATAGTGGATTCGGCTGGGGGCGACGGTCAATTGTGAATATGGCCGGGGCGATTACGGATCCGACTGGAGGCAACGGCGAGGTGGTCAATTCGGCTAGGGGAAATGGCGGGGAATTGGATTCGACTGGGCATTGGGAGGAGAGGAGGCGTCAGGAGGTGAGAAAAGACAAAAGGATGTGGCTGAGTGAGTGAGTGAGGGTGCAAATCCTAGCGGGCTACTAATTATAGGAGAAACTATCACAGATGGTTCTCTTAAAGAACCATCTATGATATTAGAGTATCAAAGACGGTTCCATAATAGAACCGTCTATAATATGATACCACATCATAGACGATTATATTGTGTAACCATCTATGATGTGGTACGTATCATAGATGGTTCTATTATGAAGTTGTCTGTGATATGGTAGCATATCATAGATAGTTGCATTATGGAACCGTCAGTGATACATATATGACAGACGGTTTGTGCTACTAAACCACCTATGACAGTTCCTTCTATAGCTACAATATATCCTATTTTTCGGCTAGCCTCAGGAAATGCTAACCATGCCCTTGGAAAAATAAGCAAGCAGATAAAATCACAGATGTAGTTAATTCTTGGTTACTGAATCAATTACAATGGAATAGTTCCTCAATTACATGTCGAGTTTCTTAATTACATTGGAATAATTTCCAAATAAGTGTTCACCATGTGGGATCATTTCACTTAGCTATTTCCTTTTAAATAAAACCCTTCAAGATGATTGACACGCATATAGCTTGCTTCACCTCTTGGCTCTTGTCGTACCCTAGAGCAACAACTCCAAAATCCTCTGTGTAAATCGCACTAGTCCAGGATCAACTAGTGCACACAATGGCAGCAGGGATACATATCAAGCACAATGACCAACTTTATTAATTAAAAGAGTATAATATTATGGCTAAAGTTTACATCCACAACCCATAGGCCAAATTTAAATATAAGTAGCAAAAATAAAACCGAAGCAGATGAAGCCAAGAAGCCTACCCATACGCAAACAACGTTAAGATGTAGTCTATATGTCTAGATCCTCACCGAAGTCGAAGCAGTCCTCCTTTGGGCAATAGAATTAAGCAAGGTGAGTACATAAAATGTACTCCACAAGTTACATAGGGAAAATATAATACTAATGTAAGGCTAACAAGTGAAGGCATATAAGGTTAACTGGGCATAAAACAACATTTAAAGAAATAAAGTAAACAGATTGAAAATTGCTAAATTTAATAAAGAAAGTAAAAATAGTAATTTAAACAAATTAATACCGTTAGCGCAGACACCGACCTGACTCTAACCTAACCATTTGTATCGTACCCAGACTATCTTTCCCAAAAGATCTTATATGGGTTTCATTCATCCATAAGCATTTTATAAACCATTTTGAAAAAGAAGTCTAATCCATGAAAAATTTCACTCAGTTTACCCATGACCATACGCACGGCTATCCAGGATAGTTTATACACTCTACAAATGTGGTACAACTTTACACACAAGATATCAATTATCTCATAATATCGGCCACTACATGCTTCCGTAGGCATGCGACTGAGAAAATCATAACAAACCCTTCACAATACAAAGCTGTCAATCTGGCTATGCCTCTACTAAGGTTTCACCACAACATGGATTCACATGTTGGGTCCCCCTCTTGTGTCGTGTGAGACTTCTCGCGGCATGCGCCACGCTCGCATTCAACCTTTAGTGAGACTCAGGTTAGGACCAGCAAATTAGCCAGCCAGGACTATCCCTATACCAGCCTTGTGGTAGTACGTTAGGACTTTGTAACAGTAGCTCACAGACCAATCCTTAATTGACTTAGGCACTTTCTACATACCCCTTGTGCCAGGCATCAACGTTGTGTCACAGAAAAATAACGTGTACCATCAAGCACCCACCACCTATCCATTTGCCTAAGTCTACACAAAGTTTTATATTTTATTTTGAAATATTTCAAAGACTTTCTTGGCTTACCAAAGTCAAGAGTATATTTTAAAACTCATCATTTTATATGAAAAGGTTATCCCAAACCTAAAATTATTTTTAAGCATGTCTAAGTAGTTCTACAAAAATATTCTAGCTAATACTAGTGTACTAAACAGAATTTTATTCTAGGGTCATAAGGTATCTAGGAATCAATATCAAAGGAGGTATTAACAAGTAGACAGGAACTAAGTTTAAAACTGAATTGACATATATTGAATAAACATATGCATGCAGAACAATTTAAAAAAAACATAATTTTTATTTGCAAACTGGGATCATCATGATCAAGGTGTGTAACTTGCCTTGCTCTACAAATTGGTGAGAATTGTCATCGAAGAATTCCTCGAATCATCGTAGTCTACATGTGAAAATAACCCACTAAACGGAGTTAGGATGAAGGAGAACGTGCTTCTGGAAGTTTAAATCCTAAAGAAATAGATAAATTGTGATTTTCTAAATTATTTTTATATTGGAAAAGATGTTTATGATGTCAATAATTGAATTTTGGTTTTCAGCCAAAATAAATTTCTAAAGAAAATTAGAATTAATGACGCAAGGCTGACATCAACCTAAAATCAAATCTCATCTTTGAGATTGACATGTGGGTCCAGGTCCATAGACCGGGTCCACTAATCGATGGAGCTACTGAGGTCACATGGGGGAAGGTGGCGTAGTGCTCGGTGATGAGATGGCATACACGTGGTGCCATGTGGCAGCCACATCGGTGTGCCACGCCTGCCGATGTGCTGACATGGTGAACAGTGGTGGCGCACGGCCCGATGGCTCGCCGACGGTCAGGCCCACGGCGGCGGCCAACAAGTAGTGCACAAGAGAGAGGAGGATGCATTGATCGCGATTCTACCTTAAGCGGCGGTCGGAGGCGAATGGAGACGGCCGGTGCTGTGTGTAGATGGTGGCGGCGCTCGGCTTCCAGTGGATGGAGTCCTCCGACGGCGCCCAAGCTCGGAGGAGAGGTGGAAGACGCTTGCGGCGGTGTGGTGAAGGGTGTCGAGGCATCGATGAGACTTGGCGGTGGCCAAATCACTGGGAATTTCTCGTTGTAGACCTCGCCAGATCTCGGAGCAAAGAAGAAATGCATGGGAACTATTCGGGGCATGAGAGAAGAATTGGGAAGTGAGGTGGGGTGGAATGAGTAGAGGGGGTGAAAAAGGCAGGGGTTTTATAGGGTGGAGGGGGAGAGGAAAGGCCAAGGGGCTTACTGGAGTTAAAGCCATGGTGGTGGTGTTTAAAGGAGGAAGATAGTGAGATTTAAAGGAGGGGGGAAGGTGGTGGGGTGGATTAAGGCCATTAATGGCATCAAATGCCCAGGCCATCATGAGGTAACCAAAGCTTTAAAAGCTTGGGGCAGCCATGGTGGTTGGACGGAGATAGAAGAAGAGGGAGGAGGGAGATGATGGGTAGGCCTTGTCAGTCGGTGAAAGGGGAGAGGAGGAGAGAGGGCGGGCAAACGAGGAGAAGGGTATGGCGACTCGTGAAATGAAGCAGGTGGATTTGGTCATGCACGTGTTAGCACAGGAGTGAGGGAGGATTTTCAGATCTTTTTTATTTTTAGAAAACGCACAAAAATTAAATAAAGGTTTAGAAAATAGCAAATAAAGTCTGGAAAATTCAAACAATTCACAGAAATTCCTTAATATATTTTGACTTAGGAAAAATATTTACAACTTAAATTTGGTCTTGAATTTTACAAAAAAATACATTTTTAGCTTTGAAATTGATTTTTAAATTCTAGAAAATTAACAAAAAATCTAGATAAATGCCAAATGATTTAAAAATAATTGTTTCAATTAGTATTTTTTACAAAAAATAAAATAATACTTTTATGTTTTACTTAAACTATTTTGAAGAAAAATCTTTTTTTAAAAGAAAAAAAGCAGTGCTGATAAAAACTTCAAAACTCAGGCAACCAAATAACACTTGTTTTTATTTTAAAATAAATTAATATTTACTGATAATTTTGAAATAAATAACTGGACTGTGAAAAACTACCCCCCTTAAAAAGAATCTCGTCCCTGAGATTCGTACAGGCTAGCAAAGAAATGGGTGTGGTTGGTATTCAAAATTCCATGTGGCTTCATCTTCGGAGTGATTGCTGCATTTCATCTTGTAAAAACAGATAATATTTTTTCTGGTCTTGCGCTCTGCTGACTCAAGGTTCTTGATTGGACTTTTGTTGTAAATCTTCCTGGAGCTCAAGAGTCTTAAATGACATTATGTTTAGAGTTCACTATCTGCTTGTTGCTTCCAAGGGTTAGGGAGAAGAGACTTAAGACAAAGGGGAATTGTGGTTGTTTTGCACAATCCAACAAAACACCAACTTAGCAAAACCAAGCAAATAACAAATAACAGTTATGGCTATCGACAAAAGAGAAAAATAGACAGCTCATAACTCGTCTACCAGTTGTCTTATCCAAAAGGCGCAATGGTTGTCTTGGTGTGATCCTTCATGGCTCTCAAGGTACGATAAATTCATAATATTGTTTTTAAAAATAATATAGCCTATTTGTAATCCAAGCAGGGATCACTGTGGAGGTCGAGTCCCATGAGAACTGGGACAAAGCAATCTCTACCAGCTATGCCTAATGCCTAACAATGCCAGATTGGGGCTGGGCTGGTGGTAGGGCTATTCATTCAGTTGTATCGGTAAATACGATATCGTTAGTTTGGTAAATGTGGTCTTTTTTAAAATACAGTCGATATTGATAAATCTCAATTTGTTTCGATACGGTGTCGATAAATACCATATTTACCAAAATTAACACAAATTACGAATGACGTGACGACCTTATTAGTCCACCACAACACCATTGCACTAGCCTTAGCTGACCAGCCACCAGGAATTTGGCTGAATGACACTGATACATATTACTGAACTATTGGCTTCTCTAAGGGTCTGTTCTTTACCTCACAAACTGGCGGCTTTTGGTTTTTGCTACAGTACTTAACTTTCAAACGGAGTATTTTCTCAAGATGGGGTCTACAAGTTAAACGATCTACATATTAAAAGCCCAACATCTATACCAACCAAAATTGCAAGTAAGTATCTATCTTTTCGTAATCTGTACCGTAAACAGCCAAAATTCAAAAATTTCAGCCAAAAACCATAAGCCGCAGCCGAAAAGAACATGCCCTAATACTCATGCGCATATGTTCATACTTCGTATATGCATGCATGGCGATTAGAGGCATGGGGTTTGTTTATCGATTTGTGGCAAGTATGACTGTATGAGTAGCCAGTGGCTACCAGTGGCAGCACCACAGCACAACATGTAGCCACCAACCCACCACCCACCATGCAGCAGCAGGCTGGTAGTAGGCAAAAGGGAACGAGGGATGGGTATTGGGCTTGTGTGGGCCATGGGGATGGCGGGCTACCTTAGAGCGCTCTCTTCCAGGCTTCAGCCTCTACTACTCAGTCCAAGGTGATTCATTTTGTGAGACCATGTAGAGGTCACCCTATGGTTGTGATGAGTAATTGACCTTTGGATTAGAATTGTGTAGAGGTTGAGTTTGGTTTTTGAGGTTTGTGCAGAAGTTGGCTCTCTATCTATAAGGTCTTACGATTTGGTAGTCGACTGAGGCCTTACGACTTCGTGGTCGGCAGAAGTGGTCGGCAGTCATCCTTACGAACATGTGATCGACAGCCTGTGTTATGACTTGGTGGTCGTAGGTGCTGTTACGACTTGGTGGTCGTAGGCACTGTTACGACTCGGCAGTCAATTTTACAGCTTGGAGGTTGGTAGCCGGATTTACGACTTGGTGATCAGTAGTTTTTACGACCATGTGGTTGGCAGTGGCATTTACGACCATGTGGTTGTTAGACGATTTTATGACTTTGAAGTCGATAGTCGTTTTTATGATTTGGTAGTCAACAGGTGCTCCTACGACTTGGTGGTCGTAGCTTCTGCTGGTCGATAGTCGTAGCTTTGACTTGTTGTGATCGATGGTCATAGCGCTCCGCTTGGCTAGCGATCGATAGTCATAGCCGATGTAAGCGGTGGTCGTAGCAATCATGGCGGCAGTCATAGCATTCTGTATGCCTGTGCTTTTGATGGCCGTAGCATCTGCTACATGGTCGTAGTAGATTGCAGTGTGGTTGTAGGCTGCTGGAAGGAACTCGTGGGCTATGAGTACTTCTTTTCTTGTGCATCTGAGTACTCGTAAGTCGTATAAGACCAGTTATTATGCTGAGTTTGTTCATAGGAATTATTGGTGTTTTGGTAAGAGTTGACCAGGGTGTTTGTTGCTCTGTGCACATGAGGATATTGCTTGGTTCCAGGATTAGAATCAGTATTTTAGGTGCATACATTTTGGTTGTACAAATTGGTGATCTTGTGTATCGTGCAGTGCTATGTGATGGTTTGCTTGTTGGTATTAGTTGCAGGATTTCGGAGCTAGGTCATGGTGAGACGTGGGAGGATTGGGACTAGGCACAGAGAGGTGTTGAGGTCCAGAACGGTCAGGGAGACGCTGAAGATGATCGAGGCTAGTGAGGTGGTTGCAAGCCGGGATGACGAGAAACCGGAGTAGGAGCTACCGAAGATGGACATAATGGGCAACATCGAGGTGGACCGGGACTAGGCTCAGGGAGGAGTCGAGGTCCAGACGGTCAAGGATGCTGTGTGCGCCAAGTGACTTGGGTCTTTTGCAAGCGAGGATGGTTCGGTTGGATCCGGACGCATGAGAGGCTTGACGACAAGTCATTGGGGCCACATGGAAGCCATTTTGAGAAGTGTGCGTGTGTAAAATCCAGTGTTAGGTGGGTTTAACGGGTTATCCCCTGTTTGGAGTAATGGTAGGATCCATTAGGTCTAGGGTTCATTTGTGAGACTATAAAAAGGGGAGGGGAGGCAAGAGTTAGGGTTGAGCAGGTTGGCCAAGCCTTGACGTCTGGCGCCTCTCCCTCCCATGGGAGTTAGGTTTGAGAGTGAGTGTTGGCTCTAGGGTTAGAGCCTGGTCCTCCCGAGAGGAGTGGCTTTGAAACCATTCATCAGAACAATACATCGAGTCTCTATCTACATCTTGAGTATTCTTGTCTGGATGGTTTTGAGTTGGCTTGGTCTTGTTTGTCTGTGTTCTTGGTTTTCTTTGTTCTTGGATCGTGTCTTTCCTTTCTTGATCTGAGATAATATTCTTCCTTGTTTTATTGATGATCGACTTGCTATGTGTTGGGAAATCATACTCAAAGCCATCTTGGCTGTTCTATTCCCATGAGCAAGGTCTGATTGACTTTTTATTCTGTCAGTTTTGGTTCTTGTGTGCGGTCGGTGAAATCTCATAAAGATCTCAATCTGGTTAATAAGTTTTCAACTAAAGTTTAGAGTAGCCTCTTGAGATCTTATTCTTGCTATGCACAAAGTGTTATGGTCAGTTGATCTTTGATTCAAAAGTTCTATGGAGTTTGGATCTGGTGGCCGTATGCTCTCTTCTTTCCTTTATTCTTCCATAGAAGTTACGACCGCTGCCAGTCTTTTGACCACGGTCAAGTTTCCCACTACAGCGCTTTACTTTTCGACCATGTTCACTCTTTCAATCGCGTTTGTTTTCGACTGCTCAATGGTCAAAGATCTCGTGGTCGTATGCCCCCACTACCTTACAAGTTGTAGTGCTACATGTGAGCGCTTGCATGTAGCGTAACCGAAGCGAATGTTGTTTTTAATATTTCTATTACTACTAGCATGACACGGATTTTATGCATGTAGTGTAATAGAAATATTTCATTATTTTTATTTTTTGTAACACCCCAGCCAAAACAATGACCTGGAATGCTACCAAACTAACAACATAATAAAGATAAACTAAATTCATCCTACAAAATTTCGGCAGAATCTCCTTTGTTTATTGTCTAATTCCGAGGTTCCAACAGGTATAATCAATGGATATTATGAGCGATAAACAATATAATCAATCCTAAACAAAGCGGCTATAAAACTTAAATAAAGAGTGGAAGCAATATAAAAGGTTTCTAATCCATTATTACATTTTAAACCTGATAGACATAATCAAATACCACATAGGCTAGTCAACAATAATATTTACAGTTCTCTAGTTCTTCCATGGTGAATAATTCGTGCAAGTGCAACCATACTAATCCTTTTTTACTCCCATGCACGCTGATTTCATGAAGGTACCTAAAACAAACAACAAACGATAACAACAACAACAAGAGTAAGTCCAACGACTTAGCAAATATAATAAATAATAACAAGATCAACCATGAACATCATCTCACAAATTTATCCATCAATCATATAATGAACCATGCTATGCAATATGATCAAAAATCTCTTTATCTCTTCTCTTTAGCATTTTACCGGTAATGCGGAGTATGCATCCGTCAATGCACACCCATGTCTGTACCATCTGGTACAGGGACCAATTGCTCATACTCCACAAGTATGAGGACATTTAGCCCGTCATGACATCAACATGACGGGGACCTCGACGCTTGGTCATCTAGTGACCAAGACTGACCAAGACTTCAATATATCGGCATGATGCATATATGTGAATGTCTCAATAAATAAAAACTTGCATTCACCATATCCATGCATCATAAATTCTCATAAACAACTTCAATTGCAAACTACCATAAATAGTACCAACATATCATTATCATAATCAAGATCACATACACTCATAATACCGATCAAACATCCACAAACCATCATCCATCAACAATTATACTATAAAATTTCAACCATCATTATACTTACCTTAACCGCGAGAAAACGGAGGATGAGTAGAAGGTGCAGCCCCGGGAACCCGTCCTCCTCCTGAACAATAATTATAATATTTTCTAAGACAACAGAAACGGGTCTTTGGATAAAATAAAAACACCCCCAAGCTGACCCCATCCATTAAATTTGACTAAATCCCCCAATTTCCCTCAGCCATCCTCTGCCTTCTGTGGACAGTCCCCTTTAAAAATTTATAACTTTTGATACAGAGGTCCAATAGGGAGTTCTCAGATTCTCTGGAAAGATAATTAAATTATCTAACTAAATCTATTTGGGGAGCCTTCCAGATTCGGCTATCTTCTACCCGATCCAACTAGTTTTCCTAAAACTGTAATTGTCTCTGGACAGCGCATTAAAAACGTCATAACTTCCACCCCGAGAGTCGGAATTGGAATTTCTTGACCTTTCTGGAAAGCTAAGAAAATTATATACAACTTTCCTAATATGAAGATCCTCTGATTCTCCCGTTTACTAATTACAAAAAATCGATCTACCGAAACCCGTCGGAAAACCCTCCGAGATGCAGAACAGTCAACTTAGAAAAATCATAACTTTTGTTACACAAGTTCGAATGACGCGTTCTAGGACTTCATGGAAAGATAACGACGTCCTCTACAAATCTCTAGGAGGGGTCCAGACCTGAATCCCCACGGATCTAACCCAAAATAGCCGTCTAACACATTCTGTCCTAGCAGTCCAGACTTACGGAATTGCTATCAAGATCAAAGAATATTATTCTAATGGGAAACAAGGATTACCCCTTGACGAATGGATGAAGAACACGAAGATCTTCCCACGAATTCTTCCTCCTTTCTTCCTTGGCCCCTTTTTTCTTTTCTTTCCTCTTCCTCTTCTCCTTCTTCTCCCCTTCCCTTTCTCCTTTCTTCCCTGTTATCTCTGCCACGGCAGCACAAACCTTGCGGCGATAAAAACCTCACCGTGGCAGCCGAAAACCTTGTCGTGGTAGATATTTTGGAGGTGGCGGCTGCAATGGGGGGAAGAGGGGGAGGCGGCTAGGGTTGGAGGGGTGGCGCCTCCCCTCCCCCCTTGGGCCAAAAATCCCACCTGGGCCAAAGCTCAGGCCCAGGTTGTCCTAAAAATTCAGAAATCCCCCTCAAAACTTGTTATTTTATTCTTTTCTTTAAGGTCCTTCTCTCCAAATTACACAATTAATTCTCGATAGACTTTTGGGATATTACATTTTTATTATTTGTTTTGCAGCATACACCCACCCCTAATTCATGTCCATTTGAGGGGACCGAATTGGAGCAATGGGGTTTTCAATCTTCTCACTCTCGGTTTGTATTCATTTGTAGGGGACCGAACCTAAGAGACGAGGGATCGAGCCCTTGTTCTTTGGGTTTGTATCCACCTAATGGGACCGAACCGAGAATATGAGGTCTTCATGCCTCGCCTTGATTTGTATCCGTTTGTAGGGGACCGAACCTAAGAGACGAGAGATCAAGCACTCGTTCTTCGGATTTGTATCCGCCTAACGGGACCGAACCAAGGGGGGCAAAAGCATAAAAGAAGAAAAAATGAAGCACCTTGATTCGTACCGCAATGGCCGAACTTAAGGGCAAAAGAGAGAGAGAAGAGCAAGAATTTCACCTTTGCTTGTGTAGCCCTCCCTCTCTAAAAGCTCTCTCTATTTCTCTATAGTTTCTCCTCTCTAGTGTTTGTGTATGCTTCCTTGTCTCTCCAAATAGCCAGTGTCTCCTCCCTTTCCTCCTCCAAAAAGATTCCCCTTTTCTATACCATTACCCCCTATTTATAGAGCAAGGATGAGAGGTGGCTCATGAAGAGAAGTTATGGTAACTTCTCACTTTGATTTTCTTTTTTTCTAATTTTATTTTTTTGCTATTGCTACCGAAGCCTCTACCATCAAGCTACACACGCATAAGCATGCAAATATGTGGGCTAACGTGCTGCTGGACGTTGGCTTCATGCATGCATGCACACGCTCAAGGGATTCATGCATGCATGCACACGATGGGTAGTTGAAACTCCCAATTCATGGCTACCTTCCATTTTCTTATTAGTTTGCATTTCTATATATACAGTGGTTGTACAGTGGGGCCAAAATAATTCTTTCTTGAGAAGAGGTTTAATTCTTGTACACATGCAATCATGCACCACCTTTTTTATCACGTGCATTGATTAATCAATTAACTCTTTCTTTTTATGGAAGCTAATCAATTAGCTAATACTATCCTTATTATACCCGGCAGCTTCTCCGATCGCTCGCCCACGCCACGTCGCCCCCGGACGCGCCCGCGCCAACCCACGCGCGCCAGCGTCAGCGCCAGCGCAAGGAGGCGGGAGAATTTCGCTCGCCCACGCCACGTCGCCCCCGGACGCGCCCGCGCCAACTCACGCGCGCCGCGCGTCCAGCGCCCGCGCAAGGAGACGGGGAGAATTCGCGTACGGTCGGACGAGGTCTTTTCCTGTGTTTTTTCGAAATTACGTACAGGTCCTTATTTCTCGCAAAAGGGACCCTCCCAGTTTTTTATCCCCTGCACTTTTGCGGGATGGCCCCCCGCGGTTTCCAAAATTGCACACGGGTCCTCGTTTATTTACGTACAAGTCCTTACTTATTTACGTACAGGCCCTTACAGGTCCCTGTTTTTCCCGAAAACACCCTTCTGTTCCTCCGAAATTACGCATCCATCCTCGGTTTCTTAAAAAAACCCGTCTCACGAATCTTCGGTTCTTTTATTTCGGTCCACGCGGTAGCTAGCGCGGCGTGACGCCGCGCTTTTATTTCTAGTTAATACTGCATGCCATCCATTTTATGTGCGCATTTACGCTAACTGGGGCCGCTATACATTTTTTTAAGGCGACATGTGTGGCAAAATATCTCATTTCTCTATATCTTTCTTTTCTCTAGTATTGTTTTTGTGTACGCCATCCGGCTATATCAATTTATATAAGTGAGTATATGTTCTCTGAATGAGCTGAAAATTAAACATGAGACTTTCACTTGCACCACAAACATGCCATAAAAATTCGCCACTCGATTGTAATATGTAGCGCACACAAAAAATCCTGGAAGGTGGACTTGTGCTTTGCGTACGTCATCCGGTCGTATTATCCTATTCGAGTGAGCATATGTGCTCCGAATGAGCTAAAAATTAAACACGAGACTTTTACTTGCACCACAAACATGCCATAAAAATTCGCCACTCGATTGTATTATGTAGCACACACAAAAAATTCTGGAAGGTGGACTTGTGCTTTGCGTACGTCATGCGACCGTATTATCCTATTCGAATGAGCATATGTGCTCCGAATGAGCTGAAAATTTGACATAAACTTTTCACTTGCCCTACAAACATACCTTAAAAATTCGCCACTCAAATGTAATTTGTACGGTACGCAAAAAATCTTGGAAGGTAACGTGCCATAAAAATTTCGGACAAAATTGGTGTCAACAAATGCCCCCTCGAGGTCCGGGTGCAAAAATATCTGTTTTTGCATCTGGAACTCGACACGCATCATGTGTGTGTGTGTGTGTGTATATATATATATATATATATATATATATATATATATATTGGGTGTATTTGGAGGTGTATTTACTTGGACGTGCTCAAGTTAAGCAATTTGGACGTGCTCGCTACGAAGGCATTTTTAGAACGTGCATATGCATGCAGCGTTGCATGTGTTATGTATGCAACCTTGCATTTGTTAGCTTTGAAGAATAAGCCTCATATCTACAGCTAACTGACGCCACCTAACTGGTGCCGCTCTTCACAGGATCTATCTAATTTAAACACACACCTAGCTTTCCTCTTCCGTGATCATCCGCTCTCTCTTTTTGCTTTCTCTTCCTGCGTCCTTTGGCTTCCATGGTCCTCTATTCCTCCCTTTAGATTTCTTCCGGCATCCAGTACTCAGAGGCAACTTCTTCTTTACTTGGTATGTATGATTATCACTTGTTGAATTCTTCTCCCTCTTTTTTTTTACCGAGACATATTTCAATAACAACTGAGTAATGATCCCTTTCCGCTCTTTCTTTTGGAGGCAGTGGACACTACGCGGCATCAACGAATTGGCATACTCCCTAATTGAATTTTAGTGTGTCTGCTCCTCTTTAAAAGGTGAGATTTTCCATCCTCTCTATTTTTATCAGATTGCATTATACTTCCGTAGGCTGCATGATACATTATCTCGGATCAAGAATATTTAATTTGTTTTCGAATCCGGAGCTTGACATGTATATACGCATTATGCGTATTTTTTGATACATCCGCCGTATGTTTTTTTTTTTGCTGCGGATGAACTCACGTGCATATACATTGGCTATACAACTTTGATACATCTGACGTGTATATATATATATATATATATATATATATATATATATATATATATATATATATATATATATATGTATGTATGTATGTATATATATATATATGTATGTATGTATGTATATATATATATATATATATGTATGTATGTATGTATATATATATTTGTTGCGGATGAGCTCACGTCATATACATTGGCTATACAACCCTGCATGTATTAGCTTTGGCCGTTAAACCACAAACAATGTCAACACATTATTATTTAACTTTCATTTTTATGGTGCCATAACAAGAAAACTAACCTTCGAGAACCTCTCAACTGATGAACCACATCCCGTCATTATCTTGCTCAGAGCAACCGGAACATTTATATTACATTGTTTACATTCTACAACATGGCATTAAAATTTCTGGAGTGTTTATCTAGCATGCAAAACTAACAAATGAACCCATGTGCTTCATTTACGTTAAATTTAGATTGAGAAAGGTTACATGCGATCGGACTCCCACTAAACAAGTAGCAATATATGTTTGTGTCAAAGTTCCTAGGAATGTTGGAATATGTTAATGAAACCTATGTTGAAATGAAAATGCTCAGTGTATTTGCAAAGGTCCAGAGTTGATGATGCATATGTTTGCAGCATAGCTGTAGCTCAGGGCATGTAGTTCACAATTGTCCAAATCATATGATTAATCATTTGTGCAGTATCCTATAATCTACATACGCCACAGCCTGACAGCCATATGTACACCCGCCTAAAGTTTTCATTACTCGTTTGCATATCCAACCAGCTAATCTGCATAAGTGGTTAGTGGTCCGGTGAATGTTCGCTAACCACTGTTTAGCGCAGGAATTGGGTTGCTTCATATCTATGTTGAAAGCACTAACACCAGAGAATGTAATGCATGATTAAGTTTTAGCGGTAACACGTTATAAAGATCATACGTAGCGGCAACATATTGTGTGAACGGCCCTATGTCATTAGTGATTATCTTAATTAAACCGCTCTTACCTTTTTAGTGCCAGAGAAGCTGATCTGTAGGCGACCTGCTCTGATAACATTTTGAAGCTATTTTCTTTTATTTCATCCAATCATTTCTTTTAACCGCACTACATGTATTATTTATTTATTATTTATTATTATTATTTTTAGATGGTGTGGGATCAACAGTTCTTTTTGTCCTACTCGATGTCACTTTCACGGGTGGCAAGAAGGCAACTTTTTGAATCTAATCTTGATGAGGTTGTCAACCCCATTATAAAAGAACAGGAGATACCCCAGGGGATTATCGATCTTAGCCATCATGGGTGGAAATCGGATTCTTCATTTCTAGGACTTTGCTATTATCGTTCGGCACCTTTGCCCAGACTTGACAAGGCTATCACCTTAGGAACCAAGATGGTTGTAGAAGGCCTTGGTTGGGAAAATCATGATATCGAATACATTTCATCTCCAACTGGGTATGTTGAATGGGGAACAGAAGTCCTAAGAAACCATTCTCTAGTTCTAAAAGAGGAGAGGATGATGCCGTTTACATTTACGGCGCCATCTATTGCTCTTTGGGTGAATATTCTATTCCCCTTCTTTGCTGAGGTCCCTACTAGAAAAATGGAACCCAAACACCAACACTTTTCTATTCCAATGTGGCGAGCGCACCATTACCCTTCTTGACATGCATCAAATGGCCGGATTGCCTTTGGACGGAGATGTATATGAAGAGTATATACCATCGACCAATGAGCTTGACCCATCTTTACTACTATATCCCAACTTCTTGTCCCATCTTTTAGATGTATGGAACAATCTCGCCGTAGGTGGTAAAGTTTCCTTCCAAGAATGATGTGACTATTTTCATAACAGCAGGGATGGTTCTCTATCATTCCCTTCCCTTCGAGATAGGCGCATCTATACGGCGGCTTTTCTTGCTCTTTGGTTCTGTCGTTTCATGGTTGTTGGAGGTAGACCCTACATTCGCCAAGGTGTATTAGTAATGGCGTCTTGGATATCATTAGGGCGCCAAATTTCCTTAGCTCCACCTGCCTTATGTTCCTTGTACTATTCTTTGTGGTTGATCAGCACTCATCCAATCGGTCCCTCCTACACAAAGCGACCTTGGTCGGTCCATTTTGTTATTGGCTGGATGGGTGTGTATTTAAAAAGGATATTTGGCAATAAGGTGAGAACACCCTATTTCCCTACTTATAAGCATACAGTGCAGAAACCAGCCATGGCGAACACTATGTTTAGGACCCCAATCACTTTTGTCATGAAAATGCACATGATTTTTTTTAAATTTTCTAATATTTCATGGCATCCTTATGATTTGTAAACACTCAGAGGTGCGAGTCATCGAAGAAAGGCCTTCTTGATTTCTGTTCGCTGTGGTATGCTTCCATGGTGGCATGCCACTATATCCACTGATTTATGTATCATTGAGCCGTACCATCCCGACCATGTGGCTCGACAGTTCATATTCGATCAAGTTGTCCCTTTCCCACCCCTGCTAAATTTATATACAAGGGATGACGTCGGGATTGCATATGCTCATTGGGCACATTTACTCCGTCCGAGACAAGCAAAATTATATCATGTCCCAGATGACTCCCGTAATGGTAGCTCTTCATTGGCTTGGGCTAGATGGTGGCGTGAATTTATACAGCCCTTCACTTCGGTGTTGAGCGAACTTCGTAATGGCAGTGCACTTGGTCGAGTCCCATATGAGAGGAGGAGGATGAATAATCGTGAACAGTATGGCCATATTCCTGCACGCAAGCTCTCCTCTGAAGATTTTATCGTGGTAAAAAGGGTGCATGTTGATTGCCAAGATCAACACGTAGCGGCCATCAGAAGAAAGGAAACAATGATTAAGGATCACTAGAGATAGGTCCTACATACTTATCTCTCTGATGGCCAGGTTGTTGAGTCTCCTAGACAACTTGTCGTGGTAAGATGATATATATATTTTTTGTTTAGTATTTCTATAATAATGTCTCCTAGCCTGTAACGATTTACTTAGCTTCTCTCTCTCTCTCTTTTTTTTGTTTTTTTTTTGTAGAAGCAAAAGAGTAGCTCACTAAAAACAAAGCAAAAGACTCTCCACTTAATTTTTTACCAACCGAGAGTTTGCCAGTGCATGCTGTGCAAGAAAATTTAGAACTAATTAATGTTGATGTAGGGAGGAAAGGAAAGTGTGGACCACCTCCAATCATTCCCATTGAGAGTGAGAAAGGCCCAAAAGCCAAACGCAAGCTCGACTTTGAAAATGAGAAAAAACTTTTTGATCCCATATCCTCATTGGACATCCCTAGTATTGAGGATTTGGTAAGTAGCGAGGAGCTCGATCGCATGCTTACAGGTGAAAGTGATCATGATCTCGGTGAATTTTTTTCATATATCGGTTGAAGATTTTGATGTAACTGGACCAAGCATCGACCATCCAATTTCTGTTCCAGCCTTGGCTCACAATTTGCCCCTAGATTCTGCGTCATTTGATACCTTAACTTCTTCCACTCATGGTAGCCTCATATGCATTGCATATGTGTTAATGTACACAACTTTTCTTGTTATATCTTTTTTAAGTTTGCTTATGTAAATTTCCTCTTGTTTCATTTTTTTTAGGTTGTGAACAAGGACCTCACCAACCAAAAAGTAGCGAAATGTCACCGCCAAGCATGGACCTCTCATTTGTTGAGAAAGCATTTATGGATGCCACTGATATGGTGTTAACAAAAGCTCTTGAAGGATTAGATGTTGCTTCATTAAGCGATCCAACTCGCCGTGCCTTCTTGGAAACTATTTCTTTGCAACTCCCTATCATATACCAGGGGTTTCTAGAGCTAAGGAAATATTGACCCAGCTTCCAGGACCCACATTACCCTGGGATGCTATTAAAACCACTCCACAACTAGCCAATTTACAAGATAAATTAAACTGGCAACAATTACTAAACAAGATAGTATAATCGGAAGCATAAACAACTAAAGGAAAACGAAATAGTGATAACAATTCAATATTTAAAACACTGTAACACCACAGGACCTACAAAGGGTTTTAACACTCTCTTTCAGAAAGGAGAGGAATTAAACTTCAACACTTGAAATAATCTAAAAGAAGTACTAGATCCAATGCTTTAACATATTAATGAGTTTGCAACACAAAACTTTCGTTGATAAAAAAAATACCACGCGAACCAATGAGTCATGATTTACATCAAGACAAAACTCCCACGAAGGGACTATCCCTCAAATTAACAATGTTCGCAAGTAGCAAAAGTGTCTCAATAGACCAAAAAGAAACAATAACTACTTCAAAGAACAGATAGAGTCCAATTGCAAACCCTCAACTGCAATAAACCACTATCTTAAGAGAAATTATTAACCACAATAGACCAAGAATCGACCAAAATCAACTTAAGAAAGATAACAACTTTTCTAAAGAAACTCACTCACAACATCTGCAACTAAGTTATCTGAGGTAACTACATTGCTAATCCCCATGCCACAAACAGTAGTATAATTTGGCAATACCAAGACAACAAATACAAGCTCTACATCTTATCATTGACTATTCTCTCTCATAACAGTCATAGGAGAAATCATAATCATACAGGATCATCTAATAACGTAAATCATCAATACAACATGTCAAAAGCATAAATACAATACTTGACCCATCCCATCCTACTGTGCACCAGTGTGTCAATTTAATAAGTTAATTACCACAGACCTAACGCCCGCTCTGATACCAACTAAGGAAAACATAATAGTGATAGCAATTCAATATTTAAAACATCCTCCAATATTTTAATCTAACACATAGTTCACAAATTTAACATTGTTAAGATAATGTAAACAAATCTATGCAAAGGTCTAGAGTCCTTTCAACTTTATTACAGCATAAAGATATGATTCACGTGCATCAGTGTGGTGCCGCTCTACCCTTCCCATGTATGCTCAAAGTCCACCTGTAGGGAGGGGCAATAAGGGTGAGATAAAATCTCAGCAAGCAAACAGTTTAATAGGCTATTCAAACTACAAACAGTTATACATCATCATCTATAATTCCATACAACCACAACCACAATTCATGTCCACCATTATTAAACCACCACAAACATCCATGAATCATACCTCTTCAATTTCATATTTAATTGGTATATGAAACATTTAATCTTCCACAAACTACAATAGATTAATCATTAACATTTAATCTTCCACAATTAACAATGTTTATATCTTCAACCTCAAATCACCATCAATGATGGTAAGCATTAGCAAATAAATCTTGTTTGACTACTTTAAAACTTTAACCACTACCACCACCAAAGACAATAAAACATATGTATGTTGTACTTAAATACTCTATTATTTCTCACATCCACAACTGTTGTCAATAATTACCACAAGAGAAAAGAATCTCATCCCACAACCACAACACTTACCATACACAAGGGACGAACCCAAATTCACGACCACATCTACATTCCTCATAACACAAGTAGCTCACATGAGCCAATTCCACATTACAACTATGAAGTTGAATATTCCATAAAATAACATCGCCACAATATATATTACATATGTATGCCAATGATCTTCCCACAATGCAATGCATATGAATGCTTTCATGCTATGCTCCACATCACTCTTTCCCAGCGGGAGAAGAGGTGCATCGTATTACAGCAATATACGATGTTATACCGGTACGGTCGCGGCTAGGTGCGGCGACATCCACATATGCAAATGTCATGATATGATAATCATAAACCACATGAATTCCAACTTCAAAGGAGCATCATTATGCTCACAACATATCCACATCCACAAGTTCACCGCATGTTTATTTTCATATTCCACGGTAGCACATTAAGCAAAATTCAACATGACTACTAGCAGTTTATCAACATATCAATTGACCAATACTTGCTACCATCACCACATTTAGAATATCATGCAACCATGGCATAATGTATCAAATTACGATAATAATGCAAATCAAGAGCGCTCAGGGACAAGATCACCTGTCCAAAAGGCAACTCTCAGCACAAAGCCACAACATACAAACACGACTAAAATAATTAAAGACGTCGCTAGAATCCCGAACCCGCACAAACTCCTCTCCGCTCAACAATTCAGCAAACTACCCACTGCAGCAGCGCTGCTTAAGATTTTTGTATCTTTAAAACTATTGATCCAATTATAGCAAACGATACCTCTCTGGATTCATCACTTAAAAGCCTATATTTTTTATGTAGAACACATATTTTTATTTTGATCACAGCTAGGTGTAATTTGATGCCCAAAACAGAGGAAGATCTCTGTTCTGGCAGACTGGACAGCAACAATCAAATATGTCCCAACAACAGTACAGGGGTCCAAAAAATATAATTTTTATACAGAAGCTAGATCACCAATTTCTGTACAACTTTATCAATTACGGCCATGATCATAAAAATCATTTACTACCTCTAAATCACAGTTTAATAGCAGTCTGTCCAAATCTGTTCGCCTGACGAACAGCGGTATTACCGACCCTGTAACTCCCAGATCCTACGGCCAAACATTCCGAAAAAATACAGAAGATGCATTTCGAAGTCCTCTACAACTTTCCTTTGGGAGGGTCCGCAGGAAAAATCGTTTGATAGGCGAAACCGCAGAAAGCAGAGCTTGCTGCGAATCAATCTCTGTGCGAGACAACGGTAATCTCTAATCGGGCAATTAATCTATTAATCCCCTTCAAATTCCATGTCAAGAACTCTAATTCTCCATAAAACAGAAGGTTTGAGAAGGGAAAAAATTACCTAAATGATCCCTTGGGATCATCCCTCTTCTTTCCTCCTCTTCCTCTCTTCTTCTTCCTTCTCCTCCCCTTCTTCTCCTTCCTTCACCTTTCTCCTTGGCTCCAATGGCAGCAGCTTGTGGGGAGGTGGGGCACCAACTAGGGAGGGTGGCGGGTGTGGGGGAGGGAGAGTGGCTTAGGGTTTTAGGGAGGGAGGTGCAGCCACCCTTGGGCCTCCTACCAAGGTGGTCGGCTCACTCTCAGATAGCCCACTCCGAGTTTTTATTTATTTAATTATTTTATTTATTTTACGCTATTCCATAATTTTTATTTTTCCCTTCCCGCGATTTACCGAAAAACCAGCGACTCCACGATTAAATTTAAAACCGACGCTGAAACGACGTTCAGGGTATTACATCGCCGAAACCTTTGCAAAGGTTTGTTTACATTATCTTAATAATGTTAAGTTTGTGAACTATGCTTTAGATTAAAATGTTGGAGGTTGTTTTAAATACTGAATTGTTATCACTATTCCGTTTTCCCTTAGTTGTTTATGCTTTCGCTTATACTATCTTGTTTAGTAATTGTTGCCAGTTTAATTTATCTTGTAAATCAGCTAGTTGTGGAGTGGTTTTACTAGCATACCCGGGTAATGTGGGTCCTGGGGTGTTACACATTTAGATTTGAACACATCTCTAGGCAGAAAGAGTGAATTGTTGCTGAAGCAAAACGTGAGCTTGCATCTCGTGAAGAAGCTATCAGGAGTATCTCTCAAGAGATAATGTTCGTAGATGAAAAGTGTGCAACTTAGTAAAATCACCAGTGTATTGAGGGAGCTCCGGCAGAATAAAGAACGACTTCAACAAACACATTCTAGACAGGACTTAGAAGTGCAAAAATGGAGCAACATTCGTCTAGATGCTACTCAAGGACTTGATCAAGGGACCTAGGCTCTCCAAGAGAAAACAACCACCTTGGGGCAAGACTCTAAGCAACTCTTCAAGGCCTTAAAGAATTGGCGCTCTGGACCAAACTAGGAGTCCTTTACTCGATTTTTTTATGTTGTGATTTACTTTTAGATATTTCAGTTAAACTTATAAGCTTTAAATTATTTCATATTCAGCACTTTTGTATTGAGCCTATCCGTGTTAACATGTATTGTAACTAGTCTATCTATGTTACAGAAGTTCTTACTAACTAAGAACAAGTTAGTTATCATTCAACTTGTAGTATTATCTTTTACTCTGTAAGCGAGATGCCAACGTGAAGCATTGATGCTTTATTCACTCACTTACACTTTATGATCTAAAAGTTTTACATCTCTATTATTTATTTATTTTCGTGCTATTGTCATTAGTTTTAGGCTCGTTTTGAAGTGCTTATTCTTTTTTTTATGCCATAGTTTAGGCTCGTAAGACGTTGGAGCGCTTATTATTGTTTTGCGCCACATTTTAGGCTCGTAAGGCGTTAAAGCACTTATTATTGTTTTACACCACAGTTTAGACTCGTAAGGCGTTGGAGCGCTTATTATTGTTTTGCGCCACAGTTTAGGCCCGTGAGGAGTTGGAGCACTTATTATGGTTTTGTACCACAGTTTAGGCTCGTGAGGCGTTGGAGCACTTATTATTGTTTTGCACCACAGTTTAGGCTCGTAAAATGTTGGAGCGCTTATTATTGTTTTGCGCCACAATTTAGGCTCGTAAGGCGTTGGAGCACTTATTATTGTTTTGCGCCACAATTTAGGCTCGTAAGGCGTTGGAGTGCTTTTTTTACGCATAGTAACGCTTTAGAAATTTCTCATTTATCGGCGGTGGAGAATATTCACCACCTAGGGAAATAATTTTATATGCGCCACTAGAATATACTTCTTTTATGATGTAAGGTCCTTCCCATTTAGGCTCAAATTGTTCGCGCATCCAATGTGTAATATTCATGGGGCGAATAACAGCGAGAACTAAATCTCCCTCTTTAAATGACCTCCTTTTGAGGCGCTTATCAAAAGCTCGTGACATTCTTGCCTGGTACACTTCTAAGTTTTGTAATGCTTGAAGACGTTTCCCTTCAAGACGTTCTAATTCCTCTAACCGCATTTTAACGGCCTCCTCTTCTAAGAGTTTCTCATGCATAGTGACTCTCAAAGAATTAATTTGTACTTCCAACGGTAAGACCGCCTCTCCTCCATACACCAGGGATAAGGAGTCATTCCAGTTGGTGTGCGTGTCGTGGTCCTATACGCCCACAAGGCTTTGAGCAATTTTTCATACCAATCTCGCTTGTTCTTTGAGACCACTTTCTTTAATAATTTGCACAGGGTTTTATTAAATGCCTCAGCTTGTCCATTGGCCGCTGCATTATATGCCGTAGAAAAATGATGTTTTATTTTAAATTTTGCGCACAACTTTTCCATTGTCTATTTTTGAATGGTGACCCGTTGTCATGTATAATTCGTGAAGGGACGTCAAAGCGATATATAAGATGAGTTCTTATAAAATTTTCTACATTTTCTGCCTTAACTTCTCTTAATGGTATGACCTCCGCCCATTTAGAGAAATAGTTAGTCGCTGCGAGAATGAATTTATGCCCTTTGGATGATGACGGTTGAATTAGTCTGACTATATCCATTCCCCACATTTCAAAGGGCCAGGATATGCTGGTGGGGTGCAGTGGCTCATGTGGTTGATGGATGAAGTCAGCATGTAACTAATACTCATGACACTTTTTTGCAAATTTCATAGCATCTTCGAACATTGTAGGCCAATAATAGCCCAAATGCTTTAATTGGTAATGTAGTTTGGGACTAGATTGGTGTGCACCGCAAACTCCAGCATGCACTTCCCTCAATGCTTCCATCACCTCGTTTCCAGCGAGGCAACGCAGCAGGATACCATCATACGAATGTCTATAAAGCGTATCATTTATACATGTGTAGTGGACTGACATCTTCGGATTCTAGTCCTTTCACAATAATTGAGAGGTAGATTACCGTTGAGTAAATATTCGAGAAATGGAGTCCGCCAATCTCCTACTTCAATTTCACAAATATCCGCTGTCAATGCTATAGAGGATGTTGTTTCACCCTCCTCAGCGAGTATTGGTAGGACTCTCCATTCCTCTATGCGCACGTCCATTATTTCATAAGAATCTATTGACATGCTAGCTGCCAAACTTGCCAGCGCATCAGCCTTTTCATTTTGGCTTCTAACGATATGTTGTATACTTAAGTTAGTGAACATAGATATAAGCTCTTTTGCCCTCAGAAAATATGGCATTAATTCCTATTTCTTTACCATGTAAATCCCTAAAAGTTGGTTAATAACTAATTGGGAATCACCATACACCGACAGTGTGTTCAATCCCATATTTAAGGCTATTTCCAACCCTATAATTAAAGCTTCATACTCAGTAGAATTATTTAAAACTGCTGAGGTTAAAGTGAATGAATATGGAATTATTTCTCCACTAGGTGTAACAAAGATGATGCCGACGCCCGCTCCCGATCACCAATAAGCACCTTCAAAATATATTTGCCATGTTGAATTGAGGACCGATGTGACAAATATCTCTTCATCTGGTAAATCATCATCGATAGGAAAATCATCAGGAATAGGGTGTGCAGCTAGAAAGTCTGCCAAAGCTTGCCCTTCCGTAGCTTTTTGTGGTACAAATACAATGTCAAATTGTGACAAAAACATCACCCGTTTAGCTAATCTCCCTGATAGAACCATTTTATTTAAGATGTATCGGAGTGGATCTGCTCTCAAAATGAGGTGCATAGTGTGCTCTAGCATATAGTGGTGCAATTTTTGTTCCGCAAATACCAGTGCTAAACATATTTTCTCCATGTCTAGATAATTGCATTCTGCCCCCACAAGGGTGCGACTGAGATAATATAAGGACATTTCTTTTCCTTCATCATTATTCTGCGCCAAAAGAGCACCTAATGATGTTGGCATGGCTGGCGTATAAAGAATTAATGATCGTCCTTTAATTGGACTACTCAAGACAGGGGGATTTATTAAATACTTCTTTATATCTAAGAATACATTTTGGCATGCTTGATCCCATTGGAAAGGAACACCTTTTCTCATAAGCCGAGAAAAAGGTTTGCATCTCCCGGATAAATTTGAGATAAATCTCCTAATATATGCTAAATGACCTTGGAGGCTTTTCAATTTATGAAGGTTTTTAGGTGGTGGCATTTTAACAATTGCCTCTATTTTAGTTGGGTCAATTTCGATTCCACGCTTTGTAACTATAAAACCCAGAAATTTTCCAGAAGAGACCCCAAAGGTACATTTCATTGGGTTCATTTTCAAATTATGTTGTCTAAGGCGTTCAAAAACCATAGAGAGATGCTTTAAGTGATTTCTTTCATGTTTTGATTTTACAATAATGTTATATATGTAGCACTCAATGATGATGTGCAATAGTCCATCAAAGACAATTGTCATGGCTCGTTGATATGTTGCACCAATATTTTTAAGTCCAAAAGGCATAACCCTATAACAGAATATACATTAGGTGTTTGGAATGTTGTTAACTCCTCATCTTCTGGTGCCATTTTTATTTGATTATAACCCGAAAAGCCATCCATAAATGAAAATATTTCATATCTCATAGTAGCATCAATAAGTATTTCAGAGATAGGTATTGGAAAATCATCTTTAGGGCATGCCCTATTCAAATCTCTAAAATCTACACATACACGAATTTGCCCATTCTTCTTCTTGACAGGAACAATGTTGGAAAGCCACTTAGGATATTTGACTTCCCGAATAAACCCAGCCGGTATGAGTTTATCGCTTCAGCTTCTATTTTTGGGAGTATATCTGGCCGAAACCTCTGTTGTGGTTGCTTGACCGGTGGAATGTCTTCTTGTACAGCGAGTCGATGTACTGCCACTACTGGATCCAACCCTGGCATTTCTTCATATGTCCAACCGAACACATCCCTATTTTTTGGAAGAAGTTTATGATATTCTTCTTTACTTTCCTTAGATAAATGTTTGCTGATATAAACTGGACGAAACTCGTCGAGCATCCCAATATTGATTTCTTCCAATTCATCAATAGTGGGTTGATTTCCATCCTCCATTTGTGGAGCTGCTGCCGTTGTGTCTATAAATTTAGCCAAGGTCATACAAACATCATAACCCATCCCATACCTCTTTTCCTTTAATGTTTGATCTTCGTGTAGGGCTTCAAGTTGTGCCTGGGACAGCGCCTTTTCAAATGGTGCAAGCTGCCCCCGGCCGTTGCATAGAGAAGGGCCTTTAATGATATCATAACTCATTTTCTACATCATATAAAGAACCTTATTGTCATATAAAGAAATAGGTAATGATTCGTCATCCTTATTTGACAGAGTTATTTGAGCAACTACTCTATTCTTATTTTTGCTCGTGCTAGAGTTGTGTAATTGATTTTGAGCTTGTTTTATTTTATGTCGTACCAAAGGAGGTAAGGGTGTCAGAAACTCAATACCTTTATTAGAGGATGATTTTTTTACGACACGAAATATTGGATCTCCTTTCTTCCTTTAGTCACTTGGTACATATTGATATATCTTCATTGTTGATGAGGATTCCTCAATATCTTTCTTTATAAAATTTGATTATGGTACAAACACTGGCTTTGGCTTACACACTTTATCGACGGGCTCGAAGTAGAATTTTGCATCAGCATTGAAGGATTTAGCTACTGTGAATGGCTTTGTATCAGCAAATATCCGTATTGTATTTGATGCATTGATGAAGCGTAGATGGTATGACTTGATTTTCATGCAACCATGGGTGACCAAGCAGGGCATTATATGAGGTAGCCGCATCAATCACGTGAAAATTCACATATGTGCATAGTGTTTTCAACTTTAAAACCAAAGATATGTTACCCATAGCTTCCTGACCAGATTGATTCAAGCCATGAATAACCACATTAGATCGGCTCAAGTCCTTTTTTGAATATCCAATCCTTTTTAAGGTACGCAAAGGTAATAAATTTATGGCAGATTCGCCATCTATCATTATTCAATTTATGGGCAATTCATCAATTTCACCGAACATGAGAAGCCCCCTGTTGTGCTTCTTATAACCTAATAGCATGTCCTCATCAGTGAACATCATATTTAAAATCTCAGCTACTTCTGTCTCTGTTTGCGACACTTCTACTCTATAATCTTCAGGAAAAGAAAGTGTTGTAACAAAAGCCTTGCGCAAATCGGACGAAAGACACAAAGCATCATACACAGAAAGCATAGCTGGTATTTTCTTCAAGTGAGATTACATCATACTTGACTGACATATTAGTAGCAAAGTCGGTCGTTTCATTTGGGGTTACATTTTTGTTTTTGGGCTTCCTTCCAGCTGGAAGATGAGGATCAGTTAGTTGGCGACCTAATCTAAGTTGAATTTAGTCAACTTCTGGAGATTCTTCTTCAGGGAAATGAAGATAACCCTCATCATCCTAAAAGACACCAATGGTGAGGACATTGAATTCTTCATGAGGACTACCCACACGCTTTGTCAATCTTTGCGCTATTCTTGACGTGGAGCGTAGATCCTCACCTTGTACTATTACTTGTCGCAGCATGCGGCCTCCTGGACGCTATTGCCCCCTATCTTGGACTCTTCAATAAGTTGATGGGTCGAGCTTTGTGGCATGGATCCATCGATGGAAAGCCTCTCTTTTAAGTTGACAGCTGTATCTTTGCTACCGACCATAGTACGATGCACGGCCTAAGGAAACCATTGGAATAAACTCAGACTTTAAGACCAGCATTGTTTTATCATAAGCTGATGTCATATTATCAATTGGTGTCATATTCGAAGATGCGGAACACACCAAGTCATCTTGACAGGTGGCAACATTTGCTGCAACCATTTTCTTGCCTTTCTTGAAGCTTTTAAGGAGGTCTGCATCAACTGTTCCTTCATCAATCATTTTCTGGATAATATTCTTTACCACAAAGCAATCTTTAAGCGTACGCCCTAAGACGCGATGATAGTGGCAATAATTTGGTTCATTGAACTTGGAAACTTCTTCAGGACTTTTTGGCTTAGGGGGCTCTATGAGATTCAACTCCCGTAAGCCCATAAATAAGTCATCGACCTCCTTATTTGGGAAGGAATATTCTCTGTTTTGTCGCTCACTAAGGGTTGGCCTCCTGCGAGTTTGCATTCCCTTTTGCTCTTGATTTCTTGTGGTGGCTCCCCTGGACTGCAACTGTGGAATCACCACTGTCGCCTCCATTCTTTGCACTTGTTTTGGCTTGGTAGGCAACTTATCACGTTGACCGTCTTTCTCTACAGGCTTGGTGAATGTCTTTGTTCGACGTGCGACATGTTGCATGTAATTCATAATATCTGTAGCTTTAGAGGCGAGCTCTTCAAAAGTGACAAGCCGTACACCTTGCAAATAAACAGCCATCTCAGGGCACAGATTATTCATGCACATCCACATCGCTTCTGGCTCGGTAATTGGCTGTGGGCAATGGAGGCTTAAATTTCTCCACCTGTTAATAAAATCAGGAGCCTTTTCACTTGTTCTTTGCTCTGTTTGGGTCAACCCAGTGATGCCTACTGTTCTTTGAGTGCTATAGAAGCACTCGAGAAAAGTATCTTGCATTGCTCCCATGTCTTCATTGATCCTGGTGCCAACTTACTGTACCATGTGAAGGCTGGACTGGACAATGTCTGCACAAATTGTCGTAAGAGAAGTGCTCCGTTATGGGCTGTATCTTGACAGGCTGCAAGAAAATGAGATATATGCTCATGAGGAGACCCGGTTCCATTGAATTTGCTGAATTGCGGCTGGCGGTAATTGCTTGAGAAAGTGTAAAACCCCAGGATCCACATTACCCTGGGATGCTACTAAAACTACTCTACAACTAGCCAATTTGCAAGATAACTTAAACTGACAACAATTATTAAACAAGGTAATACAAGATAATACAGGCGGAAGCATAAACAACTAAGGGATAACAGAAAAGCATTAACAATTTAATATTCATAATCAACTTCAACATAATAACCAAAGGAACGGTTCCGAATTAAACATTATTAAGACGAATCATTCATCAACAAGATGGCTAAGCAAAGACTAGAGTTCTTTCGACTTTATTTCAGTATTAAAACAAAATACATGTGCAACAATGTGGTCTTTGCTCTACCACCGCCTAATGCATGCTCAAAGTCCACAGCAGGGAGGGGAACAAGGGTGAGATAAAAATCTCAGCAAGCAAACAGTTTAACAAACTATTCAAGCTACGAACAAATAAACATCATCATTAATTTCATACATTCACAACCACAATTCGTGTCCACAAGTAACAAACCACCACAATCTTCATGAATCATACATCTTTAATTCTCAGATTTAAATGGCATATGAATGCAGTCATTTAAATATCAATTAAATGCATATAAATGCTTCATGCTATGCTCCACATCACTCTTGCCAGGGCAGGAATTGCAATGCATCGTATTACGGCAATATACGATGCTTCCATGGCGAAGAGGTGCATCGTACACGGCAATATACAATCTTTGTCTTGCAGATGCGGTCGCGGCTAGGTGCGGCGACATCCACATATGCAAATAACATGATATGACATGAATTATATGATAATTCATTAATCACATTAATTCATCCACAAGGAGCGTTATCATGCTCTCAACATATCCACATACACCACATATTAATTTCATATTCCACATTATAACATTAAGCAAGAATTCCACATGTCTACTAGCAGATTATCAATATATCAATGGATAAATACTTGCTATCATCTCCACAATTAAGATATCATGCAATCATGGCATAAGGTATCAAATTACGATAATAATGTAAATTGCAAGTAGAAGGAATAACAAGTTAAACGGTAGCAACCATCGCTACGTTCACTTGCCTCAATCCGATGAAGCGAGTAAAATCAAGAGCGCTCGAGGACAAGACCACTGTCAAACGATAACTCTCGGCACGACCACGACATACAAACACGACTAAAATAATTAAGACGTTGCTAGAACCCCGAACCCGCACAAACCCTTCTCCGCTAACAATTCAGCAAATTACCCTCTGCAGCAGCGCTGCTTCACAATTTCGTATCTTTAAAAATAATGATCCAAATATGGCAAATGTACCTCTCTGGATTTATGACTTAAAATCCTACATTTTTTAATTAGAACACATATTTTTATTTTGGTCACAGCTAGGGGTAATTTAATGCCCAAAACAGAGGAAGAACTCTGTTCTGACAGATTGGACAGCAGTGTTTAATTGCGTCCCAGCAGCACTACAGGGGTCCACAAATTCTAAAATTTCTACAGCAGCTAGATTACCAGATTCTCTACAACTTTCTCAATTATGACCATGCGCAAAACAATCATTTACTACCTCAAATTCCCAGATCACCGTCGGTCTGTACCAATCTACTCGCCTGGCGAATAGCGGTATTCCCGACCCCGTATCTCCCAGATACCATGGCCAAAATTACGAAACAATTACAGGAGACGCATCTAGAAGTCCTCTACAACTTTCCTTTTGGGAGAGTCCACAGGACAATTCGTTTACTAGGTCAAATCAGCGAGGACAGACACGCTGCGCGAATCAATCTATAGGCAGACAGCAATTAATCTCTAATCGGGCAATTAATCTATTAACTACCATCAAAATTCGTGCCAATAACCCTAACTGTTCATAAAAACAGAGGGTTTGGGATGGGGAAAATTACCAAGATGAAGAATTTCCCCACTTTTTCCTCCTCTTCTTCTTCTTTCTTCTCCTCTCCTTCTCCTTCTTTCTTCTCCTTCCTTCTCCTTGCTTCTCCTCCAATGGCAGCAGCACTTGGGAGGATCTCCTTGGGGAGGGGGCGGCCACCAAGGGGGAGAAAGGGTAGGGGGCGGTTGGATGGAGGGGAAAAGGTGGAGAGGGGAACCCTAGAGTTTATATGAGGGAGGGGTGCGGCAAGGGAGGGTGGCGCCCTTAGGCCTTAGCCCAAGGGTGGTCGGCCCACCTCCCAGGCAGCCCACTTCTGAATTTAAAAATAATTTTTAACATATTTTTATTCCTTTTTCAATGTTCTACAAATTTTATTTTTCCCTTCTCGCGATTTGCCGAAAAACCGGCGACTCCGCGATTGTTTTAAAACTTACGCCGTAACGACATTCAGGGTATTACAGAAAGACACCATGTCAACGTCCGGTGGGTATGACTTAACATACCCCGGACGCATCGAGTAGTGAGTTTGCATATACTGGGCTTTAACCCCTCAGCAATCATCTTTTGGATTGCCTCAAGGCTAATTGCAGGTGATGATTGATGACTATGATGACTTACAGTAGCATGTATGTCATTTTCCCGGCTTGTATTGTTAGCTACTTGGTTGCGTAGAGTAGCCAACTCATCTTCTTTTTGCTGAAGTGCAGCTGTAAGTTGGGCTAGCTGCTCCTCAACTGAACGTGTTTCATTTGCGCAAGAACTTGTTCCGCGTAGCTTGGCTCAAAAATACGGGAATGTAGTTCATAAGCGTTTATATCATGTTAGGGATCATTTTCAAGAGAGGAAGAGGAATTACTATGGAGGGGATTATGAGACCCTGAGTAATTTGAATCATGCTCTTCATTACCCGAATTTGCTTGACTACGAGTTACAGGACGATGACCCATTACAACATTCTTTCGGCCTTTCTTTCTTTTGAAGTGCGTCGATGTTGAAGATGCTTCGCTGGTATCATCCGCCACCTCTGTGACTCCGACCGGCATCGAAAGAAGTACCTCAACTGCATTTTTTGAGGCCCTCTTTTGAGTTGGCCAAGGAGCCATCATTGTTGCCGCCTTCTTGGGTGTGATTGCTAGCTTCTTCACCACTTGGGTATTGCCACCATGACTTGATGGAGAGTGTGCCCCTTGAATTTTGCTAGATTTAGAGTCAGCTCGCATTGCTAACTCCCTCTGCTTGTAGGCTTCTCGTTTTGCACATGCATGAGCAGCCTGGGTCACATAGTTTTCTCGCCGAGGGTCTTGCTCAATGAATTCTTGGTACTCTGGCCATTTAGTGAAGGCCTCCGCTCACCGCATAATAGCACCTCCAACATCATTTGCGGACGCGGATGCGCCTGGAAGCATCTCCCTCAGGGTTTGGCAGATACTCCGTGTGATATATGAATCCAGGGTAGGATTCATTCTTCCTCGAATCATCAGTCGGTTCTTCCTTACCCTATTCCAAATGGTGGTGCCCACTTGCTCACGTTGATGTCTTGCCACGATAGGGTCAATTGCCACAGGGAAATCAACCCACGCACGCCGAGCATTGCGTTGACGACGACGATGCTGTGACGGAGAAAATGAGCCATCAAAGGAAGGTCGTGGAATTGGGGTAGATGATAAAGGATCTAAGTTGTAGCCGTTGGCTTCACATGGCCCATCTTGATGTCACCAGGAGTAAGGTACATGGACCTGCTGGGTTTAGGCATGGACCTACTGGGTTTGTTGGCCAGCGAAGGGATGAATTCCGGCGCATCAGGTCGGAGTTGAGTTGTGCATGACATGGCCCTCCTTCGGACGCAGCATGCTTTGTTATTGCAACCTTCCCTTTGTTCATGAGCTGGTGGTGGTAATGTTCATCCACCATCACAACCTTTCATTTGCCACTTGGTTGTGGACGATGGGGTTGGTCCAGCATCATCGCCTTTCCTTTTGGCGTCAGTGAGTAGCCATAGATACAGTTCGAGAAGGAGCCACCCCTTCTATGCTTAGGGCTTGCTTTGACGAGCTCGCCCCCAGCAGCTTATGAGAAATCTGGGATGAGCTTGTGCTTAATGTTGGTGAAGCACTTTCCCTCAATACTGGGTGCGCATTTGCCCCCCTATTGTAGACGGTGTTCATGGAGAAGGCACTCCCTTTGATTTAGTAGTTGTTGGGGAAGAAGTCGCAGCTTGTCCGTGCGGCGTCCTTTTCGATGGACCCATCCGCTTCGCACGGATAGGCCACTCATCAAGTGTTGCGCGATGAAACCTTGATGACGACTCAGGGCTTCCAGACTTGGCGCGTGCTTCTTTAGAAAAGCCCACAGGAACCGAGTCAAAGGGACTGGCCTCACGTATGTTGAGATGCCGATCATGTGAGGTGGCTCCTGAAGCCTTTGCTGCTGCCCTCATCCTCCTTTTGGCCGACTTGGACAGGATAGGAATGAACCCACCCTGACGTGCAGAAGTCACTTCATGCTCATGGTTTGCTGTAGCCGGGGACGTAGCTGTGGTTTGCAGTGAATTTGCACTAGTGGTAGCTTAAAAAGGCCCCACTGGCACATCTAGCCACATTGACCCAAAGCGCAGCGTGACGAATGTTGAACCCGCCGCGCCATCCCTTCATATAAAGAAAACCATATATTAACCTTCTTGCATACACACACACAATATATATATATATATATATATATATATATATATATATATATATATATATATATATATATATATATATATATATATATATATATATATATATCGACATGATCAATTTAAACGTCATATGTTGCACTTTGAAGTTGGAATTCAAAGATGAGGGGGAAAGTATGTCCCACTAGGCGTGCCAGAATCTAATGACGGGAAAATGGATGTGAACCCGCATCCGCGTCATTAGAGACAAGTTAATTAAATTTAATTGAAAATGAGACAAAGGAATCAGGTATTGCGGGTCCATTACTCTTAGAATTAATGCATTTACATAAAAATTCAGTTAATTACATCTCTTTGCGAGAAAACCCCTGATTAAGAATTCCAACACTACAACAACTTACAATATATGACTATTACAAAAATATAAAAGAAAAGGTCTTCAATCTTGGCGTCGCTGATGGATGCTTGCGCGAGGGTATTTTAGCGGCATTTATATTATTTTGCTAACATGACATATGATTTTATTTTTTTAGTAAACCTATGCATGTAGCATGATTGAAGTTTAATTATTTCAGTTTTTATTATTATTTTGCTTCATCTTGTAACAATTGCATAGCGCTTGCAAATATTGCGTGCTCGCATGTAGCATAACCGAAGCGAAGGTTGTTTTTAATATTTCTATTACTGCTAGCATGACACGTATTTTATGCATGTAGTGTAATAGAAATATGTCATTATTTTATTTTTCATTGTTTTACTCGCTTGTATTACTACTAGCATTGTATAACACTTGCGAATATTGAGCGCTTGCATGTAGTATAATCGAAGCGAATGTTGTTTTTAATATTTCTATTACTACTAGCATGACACGGATTTTATGCATGTAGTGTAATAGAAATATTTCATTGTTTTATTTTTCATTGTTTTACTCGCTTGTATTACTACTAGCATTGCATAATGCTTACGAATATTGAGCGCTTGTATGTAGCGTAACCGAAGTGAAGGTTGTTTCTTAATATTTTTGAAGGACCGAAACGGCAACAGAGGGGGGGTGAATGGTGCCTTAAAAATATATAGCCCCCTACAGTAAACAAAAATCCTTCTCCTGTAGCTATGCAAGCTACGAAGAGGACATGTCCAAGTTCCGTGGCATCAAGAGAGAAATCGGCAAATAAAACAACTAATAGCAGCAAAATGGAGAGAAATGTCGTTCGAACCGTTCGTTCCAGCTAACCCACTACGATCGGACAGGTCCGAACGTTCCAGTCAATCGGACGGTCTGAGACCAATGAACGAAGGAAATCAAACGGTTCCCCTCACTGCCGATCGGACTGGTCCGAACGTTCGCTTGATCGAACGGGCCGAGGGCAGTGAGTTAAAGGAAATCGAACGGTTCCCCTTGCTGCCGATCGGACTGGTCCGAACGTTCGCTTGATCGAACGGGCCGAGGGCAGTGAGTTAAAGGAAATCGAACGGTTCCCCTCGCTGCCGATCGGACAGGTCCGAACGTTCGCTCGATCGAACGGGCCAAGGGCAACGGGCGAAGGAAATCGAACGGTTCCCCTTCGCTGCCGATCGGACTGGTTCCAAAGGAACAAGAGAAGAACGACAACAATATTAAAAAAGAGAGTCGCTAATGAAGCGAAATCGAGTTTAAGGTTCTAGTTACTTTCTGTTATGGAAATTAACATCATAACTAGAACCCTATCATAGAGAGAAAATACCAAGATTTCTTTGCCTTCTCGTCCAGTAAAGCTTCAGAGGAACATAAGAACTGAAAATACAGAGAGCATCCTCTAAATCAGGTTCCCAACAATTGTTTGATCCTTTGGCCAAAAGACTTGGAGAAAGATGTTAGCAATAGCCAAAATACTCTGCAGACAAAGATTTGAGCTACCTCAAGAAGGGAAACAAGATTTGAAGCAAAACCCTAGAGGATGAACAGAAAAACAGAGAGAGCCTAAAATGTCAAATCCGAGATTGGACTTGATTTGCTCTTGGGAAAACTCGATCAAATGATCTTGAGGCACTAACCCATCAAAGAGCAACCCACTTTACACCTCAAGTGCAAGAACCAGAAGAAATCGAAAATGTAAGAAGTCAAGCACAGAGGGTATCGAAGAGCAAAACAGAATACTAGATAAAAGCTTCAGATTTTCATTTCATATGAAAAGAAGAGTACAACGGAGTCCCGATACGCATGTACATTCAAATAAGAAGAAAGATTACAAGACTCTCAACTCTTCTCCACTCTCTCAATCCTCAAAATCACCAAGAACTCTCACTAGTTCTTGGGAGGCATACACAGAGAGAAGGGAGGACGTGGGAGACAACCCCTGCTACCCACAACAGCCCTCAACAACTAAAGCCTAAAGCAAAACAACCTTTCCACAGGTTCTTTTGACTCTAGCAAACCCTAGCTCTCTCTCAATTCCCTTAGAATGCCTGAGGGGTATGCAGCCCCTCACCTCTATTTATAGCCCTTGGCTAACGGGTCTCCAACCCGTTCGCGGCTAAACCTAACGAGCTTGCTCTCGCTTGTGACTTTGCGAAATTCCTGTTCCGCCCCTCCTGCACCTTTTGGGAGCCTTCCGTGCTCCTTGCCTCGCACGCCTCGCAACCACGTCGAGTCCACGTCGTCTTCGACACATCACGACCGTTCTGACCTCAGCGCCACCTACGCCTAGTCCAGTCCACTGTGTCTCGCCACGACTCCACCTCGATGTCCTGTAGCCACACAGGCAAGAAAACACATCAAATAGCACCGCTCGATACATGAACGCGTAAATAGCATAATCAAGATCAAACATGTCGCATCAACAGAATATGCATCCTAACCCATACGACTAAGTTTGACAAAGGTCCGTGAGCCCATTACACCATGCAACGTCGGATCCAAGCAAGCGATTCAAACTCGACTTTTGTGAACCGATGTCAATTGCTCATCACTCACATGGGATGACCCTCACATGGTCTCTCAATCTCCCCCTTGATGAGTATATTGACAAACACCGAAAAAGCATAAGGTTGAGTTTGAAGAGTCTAACATGGTCCATAAGAAACAAAATGAAGCTAATGACCATGTCGACAGAAGGAGCAAAAAGAAGGAAAGAACAAGTTTTCCACAAAGCTCCCAAAACTATTCTCCCCCTTTTGGCAATAAACACATCAAGGATGCAAAGGAGAGAATATAACACAATTTTGGATGAAATGGCTGAAGTTTGTTTATACAAGTTATGCATTAGAGCCATGAAGATTATCCAAAATGACCGTAATGTATTACACCAAGCCATAACTCAATAAAAGGCTATCTAGATCATGACAAGATATGTATATGCCAGCTAAACCGCAGAGATGACAATCTGAATTATAGTGTATTTGTGAGCATGTCAGGTCATCAATAAGCAAAGTCTAGCTAGAGACATCCAAGGATGATGCAAGCCATGTCAATCAAGCTAAGCGGAATCAAGAATCTAATAATGAGTCCAAAAGGAGTGCTATACGCTCAAGAGTGAAACATTGGTTCAAGTACTTGATTCTTTTAATAACTTAAGCAAATTGAGCACAAATGATATTTTTCTTTTTGGAACTTATGGTTGTTTTCAATCCATATTTTTATCATGTGCTAGATCTCAAGCCTTATGCGACTACTCCAAGCAAGAAGCTTAAGAAGATAGTCTTGGTCATCCAAAGCTCCCCCTGAGTTCATGCTTAGTGCAATGGCAAGCCGTCTCATGAGAAAGAATTGGTGAGATCAGTTTTTTCGCACAAAAGAGATCTTTTTGCTTTTGAAATGATTGTACTAACCTATGCATCATCAAGAGACTAAAACAGCTCAATCTAAGGCTCAATAGAGATTCAACACTCAACTCAGCCTAGTTGACATGGCATGGATCATAAAAGGATAGCTCAAGAAAGACTAGTCTCGAATGCTAACATGACAAGTTTTAGTTTAAAGTGAGCAAGTTTGATTAACTTATCATGGCAAAAGCTAGTTTACACATATGAAGTCATGATAAATCTAGCAAATAAGCATAAATCATGGCAAGATGTAAAGCATTTTAAGCATGTCATAACAGGATAATAATCAAGGCTCCATGTAGTTATATTACAATGCAGAAAGACATGCATAGGAATCCAGCTCCCCCTCAACATAAAATGCAACTTTTAGTTCAAGTTGAGTTAGGTCAACATTAAGATCTAGAAGTTCCCAAATGAACTCCCCCTGAACCAAAGCAATAAAAATGAGAAGCTGGCAAAGGAAGATAAACAGACAGTTCTCAAAGCATAGATAAGATGTAGATGATACTAATGGCTCAGACTGACTCTTATCTACCCCATATGACTCTAGGACGAACAGCTGTCGAGAAAAACACACACTAGAGAGCAAACACGTACCCTGTCTACCCGAGGGTGGCCCAACCCTCGCTAGAACCTACAAGAAGTGAGTGAGCTCAACCTAGTGAGATAAGAAATAGCTATCCTGAAAGCACAAGATAAGAGTAAGAAGTCTAAGCAACTCCGCAAGAGACACACTCTAACCTATGCTGGAAGGACTAAACTCAATGTTCCCACAAATGCAGTGCAATAGTAAGGAGACAGAAGCATAAACAATATGATAAAGCAAGAAACCCAAAGCTCCCCTCACAACGGTCAGTAAGGACAAACCACCCCAAGCTCTCCCAGGTGAAAACCTCGAGTGTCCGGAGGCTTGGTGAAGATGTCACCACCGGTGGTCACTCTCCACGAAATGAAGCACAATGTCACCCTTCTCTACATGGTCTCGAAGGAAGTGATATCGAATATCAATGTGCTTGGTCCGAGAATCTTGCACGGGGTTTTGGCAATGCTAATCATAAGCGTGTTATCGCAAAAGAGCGGAACACGATCGATAGCTAACCCAAAGTCCCTCAAAGTCGAGATCATCCAAAGTATTTGGCTCAAAGCAATGGGCTGCGACAACGTACTCGACCTCGGCGATGGGTGTGCAATTCCGGATGCTTCCTCAAGACCAAGAACGAGAGAAGTGCCGGTGGTGGCGGTGCGAGTGCTCTTCCTATCTATCCTCTGACAAAGAAAGTGCGCATCAGAAAAGGCTCTAAGGGATGAGCGGAGGAGGAAGAGTACCGATACCATAGTCAATGGTAGCTCGAAGGTACCGAAGATGCGCTTCACCGCTGGCGGTGAGATACGCGAGGAGAAGCCTGAAACCGGGCACAAAGACACACAAAGAAGTGTATGTCCGGTCTCGAGGCGGTGAGGTACAAGAGGAGCCAATCATCTGCGGTACTCCTCCGATCAACCGACTCGCCATCCTCATCTCGGGTCAAGAGAAGTCAGTAGAAGCCATCAGAGTTGACAAAGGCTTACCATCACTCATATCGAAGCGTCTCGGGAGGTCTCGAGTGTACTTACCTTGATGCAAGAAGGTACCCTCCGAGTGCGCTTAATTTGGAAGCCAAGGAAGAAGGTCAACTCACCCATCATGCTCATCTCAAACTCGGTGCTCATGACATCCGAGAGGCGTGCAACTAGAGCATGAGAAGAGCCGCCAAAGAAAATGTCATCGACATAAATTTGGACGAGCAGAAAGTCAGAGCCATGCCTACGTACGAACAAGGTCTTATCCACTTTACCCATCTCAAAACCATGACTCAACAAATAGGACTTAAGCCTCTCACACCAAGCTCTAGGGGCTTGCTTAAGTCCATACAAGGCTTTGGAAAGCTTGTAGACATGGTTTGGGTATTTGGGGTTCTCAAAACCTGGAGGCTGTCTCACATAAACTTCTTCCTCAATAAACCCATTGAGGAAGGCACTCTTGACATCCATCTGGTAAAGCTTGAAACCCTTAGAAGCTGCAAAGGCAAGCAGGATTCTAATGGCCTCAAGTCTAGCTACAGGGGCAAACGTCTCCTCAAAGTCGAGACCCTCAACCTGAGAGAAGCCCTGAGCTACCAGTCTAGCCTTGTTTCGAATGACTAATCCCTCTTCATTCTGCTTGTTCTTGAACACCCACTTGGTCCCGATGACATTGTGACCTCGAGGGGGCTCAACAAGCGACCAGACCTTGTTTCTCTCGAAATTTTTTAGCTCTTCATGCATGGCATTGACCCAAGACTCATCAGAGAGAGCATGACAAATGTCTTTGGGCTCGAAGGAGGCAACAAAGGCAGAATGGAGACAAAAGAGTGACATGCCAGATTTTGAGCGAGTAACTCGCTCAAAAGGTCTCAATGATCCGCTCAAGGATGAGATTTTTGGATATGTCTGGGAGGTCCAGGATGAGATGAAGACGTGGCCTCTACCTCGTGAGCTGACGAGGTAGCATCAGAGCCACTAGCTCCAGAAGAAGCAGAAGGCATGGGCTGATCACCTCGAGGTGCGGTGGAAGAAGGCACCTCAAGGGGTGGATGAGGGACTGGATCGGGTAGAAAACCCTCATCTCCATCATCCTCATCATCTACAAAAATGGTCTCAGACTGCTCTAGTGAACCTGAGATATCGGGCCTAGTCCTTGGACTGGCCTCATCGAAAGTTACCTCACAGGTTTCTACCATTTTGCTAGACTCGCAGTTCCAGACCCTATAGACCCGCGAAGACGTCGAGTATCCTAGAAAGATCCCATCACAAGAATGTGATTCGAACTTATCTAGGTTTCCAGACTTCAGAATAAAGCACTTGCAACCAAACACGCGAAAATGAGAAACACTGGGTTTACGCCCATATCTCAACTCATAAGAAGTGTGGTGCAAGTGTGCCCTGAGAAAAACTTTGTTCGAAACATGGCACGCGGTGGCTATAGCCTCAGCCCAAAACTTCCACGGTGTAGAGTATTCATCGAGCATCGTCCTGGTCATCTCGACCAAGGTACGATTCTTCCTCTCCACGACGCCATTTTGCTGTGGGACATGCGGAGAAGAGAACTGGTGCTCTACACCTGTCTCACCACAGAACCTCTCGAAGTAGGAATTCTTGAACTCCGTGCCATTGTCACTGCAGATCGCTCATAAGGCACCTGGAAGCTCAACAGAAAGCCTACTAAAAAGACCTCGGAAATGTGTAAATGTCTCATCCTTCGAGGCTAAGAAAAACACCCAAGAATACCTCGAGAAGTCATCGACCACGACAAGAACATACCACTTCCCTCCTGCTGACTGCACTCGAGCTGGTCCAACCGTGTCCATATGGAGCGGTGTCGGTGCATCGGTCATAATGCTCGTATTGGGAGGATGAGGCGGCAACCATCTTGCCGTCTTGGGCATGGAGCACAAACCAGTTCTTTGACCATCTTGAGTTTCGGCAGACCACGAATGAGATCGTGGCCGCTAACTCGGGTCAAATGATCAAATCCAATATGACAAAGTCTCCTATGCCAGAAGGAAAGGTCGCGGGACTCAGAAGCAACTAAACAACGGAGAGGATCACGAGAAGACTCAGAAAAATCAGCACGAAAGATCCTCCCAAAACGAGAAATCCATAAACCGGACTACAGAAGAATCAAGAATTTTGCAATTGTTTTCTTAAAGCTCACCTCGAAATCGTCATCGGTGGTCGAGAGCGAAAGCAAATTGTACCGACTTACTAACCAAAGCAACATCTTTCAAAATAAATGAATCATTAATGCACAGTACCTTTGGTGATGACGCCCGGATGAAGCATCTCAAAGTGATCATCTCATCACCGAGCACGGCAAGGAAGAAAACCAACGGAATCTCCGGTCATGTGTCGTGAACACCCGGAGTCTACAAGCCAAACCTTTCCCTTCCCTGCCCGGCGAACCTGAGTCAACAAGAGAGTAAAGTCTCAGTACTAGGATAAATCAAGAGTGATTTTGGCACCCAATACTGAGTAACACGTCGAGCAGATGAAGTAGTCAAGCACAACTGACCTCTATCTACCCTACGCTCTCTGTCACCCAAAGAAGTAGAAGGTTTGTGTGCAGACTGAAGTCATTCTTTGGGTCCGACTGCTACGGACGAGCGAGTCGGCGCCCAAGCAACAGCCGATCACGCCGCGAGTAGGCATCCCGATGGGAAAATGAGATCTACCCTCGGGACGGCGGAAGTCACGACCGGAGGGAGCATGAGGACGAAAAACGAGCTTCGGAAGAACCAAGTCCTCGATGTTGCCCAAAGCTACCAACAAGAGCAAGCCTAGACCTCGTGTTGGTCTTAGGTGCACTCAAGGTGCCGGGGCGACCACGAATACGCCTAAGAGACTCAACATGGTCTCTTGGCGCGATCTTGGCGCTTGAAGCAATGGTCAATCAAATGTCCATCCTTCCGGCGAAGGTGCAATGATACATCGCCTTACGAGGGCGTAGCATGAGATGGCTTCGCCTATACGAGAGGTCAAGGCGCAAGTGAAATCACCTTTCTATCAGAAATCCTTTGGACAAAGCCCGCTGATTTAAATTGAACATTCTTGTTCTTGGGCTTGACCTCAATCACACCTGCGGCTATGGGTCTGAGCACGACAGGTGGATGCTTCCTCACATCCTCACGGAAATCATATCCTAGTCCCTGATTGAACTTGCAAATCTTTGATTGGTCTAGAATAAGATTGAGCTTCTTCTTGCCTCCTAGAAATTTCTCGAGAGTGTTCATAACGTACTGACACTCCCGAAAGAGAGAGGCACAAGAAGAGCAGGAGGAGAAGAGGCAAGCAGAAGGTAAGGGAGCAGAAGAAGAACCAACAGTAGAGGAAAGAATGGCTTGTGCACGCACAGCCGACTCTGAAGGGACAGTCCTACTACTAGCCAGTTGGTTCACGTCGCTAAGCGTCTCCACCTTACCCTGGGGCTCCTCCCCCTTCTTAGCAATCACATTACAAGCTGAAGGTGGCTTCTCTCGTAGGTCCTTAGTTAGCTTCACACATTTTTCATCTAATGCAATCAAGTTAGATTTTAGTTTGTTACAGTTTTTGCATGGTGAGCTAATAGGGTCCTTAGAAGCATACTTAGCCATTTTCTTATTGTTGTCAATCATTTCTTGAAACTGTTTGGAAACAGATTCAAGCTCAGTAGTCAGTTTAGGACAATTTACACATGAAGCAATAGGCTCAAGTAGAAAAGCTTGTAATTGACAATTTTATGATCCGCCTGCTTTAGTTTCATCTTCAAATTATTATAACTTTCACAAGTCTCGGGCGGATCGAGAAGCATAGTGTAAAGACCTCTAAAACATTATCCTTATCCTCACATGAGGTGCAAGAAATAGTCTCAACAGTAGAAGATGAAACAGGAACTACCCTACTCATCTCAAGCTCAGCAAGAAGACTAATGTTCTCCACCTTAATCAAATCAAGCTCAGAGGACAAACTAGCATGAGAGGTCCTTAATTTCTCCATATCATCAATCAAGGCACAGCATGTATCACAGTCATCACGGAAGGAGCGGATGTGTTAAGTAAGCTCCGTGATAATCTAGCTACTTCCTTCTCCAACTCAGCACACCTAGTCCTAGACTTAGCATGAAATCTACCTAGCTTAAGGAAAGCATCATTGTCGGTCATAAGTAGGGCTCACCTCATCGTAGTCTGAGTACGTCACCGCCGCTAGTTCGCCCTCGAGGGCCATGAAGCACATGCCCGAGAAGTCGTCGCCGCCTTTGGGGTCTTGGTCACCCATCTCGTCGTCGTCGCTCCATCCCTCCACCTCGCTGAGGTCGAGGTCGTCGAACGCGGAGAGGACGCGGTGGAAAAGCTTCTTGGCCTTCCCAAAGTCGCGGAACTTCTTCTTGCCTTGCGTCGAGCCGAGTCTTCTTGTTGCGGTTCTTGTCGATGTAGTCGTTCTTGCTCGAACCGCCGAAGTCAGCTTTGCCCTTCTCCAGTTTGGGGCACTTTGCCCGAATGTGGTTGGGGCCACCACACTCAAAGAAAATCATAGGACCTCCTCTTTTACCATCCCTCCTCCTCTTGTAGGCATGGGAAAATCTGCACGCTAGGAGGGCTAGTCGTTCGTCATAAGTCGCTCTAGCGATCATCGGTTATGTCACGAGAGCGACAGGAGAATCCACATATCGGCTCGCCAGAAGAAGATCCGAGCGGGATCGGTGACTAATGCCATCGATTGTGACTTGACCGACGAGAGACTATGTCAATCTCGTGAGTCTTGAGGCGAGTAAAGCGCATCAAGAGTCGTGGTCGACAGTCCGTGGTATCCTTGATGGTAGTCACCTTCATCTCCCAAACCCAAGATCGAGTGCGAAAGCATTTATCGGCGTTATCCGAGTCGGAGTATGTGAGACCGCGGCTCGGAGGTTGCTCAAAATCTTGTGAAAGCGAGAAAAGCACTCGTCGAGGGACTCACTAGCAAGCATCTCGAATTTCTTTGATTCGCTTGAAGCTGGTCTGCCGCACCGCCTTTATTTGGGTGGTGCCCTCATGGTAGCATCGAGGGTCGCCCAAATATCGAAGGCAGACGACAGGTGAGAGATGCGATCAAACTCGCTTATGCTCAATCCCTGTATGATGATGTTCCTCGCCTTTGCGTTTGCCTCAACATCTGAGGACCAAAATGGCAACAGAGGGGGTGAATGGTGCCTAAAAATATTCTCAAATATTTAATCCTATCTTTTCTCCAATAGCTAAAGAGTCGTGAAGAAGAGGATTGATTGTTCCTTTGGAAAACTCGGAGGAACAGAGAAGAATCACCATTGGAAGAAAAACAACATAGAACACCAAAGAATTGCCGTGGTCAAAAGATATCTCATGAAGATCGATCACGGTCGTAAATCAAGGAAAAAGAGAGGCGGCAGATTGAGTCCGACAATAGATTACCGTGGTCGTCGGATCGAAAATGGACGAAGAAAACAATGCTAGTCTAAACCGAGAAGATCGGACCATCGGTCGAAATCGAGAATTACCACGGTCGAATCACCGCGGAAGGTCTTTATCGTGATCGAAAGCGGTGAGAAGAACTCATGACCAAGACAACCAAAGCGTAGTCGTAAGACCAACTCAAGGTAGTCGTATACAAGAAATGCAAAGTCGCTGCGGACGACCTTTGAAATGAGAGTAGCCACACTACTGCCGTGGTCGTAGCAAAGAATATGGACGTGGTCGAACGGCAACTCGTAGTCGATGGCAGAAGTGGTGCATGCGAGGCGGAGAGGTCGAACTCGGCGTGGTAGTAAGTCAATTGATGGTGAGCTACCGGCGTGGTCGAAATGATTACCCGAACCGACAAATGAAAATAAGCGAGAATATTGTGATGTCGAAGCGAAGCGCGATAACCCGATGGTGGGATATGCGCACATAGCCAAGATCACGTGGTCGTAAGCTCGAGCAGAGCCGTTCCATGCGCACGACCGCAAAGACCAAAACCGGATAACTTGCAAATCTTCAAACGAAATGAGGAGATATTTTAACCACAAAGATTCAAACATCCTCGGAAGAGAAATCACCTAGTAAAACTAAAGTCTTTGCAATGGTCGGCTAGAACGACACGGTCAAACCGAAAGCGAGAACTGAGGCGCATGACCGAGAGACACGAAATTTCTCCGATTCGACCTTGTTCTCGGGAATGAGCGGCCAAATTGCCTTGAGCCGATTCTCTGCTCGAGCAAATCAAATATAAGCCAACTCTCAAAGGAAATACTGAAGGCGAAAATGAAGAGATGGCAAATAAATCAATGAAAACATCTCAAAACGACCTCTCAACCCGGATCACAAACACGGACCCATCTCATAGATAAACTCTAACAAGTACGAGAGATGAGTCCTCTCAAATCATAACACGGAGGTTTCGCAACCACTCCCTTGGGAGGACAAGCTCTAGCCCTAGACCACACACACAGATACACTCCCAAGGGAGGGAGAGGCGGCTGCCTCCACGGCCTAGCCGACCAACTCAAACATTCTCGTGCCTCCCCTCTCCCTTTTATAGCCTCACACCTGAGACTAACCCTAATGGATCCATCCATCAGTCCATACTGGGGATAACCCGAAAACCCCATCTAACACCGGGTTTTAACACTCACTTTGCCCGCTAACTCAAATGCTTTGCTGCTATCCCAACAGACCGCACTTTGCCCGTTAGCGCCAGCAGAATCCACTTCTTTTCTCGGTGCTTTACGGAGGGGCGGCTTCCCTTGCGGCTTTGGCATTTCTCCAAAATGCCCTCACACTACCTTCCCGTCCATGCTTGCAACCACCTCGCAAGACTAGGTCTCCTTGGCTTCCCGGTGGTTGCGGACCCCAACACCACGTGTCTCGTCCCGACCATCCTAGCCTTACTGAGACCTATCTCCGACCCATTTGCATCGACTCAGGTTCCTCATCAGCCACCTTGAGCTCCAGCTCCGGTTCCTCGTCTCCCGGCTCACAACCACCTCACCAGCCTCGATCATCTTGGCGTCTCCGACCGTCCGGACCTCAACACCTCCCGTGCCTAGTCCGGTCCTCCCGCCTCACCATGAAATAGCTCAAGTCCTGCGACCACACGGACAAGCAAACCGTCACATAGCACCGCACCAAAACACACGGACCATCAATGGTCACGTTCAACAAGATCTCGGTGCACAATCACAAGAACCTTCTAGTCGTACACCCCATACGACCACTCGAACACTCAATTCATGAAGTGGTCAAGTCCTAGAAGACTTCTCAACAACCTTGACCACACAAAGATGTCAGTCACGACCATCTCAAAGCTCGTTACGACCATGCGGATACAAGCTACGACCATCACTAGCCGCTTTGACTTTATCGCACAAAGTCTAGACCTCATCGAGCACTCTGTTGCACCAACCGAGACACTCGAGCCCAACGAAAATAGATTGCAACAAGACTGTCAAAATGATGAACCAATAAGTCCACAAGGTCCACAACATCACCGAAACCCAACCGACCGATTCCCATCATAATCGGACACCATATGTGCCCACACAACCGGTTTTAATGAGCTCCATCGACCACGGTCGGACATCCGCTAACGTGGTCAAAATGAGCGCCCAGCGTGATCGAACGCCCGATCTCCCAGCGTGGTCGAAGACCCACGCGCCTGGCGTGGTCGAAACGCCAGCGCCGTAGCGTGGTCGACGCTCCCAAGCGCTCAGCGTGGTCGTAAACCACGCGCCGACCACCGATCACGACCAACGCGGTCGAAACTTCTGGCGTGGTCGTAGATGGCCCTAGAGACCTCCGACCACGGTTATTTTCGCCGAGTAAGATACCGCGTGGTCCCACGCAGTCCGACCGACTTCGATCACGTCCAAATTCACCGAGGATGCCGCAGCGTGGTCGTGGCGCCTGGTGGCCTCCGACCACGCCAGCGAGTCGTAGACTCCTGGCGTGGTCGCACGCTACTCGATCGGTTCTTGATTTCGCTCAGCGTGGTCGTATACCCTTCCGATCACGACCAGCGTGGTCGTACAACACTCGAAGGGTTTCGACCACGACCAAACGTGGTCGTAAATGGCCGGGTGACCTTCGATCATGGCCAAATATTCCGAGGGCTCATAGCGTGGTCGTACTCACGAGAGACTTTCGACCACGGCTAAACTTGTCGAGAAGGCCTGGCGTGATCGTAGATCTCCACAGCGTGGTCGTATAGCCTTCCGACCACTCGTTCAATGCCTCACTCGGTTTCAACTAAGGACAACGAGTCGTAAGCGGTCTGGCGACAATTGTTAAGGCTTACGACTTTGCGAGTCACTCAAACCTCAAAACCAAACTCAATCTTTCTAGATCAAGAGTCAATTACTCATCACAACCATGGGGTGACCTCCACATGGTCTCACAATCTCCCTTGATGAGTATATTGACAAACACGAAAAAGCATGAGGAAGAGTTAGTTTTGAGCAGAAGAAAGGATGGAGATGCAAAAGCCACACATGGTCTAGAAGAATGAAGAAGTGACTCAAGACCATGTTGACACGTAATGAAATGGAGCAGACAGAGAAAGATCAAAATTTCTCTGAAACTCCAAATCACACGTAAAGTCCAATCTTGCTCATGGTCTAAGAAGCGGATGCTCACATGACCATTGTCATAGCAAGATGACCAAGCATTCTCCCCTTAATGCCTTTTATCCTTCTCCCATCCCTTGATGCATTCTCCCATTTAATGCCTTTTGCACCCTTAATGCCTTTTCTCTATCCTTCTCCCCTTTTGGCAATAAAGTCATCAAGATGCAAGGAAGAAACATAGAGCATGAATGAAATGGGGTGACTACAATTAATTCATTTTAAGCAAAGGAGCCATGAAATTATCGAAAGTGACTTCACAGAAAATTATATCAAGCCATAAAAGGTGACAATGCTATCTAGATCATAACAAACTATGTATTGCCAAGCTCAAGCCAAATAAGTTATGATCTTTAAATTAAATGGTTTGATTAGCATGTCGAGTCACTCGTGATTATAGTCTAGAAGAAGGTATCCAAACGTGAGTCAAGCCATGTCAATATTCTAAGTGGAACCACGAAGCTATAGTTGAGTCAATTTTAGAGTGCTATAAGTTCAAAATGAGACACTTTGTTCAAGCACTAGATATCACAAGTAATTCACTACTTGTAGTACTTTGGATACCACTTGTAGAATACTTGTGGTGAGCAAAATTAGCACAATTGGCTTTTATCGAAATTCATGGTTGGTTTCAACCATTTTCACAAGAATTTTGTTTTCATAGCCATGTGCTAGATCTCAAGCCTTATACGATCACTCCAAGCAATAAGCTTAAAGAGGTGATCTTGGTCATCCAAAACTCCCCCTGAGTTCATGCCGAGTGCAATGGCAAGCCGTCTCATGAGAAAGAATTGGTGAGATCGGTTTTTCGCACAAAGAGATCTTTTGCATTTACTTGAGTTAGTTCATGAACAAAGAGTTAAGACTTAACTCATGCATCACTAATGAACTAACTTAGCTCAATCTAAATCTCAAAAACAGATTCAAGACTCAACTTAGCATATTCGACATGGCACGAATCAAAAGAGGATCACTAAAGCGGACTATTCACAAGATTGAACAAGACATGATTTGATTCAAGTTGTTCACATTTAATTAAGCTAGTATGGCAAGAGCTAAGCAACACATAGAAGGGCATGATAAATCAAGCTATCACAAGACATGGCAAGATATAAATCATGATATCATGTCACATAAAGATAATATTCGTGGCTCCAAGGCGTATAGGCATTCATGTGAATGTGACGCACTATTGAACAAAAGAATGCACATGAGATGAACTCCCACAAACATAGCCGAAAAGGCAGAAGGATCCAACTCCCCTAGAGAAGGCAAAAGAGAAGAACCAAGAAATTTGGCACAAAATCCGAAAGAGAAGGTTCTAGCTCAAAGAGGTGATTCCCAAACACATCCTATCCTCATGGTCTCTAGTCTATAACCTCATACCACGGGCAAAAGCACACTATGTCAATGCAAAAGACTCTAGTGGCCAAGAAAAGTTCAACCTAGGTAGAAGAGAATCCTAGAGAACCAAAGCCCAAACTAGGTAGTAAATAATCCTAGAGAACCATTTGGATGAGAGGTGTGAATGAGACAACATCACCTAGAGTTAGCTCCTCTCGACCAAACCGACCCTTCCTACCACTAGAGGACATATACTATGCAAAGCCGAGTGGCGGGAAGCGAACACTAAAGATCACAGGGAGCAAACCTCGGTTCACAGTTGCTCGGGAGGTTGTTGTAGTGGTCGAGGTCGAATATGTGTCCGGGGCGAGGTCGTAGATGAGTCACGGACATGGTTGTACATGTGTTCGAGACCTCATCAGCGATCGAAGTCATGTCTTGGGCGTTGTCGAGTCCGAGTTCACCATGGTCGCAGATGAATCCAAATTGAGTCCGGACCATAGTCGAGATGATTCAGGGTCGCGATTGATCCGGGTCTAGGCCGTGGTCGCATGACGCAGTCCGAGAATAGTCGAGTCGTGTTCGGTGTGGTCGAACTCGCGTCGAGGATCGGTTGTAGTTGAGTCCGGATCGTGATCGTGGTTGAGTCCGGCTCATGGTCATGTGTGTGACTCATGATCGTGAGCCAATTCGGGTGGTCGAACACAAAACCGGGTTGTGGTGGTAGTTGCATCACAGTCGTCATGTCCGTGGTCATGGTTGCTACGACGTGGTCGTAATGACAAAAGGAGCGATCAGAAGTCTGCACCAATCTCCCTCATTAATAACTGCGGATTAAACATAGGGAACAGTGGTGTCCTAATCTTGGGGTAAATAATACACGTGCATGGATCGAGATTGAGACAAATGACCACAATCGGTAGCATTACAACCGCATGAGAACACGCACCGCCACAAGCTCAATCCGACCCTCATCAAAAGCATCTAGAACGAGCAAGCCTAGAGCCACCCAATACTAGAAAAAGCTTGTGACCTAACCACAAATCTCATGATATCTAAGCATACGCACAGACTAACGCTACCAAGATGTCATACGCTTTATTGCATGCCAAAGTGAATAAGATCAAGGTATACAAGCATCACAATGAATCACTACCATACATAGCGGATGGCAGAATAGTCACGAAGCATATGCTAGCATGGATAAAAGCATGTATACTAGAAAGATACAAAGGCATGAATAAACGCAACATCATGACACGTAGAAACTATCCAAGATATACTCAAGCTCATCTTGTCCATACATATGCATACATCATGTAGACATACAACATGGCAAATCAACATCATGAAAAGTATGCTAACATGTATAAATAATGATGAATGAACATAAGGAGCAAGATGTGAACCATGATAGATACTACAGAGCACAAGGTCATGATGATACTTGACTTCTAATGCACACATTCTACTTAGCTCATGAAGTCAAGTCAAAGCTTAAGCATGTAACAAATACAACAAGGTACATGGATACTTAAGCGACATACACATAAAGGCATGACATGAAAGCATTGAGAGAAAACATGCGGTATGGTACAAGTGAGCACATGAACAAGAACAACATGCCAATATGGTCAAACATGAGTATAAGGGCATGAAGGTATAGAGTAGCTCACAAAGTAGGTGGAGACGTAAGCGTGAAGGTACATGCCTCTTGGAGGCCATGAAGTGGAGAACCAACAAATGTTCTAGTCACATGATCAAAGAAAAGACTAGAACCCAATCATTCACATGTTCTCCAACAGGCTCGGATACCTACAAATGACAAGTGCTTGGGAACCCAAGACTTGACACACTCACAAAAGAAGTATGCAAGAAAACAAGATGCAATGGATGGTTCAAGCAAGAAGATCAATCCACGAGGCACGCCGCAAATGGACAACTCGACAAGTGAAACGAGTCCCACAACCGAAAAGCGGTGAATACCTTTCTTGAAAGCACCAAGAAAGAAACCAACCAAGGCATCTCATAACTCTCTCCTCATGGTATGTGCACACCTCGTTTAGGTGAACGAGGTCCACCATTTGAGAAACGGCATGAAATCCTTCCTCGTGACGAAGACGTAGACAAAGATCAACAAAAGAACCAAGTCCACGATGTCGATGATGTCCATCCTTCTCACAAAATGAGCAATGGTGCAAGCGTCTACAATCGAGACAAGATCCAAAAGACAAAGCACCATTCTTGCTCGAAGAGAAGTCCCTTGGACCAAGCGAGAAGAGCCAACAAGAAATGCACTAGCCAAGAACAGAAGCAACTAATCAAAAAGGCACAAGTGCAATCAACAATAGAACTATGCTCAAGGAAAGATCCACCTCTTAAATGAAAGCGGTGATGGGGACTCAAGATGAAGTGCTCGTATCATCGCACTACTCTTCTCAAAGTATTTTCACAATCTCAGAAGGTAAGACAATATAGGCCAGAGATGAGAATGCACGAGTTTAAAGATTGTCCTCTGTTTTCAGTTCTCGTCCGTCTGGCTGGGAAGCAGGGTATATCAAGGCAGACCAATGTACCGAGCCGTGCGTCAAGGGAAAGCACAAGGTCGGCGAATACTACTCTCGTGCCGAGTCCTCGATGCGGTGACTAAAACGGAAATTTTTTTTTTTACGACCACAGGTTCTTGTAAATAACATCACCCTCTAACCGAAAACAGCCTCTTGTCGCAAAGGACATTATTGGCAAAAACACCCTAATAAGATTCAAAGGAAAGTTTACAAGATTCCCTACTAGTTGCCAAGCTCCAGATCGGTTAAGATCAAATACAGAGCCAACCTTGCTCTGATACCAATTGTAGGACCAAAATGGCAACAGAGGGGGGGTGAATGGTGCCTTAAAAATATTCTCAAATATTTAATCCTATCTTTTCTCCAATAGCTAAAGAGTCGTGAAGAAGAGGATTGATTGTTCCTTTGGAAAACTCGGAGGGAACAGAGAAGAATCAGCCGCTGGAAGAAAAACAACATAGAACACCAAAGAATTGCCGTGGTCAAAAGATATCTCATGAAGATCAGTCACGGTCGTAAATCAAGGAAAAACAGAGAGGCGGCAGATTGAGTCCGACAATAGATTACCGTGGTCGTCAGACCGAAAATGGACGAAGAAAACAGTCAGCAGTCTAAACCGAGAAGATCAGACCATCGGTCGAAATCAGAGAATTACCACGGTCGAATCAGCTGCCAGAAGGTCTTTATCGTGATCGAAAGACAGCCGAGAAGAACTCATGACCAAGACAACCAGCAACTGTAGTCGTAAGACCAACTCAAGGTAGTCGAATACAAAGCGTTGCAAGTCGCACGGACGACACCGAAATGAGAGTAGCCACCACAGTGCCGTGGTCGTAGCAAAGAATATGGACGAGTCGAACGGCAACTCGTAGTCGATGGCGAGAAGTGGTGCATGCTCGAGATGGAGAGGTCGAACTCGCGTGGTAGTAAGTCAATTGATGATCGAGCGGCCGGCGTGGTCGAAATGATTACCCGAACCGACAAATGAAAATAAACAGTAAATACTGTGATGTCGAAACGAGAAGCAGATAACCCGATGGTCAGATATGCGCACATAGCCAAGATCACGTGGTCGTAAGCTCGAACAGAGCCGTTCCATGCGCACGACCGCAAAGACCAAAACCCAGATAACTTGCAAATCTTCAAACGAAATGAGGAGATATTTTAACCACAAAGATTCAGCATCCTCTGGAAGAGAAATCACCTAGTAAAACTAAAGTCTTTGCAATGGTCGGCTAGAACGACACGGTCAAAACTGAAAGCAGAGAACTGGAGGCGCATGACCGAGAGACACAGAAATTTCTCCGATTCGACCTTGCTCTCGGGAATGAACTGGCCAAATTGCCTTGAGCCAGATTCTCTGTTCTGAGCAAATCAAATATAAGCCAACTCTCAAAGGAAATACGTATGAAGGCGAAAATGAAGAGATGGCAAATAAATCAATGAAAACATCTCAAGAACAGCCTCTCAACCCAGATCACAAACACAGACCCATCTCATAGATAAACTCTAACAAGTACGTAGAGATGAGTCATCTCAAATCATAACACGGGAGGTTTCTGCAACCACTCCCCTTGGGAGGACAAGCTCTAGCCCTAGAGCACACACACACAGATACACTCCCAAGGGAGGGAGAGGCGGCTGCCTCCACGGCCTAGCCGACCAACTCAAACATTCTCGTGCCTCCCCTCTCCCTTTTATAGCCTCACACCTGAGACTAACCCTAATGGATCCATCCATCAGTCCATACTGGGGATAACCCGAAAACCCCATCTAACACCGGGTTTTAACACTCACTTTGCCCGCTAACTCAAATGCTTTGCCTGCTATCCCAACAGACCCGCACTTTGCCCGTTAGCGCCAATGAATCCACTTCTTTTCTCGTGTGCTTTACGGAGGGACTTCCCTTGCAGCTTTGGCATTTCTCCAAAATGCCCTCACACTACCTTCCTGTCCATGCTTGCAACCACCTCGCAAGACTAGGTCTCCTTCGGCTTCCCCGGTCGTTCGGACCCCAACACCACCGTGTCTCGTCCCGACCATCCTAGCCTTACTGACCTATCTCCGACATTTGCATCGGCTCCGGTTCCTCATCGACCACCTTGAGCTCCAGCCCGGTTCCTCGTCTCCGGCCACAACCACCTCACCACTCGATCATCTTGGCGTCTCCACCGTCGGACCTCAACACCTCCCGTGCCTAGTCCGGTCCTCCCACGCCACCATGAAATAGCTCAAGTCCTGCAGACCACACGCACAAGCAAACCGTCACATAGCACCGCACCAAAACACATGACCATCAATGGTCACGTTCAACAAGATCTCAGTGCACAATCACCGCAACCTTCTAGTCGTACACCCCATACGACCACTCGAACACTCAATTCATGAAGTGGTCAAGTCCCAGAAGACTTCTCAACAACCTTCGACCACACAGCATGCCGTCACGACCATCTCAAAGCTCGTTACGACCATGCAGACACAAGCTACGACCATCACTAGCCGCTTTGACTTTATCGCACAAAGTCTAGACCTCATACGAGCACTCTGTTGCACCAACCGAGACACTCGAGCCCAACGAGAAAATAGATTGCAACAAGACTGTCAAAATGATGAACCAATAAGTCCACAAGGTCCACAACATCACCGAAACCCAACCGACCGATTCCCATCATAATCGGACACCATATGTGCCCACACAACCGGTTTTAATGAGCTCCATCGACCACGGTCAGACATCCGCTAACGTGGTCAAAACAGCGAGCGCCCAACGTGATCGAACGCCCGATCTCCCAACGTGGTCGAAGACCCACGCGCCACAACGTGGTCGAAACGCCAGGCGCCCAACGTGGTCGACGCTCCCAAGCGCTCAACGTGGTCGTAAACCCCGGCGCCGACCACCGATCACGACCAACGCGGTCGAAACTTCACAACGTGGTCGTAGATGGCCCTAGAGACCTCCGACCACGGTTATTTTCACGAGTAAGATACCGCGTGGTCCTCACGCAGTCCGACCGACTTCCGATCACGTCCAAATTCACCGAGGATGCCGCAACGTGGTCGAATCGCCCCGTGGCCTCAGACCACGCCAACGAGTCGAGACTCCACAACGTGGTCGTACGCTACTCGACTGGTTCTTGATTTCGCTCAACGTGGTCGTATACCCTTCCGATCACGACCAACGTGGTCGTACAACACTCGAAAGGGTTTCGACCACGACCAAACGTGGTCGTAAATGGCCGGGTGACCTTCGATCATGGCCAAATATTCCGAGGGCTCCGCAACGTGGTCGTACTCACCCGAGAGACTTTCGACCACGGCTAAACTTGTCGAGAAGGCACAACGTGATCGTAGATCTCCACAGCGTGGTCGTATAGCCTTCAGACCACTGCTCAATGCCTCACTCGGTTTCAACTAAGGACAACGTGAGTCGTGGCGATCTCACGACAATTGTTAAGGCTTACGACTTTGCGAGTCACCAAACCTCAAAACCAAACTCAATCTTTCTAGATCAAGAGTCAATTACTCATCACAACCATGGGGTGACCTCCACATGGTCTCACAACATCAGCCATATTCCCGGCATTGATGTTCTCATCGGTAGGAACAACAAATTGTATTTTCACCTTCCGCCAAATGGCATACCCCTGAGCTTGGATATATGTTTCCATTCGGCTCTTCCAGAAGGGGTAATCCAGGCCATCGAAAATGGACGGCTTGGTGGAATACTTGTCTGTTGCCATGGCTCTTTGAGACCGGTTAAGATCTATGAAGAAGAGCTAACCGGCTCTGATACCAATTGAAGGACCGAAATGGCAACAGAGGGGGGTAAATGGTGCCTTAAAAAATATAGCCTCCTACAGTAAACAAAAATCCTTCTCCTGTAGCTATGCAAGCTATGAAGAGGACATGTCCATGTTCCCTGGCATCAAGAGAGAAATCGGCAAATAAAACAACTAATAGCAGCAAACTGGAGAGAAATGCCGTTCAAACCGTTCGTTCCAGCTAACCCACTACGATCGGACAGGTCTGAACGTTCCAGTCAATCGGACGGTCTGAGACCAATGAACGAAGGAAATCAAACGGTTCCCCTCACTACCGATCGGACTGGTCCGAACGTTCGCTTGATCGAACGGGCCGAGGGCAGTGAGTTAAAGGAAATCGAGCGGTTCCCTCGCCGCCGATCGGATGGTCCGAACGTTCGCTGATCGAACGGACGAGGCGATGAGTTAAAGGAAATCGAACGGTTCCCCTCGCTGCCGATCGGACTGGTCCGAACGTTCGCTTGATCGAACGGGACGAGGGCAGTGAGTTAAAGGAAATCGAACGGTTCCCCTCACTGCCGATCGGATTGGTCCGAATGTTCACTTGATCGAACGGGTCAAGGGCAACGAGTTAAAGGAAATCGAACGGTTCCTCTTCGCTGCCGATCGGACTGGTCCGAACGTTCACTCGATCGAACGAGCCGAGGGCAACGGGCGAAGGAAATCGAACGGTTCCCCTTCGCTGCCGATCGGACTGGTTCGAAAGGAACAAGAGAAGAACATCAACAATATTTAAAACAGAGAGCTGCTAATGAACTGAATTCTGAGTGTTTAAGGTTCTAGTTACTTTCTGTTATGGAAATTAACATCATAACTAGAACTCTATCACAGAGAGAAAATACCAAGATTTCTTTGCCTTCTCGTCCAGTAAAGCTTCAGAGGAACATAAGAACTGAAAATACAGAGAGCATCCTCTAAATCAGGTTCCCAACAATTGTTTGATCCTTTGGCCAAAAGACTTGGAGAAAGATGTTAGCAATAGCCAAAATACTCTGCAGACAAAGATTTGAGCTACCTCAAGAAGGGAAACAATATTTGAAGCAAAACCCTAGAGGATGAACAGAAAAACAGAGAGAGCCTAAAATGTCAAATCCGAGATTGGACTTGATTTGCTCTTGGGAAAACTCGATCAAATGATCTTGAGGCACTATCCCATCAAAGAGCAACCCACTTTACACCTCAAGTGCAAGAACCAGAAGAAATCGAAAATGTAAGAAGTCAAGCACAGAGGGTATCGAAGAGCAAAACAGAATACTAGATAAAAGCTTCAGATTTTCGTTTCATATGAAAAGAAGAGTACAACGGAGTCCCGATACGCATGTACATTCAAACAAGAAGAAAGATTACAAGACTCTCAACTATTCTCCACTCTCTCAATCCTCAAAATCACCAAGAACTCTCACTAGTTCTTGGGAGGCATACAGAGAGAAGGGAGGACGGGAGACAACCCCGCTACCCACAATGACCCTCAACAACTAAAGCCTAAAGCAAAACAACCTTTCAACAGGTTCTTTTGACTCTAGCAAACCCTAGCTCTCTCTCAATTCCCTTAGAATGCCTGAGGGGTATGCAGCCCATCACCTCTATTTATAGCCCTTGGCTAACGGGTCTCCAATCCGTTACGCCGGCTAACCCTAACGGAGCTTGCTCTCGCTTGTGCAGCTTTGCGAAATTCCTGCCCGCCCCCCGCACCTTTCGGGAGCCTCCGTGCTCCTTGCCTCGCACGCCTCGCAACCACGTCGAGTCCACGTCGTCTTCGACACATCACGACCGTTCTGACCTCAGCGCCACATGCGCCTAGTCCGGTCCACCGTGTCTCGCCATGACTCCACCTCGATGTCCTGCAGCCACACAGGCAATAAAACACATCAAATAGCACCGCTCGATACATGAACGCGTAAATAGCATAATCAAGATCAAACCTGTCGCATCAACAGAATATGCATCCTAACCCATACGACTAAGTTTGACAAAGGTCCGACCGAGCCCATTACACCATGCAACGTCTGGATCCGAACCAACTGATTCAAACTCGACTTTTGTTAACCGATATCAATTGCTCATCACTCACATGGGATGACCCTCACATGGTCTCTCAATTTTTATTACTACTAACGCGCCATGTATTTTATGCATGTAGTGTATGAAAGTTTAGAACTAATTATTTTATTGTTTTGCCCCGCCTTGTATTACTACTAGCATTGCATAGCGCTTGCAAATGTCGAGCGCTTGGATGTAGCGTAACCGAGACGAAGTTTGTTGTTTTAATATTTATATTACTACTAACATGTCATAGATTTTGAGTATGTCGTGTAATAGAAATTATGTGTTTTGTTCCACCTTGTATTACACTAGCATGTAGTGTAACCAAGGCGAAGGTTGTTTTTTTAACATTTGCTCATGCATTTTTATTATTTTTTTGCAGCACATACCCACCCCTAATTCGTGTCCATTTGAGGGGACCGATTGGGGTCTTGATTCGTACCGCAATAGCCGAATCTAAGGGCAAAAGAGAGAGAAGAAGAACAAGAATTTCACATTTGCTTGTGTAGCCCTCCCTCTCTAAAAGCTCTCTCTATTTCTCTATAGTTTCTCCTCTCTAGTGTTTGTGTATGCTTCCTTTTCTCTCCAAATGGGCAGGGTCTCCTCTCTTTCCTCCTCCGAAAAGATTCCCTTTTTCTATACCATTACCCTCTATTTATAGAGCAAGGATGAGAGGTGGTTCATGAAGAGAAGTTATGGTAATTTCTCACTTTGATTTTCTTTTTTTCTAATTTTATTTTTTGCTATTGCTAACGAAGCCTCTATCTTTAAGCTACACACGCACAAGCATGCAAATATGTGGGCTAACGTGCTGCTGGACGTGGGCTTCATGTATGCATGCACACGGATTCATGCATGCATGCACACGATGGGTAGTTGAAACTCCCAATTCATAGCTATCTTCTATTTTCTTATTACTTTGGATTTCTACATATACAGTGATTGTACAGTGGGGTCAAAATAATTCTTTCTTGAGAAGAGGTTTAATTCTTGCACGTATGCAGTCATGCGCCACCTTTTTTATCACGTGCATTGATTAATCAATGAACTCTTTCTTTTTATGGAAGTTAATCAATTAGCTAATTAATAATGCATGCCAACCATTTTATGTGTGCGTTTACGCTTACCGGGGTCGCTATACATTTTTTAAGGTGACATGTGCGGCAAAAGATCTCTTTTCTCTATAATTTTCTTTTCTCTAGTATTGCTTTTGTGTATGCCGTCTGGCTATATCAATTTATATAAGTGAGCATATGTTCTTCGAATGAGCTGAAAATTAAACACGACACTTCCACTTGCACCACAAACATGCCATAAAAATTCGCCACTCGATTGTAATATGTAGCACACACAAAAAATCCTGAAAGGTGGACTTGTGCTTTGCGTACGTCATCCGGCCGTATTATCCTATTCGAGTGAACATATGTGCTCCGAATGAGCTGAAAATTAAACACGAGACTTTCACTTGCACCATAAACATGCAATAAAAATCCGCCACTCGATTGTAATATGTAGCACACACAAAAAATCCTGGAAGGTGGACTTGTGCTTTGCGTACGTCATCCGGCTGTATTATCCTATTCGAGTGAGCATATGTGCTCCGAATGAGCTGAAAATTAAACACGAGACTTTCACTTGGACCACAAACATGTCATAAAAATTCGCCACTCGATTGTAATATGTACGGTATGCAAAAAATCTTGGAAGGTAACGTGCCGTAAAAATTTCGAACAAAATTGGTGTCAACAGACCGCAGTCAGTTGCGAATGCTCGACGATTTTTTACCACATCTGATGGTCTCGGTCAGGCGCCTCTGGTGCTTCTAGTCGTTTACAACCACACTTTCTTTCTATCGCTCAGTAGTCCTAATCGTGTGGTCGCTCGACCTCTCTGCAACCTCTTGTCATTTACAACCGCACATGGTTTCGATCCCTCAACGATCGTAGATCTCTTGATCTCATTCTGATCTGTTACGACCACATTCTGGTTTTCGATTGCTTGTGCTTTATGTGCGCACCTCATTGACTACGGTGGTGTCACCACACATTGGTCTTCGACCACGTAGTTTGCGATCACGTCGGTCCTCGACAGCGCTGGTTTCCGATCAATCATTGGTCCTGAACTACGCTAATCTTTCGACCGTATATTGGGCATCGACAACGTTGGTATCAACCATGTTTGTCTTCGACAACGTTGGAGTTCGACCATATTGGTTATGACGACGTTGGTTACGACCTCGATGGTTATGACCACGTTGGCTTCGATCACATTGTCTGACCTTCGACCATGTTGTCTGCCTTTCGACCACGTTGTCTGCTACGACCACGTTGTCAATATTTCGACTATGTTGCTTCTCTATTGACTGATTGCATTCAGTTTAGCTGTATTGTGCTTTCTAACCAGTAGTCGTTTTCAACCATGTTGTGCTTCCGTTGAGTGGTTGGAACTCGACCGCATTGTGTTGTATGTGGTCATACAGTGGTCTGTGTTCCTCTGTTTTCAAGTAGACCACATATTCTAATTTTCATAGCTTTGTAGCTATTGAAGAAAAAGGAATATGTGAATATTTAGAGGAAAAATCTTTAGACACCATTCACCCCCTCTAGTGCCTGTCTGATCCTACACATTTTGTATAGTTTTCTTGGTTTTTAGCCTCTTTAACCGAAAAATCGAGCTCCTAGAAGACCTAGGCTGTGTTCTTTCCAGCTTAAAACTAACTTATGCTCATACTGTCTATAGTAACTAGTTTTTATATGGTGTTTTTTTCAAGCAGGGTCAATAAATAGATTGTAATAAAAAGTGTATTGAGTTCAGCTGTAGCAGTCAAAATCGCATATGACTATTTTCCTGTGCGTAACCTTTCACAAACTGACAAAATTCAAATATTTAAGCCATAAATCATAAACCATCAGCCCAAAAGAAGTATCTATCATACCAAATACTGGTCAAAGAGTTGACCAATACGATCCAATGTTTTTGATTCGGTTGTTCGGTTTGGGGCTGCGGGGCCTCCCCGCTCCGTTGCCATTATGTTTGGTTGGTGTCTAAATTTTTCTTGCTAAAATTTAGCTAGCACTAACAATTTAGCATTTGTTTAGATAGTTGCCAAATTTTTGGCAAGCCTATAGCTCTACAATGATTATATATATATATTTTGCCAAACTTTGGCCAAATAGTGAGCAATCAAAACTCTAACCAAAATTTAAACTAGCCAAATTTCTTTACTATTATAAAAAAACGAGTTGGTAGTTGTACGTCCATTCTCCTCCAACCGCTCTATTCTCTCAACTTCTCACTATTCTCTATTTTCCAACCGATCAGAGCAACTCTTTTCTATAACACAATTCTCTATATATTTAATGAGTTCTATTATAACGTACGGATACGTAACTATAATAAGGCCCTGTTTGTTTCCACTTAAGATTATTATAATCTAGCTTATAAATCATAAGTGGAAACAAACAGTCCAAATTATAAGGTAGCTTATTATAATCTAATAGCCTAGATTATTGTAATATAATAAGCTCAAAAAAGGAGCTTATTTCAGCTTATAGATCACCTTTTATCTAAATGACCATAAAACTTCAGAAAAATTACTCACCTTTGCCATTCATTAACTCCTTAATCTTTAAACATTATAATAATCTTAAGTAGAAACAAACCGGGTAAGTAATTTAGGGTCTGTTCTTTTCCTCCGAAGCCAGCGGCTTTTGGCTTTTGCTATAGTATCTAACTTTTAAACGGAGTATTTTCTCAAGATGGGGTCTACAGGTTAAATGATCTACACGTTAAAAGCCCAACATTTGTACCTACCAAAATCGCAAGTGAGTATCTGTCTCTCCGTAATCTGCACAGTAAGCACCAAAATTCAAAATTTTCGGTCAAGTTCATAAGCTATGGTAGAAAAGAACAGACCCTTAGACACCCACCACTACGCACCCAAACCTAGTCTCCAACCCTGCGTATCCCTGGCCCCCGTCGCGTATCCCTGCCCCCCGTCGCGTCACACTCATAAACGCCGTTACCTCCCACCGTCCGACCCCTCCTACAATCCAACGGCGCACCCCACGCGCGCCCCACCGACCCAAAATGTACGGCTCAGATCCGCCCAGCACCCGCCCGGCCGTGGCTCGAACCGTCCCGTCGCCGTGGAGGCTCCCGCAGCGCAATACCGCTTTATCTTCGCTGCCCATCGCTCGCTACGGCCCCGCCCCCGCCTCTCCCTGTCCTCGCACCGCACGAAACCCTAGCCCTAGCCCCCGCGCCCTCGCCGGCCGCGCCGACAGGCTCCGGTCTCCCCCGCCCCGCCCTGCGCCGGGCCGATCCAGGTACGTCCCTCCCGAATCCTCCCGGAATTTGCGGGTACTCTCGTCTTGCTGAAGGTTATATGTGGTAGGTTTTTCTACGCGGGCTTCTGCGCGTCATGGGAGGCGTGAGCTTTTTTTTCGGGTGGTTTGGGAGGATCTTCATGTGTTGCGGGGCGACCGGGGCTTGGTGGTGGTCGATCTCGGCGTTGTTTGTGCTCTGGTGGTGAATTGGGCGCGGAATTTGGGGAGAGGGGGTTGGGGAGTAATTCGTGGGGAATGGTCTAAGGTTTGTTAGATTCAAGCATCAGTTCGGTCTGTACTTACAGGTTGCTTAGCTTTGGAACTTAGTGCGAGCTGTGATTGGGGAGAGGTTTGGGATCTGGGTGTGTTGTGGAGTGGAGAATTTCGGGGTGCAGAGGGATTAGAGTGTCCTGACGCATGTATGGCGGTGATCGTAGGTGCTAATTTCTTTGAATTTGTACGGTTGGATAGTTCTGGAGCTTGAATTATGTGTAGTGGCCGCTTCTGTGAGCAAGGCAGTGCTCATGCTGCTTCCTTGTTGCTTCTTGTGGGGTGTAGGCGGCTACAACTTTTCTTGCTGCATGGATTTTATGTTTAGATTCAAGCGTCGTTCTGGACTTTTCTATAGAGCGAATGTTGGGTGCTCCAGCAAGGAACTTGATGGGAGCGTTCTAGTTCTCTGTGGCTGTAGCCTCACTGAGTTGGTCATACTTTTTTTGTCCCCTTAGAATCCCATTTGGTAGATAACTGATGAGCTTGGACCTAGCTTTGTTTGTTCTTTGTTCGTTGGTTTAACAGCTGGCCAGTACTGTTGTGTGAGTTGGGAAAGATAGGATCTTATTCCAGGGAGATGGTGTAGTAAGGTTGGAGCAAATCTTGGTATTTGCTCACTGCTGACTTGTCCATGCTCTGCCATTATCTATGCTGAGAAAACCGAGCGTCGTTTTCATGAGCCATGCCACACATTGGCTTTTGGTCCATTGTTGGGTTCCTCATCTTCGTCACCATATCTTCCTTTGTTTTGGACTTTTGGTAGCTTTAGGCTTGTCAAATTCCTCTTGTAAGGATGCACATTGTGGGTTGAGCAAGTAGTTTTAGTGATGTCTATGCTATTTATTTATTTATTTATTTATTTATTTATTGTGTAACTGTCAAGTCTCATCGTCTGGGTGTATATAATATCTCATTGTTAGTGCTTGATGCCTCTCTCCTATGATATGTGAAATTGTTGCAGTTAGTATGCTAGCTTACATTATCTCTCTACTATGAACTGTTAGGTTCTGAGCATAGGTTAGCATGCATTGTCCCTAATTAATTAGGGAAACCAAGGTCTTCTAAGGTTAAAAGACAGTAGGACATGTATTTCTTGTATCTTGTCTTGTAATTATCTAATTAGCTATATATTTAAGCATCTGATCATTTGATTGCCATGTGAACAGGTCTTGAAATTAATTATGTGCTGAGATTTTTTTTCTTCTTGTTTTGCTTATGTCATAACAACATTTTGCAGATAGTTCTGCGTACTACAATTTCACTGGGGCATGAGGGATTTTGAGGCTTCATTTAATTATAAAAAAATATGGTATGGAGGCAAGTTTTCATCTCATATATGCATTTGTTTATTAAGATGTAACTGAATTTTTATTTTTGAGAAAGCAAACATACTGTTACATTCTTAGAGCTTGTGCTAAGTATTTATTTTTTCCTTCTTTTGGTACACACTACCACTTTCTTGTGCACCTTGGCAATTGCATGCCTTTTGTTTTGTGGTCAGCACTAACTTCTTGAGTAACCAACAACGTGGTTATGGGAGGTGAAGATTGATTCTACTGTTAGTAATTTTTAACAGGTTATATGACTAGCTAGCGGTTGAGAATAGGATTGGAAAAGAGATATTTTGTTTTGCTTCACAAATTAGCTTATTGGCACTTAAATTATCTTTTGGTCTTTAATGACATGAATAATTTCCATGTTCATAACAATAAATAGATAGAAAGATAATTTCTGTGCCCTGCCATTGTTTTACATCATGAAAACTTTCCTTGAAAGGATCTAAATTTTGACTTTCCAGCTCTGCATCCAAGAATGGCTGAAGAAATGTTATCAGTTTTGTCCTTTGCAATCATTCTTAATTTATGGGCGTGCTATTTCTTCAGATATTGATATTTAGCAAATCTGTCTATCTTTAGTTTCCAGCCTTCTATTATATTGCTGATATTGTGGAATACAGTGATGTGAGAGGGGAAATGTTGTGCTGGATTCATGCTGATCAGATGGCCAACAGCAATCTATTATGTTCTGATGTAATGAATACTTGATGTATGCAGGCCTTGTGATCAATAATGGAAAGAGTGTCAAGTTACATTAGGCTTGATTTGTCTTTTATCACTTCGGAATGAATCTTACCTGATAGAAACATATTTTCAGTCAAATGATTTTCATTACTTTAGAAGCAAACTGTTCTAAAAGCTGTTGTTGTATCATCTGATATGAAACTTAAGAATTTAGCAATCTCTGACCTGTCACATTTCGGCTGACATTGGATCCTAAGGAAGGACCTACGGCATGTCACAGTTTCACCCCACACGGCATGCGGGTGATAGTGATGTCCAAATGTGGCAGCAGCAGATGATGTATAAGCAACTACAAGAGTTTCAGAGGCAGCAACAACAACAGCAGCTTGATCATGGAGCTAGGATGCAGAATTCCTTTGGACAGTTCCATGCACCTGCAAAACATGCTCCTGCTGATCAGTTGCAAACCATGATGAATGAAATGCCGATGAATGAGCCATCAAGTTATGCGTGGTCAAATAATATTGCTGTTGGTGGCTCCAGGTTAGGAAGTAACTCTCAGTTGTTCAATACTGGTAATGCGCATTGCGAGCAACTTGGTGTTTCTCCTGGTACAAGCAACTTTATAAATGGTTCAGTGTACTCAAACAGCCAAAATCTCATTAGACCAATGGGGTTAGTTTCCCACAAAGTAGACCAATCCTTTTATTCCTTTCCTGCTGGCATGAGCAAAGGTTCTGGATATCAGTACTCCCAATTCCCAGGATTCCCAGTTAATTCCCATAATGCAATGTCAAGGGCGGGTTCAGACCAGACAGATAAGGCAACACGGTTTTCTAGTTCAATTAATTCCTTCCAGAGTGAACATGGTCTTCGTGAACAAGGTATGCTCAATACTCTGCAGATTTTTCGTGAGAATGGAAGTGTATTAAGTGATAATACAACTCAAATTCAAGGTGGTAACATGAAGGCAGGAAGTCCTGCTCTAGCTAATGATCTACAACGTGCATTTCATGCCCAAGATTTTCATGGTAAGAGAAACCAAGTTGAATTTCAGTCAGCACCACACGTAGGCCTGACTAGCAGCATGGCTAGCCTTGATCCCACCGAGCAGAAGATTTTGTATGGAAATGATGAGGATAGCAACTGGGGAGATTTGTTGAGAGAGGGAAATTCATCAGGTGGAGCAGATCCTGGTAATTCATTGGGCAATGATAACTCAAACAGTGCTGCGCCATTTCTACAGGGTAGCTGGAGTGCCCTTATGCAGGAAGCGTTACAGTCAACAAGCAGTGAAACTGGCCTCCAGGAAGAGATGAGCGGTGTGAATTTCCATACAGACCAGCAGTTTGCCAATAATTCAACTTTGCCAGGTCTGGAACAGAGGCAGCTTGCGGCTTCAAATAATATAAACCTACGCAGTGCATCTCCAAATGCGCAACCCTCCCCCTCACGAGATGGTGCTTTGGGAGCCATGAATAATTCTAAGTTTACCAGTTTCAAGCATGCCACAGAATCTACTTATGATCAACAGGAGAAATTATCTCATGAATCTACTGCTGCTGTTACCAGTTATCAGCCAGCTACAGAAGCCAATGATAGGTATAATCAACAGAGCTTAAAGCAAAGTCATTCTGATGAGTATGGGCCACAAGAACAGGTCCACTTATCAAATGGTATGTGGACATGGCAGAAACCTGGGCTGCTTAAAGGAAATTCGAAATCAACTGGTGCACATTTTATGCCGCAGAATGCGCATGGACTTGGGGTGTCACAGCAAAACACTTTTGACCATAATTTTAACAAGGAGTGTAGTAATAACCAAAATGACTGGAACTGCAGAAATCCACATGGACAAGATATCAATCATACTCCAAATATCTCCAATAGTGATAGAAGCCTTTGGATGTCTGAGGTTAATACAAATTCAGTTCATAGGCTTCAACAGTCAAAGCTTAATGTAACCACTGTTCAAGTGCCAAATGACTGTTACGGTGGTAAAGATGTTGGTATGATGAGTTCAAGCATGCCAATGGTTAGTCAGGACCGGCATCAAATGGTGGGTGGTCAGAGCAGCGAAAATTTTGGAATAAACCATACTCTGGGTCAAAGGTTTTCAGAACCCTGTGAATCACAAGGAAATAATGCAACCTCCACCGAAGGACACATTCCAAATAATGAACAGCATTTAAGCAGTACCTTTTCTGCAAGAAGAAATTCCTTTGCTGGAATGGATGCCCAATGTTTGGGTCAGTCTGGCCAGAAAACAATGGGCTCTTATGCAATGCAGAATCATCTTAGTGGAACCTCTGGACTTAGTGCTGCACAGTTTCCAGCCAATTCAGTGTCCAATACTGAGTTTATGTCAGAGTCAATTAGGCCCCCAAATAACCAAGAGCATCTGTTGGGTGGGCACTGCCAAGTTGCTGGTAACATGGCTTCAGCAAACGAGGTATATCCAGCAGAGTGCATCTTTATTCTTAGATAATGAAGATATCTCTTCTCCTTGGTTATATTTTATGTGTGCTTTGAGTACATTTCTGCTTTCTCATGTTTGAGTACTTTACCTTTGTAGAAAATTGCAATTGCGGAGGAACAACTTAAATCTCAACATGCCATAGCCAAGAACTACAACGGTGAATCTCCCTTTGGAGGATCTGATGCAACATTGTCGCAAAATCCAAATAGGGCAGTCCAAACAAGGTAATTTTTTGCTTCTTACATTCTCAATCATCCATTTTCAGGTTTGAAGGTCATATCATTTTTCAATCCTCCATGGTGTAATATTTTCCACACAAAGTTATTTGTTGACTGGAATGCTGACATCTCCCACAACCTTGCCTGTTCTGAGTTCTGACCAGATGGGGCATGATATGCAGTAGTTGGGTAAATTAACTTGATTGGACCTGTTAGTTAAGCTACTACAAGTTCATTTAATAATATAACTATGTCACTATCACACTATGTTATATATTAATCTTTTAAGTTGTTGCCCACACCAAATTTTTACTCAGCTTGCATGACAACTAGTAATCTGATGAAGCATTGATGGTTGCATGTGACTGACCATAGTGAATAGCTTTTCTGGCTCCTCATATTTGTCACGTACTGATACTACAGGGAAGTAGGGCCTCAAAAGGCCGTTACGCTCTTACTTTATCTGACTAAATTTTTCCATCAATTGGTGTCTGAGTCCAAATATTTGTCTGGAATCTGGATTTTCTTTTATTGGGATGTACTGCAGGATCTATCAACTAGCTTGTGTGCCATTTGAGATATTTTGTTGGCTTGTTTAATTTTCTATTATTTCTTGTCTTTTGTAGTCAACATATACTACAACAATTCCTTCACAAGGTGGACAACTCTAGTAACTATGCTGTTGTTGCTGGTAGTATGCCCAACAGACCTGTTCGTATTACTACTGCTCATCAGCAACTTAACCAGCCTTCTTTACAAGGATCTGGATTAAAACTTGCACCACCATCCCAACGACGACCAACTGCAGGTCACTTATGGACCAGTCATACCTTTGTTGACAGCAAACAATCTGATCATCCAGTACCAGAGGAAGACCAGCGACAGCTACCTTCCACTCCTGGTCAGTCTTTACCATCTGGTCATCCAAGTCAATCTGAACCATTTGACTCATCAATAGCTGATAATACTGGATTGCCAAGTGGGTGTGTCGCTCGTTCAGGCCAGCAATATCCAGTCATAGAGTCAAAGTCTGCTTCTGTAAATTCTCTTTCCCAGCACCCTCAGCAAGGTAGTTCGGCAACAATGTTCAAGAATGTATGGACAAATATCTCAGCACAGCGTCTGGCAGGTGTCCAACATAACAAGATTACTCCCAATATTCTCCAGTCCATGATGTTCCCAAATACTGTTGGGGATTCCACCCTATGGGGTTCTCCAAGGGATGGTGCTGCCACGACTACTCCCAACTCAGAAAAACTAGTTGTGGACAATGATGCAAAGTCAACCTCATCTGAGGTGCGAAATGTTGATCAAAAGGGAGATATTTTATCAGGAAAGATAGAATCCCTGCAGAGGCATTCCTCGGATGGGAACTTGATGCAGCAGAACATCATGAACCAAAGACAAGGGGAGAATATGGCAGCAAACTTTCCGCCTATGAGTTCTTCGTTTGATAAAGCTTCTTGTGTTAGTGGCATCGATTTGCATGGAATCCCAACACCCTCAAATGCTCAGCAGCAAAATTACTCTCTACTACATCAGATGCGGGTCATGAATCCTGTTGATACTGATCCAAGCAATACATCTGGAAAGAGGCTTGAAACAGCTGAGATGAGTTCTGATGCTTCACAGGCTGACTGGAGCACTGGCCAAAGTGTTCCAGCAAATAATTCAGTGAGATCATGTGCAGATAATATGGAGGCCTCAAGAGTTCCTAGCTCATTCCCATCAGATGTCAAGATGTTAAGCTTTGCTCCTAGGAACAGTGAAGAGAGGACCCCAACCATGCCATCCAAGCTTCATTCAAGGGAGTTGTCCTCCCATGATATGGCCACTGCACAAACTGATCTTCAAAATCAAGTCTCATCTCTTGGTACAAGCTCAGCAGAAAATTTAATTGAAAGCAGTGATGGATTAAGAATCAACCCTCAAATGGCTCCTTGGTTTCAACAGCACGGGAGCTACAGAAATGGTCAGAATCTTGCTATATACAGTACTAAGAAAGCTGCAGCACCATATAATCTTCCAAAAGTTTCCTGGAACATGGACAGTAGCAGTCCGGTTGAGCATGGATTTGACTGCAGTAATTCTGTTGGGCCTGTACATTCTAATCTAAAGGCATCTTCTGTGGTGAGAAAACCAAAGAAGCGCAAATTTAAAGATTCTGTGCTTGTTTCTTGGAATCGAATCGTTGAAGGACACCAGAAGTTGGCAAACATGAGGTGACTTTTCTCCCTTTGCACAATTGTTGCCTGGAATTTCGGTGCTTATTCTCCTTTTAGTTGCTATTATTTGTAGTTTGCTCTAACTATTCTTCTGTTCAGTTTTAATACTCTACCGAATGTAATCTTTTAAATTACTTACAGCTCCCCGGATATGGACTGGGCTCAGGCAGCTAACCGATTAATGGAGAAGGTCTGTATGAGATAATTTATTATCTAATTTAGCTCTTGTGTTTTGGCTCAATGAGCTTTGTGTGATTGTGTAATATATTTTGGTAACAGGCGGAGGATGAAGCAGACATTCTAGGAGATGCCCCCATATTTTATTTACCACGCAAAAGGCTAATTCTAACCACTCGGTTGATTCAGCAACTTCTCCCTGCTATACCAGCAGCTGTTCTTAAGGCACAAGCTGTATCAGTGTATGAAAGTGCGACATATACTGTTGCTAAGTTGACTATAGGGGATGCATGCAGCATGGCTTCATCTTCATCTGGGGGCATTGGCGCTATCATAAATAGTGGGAATAAGTAAGTACCTATTAATTGAATATATTTTCCAGTCACATGGTCGTGGTTGGTTAGTTCTTTTTGAGCGTCATAGACAGTGTTAACCCGCATTTAGCTCAAAATTTTCCTAAGATATGTACTATCCTTGACCAGGCCATCAGAACAAATAAAAATTACCGAGAAAATGGAAGACAAATTCTTGAAGGCTGTGGAATTCTTTGTTGGAAGATTCAAAAAAATGGAAAATGACGTTGTGAGGTGCGTGCAACCATTATGTCCTCATTCTTAATTGGCAATTGTTAATTTTCCCTGTAATGTCCTCACGTTTGATTTTTTCATGTTCGATATACTTATAATGTGATTAGCATTCTGTTTTTGCTGAAAGGGTTAGTATGGGCTTTTCGTGCTTGTAACAATTCCAATATAAAGGATGCTGTGAACTTAAACAGGGTAGCAGTGCCTTTTCAAACATGCCAATATTGTGCTATTTGATGTGTTGACTATCCATTTACATAATGTTCGCTTCTACTTGTGAGCCTTTCTTTTAGGGGTGAAAACGGATTGGATAGTTTCCGACTAATCCGGACTATTTTCGAATATGGATACTATTGGCTCAAATATTTGTCGGCTAGTATCGGATTGGAAACAAATGCGGATTTTTTTCTGTTGGATACGAATACGGATTCGGTAGCTCACTATCCGTCGAATATAAGTACGGATTCGGATTATCTGGATATTCAGGGACCGGATATATGCAGCATATATCCTTTATTTCAACCTAGTCCATTTACATGAAACTTCAGTAGCCTATTATACATTAACATATACATCAATACATGGAGTTAGGCAAGGAACCTTAGCATATATGAATATTTCATGAATGTTTTTCAAATAAACTATTTATGTTTTTCTATTCATTTTGTGCATGCAGTTTAAAGGGCTTTCATGTTTCGAGAAATATTCGTGACCATATTCGATTCGTATTCGCTCCGTATTTGTATTCGACATTATTCGTATTCGTATCCGGGGTATCTATATTCATATTCACATCTAGGAAAAAAATATGAAAGCGAATATGGTAGAGCCATTATCTACCCGTATTCGATCCGTTTTTACCCCTACTTGTTTGTTTGGTGAGATGCCCTGGATAATGGTTATTGCATATTCCCATCCACATCTATTAAACAAATCCTTATTTCTTTGGGTATTACTCAGATTGACATTGGCTGGGATATTTTACTGGATACTATATGGGCTCAATTCACTTATGAAATCAGATTTTGGGTGTGCTGGATATATTTCTACTTTCTGAATTTATCTCGACTTAATAGACAAGCTGAAGCCCATAATTTACCTAATGGGAATATAAAAAATCTCATATGATATCAGTAGACAACACAACTAAACAAAGTTGCACAATATTTACTATTCTATATGCAGCGATGTGATAAAATGTTTGACATGCTGCAGATTTAGGCTGGTGCTTATGTATGAATCCTATTGAATTCAGATAGTTAAAAAAATTGTTCTCAACTAAATTTTCATCCCATTGATTAAAGTTATCGTATGGTTCGGATAAACCAATGTTGATGTTATGGACATTGTGTGGGATAAACCAATGTTGATGTTATGGATATTGTGTGTATATTCATGAGGCCCATAGGGCTATATATATAGGGAGTACAAGGAGGATATACAGAGAAATATGCCATATACAGATAAGGAAAATTAAGGTATATAAGGAAATAAAATAACAATCCTATTTTATTTCCTATTCTATCCTTAACACCCTCCCTCAAACTCATAGTGAATCACACACGTTGAGTTTGGAGAGAAAATACAAATTTTGTGCCCTAGTTTGTGGCTTTGTGAATAAGTCAGCAATCTGTAACTCTGAGGATACAAATTGAAAAGCAAGTACACCCTCCTGCACCTGGGAGCGAGTGTATGAAACATCCACACCAATGTGCTTGGTGAGCTCATGCTTCACTGGATCACGAGAAATGCTGATAGCTCCTGTACTGTCAGTCATAAGAGTTGTAGGTCCCCTCACAGGTAAACCAAAATCTGTAAGTAGCCATCTTAATCAAGTAATTTCTGTTGTTACAGCTGCCATAGCTCTCAACTCAGTCTCTGCACTCAAACGGGAAACTGCAGTCTGCTTCTTTGTCTTCCAGGAAATCAGAGAGGTGCCAAGAAAAACACAGTAAGTAGGATGAACGACGATTAGAAGGATCACTAGCCTAGGTCGCATTAGAGTACGTCTGAAGCTGGAGTGAGGTAGAGCTAGGGAAAAACAAGCGACGAGAGATGGTCCCACGTAAGTAACAAAGAACACGAAGAAGATGACTGTAGTGAAGATGGGTAGGACAACCATGAACTGACTCAAGATATGGACGACATGAGCAATATCAGGACGAGTGCTCACAAGATATACCAAAGTTCCAACAAGATGGCGATACTGAGTAGGATCCTCAAGAAGATCACCATCAGTAGCACGAAGCTGAAGAGAGAGCTCCATAGGAGTATCAGAAGTGCGAGTATCAGTCAGACCAGATCGATCAAGAAGATCCTGGACATACTTATGCTGGGAGAGGTAGTAACCCTCAGGCGTGAAAGAAACCTGAATCCCAAGGAAGTATGTAAGTAAGCCAAGATCAGTCATCAGAAACTGCTCATTGAGATGCTTCTTCACATATGCGATGGCTGAGGGATCGTCACCAGTAATGAGCATATCATCCACATATAGAAGAAGCAGCGTCCTACCGCAAGGTGAGACATGGATAAACAGAGCAGGATCATGGGCACTGACAGTGAAACCGACAACAGTGACCACTGAGGTAAAACGCGCAAACCAGGCACGAGGGGCCTGTTTTAGACCACAAAGAGCACGACGAAGATGACAGACATGGCCATCTGGAACAGAATACCCAGGTGGTGGCTGCATGTAAACCTCCTCATGCAAGACGACATTAAGAAAGGCATTCTTAACATCCAGCTGAGAGATAGACCACCGGCGAACAGAAGCAACCACAATAAGGGTGCGAACAGTGGTCATATGAGCAACATGGGCAAACGTCTCATCGTAATCACGACCATACTCCTGCTGAAAGCTACGAGCCACAAGACGAGCCTTGTAGCGCTCAATAGTACCGTCGAATCTGGTCTTAATCTTGTACACCCACTTGCACGTGATAGGACGAGCGTGCATAGGTGTCGGTACAATATCCCAAGTCTCCGTACGACGAAGTGCATCAAGCTCCTCTGCCATAGCGAGCTGCCACTCAGAATGAGAAGCAGCCTCACGATAAGAACTAGGCTCAATGACAGAGAGAGCATGAGCTATTGAAGTAAAACCAAGACGATCAAGAGGACGAATGGTTGCCCAGTCACGAAGGGTGTAACGAGGAGCATCATCAGATGTCGGTGTCGGCAAGTGACCAGAAGAGGGATCTGGTGAAGTATGAGGACGTCTGGAGCAGTGCACCCCAGAGAAACAAGACAGTGGTGCCATAGGAGCAAGAGGCGGTGCTGTAGGAGGCAACACAGGAGGTGAAGGTACAAAAGACTTGGAAAGGGAGGAAATGGGTGAGGAGTCAGGGAGAGACAGTCAGGAGATCGTCTTGATGGTGGAAGTAGTTTGAGGAGCTGAATCTCGATAGAAGAAAGGTCGAGATTCGTCAAAGACAATATCTCGTGAGATCCTAATCCGTCGAGTAGAAGGATCATAGCAGCGATAACCCTTATGCTCAGAACTGTACCCAAGAAACACACTCGACTGATTAGGCTGTCAGTTTAGTGCGCTCACGAGGCGGCAGCAGGACAAAACAGGTGCATCCAAAAACACGAAGATGACTGTACTGGGGGCTCTAGAGTAGAGACGCTCTATAGGACTGACATCCTTAAGAGCAGTAGAAGGCTGCATATTAATGAGATATGCACAGAGAAAGCAGCTCGATCCGTAATCGGGGAACGTGAGAAGCAAGAAGAAGGGTGCGAGCAGTCTCAATCAGATGACGATGCTTGCGTTTAGCAACCCCATTCTGAGCATGGGCAGCAGGACAAGAAGACTGATGCCCTGCTCAGAAAGAAATTGTCTGAACGCACTAAAACAATACTGGCCAACAGAATCACAGTGAAAGGTACGAATAGAGGACTCAAACTGAGTACGAACCATCATGGCAAAGTTACGATAGATCGCAAGAAACTGACCACGATTAGGCATAGGGAAAAGCCAAGTAAAACGGGAATAGTCATCAATGAAAATAACATAGAATTTATGTCCGCTTTTGGAGATAATAGGCGCAGGTCCCCATACATCTGAATGAACTAAATCAAAAGGACGAGAAGACAAGGACTCACTAGAATGATAAGGAAGATGTAGCTGCTTGCCCAGCTTAGAACCTCGATAAAACATGGATGTATCAACAGTAACACGTCTAACGACATCCTGACGAACTAATAACGAAAGACGAGACCACATAGGTGACCTAAACGGTGATGCTACTATGCAAAAACTCCAGGGGTGGTGGCAGCACTGGCAGTGGAGGTAGACATGGCAGGAGTGGTAGGAGCAGCTGAAGACGTGGTAGGAGCAACTGAAGTGGACGGAAGATGAAGGCGGTCGAGAATGTAGAGACCCTGACGATCCCTACGGCGTCGGCCAGTCCCATGTATCGTCCCTGTCTGTCGATCCTGAACGAAACAAGTGTGAGTCAAAACCAACCCTAAAACCAAGGTCAGTGAGCTGTCCCATTAAAAGAAGCTGCATGAGTAGTTGGGAACATGGGAAACAGCTGGAACAGAAAAATCAGTGGACAAAAGAGTGCCCTGACAGTTAACAGACAAGGAAGTACCATCGTGATGCATGCAGAGATAGGGAGGCGGAGGTCCTCTTGAAGAGAAATGTGGAATCCGGTGTCATGTGGAAAGAGACACCAGAATGTAGAACCCAAGAGGTACCTGGGGGACACATCTGAGTTAGACTAGCAGAACCCGCTGAGCTGTGAGAGCTGCTGAAGTAGAGCTTGACAGAGCTGCTGAACAGAGTCACCTCGCTGAGATCCTGATGAGCTGGTCTGTCCTTCTGTGAAGGAAGAGCCTCCCTGCCCCCCTTGGATCATCCAACCCCACGTGCCTTATTCCGCTTTTTTCGCACCGCACAACTCTGGTAGTCATGTCCGAAGTTCTTACAGTAGTTGCATTGAACTCCAGTTGGTGCAAAAGCAGGAGTGGAAACAGGCACCTGGGAAGGAACCGTAGTCGTAATAGAACCGCTTGTCGGTGTAGTCGAAGGAGAAGCAAGCACGGTCGGACCGTTGTCGCTGCCCGAGACGAAGCTCCTCAGTCCGAAGTGTCGAAAGAGCCTCGGTGACAATCGGTCGTGGTGAGCGGCTCAGCAGTTGAGATCTGACAGGCTCAAACTTTGGGCGAAGATGAGACGAAATCATAAAGACGAAGGCGATCATGATCTGCCTTCTGAACTTTATGGCACTCCTGGCACGGTGGAGAAGCTAGCTCATCTAGCTGTCGCCAGAGACTAGCCAGAGCTCGAAAGAAGCCGTTGACGGAAGAATCTCCTTGGCGAAGCGTCTCCAACTCACGCTGAAGCGAAAAGAACTGAGCATCATTGCTCTGCTGGTATCGCTCACGCAAGTACTCCCAGATTTGTCGAGTAGACCGTAGACCAACAATATCTGGCTGAATGGAGTCGTCGACGCTGACCACAAGGATGGCACGAACACGGGTCTCATCAGCACACCAGCGCTCGAAAGCGTCAATGGTATACTGAAAAGCCTCATCAGCAGCGTCAGCAGCAACAACAGCATCCTTTGCCTTCTTCTTAGCAGCCTTATCTGCTCCAGGAGGTGCAGAAGTAGACTACCTACGAGGAGGCTGATCCGGCGGTGGTGGAGAAGGACGAGCACCAGTAATATGTCCTCAAAGGCAGAGACCATCAAGCGTGATCTCCATGAGGGAAGACCATAACCTGTAGTTCGTTCCATGGAGCTTTGTTCCTGAGAATGAAATCGCAGCAGATGGAACAGAAGCCATCGGTAAGCAGCGCTGGACAGCGCGACAACCAAGGCAACGCAGTCTAACAGGCGGCGCTTAGATCAACATTATATATATTCTTTTTCTTCTTTTTTCTTTTTTTTATGAATACTACTAAAAGGCATGCTCGGCTCGCTCACTCACTTTGCTGGCTCGCATCGGCTGAAACAAGCGCAGCGGGCGGCGACCAACGAAACGGCAAGCGGCGGAACAACGATCGATGGAAACGGCGTTTGGCGGAGCGGTGACCCGACGGCGACGATGAATCAGGCGCTGGGCCCGGGAAGCGCTGATCTAGCGACGGGACAAGATGGCGACGACCGGATCTCGGGCGACATCGGCGGCTCGGGCAGAGATGACCCAAGCGGCAGCGACGACCTCATCTGGCCGGATCTGGCAGCTACTCGGGCGGTGGCGGCGGCTCGGAGGCGGCGGCGGCGGTGGCGGCTCGGCGGTGGCGGCCGGACGGCGGCGGTGGCTCGGGCAATGACGAGGGTAGCGGTCGGGTGGCGGCGGTGGCTCGGCGGCGACGGCCCAGCGGCGGCGGCTCGGACGACGACGACCTGGGCGGTGGCGGCGACGGCAACAGAGGCAGCGGAAGAACAAGGTCAGAGCTCTAGCTCTGATACCATGTTATGAATATTGTGTGTATATTCATGAAGCATAAAAGGCAATATATAGGGAGTACAAGGAGAATATATAGAGCAATATGCCATTATAGATAAGGAAAGCTAAGGCATATAATGAAATAAAATAACAATTCTATTGTATTTCCTATTCTATCCTTAACAATAACACTTTGGTTGATTATGTGGTGATGTAATGAGAGGATCATATAATTCTTGAGATGATCCTTTGGTGCAATGAATGTGCCTTTAGACGAGATAATCAATTTGTGCATAAATCCTGTTGAGAAATGCACCTTTTTGCAGAAGGGTTAATAACATTTTGGGTGTGCCTAATCCAATAACAGCTGTGACAGGACATCATATTTTAATTTAATGTACTACCTCCGATTACAAACATAAGTCATCCTAGAATCCGTGCTGGTCAAACATTTTTAGGTTTGACCATCAATATATAAACCTAGATTGACAACATGAAATAGGTATTACTAGATCCATCATGAATTGTACTTTCATAGTGTATAATTATTTTTATTTGAAACAGTATGTTTTTCATAGAAATTGATGGTCAAAGTGCCTTGGAGGCCTTGTCAATATCCAAAACGATTTATATTTGCAACCGGAGGGAGTATATATCTTTTATTTTGTGAAGTTATGCATGAAAAGTTACGAATCACTGCAACTCAGCTTTCAGTTTTGGTGCATTTAGTCTTTTAAAAATAGGGAAAATGTTTGTAGTTTTTTTTCAGATAACGGTTACTGTCTTCTATGAAAGCACAGGCAGTTGATACCTTTGTGGAGTCTTTTCCATGCTAATACTGTTAAGGGTGTTTCTGGTATTGTATTTGTAATCTAGGGTTTAGTGTGTCTCTTGAGTCTGTGTACTATGTATTTGCCCCTTAAGCTATCGCAATACAACAAAACATCCATCCTTATCTCCTCCATCCTGACCTCATCAACTCTTTGTCTCCGTCTACACCATCATGGAACTTGGCTGGCCTTCTCCCCCATGGCGATGACATCACATGCGCTCCTCTGCTGGCTCTTGCCACTCCCCGCCGCCACATCCCACCTCCTCTGCCAGCTTGCCGCCGCCGCGACGCTCCTCCCAGCAGCGGCCTTGCCCGCACCAGTGGTGGTGGCGTGCTGGGCGGTGCGGTGCTTCACAGCACAACTGGCGATGTCGTCACTGTGGGACTCGTCCCCTAACGGGAGACGGAGACGCGAGGTTGGGATGGAGGAGATAAAGATGGATGTTCTGTTGTATTGCAATAGCCCAAAGTGCAAATATATAGTACAAGGACTCAAGGCACGCACTAAACCCTAGATTACAAGTACAATACCAGAAATATCCTTAAAATACCTGATATATCAGTGGGTAATGAGGGTTCTTGATTTGATTTGAATTTTGAAGGACAATTACTTCTGTTGATGTATAATTAACTGAACACGTGAATGGTTTTAAAATTTTCGTTATATCCTTTTGGCGTGTTTTAGCTATTGTACAGTTAACTTTTGTCAGTCTGCCTCCTGAAAAATGTTGGTTAACCTTGTTGATTATATTATTTTCCTTCATTGATGATAGTCTTTTTACCTTTGCATTTCATTTTCCTGGAGTGATGATCGTCAAGGGTGACAATGTCAAAATGAGTTCTGATGATGTTAATTTTCTTGAGTCGTGCATTTTGTGAAAAGCACAAGATCTTTTATCACGGTGACACTTAAAAGACTTGATTTGTGCTTTGCAGCTTGAACAAGAGGGCTTCAATGCTAGATGTACAATTGGAGTGCCAAGATTTGGAGAGAATTTCTATTGTGAACCGGCTGGGAAGGTTCCATGGTCGGAATCATTATGCAGTTGGAGTTGAGGGCTCATCAACTTCTGAACTTGCCTCTCGTAGAATATTTCCTGAAAGACATGTGATGTCTTTTGCAGTACCTGGAAATCTTCCTGAAGGGGTGTCCTGTTTGTCACTCTAGATCATTAAATCATTCATTGGTTTTAAACAGCTCCGGTCACCTTGGATTGCACCCTGTAATTTTCGGGTGGCCTTCATCATGCAATGCAATGTCTTCCATGCATAAAGATGAAATCCATGGGAGGTAGTTTGCAAAATTGCAATCAACACAAGTTGTAGAATCCAAGGGATGTCATGGCTGTACCAGCCGATCAACTCAGTGCTGGGTGTTGCTTCTCCCTTAATAGTATAGGTCCCTGTATATTGTGAAAGGAAAAAGCTTTGGATCTCGCATCATTTTTCTGATGGAGAATAGCGTTAGCTTCGTCATATTTTGTTAGAAAATGTCAATGCTTACTAGTTTGGTACATCTAGCGAACTGCAATCTCTATTTGCCATCATCTATTTATCCGTAATGAAATGCTGGTGGGTTCTATGGGGAAAACGATGTTTACGTCCGAGTCTTATCTTTTGTTCATTTTATGCTGTTGTTAGCTAGTGCCCAGTCCAGCTGACACCTTTGATCACTTCACTTTTTTTTTTGTGAAAGCATTCCTGGAACAGGTGAGGAGGCGAACAAGGGTTGGCAACCCTGTGCCGGAGACATTCTGATGGTTTTTTTTTTGTTAAATCAATATAAAAGTATTTGAAGGTAAACTTTTGCTTCCTTTTCTACATTATTGTAATTTAGCTGCTGCCGAAGAGTTGGAAGTTGATAGGAAGTTTTTGAAGCTGATTGTTGATTTTGTTCTCTTGTTTCGATTGGGCTGATGAAAAAAGTTCTCTCTCGTCCTTAAGCTATATATGAGCATTTTGGCGAAAGAAAAAAACTCTTATTACTGGCTGGATGCTGGAACTGCAGATTCGTTATATATTTTTTTTTATAAAGTTGGTTGCAAAATCTCAATTTGGACTACGGAAAGTTGCCTCGGGCAAGCCATGTGACTGACAAGGATGATAAAACAAGGACCAGCAGTGCAGGTTAAGTTTTTTTATGTCTATTTCCATCTTTTTACCCCACAAACTCGAGTCAGGTAAATTTGATTTTCCCCAACCACTACAGTTAGTTCCTTGCCATAATTGTGGCACGCCGCGGTTTTTTAGCACTCAGGGCCATACAAAGGGGTGTGCAAGCCGAGCGTTTTAGCATACCTCCATTAACCTTGAATTTGTCTAAACTTGTACGTACATCACGCATTCATACGTTTCTTTTTTTCACTAAATTGTGAAAAATTCTTTTTTATGACTGTTTTTCGAAGGTAATGCAGCTCTTTGTGTGCATGAATTCAATTTTATTTGACTTACGTTTTAGAACTAATTTCAAGGCAACAAAAAATGTGAACTAAATTGAAGTACCTTTTTAAATGTATATAATAAAGTGGCTAGAAGCAAACACACAGTGAAGTTTTAAATATAATACCTGTTTTTATGTATTTATTGACTTTGATAAGGCCGCTTCATATTATAACAGGCAAGGTGATCGGATACTTCGGCCGCTTCATATTATAACAGGCAAGGTGATCGGATACTTCTCACTCCTTAAAGTACAAATAGAAATATATATAAAAATTTGGGTATTTCTTTTTAGCTTTTAAAAGTTGTTTTTTGATTTTTCTACAGTAACTAGCTTTCAAACAGAATGTTTTTTCAAGACGAAGTGTACAAATTGAATGTAATACACAATATAGCGACTTCACTTGTATCGGTCAAAACCGTACGTAAGTTTCTGTTACTTTGTACTCTCTCATACGAACAACCTAAAAGTTATAAAATGTAACTAAGAGTCATTGACCAAAGAAAAAAATAGGCTTTTATTCAAAGGACTTACCAACATTCTTGTAAATACCGTTTCGGAGGCTATACCGGTTTGGTTTTTGGAATGGTATATTTCGGTACCGGTCCATACCAGTGTACTGTTTCGGATTTAATATATATATATAATTTAATTTAAAATCTCACTTTAAATACATAACCATAGTATAAAAATGAGGGGTCATTTCAATTATGTTTGGTATCGGAATAGATGGAACGACAAATCCTACAAATTCCTATAATCAAAATATCAAATACAAAATCATGGTCGGTATCGGAATAGATGGAACCACAAATCTTACAAATTTCCAAAATTAAAATATCAAATACAAAATCATGGTCAGTATCGAAATGGTCGGAACGGAATGGACCGGTATTGACTGGTAGTATCAAGACAGGTACAGGATAGAAGGTTAGCTGTGCCATTTTGCATGCCAATATAGAATATTCTGGCCATTTCAACGGGAACCGAAATAGTATTTACAACATTCCTTACCAACCGCTTCTAGCCACATTTGCCCCACTCCCTCGTACAGTTGACGTCCTAGGCCCCTAGTTGATAGCGAGAAGAGATGGGGCCTACCACTTGTTTCCACTTGTATAATTTGTTTTCCCCTTTTTGGTTGGTCTCCGTGGCAATTCTCCGAATAGAACTCCCCTATGGAGCTGAGCAGCCCATCAGCCCATATCGGTACATATTGTAGGCCATCATCTGGCTAGTCCTCGCTATTGTTAATCGTTCCCGTCAAGCCTTGGGATCTAGACGTTTCCCCAACTTCTCAAACCCCACCGTCAAGCTGTTGAAGGGGAGTCAGAACTACTCATATGAAGCCTCTTGGCACTCACATGGCCATGAATAGGTAAGGCGTTACCACCCCTCAACGTTGGTGGGGTCCAATGGGTCACCTTTTGATGTGCATGAAATGGCATATTATTTCTTGTAGTTTATTGCGTTAATTCACTGATTTTACCATTATTTACTCGGATGATCTTTAATTAATTGTTAAATTGACAAGATATGTTTTAGTTAACGTTGTCTGCAGTATTCGAAGGGAATCACACACGTTTAGTAGTAGATGTGAAAAACAGACATCAAGAGAAAGAAAACCCAACTTGAATCACCGCGAGCCGACCCTTTAGAGTGTAAAATGATCAATGATATGGCCGCTGCCGAGTGGCCATATCAGGCAATCGTGCCACCCTCCAGCGGAACCGCCATGTCAAGGATCACGATTCGTAAAGGCTCCAAGACGGCATTTGGCTTTCTGACGGCGCAAACCTCTTCACAGTGCTTAAACCCTAGAATTGACTACTTAAAGGTGGTTGGTTGCATTCACAAGGAGGCAACCACCACATCATCGATAGTCATCCACCATGTCCAGAACACCATCCCCACCATACTTTGTCCTCCATTAATCTATCCTTGTAATGATTCATTTATTGTTGTAATTGGAAAGTCGGCAACATCTTTATCAATAGTTTTTGTCATTCTCAGATTATTGTAATTATGTTCTTCATTATTCATGTATTGTTCTTATTTCCCATGGATAGGAGTGCATAATTCCCCAAGGGCTAGGGGTTAAGGTAAGCATGTAGCACTGAGTGTTAGACCATGTGGATATGTTGTGAATATAGTAATAGTGAATAATTGATATTTGAGTTGTATTGAAATTTGTGTTTATGAAAGTTTGGTGCACTATTATAAACTGGACATTCCTAGAATATGCAAATTAAGCGGTTTGGCCGCCATATTGGGCAGTCTGACAGCGATACCCGATGACCGCTTTGACTGCTCGGCTTTGACCACGATCGGTAGTCATAGTGAGGTTGGTTCGCCGAGTCGGGTCATTAGTCGGAACTGGAGTCGGAAGTTGAAAGCAATCGGTAGTCGTTAGTCGTAGGCTTCGACCGTGATGGTCGTAGCTACAGTACCTGATCGTTGTTCATAGCTACAGTGCCTGGTCGATGGTTGTAGCTACAATGACTGGGGCAGCGGATTGACCGGCTTGTGCATGGCGGTCAGACCAGTTTTTTAGGGTGGTCTAAGGTTGATGTTTAGATAACATGAAAATTGTGGTCATGGATGATTTGGTTTATGTTTATGGATGAACAAGGGTTAAAGCCGATGACCGCGGAGCAGTCGAACAGAGTCTATGACCACGAGGTGGTCGGATAAAGTCTATGACCGCGAGACAGTTAGACAAAGTCTACGACCACGGCATAGTCGGACGAAGTCTGGACCACGAGGTGACCGAACGAGGCATCTAAAAAGTATACCCACGCAATTACACCTCTAAAGGTAAATTGCAGTATCACTACATTGAAAGATATCTTTATAATTTAATTCCGGTGTCGGCTCTAGTATAGCTAGAGCGGGTCAAATCCAGGTACAAACACGTTCGTTTAATAACATTAATAAACTAAGACAGATGGGAAAATCGGAATGCAAACAACCTATTAGTTGTGTTAACATGATTAAGAATAAATCTTTGAACAAGGGTACTGTCTTAATTATCAAATCTTTGCGTAAGTCTATTCGGTATACTAGATGCATAGAGCCACACCTTGGACTTATTATAGCCGTGCATGAGTTCATGGAACCATACCCATTGGTAGGTAGCATTGACTTTATTTGTGCGGCCTGATGACATCTGTGTAGCGCTCGGCGGAAAGCATGCAAAGTCTTACAGACAACAGCAAGATGGACCAGGACTAGGCTCAGGGAGGAGTCGAGGTCCAGACAATCGAGGAAGCTGGGTGACATTATGCGCGAGGAGAAGCATGTGGTGCGCCAAATGACTTAGGTCGTTTGAAAGCTAGGACGATTTGGTGGGATCCGTACGTGTGAGATGCTTGATGACAAGTCATTGGGGGCCACATGCTATCCTGAGGTATTGGCTGTAAAAACCTACCTCCTAAAGAAGCAATACATCAATATTTGATCATCTCTTTGTCTATCTCTTGTTTTGATTGATTTGCTTATTTTTTATTGTTTTTGATATCCTCTCTTCCCTTTTCTTAATCTTATTGTGCCAAGGATGTATAAGAGATAGAGAGATCCTCTGGGAATCATCCTCCACCCATCTAGGCACGTTGGTAGCAAGTTTATCAAGAAACTCGGTTTTTGCACATTCTTGACCTTCCAAGTGGTTTCATGATCGAGGGTTTTTGGCTGGGATTCTTCGGTGCTCTAGCTTGTTGTGACATGTAGAAATACATTTAGAGTCATCTTGGCAATCATCTACCCACGAGCAAGTTGTATTCACCGTTTGGAGTTTTGGCTCGGTTTTGGTGCAACCTTCTAACAAACTGAAAAAGGTCTCAACTTCAACTATGATTTTCATAATCATTTGTTGGAATAGGTTTCTGACATCCTATGGTAGATCCCTGCAAATTTTTATGCCATTTAGATCTACAGATTAAAAGTTCTTTCAATTTTGGATTTTCAAACTGTGCTAAAAAATACTGTTCATCCTGATTTTACTATAGTAGCGAAAGTACTATAGTTACTATAGCTGTAGTACCGCAGATACTATAGCAAGAAGTAGTACCGTAAATTTAACTGCGGTAGTTTCATTTTCATTGATTTTTCTTGGGTTTTAGTGTTTCTAATCGCTGGTTTTTGTGGTGGTCTTTCATTCTAACTTTATAGCTCTGTAGCTATTAAAGTAAATAATTTGTGAATATTTAGAGAAAAATTTTGAGGCACCATTCACCCCTCCTGTTGCCATCTTCGGTCCTACAAGTAGTATCAGAGCTATATTTGCTCATTGTTTGATCTTAATCGATCTTAAGTATGGCAACTAGTAGGGAAACTTATGAGCTTTTCTTTGCATCTTATCGGGTGCTTTTGCCAATGCTGTCCTTCGTGACAAGAGGCTTGAAATCAACTAGGGAGTGATTTTAGGAACGCACATCGTCCATCTCATGCCATGTGTGGACCTAGTGCCAACATAATATCTTCATGCTTGTTCCAAGACTTCCCTTTTGAGCAAGAATGGTGTTTTGTCCTCCCGGACCGTGTCTCTTAGCAGACCTTTATACCATTTCTCATTTTGTGGGAAGGATGAACATCATGTAGACTCTTACCTTCGGCATGCCAAACGCATGCGACGTGTCCATGCTTCTAAGTATCCAAGTGTGCTAGCCTTTTTTTAATGGCATGAACACTCGTGACTCTAACATAAAGACTCGCTTTGTTGATGGCTTCCTTGACATCTTTTCTAGTGGTGTTGGACAGAGTTACGGACTTGGTTATCATGATTTTGGTTTTAGTCCATGCGCTATCCCGAGGAAGGATTTTCGCCGTTTCTCAAGTGGTAGACCTCGTTCTCCCCATCGAGGTGCGTACCCATAGCGAGGAGTTGTGAGTTCTTCTGGTGCTTTTGTTGGTTTTCATCTTGGTTCTTTCAAGCAAGGCATTCACCTCTTCTCTAGAGATGGCACTCGTTTTTCTTATCGATTTGTCCACTTGCGGCGTGCCTCCAAGATTGGATTTTCTTGCATAAACCATCCATTGCATCATGCTAACTCACATACTTCTAGTGTTGGTGTGTCAAAATTTTGGGTCCCAAGTACTTGTTTACTAACCCTTTGGGATCCAAGATACGGGCACTTTGTTCTTCTCATGTGTAGGTATTGAGACGCGGGGTGGAGAACATGTGATTGATTGAGTTATAGTGTTTTGCTTTATCACGTGATTGGAACACTTATGGTTCTTCACTCCTTTTGATGGCCTCCAAGAGGTATATGCTTTCATATTTGGCGTTTCCACCTATTTTGTGAGCTATCGTATACCTTGATGCCCTTATATTCATGTTTGATCATAATTAGCATGTTGTAGTTGTCCATGTGCACACTTGTAGCATATTGGTATGTATTACTCATGTTACATTGTTATCATGTCTTTATGTGTATTCTGCTTGTATATCCATGTGTTAGCTGATTATTCATCTCTTGTGGATATGAGTTTTATCTTCATGAACATGCATTATTCTGTCAACATTATGTATCATGCTCTTCCTTGTATCCCATGTATTCATGTACTTACTTGATGTCATTGTACCATGTATTTGCATGATTTGCCCATGTCATTTTTTTTATACTTGGTATTGTGATATAACAATTGTGGCTACATGAGATTTCTTTTATTACTATTAGCATGTGTTATTCTAGTTTCATTATTTATCATATTTTTTTGCTTGTTCATATGTGCATAGCCTAGATTTTTTATCATGACTTTCTTATATGCTTGAGCTTGGCTTTTCGTCATGAGCACGTGTTATCTTGATGTATTCACTATCATACTTTTGAGATATCTTGCTCTAGGTATCCATATATCTATTTGGTATCCATGTTAGCATATCTTTCTCTTGATTCTTTCTAGCATAATTTAAGCATGTTTTGTTCTTTAACACGTTTTATGCTTACATAATGTTGATAATACATGTGGTATCGCTAATTATGGATGGATGAGGTTTGCTATAGCTTTTCTTTCATTCCTTGACCTTGATTGTATGAGTGCCCTACTATGTGCTTTGTTGCTCATTTACATCATTCTTTGCCATGGATATAAGCAGAGCTTGATTTATCTCTCTAGCATGTAGTATTCTTGATTTGCTCATTTCCATGCCTTGTATATTCTTGTTCATGCTCAAAATGATTTGTTTATACTTATGTGAGCATTAAATTTTTATTGCTTACTTCTCACCTTGGATTATAGCATTCTTGCGTATCATGTGTCTTCAGAGTGGATTTGTATATCATTCTTCACCAACCCCAGTTCCAAGCACAAACGACTTATTTTCTGGTGATATTGGCTTTACATGAGAGATGGAAGACCAAGTATGCAATATTGCAACTGGGTACTAGGGGAGCGGTCGGACCCCCCGGTTCTAAAAGCTTCTGGGTCATCTTCTTCCTCATTCTAGAATCTGGTGATGGTTCTCAGGATGCAACTTGGCTCAGCTTCTACTCCTTCGACTACATCTTACTGCTAAGCGATGCGATGCAAGTTTTGTGTCCTGCGCTTTACCTTCGCCTTTGATTCATGCTTTGCATATCATTCGGGGCTTTGTAGTACGAGGGTTGGTTGGACTAAAGATAGGATCTCCTCTTGCATGAGTCTCTCTTAGGGTCATTTTGGGTTTTCTAGGCTGTGTTTTTCTCTAGTCTAAGTTGAGCTTGCTTCTTCAATCACTAGTATCCAGTAGTGATGATTTCTAGTGTTTTAGATTCGCTCCCTAGCTTTGAGTCATCTTTTTCTTTAGAGACCATGTAGATAAAGGTGATATTATGCTTCTCTTTGTAGATTCTGAGCTGCAGGATGCGGATATTTTCACAAAGGCTCTTGATTCTTCTTGTTTTGCTTCTTTGCGAGGAGAGTTAGGGGTTATCAGTCCTTTTGGCCAGTTTTGAGGGGGAGCTTGATTCTTTTGCATCCATTGTATCATATTTTTATGCATTAACTTATTGGATGCTTAAGTTTTAACTTAACTTCATGAGCATGAGTTACTTGTTGATTGTGTGTTTTAGGAGTCAAGCATCATCATGATTTTGTGCTTTGTTGTATCTATCCTGTTTTATTGCCTACATCTTGCTCCTTATATCCATTCACCATTATTTGTACATGTTAGTGTACTTTCTATGATTTTTGTTTGTCATGATGTATGTCTACATGATGCGTATTTGGTTATAGACATTTTGAGCTTGGTTACATCTTGGATAGCTTTTTATATCATGATGCTACATTTATTCATGCCTTTCTATCATTTTTGGCTCGTGTGTACATGCTTATACTTGTAATGCTAGCATATGCTTTTATGATTTTTCTTTATCATTTACTATGTGTGTATGGTTGTGATTCATTGAGATGCATGTATATCTTGAACTTATTCATTTCTGTCCTGGCATGAAAATAGTCTTCATGACATCCTCGTAGTTTTAGATTGTGCTTGTAACTAGATATCATGAGAAGTTTGATTAGTCCACAAGCTTCTTCTAGATTTGGTTTGCACTAGGCTTTGTTATTCTAGATGCTCTGATAAGGGATAGATTGAGCTTGTGTGGGGGTGTGTTCTCATGTGTTCTTTGTCATTAGTACTTATGATGCTAGTTTTGTTGTCATGTGTCTCAGTACTGATCCATGCTTGTATATCACTTACCCCAGTACTAGGACACCAGTTGTTTCTATGTTTAAGTCATATGTTGTGGATGTGAGGGAGAGACCATGTGGCGTGTGTGGATATTTTGGGTCTCTCATATCCTTTGAGCTTCTAGTGGAGGCTTCTATTGATATCACGATGCAGCTTCAGTTAGCTTTCGCCACATCAACTTCATCACATTGCCAAGCGATGTGACGGAGGTTTGATCCCTTGTGACTTTCAGTTTCTTGCTTACCACTACTTGATTTTGCATAGCATTTCTATTCTAGTGGTAGGAATGATATGTTTGAATAGATAGGAACCAATTCTAGATGATTTTGTCTCAGTCACACCTATCATCCAAATGGTTTTCTAGGATTATTTACTGCCTAGTTTGAGCTTTATTCTTGGCCACTAGTGTCTTGTATTATGATAGCAAGTGTTGCTTTTTGCTCCGTGGTATGAGGTTATAGGCTAGAGACCATGAGGGAAGGGTGTGTCTAGGAGTCATCTCGTTGAGTGTGAACCCTCATTTTCTAGATTTTATGTCTAAATTCTTGGTTTTTCTTAATTTGCCTTCTTTAGGGGGAATTGGAGCTTCCTTCTTTTCAGGCTGCTTTTCAGGGGGAGCTTACTTCTTGGGCGTTTATTTATATCATATTGCATTTTAATTTCAACATGCATTGTATATACATGAATGCTTGTACAAATTATGGAGCTTTGACTATTATTCTTATATGACATGATATCTTGTCTTACATCTTGCCATGACTTGTGCTAGATTGCTAGATTTATCATGTCCTTCTATGTGTAGCTTAGTTTTTGCCATGCTAGCTTTATTAAATGTGAACAGCTTGAATTAAATCATGTCTTGTTGAATCATGTGATCAATCTGGCTCTAGTGATCCTCTTATGATTCATGCCATGTCAAATAAGATGAGTTTTGAATATGCATTGAGCTTTAGATTAAGCTATGCTAATTCATTAGTGAAGCATGAGTTAGTATTAACTCACTGTTCTTGAACTATGCAAGAAAACGCAAAAATGATCTCTTTTGTGCGAAAAACTGATCTCACCAATTCTTGCTCATGAGACGGCTTGTCATTGCATTAGGCATAAACTCAGGGGGAGTTTTGGATGACTACGATCACTTCTTTAAGCTTTTTCCTTGGGGTGGTCGTATAAGTCTTGAGATCTAGCACATGGCTAAGAAAACAAAATTCTATGAAAAATGGTTGAAGCTCAGTTAAAACCAAAAATGAATTTCAGAAAATGCCAAATATGCTAAATTTTCTCAATTACAAGTAGTGTCAAGTGCTTGAACAAAATATTTCAACCTTGAATTTGTAGCACTCCAAATTGACTCAATTGTAGCTTCTTGGTTCCATTTAGATATTGGCATGGATTGAGTCATTTTTGGATACCTTTAGCTAGACTATGATCTAAAGTAACTTAACATGTTAAACAATCCATTTAAATTTATATTATAGCTCATTTGGCTTCAACTTTGCTATATATGATTTGTCATGATCTAGATAACACTTTCACTTTTTATGGTTTGGTGTAATACTTGAAAAGTCGATTTGGATAATCTTCATAGCTCATAATGCTTCAAAATGAATAAAATACAGTCATTTCACTCTAATCATGCTCTGTCTTCTTCCATGCATCTTGATGACTCCATTGTTAAAGGGGGAGAAAGATCGGTAAAAATGCATATCTAGAGCATGTTTTGGAGTTTGTGTGCAAATTTTTTCTAATTTCAAGCTTTTGATTTTTTTCTCACCATGATCAAGGTCAAACAGAACAATTGTTCTTTTCTATGGATCTAGAGTGAGATTTCCTGACTCATTTGGTGGATTAAAGTCTTTTGTAGACAATTTGTTATTTTCAGTGGTTTCACTCTATTTCTGCTTCATATGGTCTTTTTCAGTCATTGTATTCTTCCTGTGACCATTTGGAGCTCTCCTTGCAAAATTTTTCTTCTTTGTCTAAAACCACCTCCAATTTGTATTTTTGAAGCATTCCCAATAGGTTCATCAAGGAGGAGATTGAAGGACAATGTGAGAAGGTCCATGATATTATTGCGATGAACTATTGTAATGCTTGTGGAGTGGTCAATTAATTTTGCAAATATTGCATTTGATTTGGTCTGTTTTCTAGAACTGTTAGAAAAATCAGAAGGACCACAGTGTTTGTGTGGTAGTACCGCTGAGCAATAGTACCGACGTTGTGAGCACGGTAGTTCCGCTCGAGCGGTAGTTTCGGTCTGAGCAGCAGAATATTTTTTCCAGAGAGGCCCTATGCGAGGAGCGATGGAGCGGAAGTACCACCATGGGGCGCGGTAGTATCACAACGCAGTAGTATGGGCTTATTAAGAGCAGTACTATCAGATTTCACAAAAAAACTGGATTTTGGGTTTTGAGTTGGGATGACCATATGGTCATGGTATGGATGTTGTTACCTATGTGCACATGGGTTTATTGTTTGGTTCTAGGATAAGAATCAGTAATTTAGGTGCATACGTTTTGCATTGAGCATTGTATGAATTAATTGTGCAAATTGATGATCTTTGTGTATCGTGAGGTGCTACGTGACAGTTTGCTTGTTAGTGATGGTTGCAGAACTTCGAAGCTAGGTCATGGTGGGGCGTAGAAGGGCTGAGACTAGGCACAGGGTAGTGGTTAGGTCCAGAGCAATCATGGAGACGCTGAAGATGACTGACACTTGCGAGGTGGCTGCAAACCGAGGCGACGAGGAACCGAAGCGGGAGCTACCAGTGGTCGGCATGATGGACAACATTGAGGTGGACCGGAACTAGGCACAGAGAGGAGTCGAGATTCAGACGGCCGAGGAAGCCGGGTGCCATTATGTGCGAGGAGAAGCATGTGATGAGCCAAGTGATTTGGGTCGTTTGCAAGCAAGGACGATTCGGTGGGATTTGGACACGTGAGAGACTTGACGACAAGTCATTGGGGGCCACATGAAAGATGACGAAGCATGGGCGATGCTTTGTGGCAAAGGAAACGGGAAGCTTCGAGGAAGACGGTAGAGGGGCATTTTGGTAAATTACCCAATACCGGAAAGGTGGCGGTGTGTGAAACCGCAGTTTTGGTCTAAGTGGTTTAGGTCTTGTGTGTGCTGAAAATGTGAAGTGGATCAAGTATCGATTCACTAATGGGTTAATGGTTGTGAGCCGCTTTGAGAAGCGTGCGTGAGATAGTAAAACCTGGTGTTAGGTGGGGTTAACGAGTTATCCCCGGTTTGGCCTAATGGATGGATCCATTAAGTTTTGGTTCAGGTTGTGAGGATAAAGGGGAGGAGAGACAACAGCTAGGGTTGAGAATGTTGGCTAAGCATTTTTGGTGGCTAGCTCCTCCTCCCTCACATGGGGAGATTAGGGTTCCTTGGGTTGGACCCTTGTGTGTGTGCACTCTAGGCTTAAAACTCTGCTATTCTAAGAGATTCGCTGTAAAAACCTACCTCCTAAAGAAGCAATACATCAATCTTTAATCATCTCTTTGTCTATCACTTGTTTTGATTCATTTGCTCTTGTTTTCGTTGGGTTTTGATCTTCTCTCTTCTCGTCTTAATCTTGTTGTGCCAAGGACGTTAGTAGCGAGTTCATCAAGAAAATCGGTTTTTGCACGTTCTTGACCATCCAAGTGGTTTCTTGATCTGAGGGTTTTTAGCTGGGTTCTTCGGTCCTCTAGCTTGTTGTGATATGTGGGAATACATCTAAAGCCATCTTGGTCATCATCTATCCACTAACAAGTTGTATTCACCGTTGGGGTTTTTGCTCGGTTTTGGTGCAACCTTCCAACAAAATAGAAAATGTCTCAATTTTGACCATGATTTTCATAATCGTTTGTTGGAATGGGTTCCTAACATCCTAGGGTAGATCCCTGAAAGTTTTATGCCATTTAGATCTATGGATCAAAAGTTCTCTCAATTTCGGATTTTGAAACCGTGCTGAAAACACTGTTCATCCTGATTTTACTGTAGCAACGGAAGTACCGCAGTTACTATAGCAGTAGCACCGCAGTTACTGTAATAAGCGGTAGTAGCGTAGTTCATAGCTCTGTAGCTATTGAAGTGAAAGATTTGTAAATATTTGTGAGGAAATTTTGAGGCATCATTCACCCCCCCTTTCGCCCTTCTCTGTTATCATATTCGGTCCTCTTCGTCCATCTCTAAATCCATGAAGTCCAAAGGGATGAAGAAGTCTTTAACCTTTACTAGGACATCTTTGGCCACTCTAGACAAATGGAAGTTGGTGTGAGCTCAGGTAGATAAAGTTGTCAAAGACTACATTGGCATCTCCCTAATACTTGTGCCTACATTGAACAGTGCGCATTCAAAGCGTTAGGCACCGATGGAGCATGGAATTGTGTGACATCCAGGGTCTCTCTTCTTAACAAGGGCTTGGTTGAGAATGGCAACAATACATTCTTCTGTCATGCGAACAACTTCCACATCAGGGTGGCTCTGTTTATTGAGCAGAATATCCTATAGATATTTGGCGTATGTCCGCACCTGCATGGTATCAAGTAGTGGGATATTCGCATAGAGCTTCTTGATCACCTGGACAAACTTGATGAACTGCTCGTCGGCAGTGTCACTGTGATAGTGGGGCTTTAGGGGAAGGACACAAGTATCATCCAATTTTGCAGCAGGTACCTCAGGTTCTGCTGACTTCTCCTGCTCGGGCGTGTCAAACATTGCACTCTCTTCTTCTGGCATCAGTTGGTCTATAGTCTGCTTGCCGGAATGAGTCTTTATAGCTTCATGGCCTCCATAGGGTTCTAAGGCTGCCCTAGTAGGCGACCAACATGCTTGGGAGCTGCATCGGCTAGCTATGTATCTGGGATTCCAACTGTTGGGTTGATCTCGGCTAACTAACTCCGAGTTTTCAGGGAGACACGCCTCCACTCACGCGCCCTGATCAAGGGTGCAACCAACTACTATTGGTTTTGGTCCCGGTCACCGACGCACATATAAAATACTTAGGGTTTTCGGCAAGGCTTGAACACAGGTTGTTCTAGCTGTAAGAAGAACCCGTACAGATTCGATCTATAACGTGCGTCCAGGTGAACGAAGGCCGACGACCACTTCGTTCTCATCCACGGCTCCGACGACCTCACCTACGTCGGCCGACGACCTCCGTCGTCCCCCTCGGTCACCTCCACTGCCACCGTCCCCTTCACCGACCGCAACCCTACTTCATCCTCATGGCAACCTCCGGCTCGGGTATGTACTCACGCTTCCGCTCTAATGTTTTAGTTAGGTGTTCATGTTGTTGATTTAGGGTTAATGCCTCATGATTAGACTTAGCCTAACTTCTAACAATGGTATTAGAGCCACCCCCTAGACTCTCATGAACCCTAGAACCTCGGATCTATTTTTGTGTTTCGGCTTAGCATTTCAGAAGGAGGGGATTGAAGAAAATTTTCGGTAAAACCCAAAAGAATTTCAGATCGGCGACGGCACAGAAAAAAAATTTTGATCGGCTTGCGACTTACCGGTTTCGGCCGCCGATGACGTCACCGAAGCTGCCGCTCCACTCGCGGCCGCCGCCCCAGTCGGGTAGTCGCCGTCGCCACTTGCTGCCCTTCTCCTCCTTGCGCTACGGGCGCCCTTCTCCTCCTTGCGCTGCGGGCGCCGCACGCGCCGTTGGTCGTGCCGCCCTTCTCCCGTCGGGCACCGCGTGCGCCGCCGCATCTCCGGGTGAGCACGTGTGCCGTCGCCTCCTCGCGGGCGCCGCGCGCCGCCATCAGCAGGTCGGGGACGCCGCCGCCGCTACCGCTTCGTTCTTTCCGCATGAAAAACGGGTGCGAATGAGGATTAGGGTTAGGTTTTTGGTTTTTAAGTCCCGTGCGGTGCCCTCGGCCGTTGGATTAAATTGCGCGGCTATTGTTTTTCGGGTCGAGATGCGTTTTCAGCCAACGCGATGGTGAGCTGTCGGATCAAAATCCGACGGCGCGCGCACGTAATGAGGGGCGCGATGCGTTTTCGGCCGTCGGATCGAGATCCGACGGTGCGCGCGGGTAAGGCGATGATGGGCCGTGCCGCACGCGATTTTCGGCCTGTGCGCGGGCTGCCGGCATTTTGGGTTGTGCGTGATTTTCTTGTGGGCCGTCAGCTTTTTTTCGGCCCGAATTTCCTTTGGGGCCGATTTTCAGCCCATTTTTTTTGGGGTCGATTTTTCAGCCCGATTTTCTTTTGAGTCCTTGTAATTTTTATTTTTTCAGTGCATTTCCTTTTGTTTTAAATTTATTATTATACACTATTTTAATTAATTTTTTAATGGCTCAAATTATGATTGTAACATTACCATATTGTTATGTATAATCTCTAATTAAAATTGAACCAACGGGATATTTTAATTTTGAGATTTTATGATTAATTTTGGCATTTTGTATACATATGATTATATTCTGACCAACGTTGTTTATAATCGTATGTCGCCATAATTATTAAGTTCTTTTTCATTTTCTTCCCAACGGTGATATGAATTAGAACTATAATTTTTGCATGTTATTAATCAGACCAACGTAGGGTTAATTACATGCAATATATATCTTTATGATATTTCTAATTTTTGCCCTATATTTTGAAATTCAGCACTTAATGCTTCGACCGTTGCCGCCACTATTGATAACATTGAGCAGCTCACGGGAACGAATTCATGTTGTCCTTGGTGTTTTGGACCTTGACTATGCCTTAAGGGTAGACGTTCATGTTCCTCCCACCGAAGGTGAGGAGAATTTTGCTGAGAAAAAGAAAATTTATGAGCCTAATGCTGAAAAATGGGAACGGTCTAACCGCTTATCACTTATGATTATGAAGACCTCTATTTCAATCGGGATTAGGGAAGCAATCTCCAATTTCGAAAATGCTAAGGAGTACATGGCTTCAATCGAGGAGAAATTTAAAGGCTCCACTAAAGTTTATGCCAGTACTTTAATTCAGAGGCTCTTAACTTCCAAATATGATGGATCTGGCAGTATAAGAGGGCATATCATGATGATGACTGATATGGCAGAAAAACTCAAGGGCATGGACATGACAATTTCCGATGGTTTTCTAGTTCACTTCATTGTGACATCGCTTCCTTCTGAGTACACAACCTTTAAAATTAATTACAATACTCAGAAAGAGAAATGGAGCATGAGCGATTTGATCGCCATGTGTGTCCAGGAGGAAGAGAGAATAAGAACAGAAAAGAAGGACTTTACTTTTAATGTTGGTGGCTCTCATAAAAGGAAGTTCCAAGAGGACTTCAAATCCAAGAAGAAGTTGCATTTCTCCCCTAACTCAAATAAATCGGGGCCTAAAGTGCACAATGCACCAAAACCTCATGTTGCTCCCGCTGGACCATCTAAAGGGGAATGTCATACAGAAGCGACAGGCATTTCGGTAAAGGCTGTAGGCTTTCTTAAATGGCTTGCCAAAAGAGGTAATGATACAATTACTTTTATTGATGAAATATTTTACGCTGATTTCTCTCTTAATGCTTGGTGGATTGACTCAGGTGCAACTGTGCACGTTACCAACTCTTTACAGGGATTCCTTACCGCGACAACACTAAGAAAGGGGGAGGGAAGTCTTAGAGTTGCGGATGGAAAGGAAGCCGAAGTGAAATCAGTTGGATCTGTTTCATTAACTTTAGACAACGGCTTCCTGCTTCGTCTAAATAATGTAGTTTATGTTCGTTCCATCAGGAGGAATTTAATTTCAGTTTCTTTATTGGACGATGAAGGTTTTAAATGTATTTTTGGAGACAATAAATGCATTATTAAGTTTAATTCTAATGATGTTGGTCTTGCTTTTAGACAAGACAAGCTCTATATACTTTCCCTTAATGAATCTCCTGTATCTTTAAAAGTGTATGATGCTAAACGCAAAAATAATGATGAGACTTCTACGAAACTGTGGCACTGTCGTTTAAGCCACATTTCGAGGGGGAGAATGGAATGTCTCATTAAAGAAGACATTCTCCACCCATTAGATTTCTCCGACTTAGACCACTGCATTGATTGCATTAAAGGAAAATATGTAAAACAAATAAAGAAGGGAGCTACTCGCAGTACAGGACCTTTAGAATTAATTCATACTGATATTTGCGGTCCTTTTCCTGTGACATCAGTGGATGGTTTTGATTCTTTCATCACATTCACTGATGATTTCTCCCGTTACGGTTATATTTTTCCCATTAAAGACCGATCTGAATCACTTGACAAATTTAGATATTTAAGGCTGAAGTTGAAAATCAGCACAACCTAAGAATTAAAGTGGTAAGATCGGATTGCGGGGGAGAATAATATGGAATACATGCCCCTTATGGGCAAATTCCTGACCCTTTCGCTAAGTTCCTTCAAGAAAATGGCATTGTTGTCCAGTATTCTATGCCTGGCGAACCTCAGCAGAATGGTGTAGCTGAAAGACGCAACCGTACACTTATGGATATGGTACGGAGCATGCTTAGCCATTCTAGTTCACCTATTGGTCTGTGGATGGAAGCACTAAAGACAGCCGCACATATTCTTAATCGGGTGCCCAGTAAATCAGTACCTAAAACACCCTATGAATTATGGACTGGGAGAAAACCGAGTATGAAATATTTACGAGTATGGGGCTGTCGTGCTGAAGCTAAGTCATTTAATCCACACATTAAGAAATTAGACCCTAAGATAGTAAGTTGTCATTTTATTGGGTACCCTAAAAGATCCAAAGGGTATCGGTTTTATTATCCTGATAGGATAACTAAGTTTGTAGAAACAAGATACGCTGTGTTCTTAGAAAATAACGAGGACCTGGAGCCCAGGAAAATAGATCTTGAGGAGAAGAGGGTTTATGTTCCTGCACCGCTCATTCCAGAGATCTTTATTCCTATGCCTCAGGAGGTTGCACCTCCAGTAGAAAATACTATTGTTGCACCCACTGTTGAGGTATCTGAAATTCCTAATGTTACACCTAATGATGAGCCTCAACAATCTCCTGAAATAACTAATGAACCTCTTAGAAGATCACAGCGGGAGAGAAGATCTGTCATTCCTAATGATTATGTTGTTTATATGAATGAGGATATTAATGATATAGGAAAGGTAGATGATCCCACCTCTTATAAGGAAGCCATAATGGGTGAACATTCTTCTAATTGGTTGAAGCTATGGAGGATGAACTAAAATCTATGAGCACTAATGACGTATGGGACTTAGTAGAAATTCCTGACGGAGTCAAAACAGTGGGCTGTAAATGGGTCTACAAAACCAAACATGACTCCAAGGGAAATATCGAAAGGTTCAAAGCAAGACTTGTAGCAAAAGGATTCTCACAAAGAGAAGGGATTGACTATAATGACACATTTTCTCCTATCTCAACTAAAGATTCATTCAGAATTGTTATGGCACTTGTAGCTCATTATGATTTAGAGCTGAATCAGATGGATGTTAAGACGTCATTTCTTAATGGCGACTTGCAAGAAAATGTTTACATGGCGATAATGAACCCGCAGTTTTTTATGCAAACAACAACAAGGCAATTGTTGTGAAAGATAGAATCCAGGATCAAACCATAAGTATCAAGCATATTAGTACTAAGTTAATGCTTGCGATCCGCTTACTAAAGGCTTACCACCCAGTATTTTTCGTGATCATGTTGCCGGCATGGGTTTATTGGAAAGCCTCTGATTCTGGATAAAAGGACCTCAAAACAAACCAACTCCCATTAAGTTTAATGAATATTCATTCTAAGATAAAATAATACACTATATATACTGAGGTTGTATGGTACTTTATTGACCATGCAACACATTGCCTTGGTGTGCTGTTTTATCAAAGAATGATATTATGATGTTAGCCTTACGATCAAAGGGGAGAATGTTGGGTTGATCTCGGCTAACTAACTCTGAGTTTTCAGGGAGGCATGTCTCCACTCACGCGCCCTGATCGGGGGTGCAACCAACTACTATTGGTTTTGGTCCCGGTCACCGACCCGCATATAAAATACTTAGGGTTTTCGGCAAGGCTTGAACACAGGTTGTTCTAGCTGTAAGACGAACCCGTACAGATCCGATCTATAACGTGCGCCCAGGTGAATGAAAGCCAACGACCATTTCGTTCTCATCCACGGCTCCGGTGACCTCACCTACGTCGGCCGACCACCTCCGTCGTCCCCCTCGGTCACCTCCACTGCCACCGTCCCCTTCACCGACCGCAACCCTACTTCATCCTCATGGCAATCTCCGGCTCGGGTATGTACTCACGCTTCCGCTCTAATGTTTTAGTTATGTGTTCATGTTGTTGATTTAGGGTTAATGTTAATGCCTCATGATTAGACTTAGCCTAACTTCTAACACCAACATCTTACTGAGACTCGACATCTGTTGCATGGATGTTGACAGAGTATTCATCTTACTATCCAATCCCTCCAGGACCTTGCCAGTTGCCAGGAACCTGTCACTAATGCTCTTGTTGATCTTCTAGCCTTCAATGAAGTCTTGCAACTGAACATGGAGCGGAGGTGGCTTATCACCAGAAGGAAGGCTGGTAGTGCCTTTGTTGTTGTAGCTGATGTTTGGATGGTTCCTACATCCTAGATTGTATGATTGATTTCCCCTATTCTAGAAATTGTTCACAAAGCTGACAGGTTCAGTGCATGAATTTCCAGAGTGGCCAAGTTCACAACAGTCTTCACACAACATCCTACCTTCCAGTGGCGGAGACAAGGGGGGCTGGGAGGGGCCTGGCACCCCCAATATTCTACGAATCCTTCATTATATAGTTAATTAAATGTGTTTAATTAGTGGTTTGGCCTCTTCAAAAAAATGCAAAGTACATTTCACCTAATGATCCTGCTGATTTCTCAAGTCAAGAATATTATCCTCCCAAAGTGAAGTGGAAAAATATTATCCTACTGATATCTCAAGTCAAGAAAGAACTCAATTGGAGTGTCAATTGCCACATTTTCAACTTGATGTATGCAATCATCCAGACCTAAGTGCATTACCATCACTTGCTAATCTAACAAGTGGACCAGTTAAGACTAGTAAAGATTCATCTTATCCTATGGTGGACAGGTTGTTAAGATTAGTCTTAACTCTTCCAATTTCAACTGTAACCACCGGGAGATGTTTTTCAGCTATAAAACTTGCGAAGAAGCGACTTCGAAGTACAATGGGAGATGGATTTCTACGAGATTGTTTGGTAATTTATATTGAAAAGGAATTGACCGCAAAGATTAATCATGATAATATTATTAAGGCCTATGATCTTGCTGGTAGTCGTAGAGCTAAGTTTAAGTTAATAGAGATGTAATTTTCTTTGCATTGTAATTTGCGAAACATATTATGTGATATGTGACTATTGAATCGGTAAATTCGGCATGGTTCATTGGTTCTACTCTACTTGTTGTCCATGTTGTCCCTTCCATATCCAATTTCTGGCTCCGCCCATGCTACCTTCTACTGCTTGAATAGTCTCAGTCTGTGATGGGCCACATTAGTCTGTGTGTGAGGGCATCTAGCTTTCCCGAAAGGACTTCAATAGCATCGACTTGTAGTACTCCTCTCACCTTAGCTAAGGCAGACCCTGAGGCACGCTCCGAATCCCATCCTTGGTTGCATACCAGCTTCTTGATAAGTTCTTGTCAAGGAATGCTCCTCTGGATGATGCATCAAGATGCTTGCGAGTAGACCTCCTTAAGCCTTCGTAGAATTTCTACAAAAGTTGCCATTTGGTGAAGCCATGCTATGGGAAAGCTGTAGTGTACTCCTGCAATATGTCCCATGCCTCTGTGAGTGACTCATCTACGGTCTGCTAGAATTGATTGACCCTGTTGCGAAGAATATGAGTCTTCCCTGGTGGAAAGTACTTTTCAAGGAACATGGCTGTGATCACGTCCCATGAAGCAATATTGGGGGCTTTGGGAGAGTGAAACCATTGCTTGGCTTTACCCACAAGTGAGAAGGGAAAAAGCCTAATGCAGACGTTATTCTCATACATATCCTTCACTTGGAAAGTTCCGCATATCTCTAGAACCTACTACAAATGAAGGTTGGCATCTTCCTTCCCGGTGAACAGATTGTGCTGAAGCATGTTGAGGATGGCAGGCTTGATCTCGAACTCCTTCTGTTCTGCCCATGGGAGTAGAAGTGGGATGTTGGTGGTGAGAGATTGAGAAAACTCGAGTAGCTTCTTCTCCGCCATTGCTGATTTACCTGATCCACTAGCACTTTTTTTGTCTGTAAGGGGCATAAGATTAACACACTCCTTTGCAGATTTTGTCTTTGCAGCCCTCTGTTGTCTAAAACAAGATTTAGGATTGTCCATAGATAATTATCTGGTTTATTAGACAAAGGGTTGTCCATGACTTTTCCTATTTTCTTGGAATAAAACAAAGCAATACAAGAACCGGACATATGCTATCTGAATGAAGAATTAGATGATTAGACAAAATTGAAAAACCCTATGGTTCAGTTGACAGTTAGAGGTTCCCTGACAATGGCGCCAAAAAACTGTTGACACGATCTATGGATGTTCAGATGTAACTACAAGTGCACGGGTCATTGTAGCTTTTCACCCAAAGTATTCCATGGTATCAAATCCATAGAGAACCTAAGTAACCTAAATTAGGGTTTTCTAATGTCAGATCTAACTTACCATGATTACAACGACAAGTTAATATGATCTACAGATCAAAATAGATCGGAAGCAAATATTGCATAAGTAGACAATAGTAAAATAGAAGCAACTAAAATAGATTAAATAACCTAGAACATGAAAGATTAAAACAACGGCTTGAGGATTACATCGTTACCTCTTTATAGAAATTGGAGCAAGAGCTTTGGAACCTACGGCAGGGCTTCTCCACTAAGAACATGGCCGGTCCTGGGATTTTAGGGGTCCGGGGCGAAACTAGAAATAGGGGCCCTAGTATAAATATCTAAATATAAATCTACATACACACACACACACACACACATATATATATATATATATATATATATATATATATATATATATATATATATATATATATATATATATTTTACCAATAAATACTTCAAATGCGTTATGTATTAAAGAAAAATTCATATCAAGGAGTTTATAGATATTACCTTAAAAATTTCTTCTAACATTTCTAGATGCGAAGTCATTGATGATGGTATTGATATCAACCTCATCCAATAATTTCTTCTCAATACATAAAGTTGCCAAACCGTTTAACCTCTCTTGAGACATTGTTGACCTTAAATGATTCTTCAACAATTTCAACTTTAAAAAGCTTCTTTTAGCTGATGCCACAGTCACAGGCATAGTAAATAAAATCCGATAAGCAATAGAAATATTAGGATAACAATCCGCTTCTCTGACAAACTCAAAGATCTCCATAGCAGACATTGGTTTATCTGATAAAGTCAATTGTATAACACTTAACTCAGAAATTAGATCATTTAACTCAACATCAGATGAACCATCTAGAGAGAAAGTTTCTGTAAATTTTGTACAACATTCTTTTAATTCAGTATTTACAGCAAATAAAATATGGATGGTGATTGCAACTTCTTGCTCACAGATATTACAAACAAATAAAATATCATTAACGTACGTGGGCTACTGGGCCAACAGCCAACCGCGATGTATATACTCTGTTTGTACTATTATATGGGGCCCCTGGATTTTGGGGGCCCGGGGCGGCCGCACCTCTCGCCCCCCTCCAGGGCCGGCACTGTAAGAACTACTCTAAACTATCCTATCTAGAAGAACAGATTTTGAGGGTTGAAATCCACCGAAATTGGCTCTAGAATATCAAGATCAAGATGCCAAAAACTGATTTGAGGGGTGCCCTTTTATAGGGGGTCGGACCCCCCTTGAGTGCCGGCCATCTCTTGCCATGTGTGGGTCAGCTCTTAGGGAGCGCTAGCCAGCTCTGGACACTAACACTAGAGTCTAGAGTCAGTTCACCTTTCCGGAGGTTTTGTGTGTGTGTGTAACATGTGGGTTTGGTTCAAATCTCTGTGATTTTCATCTAAAGTTCGAATTGATTTCCAAAAATTAGATACTATGTTGCCTTGTCGCTCAAGTCGATGTTTCCTGGCCGAATATGGACACATAGGCTTCTAGAAAGTTCTTCAGAAAAGAGTCGATGTTGAGAGGGGGTGAGCATGGGGCGGCTCTTGGGCTATGCTGGCCTATGTTGCCTCGGCCCGATGCAGCCCTTTGTATTGTTTGCGCATTTTCCGAGGTATTTTTGTTGATTTCTGCAAAGAATATTCCAAAAATACAACTTCGATTCTGGGTTAAGGTAAGTAGTAATAATCGATAAATATGGTGATTTCTTACCAATTCACCAGAAATTTAGGGTATGAAAAGACACATAAAATGAGTACCAACAGGGAGATCGTCGAATCTCTAATACCTTGGTAAAAAATGGTTGTGTTCCTTGTCTTTTTTACCTTTTCTCATTTATTTTGTTGTGATTCATTTCCTAGCTCACTAGCTTGTGTAGGGTTAGAACTAGGTTGCTAAATTTTACTGGAAACCCTAGGTTGGACTAGAAAGATTAGGTTTTTAATTTATCCTCTTGTGAAAAAGAATCTCAATTCATTACCTTTTCTTAGACATCCAATCCACTTCAAAAGGTAATAAAATAATCCATATGTCTACGAAGGATCGATGTAAACTTTGACATACTCTGAGGAAAATTGTTGCGAACGACACCGTGTACTTTTGGGTCATCATTGTTGTAGCAATCTACGCTACTTGCCATCGTTGGACTCAAAAGATCACAAATGTCGTTAACGAAGGATGCCAATTGTGGTTCAGTGTGTCTCCTTTTTGGCAACGTACGCCCACATTGGATTTGGAGATCGACGATGTCAATCACTCAGTGCTAAGGCAAACCAAGCTTCATTTTCATCCTCTTCGGTGAGCTGCCTAGACCCAGAAGGATTGGAGGACCATTTTGTACTTTCTTATCTGTGAGAGTATTTTGTGTAAATCATGGGAAATTGTAATATTTGTTTATTATCTAGTATAAATCTAGACTTTAAGGCATTGTTAATCCTAGTTGCATTGAAAAAAAGTAGTGAGATGCGGACCCTAAGGCTGTGTTTGATTTGGGGTTAAGCTGTTTAACCCGTCAAACATGTGTGGGTTATGAAGGGTTAACCTAGTTAAAACCTTTTAACATTGTTAACACATAATTAATTTAACCTAAAAAAGGTGGAATTAGCTAACCTGGAAAAAACTATCTATCTTTTCTTCTAATAACGTAGCCAAACAGCATGTAATACACTAAATAGCAGGGGCGTAACCAGGCCCCGGGCAGGATAGGCTTTAGCCCGGGACATGAAAAAATATCTAGTGTATAGCCTACGTAAATTCAACCTAGCTTAAGGTAACATTCTCATGGTCCAGTCCAGGTAGTCTAGATCATTCCATCATTAAATTTAAGACGTAGCTAAATCCTAATTTCGCCACTGCTAAATAGGTTTGTCACGATCTACAAGAGTTAAGGTTACTTAACCTCGTTATCTTAACCCTGGACCAAATACAGCCTTATGAGAATGGATACTCTACGTTATCTTTGTGGACATGTTAAATGGATAATCCACGTTACTTCAACAAATGCAAGCACTGTTCCCATGCAAGTGCAAAAACGACCTAACTGGTGGATTTTAAAGATATTTATGCTAATTACAAAGAAGCAAGATGTTGGGATAAACATGTACTGAATGATGATTATTTGTATATAGCTAATAAGCTTTGTATTTCTGGAAGCTCCATTCGTCTTTTGTTGATGTAGGAGGCTCATGGAGGTGGTTTGATAGGACATTTTGGTATACACAAAACTGAGGACATACTGGCCACACACTTTTATTGGTCAAAGATGAGGCACGATGTCAAGCGCTATGTCGAGAGATGCACTACTTGTCAAACAACTAAGTCTCACTTAAACCCCACATGGATTATGTACTCCTCTTCCTGTTCTGAAAGTGCATTGGGAAGATATTTCTATGAATTTTGTGCTGGGGTTACTGAGGACTAAGAGGGGGAGAGATAGTATATTTGTTGTAGTAGATAGATTCTCAAAAATGACACATTTCATTCCTTGCCATAAGAGCAATGATGCTACTCATGTTGCTAATTTGTTATTTAGGGATATCGTTCATCTACATGGTCATGTTGCTGATTTATTTTTTAGCAAGATCGTTCGTCTACATGTAGTGCCAAAGACAATTATTTTAGATCGAGATGCGAAATTTTTGAGCCACTTTTGAAGGACACTTTAGGGCAAATTTGGCATGAAGCTGCTGTTCTCAACTACATGTCATCCCCAAACCAATGCACAAACTAAAGTTGTCAACCTCACACTTGGAACTATGTTGAGGGCAGTACTAAAGAAGAACTTGAACTATGGGAGAATTGCTTGCCACACGTCAAGTTCGCCTACAACCGGGTCGTTCGTTCTACAATGATGCTCTGTCCGTTCGAGGTTGTTTATGGATTCTCGCTAATAGCACCTATTGATCTATTACCTTTGCCACTCTCAGAAAAGGTAAACATGGATGCGAAGAAGATAACTGAATTGGTAAGTAGGCCACATGAAATAACCAAGGCGAATATTGAAAACATGCAAGCCCAATACAAGAAGCATGCAAATAAAGGTCGAAAAGAGATGGTATTCAAAGGAGATTTGGTTTGGTTGCATAAAGGTCCGGACTAGTGCAAATCCATGTTACTGCCGCGAGGTGATGCCATTCAAAATGCTTGCAAAGATCAACAACAATGCTTACAAATTGGAGTTGCCAAAGGATTATGGAGTGAGTGATACATTCAATGTTGTTTATTTATATCCATACTTGGGTAACGAAGATGAGCCAAAGTCGAGGTCGATTCCTTCTCAAGAAGGGGAGTATCCTGATGTGCACATGCCTCGACTTAAGATGCATGTGTGCAAGTTGATCCCGATCTTCCATTATAGGAGAAATCCCTGATATGTCGAGTCATGACTTTGATGAAGGGGAGCCTAACCAGGATCCAGGAATGTGACCAGCAACCTCACAATCGCTAAACCACTCCTCAATTGGTTATTAACAGTGTCAAAACATGGCTGGCCTACTCAGAAAGAACGGCCCGAACAATTCAACGAGAATTGAAAGAGCAACAATGGACGTAATCACTCAACGATGAATGATTCAATTGAGACTTCAAGTTTGAGGCAAAATGCCTTTACAATAGCAATAGCTAAATCGAAGTCACATGTTTATAAGGCCTACAGTCCTATATAAATTGAGTACATGTTGCAGCATGCATAAATTTCCTTTGGTGGTTGGCACAAAAATAGGAAAAATAATGTGCAGTAATAGAAGAGATAGATTTCTCTTTAATTCCCTGATTTGGTGACAACAAATCCCCATGCATCCTGGACTATCCATGACAACAACAAATTCTTTCCTTTTAATCTTCTTCTTTCTCTACCTGGCTACATGCATGGACTCATTATGTTAACTCCGGAGCATCCGACAACCCCATCCGAATACTGGTCACCCGCTCACCAAGTAGCACTATTCATCAAGTGATTACTGTTCACCCGACTAGTTCACCGAGCGGTATTGTTCATCTACCAGTACACTTCACCAAGTGATCACTATTCACTAAGCAGCTGCTGTTCATCTATCTAGTATCACTATTCATCCTATCGGTAGTACTGTTCATTCCGACCACACTATGCATCCCAACTAGTGCAATGTTCATTTCGATTAGTGCGTTGTTTGTCTGACCACATGGATCTTTGTCTTCACAAGCATTGTTTACATGAACAACTACTCCTCGAAGAAGTCCCTTGCAAATAGTCACAAGCAAATAGCAATCATTAAGTAATATCATTTGTTTTATAATTAAATAATTACTTTGCCCAAGAAACGAATTCACCTGTTATCCAAAGCAGCGTGTACGGGCTCGTGTCATTGGACCTTCTACACTAGGTGATCTTGCATGTGTGTGATAGTGATGTCCTCATCACCTTGAGAAGTTCCCTGGTGGAAAAAAGAACCTAAACATGATTTTAGATCAGTCTAATATTTAGCAAAGCCAATAGAGGTTTAGGGTTCAACCACAATGAGCATTCCAAGAGTCATCCCCCTAAGGTTGTTAGAGCAGTTGAGAATGGTAAGTTTGAGATTGCCCCTCCTGAGCCAGTTAGGATAGTGTTCAAGTCAGTAGGATTTGCCCGAAACCCTTCAAACATTATAGGTGCTTTACTTCATCAAGTACGACCACTCAAAAGGTCAAATACCATTGCACCTTTTTGTGAGAAGGGTAACCTTGTAGAGGTCTATTTTAGGCAAGCCAAGAAACTTCATAATGATCGCACTATAATATTGAGGAGCTTTCAAGATCAGCCTCGTCTAGCTAGTGTCTCTAGAATTGCCTCTAAACCTTGCTTTGTGGATGGGTTCTTTGATTTTTTTTGGTGGCTTTAGAGAGCGACATGGTCCTAGTTTCCAGAAGAGTGGGTTTAGGTCCAGAGTTGCCCCCTACACAGGATTTCTATCGTTTTGGTCTACGGCGACGATTTGAGAGGGATTTTGGTAGCTCTAGGACATGTCCTATTGCATTTCATGCTAACCAACGCTTTGGAGCTTTTCCTATTGGTCGTCTGTCTTAGTATTGGATACCTTATTCTTATTTCATTAACCCTAGTACCAAGGTACATGCTTCTTCTGTCTCTTTAATGTAGACTTTTTAAGTGAGGAGGAGATCATATGGATCATGTTAGTCTCTTTGAGTGATGGCTATTACTTCTTAGGATGCATGTTGCTTCAGCTTTGACTACATCTCACCACCAAGTGGTGTGACAAATGTTTAACGCTTGAGGTTTGTCAATTCCCTACTTCCATATTCAGTTTGCGTAGCATTTGGGAGTGTCAAGGTTTTTAGGTTAGTTTAGGGTGTTGTAAGTCATATCTCCTGTCTTGTGTCTCTCTTAGGCACTTCTCTTGTCTACTAGGTTTTCTAAGATCTCTAGGTTGAGCTTGCTTTTTCTCTCACTAGCGTCTAGTAGTAGGGATAGCTAGTGTGGCTGATTCACTACTTAGCAGCATGTTTTTCCTTGGGTTAGAGACCATGTGGAGTAGAGTTTTAGGTGTTCTTGCAAGAGATTTCCTTTTCTTTTAATTTTAGCTCTTGCTTTTCTTTTGTACATGGTTCTTGTAGTTAGTGGGAATTTTATTTCTGTGCTTCCTTTTTTTTGCATCATGCATACATAGCATTGCATTATAAGATATGTATTTATATTTGAGCTTTGACTATTACTCAATTGTGATGTAATTCTAATTTAATATTACTCATTGCTATGTTATACCTACTTAGCTAGCTTTATCATATTTTTTATGTATAACTAAATCTTTGCCATGCTAGCTTAAACTTGCTAACTTGAATGTAATCTCACAATTGGTATCAATTTCTATAATTTGTATCTTTTAAGTTTGGAAGGATGGATCTTTTCACTAGTTTGCTCTCTTACGATCTTTTTATGGTATATGCTATGTCAAAAATGCTCTATTCAATCTTAAGTATGATGTAGAGATTTATTTAGTGCTTTGTTAGTTCTTTATTAAATCATGTCTTGCTCATTAAACCAGTACCTAACTTGATAAAATAATCTCTTTTATGATAAATCATGAATTCCTACAAGTGGATCTTAGTAATTCTTCTTCATGAGACTACTTGCCATTCATTTGGCATGAACTCAGGGGGAGTTTTGTATGACCAAGCTATTCTTATAAGTGTAATGCTTAAGATGATCAACAATGGCTTGAGATCAACGAAAATGAAATAACTCAAATTAGTTGAAGCTAAAGAGACAGTTGTGATGGCTCCTAGTTTAGGACTTACTTTGCTAAGATAGATCATAAACATTATGATCAATGGCTAAAGTTTAGAAGGCTGTTATGGATGACTCCTAGTCCAAGACTTGCTTTAGTAAGATAATCCCTAAAATTATCTTGAAAATATAAAGTTTTGGCTTTTATCTAGTACTTGAGCATAATTGGTTAAAATTAAACTTCTAGCACTTTAATTGATTCAATTTGAGATTATTGGTTCTATTTAGCTTTCTTGATATTGCTTAGCTCATACTTGTATATTGTTAGATGAATTTATCATTTTTAAAGCCTTACTTAACTTGAAATCAAATTGAATGATTTAAATTTTATATGTTGCTTAGATTGGTTATATATGTCTTATTATAATCTAGATAGTTCTGTATATATTCTATGGCTTAAAGTGGTATATTTTTAATTTGCACCTCACTTTGTATAATCTTCGAAGCCCCTTTAGGTTATGCATTCTCATTCATGCATATATCTCTTTCTTTTCTCCCTTGATGTTTACAATTGGTATCATGCATCATTTTAGGGGGAGAATGAGTATTTGTGAGATTGCATAGCCCCGTAACCCTTGATGACTATTTTGGCAAAAGGGGAAGAATGTTCAAGGCAAAATTTGGTATTAGTCTAAAAGGGGAAAAATATTGAGATTGATCTTCTACAGGGGAGAATGCACTAAAATTGTGAAAATGAGCTTTTATCTGAAAAAATGCATTTTGAGTCATAAATGATCTTTTGCATTGCATTTGTTCTTCTTTGCTTTTTGGTGCCTTGTCTTGCTATAGAAATGGTCATAATGAACAATTTTTTAGATGGGTCATGAGCAAGATTTTACCAAAGGGTCATGTGGTAAGACCAAGAAAGAGCAAGATTTGAGGAGCTTTAGGTGTAGATTATAACTTTTATTGAAAAGTTGCTCTTTATTCGTCTTAGCACCATTCCACATCTTACCACCGTGATCATAAACCTTATATAGAACCCTTAAAGGCTAAAGAATGCCAGCTGGCTCGGGCATCCACGTCATTAGAATTGCCGAGAGAGCCCTCGCGTTTATGGTAATTACATAGAGGTCCTCATTAGCGGAGCTGACCGTCTTACGCCTGGGTGCCCATCGGTCCGCACACATGTACGTATGTGTGCCCTGGACCACGCCCCTTGCAACATCATGAGGTCACCCTTCACGGAGCTCTTGATGCACCGCACCCTTCTCTCCCCTCCTTCCCATGAACCTGACCACTCCTCTCCCCTTCCCTATCGCACCGGCTTCGTGTCAAATCCATCAAAATTGAATCAGGAAATTGGGGAAAGTAGCAAAGAAGAACGAACAAGACTTCTAGAACTAAGACTGGGAAAATTTAGGGCATAACAGTTGGATGCCTTCTCATTTCTTCCCCGAAAGTATATATATGAGTGTTTACAATTAGGTCTTATTGCAAGAAGATTATAGCACAGTTTATAGACTTCAATTCCCGAGCAATGACTGTTCATGGTAAGCTAATTGTTGAGCTTTCAATAGTAATTACTGGTAGCATATTAACCATCGATCTCTAGCCAAAAGGGTATGCACCAATCCAGGCCATCCCTGGTCACTTAACGCTTCAAGCAGCATCTTCTTCAGAGAGACGCGGATAAAATTCATAACCCAATTTTCTTCTGATCTGATAATTCGCCCTTTAGCAAACCATTTGTCGTCAAGTGTTTGAGTTAGGAAACCAAGTCTTGATTGTGTTAGAATAAAATTTAGGAAAAGTACTCTTAATGAAGTCGACATCCTCCCATGATGCATCTTCCAGAGCCAAATTTACCCATCTGACCAGCCATTGAGTTACTATATATGAGTGTTTACAGTTAGGTCTTAATGCAAGAAGGATTATAGCATAGTGAAAAATTCTAAAAAAAAACTTTCTACATGTATTTCTAAATTTGCTCTACTTCTGTATAAAATTTCAAGTTCAAAATTTATTTTACGTTAAGAATAGCAAAAAAGAGAAAAATCTGACAAATGTTAAGAGTTCAAATTTGTCAGAATTTTCTCTTTTTGGTACTCTTAACGTAGAATGAATTTGAATTTGAAATTTTATACATAAGTAGAATAAACCATATAGTACCTCAAGAATTTTTATAGAATTTTTTATGATTTTTTTAATTTAAGTGTACAGTGAGTGCACCATAAAGATAAGTGCATAGCAGTTTTTGGGAAGATATCCTATGCACACTACTGAGCCGGTGCACCATGCACTTGATCAATCTTGGTCGACCAATCTAGAGCCGATTGTTCTAATCTAAGCATGGTATTTTTACAAAAAAAACCGCTCACTTTCTCCATAACAATTTTATGAATACCCCCTCACCATCCCATCCCAATCCCTCACCCTAAACCCACCTGGCCATCCCTATCCGGCGGCGTCGCCCCTAGCCCTCCACGGCTCCACCCGTCTCTATTTCACTCGCCGTGTTGAATACAGTGCCGTCGCCCGCCCCCATTCAGGGCTGCCCTCGGCCTCCACCCGTCTCCATCTGCGGTGCCTTGGCAATGGTGATGGCGTCGGCCCAGGTCCTCCTGCCGTCAGCGACTAGGGATTTGGCCTGTGCGCCCACGATTCTAGCGCTGTTGCCCCAGGTTCTCTTCTCTTCTCTCTCTCTCTCGCATCGACGGTAGCAGCGAAAGCGATGACAATCAATCTTCTGTCCTCCCATGCTATCGGATGCATCCGCCGCGCAACCAAAATCGCTAGTTGTGTCGATCATTGTCGGTTATTTGAATGAAAATATGCAGAATTCACTGGTTGTGCCGATCATTGTCGGCTCTAGAAAAGAACTGATGAATGGATGGCATGGTTTGCTCCAGAAGATTGTGTTGATGCTCATGGTGAAAATTTAAGAATGAATGCAAATGAAAGGAAAAGTATTCACAAGCTGCGTAGTTTCTGCTGCCAAAATTCATGAATCAATGCAAATGAAACAAGCTGCATAGCTTGTGCTGCCAATTTTGGTCCTTTTTCCTCAAAAATTCCTCAGCAATTCCATGCATAGCTACTGGTACATTCATCCATCAAAATACTAGAAGGTTCAAACTATCTCATCACAAGGCACACCAAGAAAACCCAATATTCGCAGCCTAAACATGCAAATACTGAAAGCCTGATGTATCAGGTGAAATTGTTCTTCCGTGCCGTGAACTTGCCGTCTAGACTTAGTACTTGTCATGTACCTGAAAATTCTGATGCTTTTTGGTCATATAAGTAGTGTTCTCAGGCATGTTCAGGAGCATGTTCTTGCATGAAGCTAGCTGAATGAGTACTATTCACCTGTTTTTTTTACAACCACGTGAAAGCATCAAGAAACAGAAGCAAGCACTTTAAAGCATCTCAGAAGCAGATGAGATCTAATACTATTCACAATCACTCGAAAGCATCTCCGAGGCATGTCAAATCTGATACTATTCACAATCACTTGAAACCACACCAAATATTTTGCTTACAAAGTCATACAACGTTTATAACTATTTGCAATAGCACACCAAATGTTAGCAATAGCACACCAAATATTTTCCTTATTCTCCTTACAATTGTTCAGAAGATCGATTCACACCCGTGGTCGTCGCTTTCGCCGCTACCGTTTGTTAGAGTTTGTAATCTTGTTTTCAGTTTAAAAGTCGTATTCGTGTACGATTTGGTGGTTGTGTATGAGTTTGGTCGTGGTCGTATAACAGTCCGCTTCATAGTCGTAGCTGAGTTGGAGTCGTAGTCGAGTACGACTATATGTCCGAGTCGTAGTCGAGTCTGCCCTGTGATCGAAGAGCAGGGTATAAAAGGGCAGACCATTGTACCGAGAGGAGCAGCGAGAGCACCACACTACTACAGAAAGCCTAATACTAGACGCTAAATCACAGACGGTTTTGTGAAACCGTCTGTGATGTATACTATTATAGACGGTTTTAATTTGGAGGCCGTTTGTGATATTTGTGGCGGGAAAAAGGAGTATCATAGACGGTTCTTACCGCTGAGCGATGCGTGATCTTGGAATATCACGAGCGGTTTTATAATATAAACCGTCGTGATATTCAGATTATCACGAGCGGTTTTATTATAAAACCGTCGTGATATGGAATATCCGAGCGGTTTTATTATAAAACCATCTGTGATAATTTGGAATATCACAGACGGTTTTTATTATAAAACCATCTGTGATATTCTAGTATCACAGACGATTTTATAATAAAAACCGTCTGTGATAAGTTTCCCGCCTTGCAATCTCTCAAAATTTCATATTTTCCCGCTTACTGTCCGAGTATGATTCAGTTTTGAGACACCTTCAGTAAAACGGGCATAACTTTTGCATACGGTGTCCGTTTTCGACGTTCTTGTACTCGTTCGAAAGCTAACGACGAGCCCGATCCAAAAATAACAACACGATTGCGCCTGTTGCCCTCCAAGACCCCGAAAATCGGGCCATCTTTGGACCTAAACCTGCGTCACAAGTTTTTAGTTTCTGTTTTTGCCCTTTTTCTTAGTCTTCCTTTCGGAATTTGGATTTTGCTTCAACTGAAAAGTTGTAGATCTCGTCGAAACCTTTCAAATGAGTATATATAAGCCATATAAAACTTTGCTATTTTATCTTTTCAGACTAGTTGTTTATATTGCATCAGTATATACAATTTTGTGCTCTAATTCACGAGCGGTTCTATATATCGAACCGTCGTGATATTCATTCATCACGACGGTTGTATATATAGAACCGTCTGTGATAATCAGGCCCGTCGATCCTACTCGACCCAATCATAGCCAATAGAAATCGACCAATCCTCACCCCACGGATCGTAGCCGTCTCTCCCTCCCTCCCTATAAATATAACCAAAACCCACCTCTTTCTTTGGTCTCCTCTTCTTCTTTGTCCTCCTCCTTCTTGGTCTCTCCTTCTTCTGGTCTCCTCTTCCTTCTGTCCTCCTCCTTGTTGTTCTCTTCCTCTTTGCTATTCTCCTCCTCCTTGTTGTCCTCCTCCTTGCAGACGATGCATAAGTCTACAGGCGGCAAGACATCGCGAAGCAACTAGCTCGTGCCAACCGTGCAGACACTCAATCAACGCCGAGCGATGGTGGGCGTCAAAGACATCCACTCATGCGTTGCATCGTGGGCGAGAAGGCATAGATGATTTTGCTTTTCTCTTTTCTTGTTGTGTAACCCGCTCGTTGTTTTGAGATATTGTAATGGCAGGCTCTAATCTTAATAAAAATGGATGTTTTATGTTTGTGAAATGAATTGAGATGTGAATTGGATGTATACATGTACATGTTGATACGCTTATTTCGGAAGGCATGGCTAGTATTTCTGAGGCTAGCCAATAAGTAAATACGTTTAGGAGTAGAGAGAATATCACGAGACGGTTCTTAACTAAAACCGTGCGTGATAGTTATAATCACTGAGCGGTTTTAATTAAGAACCGTGCGTGATTTATAATAACACTGACGGTTTTAGTTAAGAACCGTCTATGATATGTAAATATCACGAGCGGTTCTTAACTAAAACCGTCAGATGTTATTATAAATCACGACGGTTCTTAATTAAAACCGTCGTGATTATAACTATCGCGACGGTTTTAGTTAAGAACCGTCGTGATATTGCACCACGAGCGGTTCGAAAGCCGTGCGTGATGATCTCGTATTATCGACCCATAAATTCAGACGGTTCACAAAACCGTCTGTGATTACGCTTTTTGAACCGTCTGTGATGACCTTTTCTGTAGTAGTGCCAAGTCGACGAGATGTAGTCGCAGAGGGGTGCCGGGAAGATGGCGACCTGTGTGGTCGCAGAAGCACCGGGTGGAGGCGATGCAGTCGCAGAGGAAGTGCAGAGCATGGAGCGATTGGCATGGTCGTAGGCGATCGGCCTGACCGCAGAGCTTGGAGCGACCGACGTGGTCGTAGGTGATTGGTGTGGGCAGCCAGTGTGGTTGCAGGCGGTCCGTGAGATCACAAGTGCTGGAGACGTGGTCGTAAAGGAGTTACAAGCATGGTCTCGCAGGAAGGAGTGGTCGTAAGGGTACGACCACAGCGAGAGACGTGGTCGTAAAGGAGTTACGACCACAGCTGCAGAGCAGAGGATCACAAACATGGTCGTAAAGAAGTTACGACCACAGCGATCGGGCAGAGGGCGTCCGCAGGAACAGCATACCTGGTCGTAAAGGAGTCACGACCAGGGTGACGAGCGGAGGTGTCCGCTGAAACAAAAGCTATGATCGTAAGGAGTTACGACCACAGTCACAGAGCCGAAGACAATGACGCGAGTGGAGATGTCCGCAGGTGCTGGAGACGTGGTCGTAAAGGAGTTACGACCACGGTCTAGCAGAAAGACGTGGTCGTAAAGGTACGACCACATCGATCGGTGGACAAAATCACTGCGTGGTCTAAGGCATTAAGATTACGGTGATCGATCGTTGTCGAAGGAGGTGCAGTGTGATGAGGGCATCTCTAACACTTATACATCTTCTCCTATTGATGGTCATGCACATACTGTTGAGGACATTCCCATTACATATACATCTTACACTCCAAGCATGCATGACAATAACCAAGAACCAGAGGGCCCAATGACGAGGGCAAGAGCCAAGCGTTTAAACAAACAAGTGCTTTTGTTCCTTAAGGAATTTTCTTTAATTGATGGTGAATTGGAATACTACCTCATGCTAGTATTTTATGTATTCTTAGGTATGATTTATGTGAAGACTTGGGAGAGCAAAAGGGAGGAGCTCAAGGACTTAAACTACAAGTTTTGGATAAGATTTTCAAGCTAAATTCGGACTTCCCACGTGCTCAATCCAATTCAAACTTGGATTCAACTTAGGATTCAATTCGGATTCGGTTCGGGACAGCTTGACAGACAATTACTAAAAATACCATAACTTTCACAAACGGAGTCTGATTCAGGTGTTCTTATACTCGTTGGAAAGATAATTTCAAGAGCTACGCAATGGATCTAATCCCACCTTCAAATTCATCACGGATACAAAGTTATGACCGAAACAATATTATGGGTGAAAAATATAGTTTCCTTTTTTGTGAGATTTCGTATCCAAAATCATATAGGGTTGAGTTGTACTTGGTTTGGGGACCATATGGACGTCCCAAGGGGCTATATAAGCCTTGTATTGCTTGTTCTTTCGACACCAGAGTTCATGCGAGGACTTTGAGAGAGAACTAGACGATCCATTGTTTTGTTCTACAATTCAGGTCAAGCCGTCGTTCCATTGGGAATTGGGGACTTGGCGTTCATCGTTCGTGGTCTCGCGACGAACAATTATCCGATGTGTTTTGGGCGTATTCCAAAGAGTTGAGGGTTCGTGCATTGGCGTGAGTGTTCAACTAGCGACATCGTCTACTTCGCATCAACTATCCACGGTTCCTCACTGAGAAGATCGGGCCCTCCCCGTATTATATGGTATCAAATTCTAGGTTTACTCGGTGAGAGCTTCTTTACTCGTAGTTAGATTCATTTTCTGTCCTATCGTCTATTAAACCAAAAATTGCAATACCGAAACCATAGTTTAATCTGCTTATTTCTTGTGCGTTTTGTTAAGTTTTCGTCCATTAGAGTTTTATTTTAGTGCTGATCCATGTGTTTCTATTGCGTTGCTTAATCGTTGTGTTCACATAAACTCTACAAAATTGCTGGTTGATTCCCTCAATCAGCAAGCAAAAAGAACATGCCTCCATCTTTTACTGTGCGCCGTCTTGAGAGCACAATCCGAGTTGGTTTTTTGTTTTCTTATCCGAACTCCTTGGTGGGACTAGAGTCCGAAGCGACCTCTCGCTCAAACACAATCCGGGTCCAATTGCTCCAACTTTTGTTTCGGTCACTACATCATATCCGGCCGAACCACATTTGGTGTTTCTGTATCATTTACTTATATCCTTTGAATACTTGAGACTAGTCATTGATATGGCATTAAGGGCTGCTCCTGAATACTTATAACTGAACATTGGGCTTATGCATCACCCATTCCAGCCAATAATAAAAATTCAAAGTTTAGAGAGAGAGACTCAGAACAGTGATTGGAACATATTTGGGTCAGTGGCACGGTAGCAAAAAACGAAAAAAAGGTGCGAGAAGGCTGATTTGGGTGAGTGGTTCTAGTTTATAATTTCAGTTTGAGTGACTAAAATTCTTGAGCAATCTTGTGCCCTCTATTTTGGTTATTGCAATTGGCTAGCATCTCTCCTAGTACTTGGTACACAACGAGCTATTTCAACATTACTTTCAGATTACTTCCAGCTAGCTCACTCCTTTGCTTGCATTAAGTCACATTTATCTTTGCGTGTGCGTTCATTTACTTCACTTAAACCTATTGGATCAGCACATAGGCAAGATACTCTAGTTTGGATCATTACTTAGCTTTACAATACCTTGAATATCAGATTGCATATGATATCCACATACCTGTCCAAGCTCCACCTACACCTGTTTGTGTACTCCCTTGCTCTTGGTTACGCTCATACATTACCGGGTTGAGGTCGTTCGCTGTCACATTTGTCGATTTGCCGTCCTTCATTCACTTTGGAACGGTAAGCTTGTCTTGTTTTCAGGATAGTGAGTTGCAAGCTTACAGAGAGCTTTTGTTTTACTAACCCGGATATAACCTCGTTTCTTGTTTGTGAGTCGTTCCCATGTCAGGTCACGAGGAGGATCCACCTAATCCGGAGGCGCCGGTGACGTGGACCAAGTACACTCGGTTGCGTGAGATGCTACAAAAACAACTTCAGGATGGTGACAATGGCGTGCGCGATGAGCTCGGGGAAGTTTAGACTGGACTAAACACCCTCGGGGAGGAGGTCACACAATTGCGTACGACCATCAACAATAACTTTCTGGAGCTGCGTGCCATGTTCGCATAACACAATCTACGTGGAGGTGCACCACAGGGTGGCCACGGAGGAGGTGTGCATCATGCACCTCAGAGCTGGGCTGACGCGGTCGAGCGCTGGGGTGACGATTTCCCCGTCGATGACTACGATGACCGACAGTGCCACCACCGCAACAACGTGTAGCGTCCTCGCCACGACGACGCCGAGGATTGTGTCGCTAAGCCCAAATTTAATCTTCCTATATTTTTAGATGGTACAAATGTGGAACAATACCTCACTTGGGAGCTGAAAGTTAATAAGTTGTTTCGGATGAATAATTATTCCAATGAGAAGAAGCTATTGCTTACGTCCAATGGCTTGGATGATTATGCCACACATTGGTGGGAGCAATTCATCCGTAAGCGCATGGAGCGCCATGAGTTGCCGATTATCACCTGGGAGCAGATGAAGCAGCATTTACGGGCACACTTTGTACCTCGCCACTACAAGCGCTCACTATTTGAGAAGTTGACAGGGCTGCGACAAGGTATGAAATCAATTGATGAATATCATAAGGAAATGGAGACTATTATGATACATGCAGATGTCTACGAGAATGAAGAACAGACCATGGTGAGATTTCTAGCTGGCATGAATCATGTTGTCAAGCACATTGTTAATCACCATCCCTATAATGATATGATTGAGTTGCTGCACCAAGCATGCGAAGCCGAGAGACAAGTGATTGACGACGCACGGTTCCTTTGCCAGATCACATTCTTGACCATCCGGGGCGACCTTATAACAACAGCCAACCAAACAGGAGCACTTCGGCTGCAAGCAAACGGCGATGCATAGTTCCGCAAGTAAGTAGCTGAAGAGTACACCATCACCGGTGCATCGACCTGTGGCGCCCACTGCTCGTGCGATCTCATCTATGGGGTCGACAGGCCGTTCACGTGACGTTATTTGCCACAAGTGCAAGGGCATTGGCCATTTTCAAAGGGATTGCCCAAATGTCAGAACTATGCTTATCACAGAGGATGGCGGTTATGTTTCGGCTAGCGATGACGAGTCGCTTGAAGCATAGGCAGTCTTGCACACTGATGACATAGAACAATGTGAGTGGGATCCTGAGTTTCCTAACACTAAGCAGTATTCCATTGTTTGCATGCCCAAGGTGCTTAGTGTGATGCCATCGCCATCACTCGAACAGCAGTGCAATTTGTTTCAGACATGGGCAAAGATTGATAAGGGTAAGGTGTGCAAGGTGATCATTGATGGCGGGAGTTGTCACAATTTGGCTAGTAAGGATGTGTCATAAGATGGGTTTGAAGTATTTGCCGCATCCGCGTCCTTATCATGTGCAATGGTTGAGCGACAAAGAGGAAGTGAAGGTGAACTATATGGTGCGTGTGACATTTTCTATTGGGAAGTACACCGATACCGCGGACTACGATGTTGTGCCTATGACGGTATGTCACTTGCTCTTGGGACGGCCATGGCAATATGACCGTTCCGCTGTTCACGATGGGTGTACAAATCGCTACACATTTCGATGGAACAATATGGATGTCATGTTAAAGCCGCTTACACCGCAACAGATTGTCAATTCTTCCATGCCGAAAATTGAGATGCACGTTGAGAGTGCGCAAGAGCGAGAGAACCATCGAGTGGTAACAAGAAACGTGAGGGAGAGAAGAATTTAGTGATGTTAACCACTAAATCAGAGATGAGAGAATTCAACGAGGATCCTAATTTGGTGCACGTTGTACTGTTGTACAAAAACACATTGCTTTTGACTAACGACTTTGAGAGACCATGTGGAGGTCATCCCGTGTGTATGATGAGTAATTGATATCGGTTTAGGAAAGTCGAGTTTGAGTTGGTTGGTTCGGACCTTGACGTTGCGTGGTGTAACGGGCTCTGTCGGACTTGGTCAAACTTGGTCGTATGGGATTAGCATGCATATTCTGATGATTCGACAGGTTTGGACTCTATTATGCGTAAGTATGGTTTGTTGATGTTATTATGCTTACATGTATCGAGCGGTGCTATTTGATGTGTTTCTTATCTGTGTTAGCTGCAGGACATCTAGACGAAGTCGTGGCGAGACATGAGGTGACCGAACTAGACACGGGTGGTGTCGAGGTCGGAACGGTCGAGATGTGTCGAAGACGACGTGAACTCGAGGTGGTTGCGAGTCATAGACGACAAGGAGCGCGGAAGCTTCCCGGAAGGTGCAGGAGGGGCGAATCGGTAATTTCGCAAGGCTGCACAAGCGGGAGACGGTTCCGTTCGGGTTTAGCGGGCGTAACGGGTTGGAGACCCGTTAGCCAAGGGCTATAAATAGGTGTTGGTGGTTGTATGCCTCATTATGGCTTTAGGAGAGAGTTAGGGTTTTAGTGAGTCAAAATAACCTTTGAGAGGTCTTTTGCTTTGAGGCTTTAGTAGTTGAGAGTTGGTGGAGATGGACAGAGGGTTGTCTCCTTCGTAGCTCTTTCTTTCTCTGTGTTTTTTAGTGGAGTTCTTGATTTGAGAGAGGGAGTGGTTGGAGATGAATTGAAAAACCTTCTAATCATCCTTTGTTCTAATGTCTACGTGTATCGGGACTCCTCTGTATTCCTTTTGCTCTCATGAATGAAATCTGAAGTTTTTCCCCGTGCACTCGTTTTCTCTTCGATGCTCTCAGTGTTGGATTCTTGAGATTTTCGCTTTCTTGTTGATTCTTGATGAGGAGTGGCAAAAATGGATTGCTCAGTGATGGGAATAGGTCTCAAGATCATTTGATTGGATTTTCCCATGTGCAAAGTGAGTGAATCAAAGATTTGCACTTTTTCAGTTTTTCTGTTCTTGGTCTTCATTTCTAGGTTTGAGGTCATTCTTGATTCCCTTCATGAGATGGCATGAAATTTGGTATGTTGAATACAAAGGCTATTAAGTAGCTATCCTAAAAGTTTCATGACCAAAGGATCAAAGGCTTGTTGGGAATTTGAGTTTTTGTGTTGCTCACAGAATATTTTCAGTTTTTAGAGAATTCCCTCAATTCTTGTTTTTGGGATGAAATCTCTTGGTCACTAGTCTCCTCTTGCTACTTAGCTTGTGTGTGTGTTGCTCTGGACCAAAAAGATTGAAGGCAAACCCTTGATTTCTCTCTGTTTATCTTATCTTGATTTAGTCTTGTTTTACGTCGGTTTGCACTTTTCGTCTGATCAAACCAGGCCCACATGTGCTGTTTTAGTCCTGCAGGCTCTGAGTTATTTCTTGCTTTTTTCAGCCTTGCAGTTCTTGCAGTTTTTGCCTTTTTCCCTTCCGATTTGTGCTGAAAAATCTGCATTCAGTCTTGCTGTTTTCAGACTGCAGTTGTTGCAGTTTTCAGTTCTCAGTTTTCATTTTTTCTGCAGCATCTGCATTTAGTTTTTGGTTGCAATTTTCAGATTGTAGTTGCTGCAGTTTTTCTGTTTTTAGCAGCATAACAGCACTTTGTCATTTAAGTATTTCGGTCAGTTCAGAGAAGATTTTTGGGCAGTCTGTTGATACTTCTCCAGTGAGCCTTCTTAGTAAGACTAGTACTCACAGTCTCTCGGCAAAATTAATTTGCGGTATATGGTTTTCTCGATTGTGACAAAGTTTTCTTTTAGTTATTTTCAGTCTCAAGTAAAGCTTTTGTCCTCCTTGTCAAATCTGGTCTTCTCTCCTTCGGCAAAAATTATTTTTCGGTTTTCAGTGAGTGAACTTCTTCCGTCTTCATAGCTTTTATAGCTATTGGAGAAGAAGATTGTGAGAATACTCGGGGTAGTTTTTAAAAGGCACCATTCACCCCCCCCTCTGTTGCCATTTCGGTCCTACAGACTTAACTTCTCTTTCTAGTGGTGTTGTTCGTGTTTTGCAGGATTTCAGCGACGTCTTTCCAGAGGAGGTACTAGCTGGGCTACCACCAATCCGCGGGATAGAACATAAGATCGACTTGATTCCAGGAGCGTTGCTGCCGAACCGACCACCATACCGCACCAATCCTGAGGAAACAAAGGAAATTCAGAAACAAGTACAAGAGCTTCTCGCCAAAGGGTATGTACGTGAAAGCTTAAGCTCTTGTTCTGTTCCTGTTATTTTAGTTCCTAAGAAAGATGTTTCATGGCGTATGTGCGTAGATTGTCGAGCGATTAATAACATCACAATTCGATATCGTCATCCTATACCTCGCTTAGATGATATGCTAGACGAATTGAGTGGTGCTGTTATTTTCTCTAAGATAGATTTGCGTAGTGGTTACCATCAAATTAGAATGCATGAAGGGGATGAGTGGAAAACAACCTTTAAAACGAAATTTGGGTTGTACGAGTGGTTAGTCATGCCTTTTGGTTTAACTAATGCACCTGGTACATTCATATGCTTAATGAATCATGTTTTAAGACATTTTATTGGTAAATTTGTGGTTGTTTACTTTGATAATATTCTTAATTTACAGTCGCACTGAATCTGAACACATAGACTATCTTAGACAAGTTCTACAAGTTTTGCGTGAGGCTAGGTTATTTGGTAACTTAGAGAAGTGCACGTTTTGCAAAGATCGTGTCATCTTTTTGGGCTATGATTTTTCTGCACAGGGAGTTGAAGTAGATGAGTTTAAAATTGAAGCGATTAAAAATAGGCCAACTCCTGTGAACGTAAGTCAGATAAGGAGCTTTCATGGTCTCGTTGGTTTTTATCGGCGTTTTGTGAAGGAATTTAGCACCATCGCTGCCCCTTTGAATGAACATACTAAAAAGGGTGTTGAATTTGTATGGGGGGTAGCGCAAGAAAATGCTTTTGCTGAACTTAATAGATGCTTGACTGAAGCACAATTACTTGTTTTACCTGATTTCACTAAAAATTTTGAAATTGAGTGTGATGCTAGTGGATTGGGTATTGGCGGTGTTTTAATGCAAGAGGGTAGACCGGTAGCTTATTTTAGTGAGAAACTGAATGGTGCTCAATTGAATTATCCGGTCTATGACAAAGAGCTTTATGCATTAGTGCGTGCGTTAGAAACTTGGCAATACTATTTATGGCCTAAAGTGTTTATTATTCATTCTGATCATGAGGCACGAAGTATTTAAAGGGCCAAGCAAACCTAAACCGTAGACATCCCAAATGGGTCGAATTCATTAAGTCATTTTCTTACATTGTGAAATATAAGAAGGGAAAGGAAAATGTGGTAGCTGATGCTCTTTCTAGGAAAAATGTACTTTTAACTCAATTAGGAGTGCACGTCCCTGGTTTAGCGAGTTTGCGTGCTTTATATGCTCATGACCATGATTTTTCCGTTCCTTATGCACATAGCAAAGAGGGAAAAGGCTGGGATAAATTTCACATCCATGATGGGTTTTTATTTTGGACTAACAAATTATACGTTCCAGAATCATCTGTGCGTTTGCTATTACTGCAGGAATCACATGCAAGTGGATTGATGGGACATTTTGGATGTGAGAAGACGTTGTCTATGCTAAGTGATCACTTTTATTGGCCTAAAATGAGGCGAGATGTGGAGAGGGAGATCGTGAGGCTGCATGGCGTGCCACGTACTATTATGTCGGATCGCGACGTGACGTTCATGAGCTACTTTTGGAAGACACTTTGGGGTAAACTGGGGACGAAGTTGTTATTCAGTACAACTTGTCATCCCCAAACTGATGGTCAAACAGAGGTGGTGAACCGCACACTTTCGATACTACTCCGGACCATGATCAAGAAGAATCTGCGCGAGTGGGAGGATTGTTTGCCGCACATGGAATTCGCTTATAATCGGGCCGTGCATTCCACTACGCAGATGTGTATATTTGAGGTAGTTTATGGTTTCAAACCCTTTACGCTGCTTGATTTGTTGCCGCTTTCTAGTCAACACTATACTCATATGGAGGCGTCCAAGCGAGCTGAATATGTGAAGAAATTGCATCTTAAGATAAAAGAAGCGATAGAGCGCAAGGTCAAGTACTATGCTGAGAAAGCGAACAAGAAAAGGAAGAAGATGGTTTTTCAACCAGGTGATTTGGTCTGGGTACACTACCGCAAGGATCATTTTCCAGAACGTCTCAAGTCTAAGTTACTACCGCGCGGTGATTGGCCTTTCAAGGTGCTTGCGAAGATCAACGACAATGCCTACATGATAGAGCTTTCTGGCGATGACTATGGCGTGAGCTCCACGTTCAATGCCGCTGATTTATCACCTTTCTTTGGTGGTGACGATCCAGCATCGAGGACGATGCCTTTTCAAGATAGGGAGGATGATGAGGGCATCCCTAACACTTATGCATCTTCTCCTATTGGTGGTCATGCACATACTGATGAGAACATCCCCAAGGGGCTATATAAGCCTTGTATTGGCAACCTTTAGGGGAGACCAATTTTATGCATAAGATTGAAACATAGCTATTGCTTGTTCTTTCGACACCAGAGTTCATGCGAGGACTTTGAGAGAGAACTAGGCGATTCATTGTTTTGTTCTACAATTTAGGTCAAGCCGTCGTTCCATTGGGAATTGGGGACTTGACGTTTGTCGTTCATGGTCTCGCGACGAACAATTATCCGGTGTGTTTTAGGCATATTGCAATGAGTTGAGGGTTCATGCATTGGCGTGAGTGTTCAACTAGTGACATCGTCTACTTCACATCAACTATCCACGGTTCCTCACTGAGAAGATCGGGCCCTGCCCGTATCACAGCGAGCGATGGTGAACGTGGTTGTAACTTCAACTGAATCTTACGACTACGTGGTCGGAGCAGCGCGTCGTCATCGGAGAGATCACAACGTGGTCGTACCGACTATCTGCGAGGTCAGAGAACCAACAGAGCGGTCGTAACGACATAAGGTATGGCCGTAGCCACTACAACGTGGTTGCACGGCTACAAGAGGTGGTCGTAGTGGGCAAAAGGAGGTCGTAGAGATCCTGGGCACAGTCGGTAGGACTGTAACACCGTCGATGTGTGTGAGAGACAGAAGGGAACCTAGGGCAGCAGTGCTAGAATCTTGGGCGCACGGGCCAAATCCCTAGTCGCTGGCGGCAGGAGGACCTAGGGCAGCAATGCCATCGCCATGGCCAAATCCCTAGCCGCTGGTGGCGCCATCCCCATTGCCCAGGCACCGCAGATGGAGAAGGGAGAGGCGAGGCGGCGTCAAATGGGGTCGCAGCCAGACCTTTGGATTCAACACGATGGCCGAGATAGAGATAGGTGGAGGGCTAGGGGCAACGCCGCCGGATGGAGATGGCCAAATGGGTATAGGGTGAGGGATTGGGGTCAGGTTGGGAGAAGGGGTATTCGCAAAATTGTTATGATGAAAGTGGGCAGTTTTTTGCAAAAATACCGTACCTAGATTAGAACAGTCGGATTTAGATCAATCGACTAGGATTGATCGTGTGCACCGGGTCAGTGATGTGCATGGGTTCTTCACCAATTTTAGCCTCGTAGTATTGGATATGTATTTAACTCCAAAATTCCACACTGTGGTTTCAGCCAGCTGGAACAGTGAAATGAGTTCATTGCAATATTCAGCTGTACTGAATGTAGGATTGTAGGTCCATCTCGATCTTGATATTCTTTAACTCTTATTAGCTATGCACCAAACTGATATTTAACTCAACTTCACATCGAAGGTGGGTTGATGATGGACAACTTCTCATACCATGACATCAAGTGTACGTTAGTGCTGACGTACTTCAAAGAAGCTGACAAGGACGTCACATGCATGTAGCACATAATGGAGTGCACATCTGCCATACCAACAATAGAAAGGAGGGAGAAGATAGAAACGAAGGAGAAGGTAGCAAGACATGGAAGTGGTAGGACTATAATAGTGGTGGGCTTACAACCAAATTGAAAATGTCATTTCAGCTTACGGGTCGCCTTAAATGCTTTAAATGCAACCTCGGCTCTCATGCCCTAGCAAATAAGGAGGAAGCTGGTGACCTCCACGCTACGTTTGGGACGAGTAACTAGGACTAAAAAAATAGCTTAAGACTCGTGAACTGGCTTTGTTTGTAATGAGCTTGAGCTGATTCGGCTCGGGCTCATAAATTTTCGAGTCGAGCTGAACCCCTATGCAAGCTTGCAAAAAAAAAATCAAGTCGAACTTGAGCCACTCGCGAGCTTAGTTTGGTTCGTATGTGTAGCCTAACTAGGTAGCGGCGCCCCCAGGCCTAGCCCATCAGCCGATACCTAAGTCCCTAACCTTCGATCGATACCTAATTCCCCGTCCCCTATCTGATTTGGCCGTCGTGCCACTCGTCCCTCCCACCACGCCTCCTACCACCGCTCACCCCTCCCACCCGCCGCTCGCCCAACCCACCGCGCCTTCCACCGCGCACTCGCCCCTCCCACCACCTCCCCACAGTCGACATCCAGAACCTTCTGGAAACGATGGTGCGATGTGGCACGAGGCACGGCAGTCCGAGCGGAAGGCCCACGACCTCATGGATGCCATGTGCCGTCGGGCGTAGTGCTGTGCTATCTACCTCGCCCACCGTCACGGCGACCCGCATCAGTCCCTCCAGATCTCTGGTGCACGGTGCTGCCTCCACTGCGACGACGTGCTCTACCAGGCCACCGAGGACCAGCAGGGATTGTACATGCTCACTCTTTTTGTCCCTCTCGATTTGATTTGATGCGATTCGGTGCTTAGTTGTTGTGGTTGCAGTATGCTGGATTTGATCAAATGTCGGCCATCGATAGGCGGTGGTTCACGTGGTGGGTGCTTGCAAATCATATTTCCGATATTGCCCACAATGAGTCGATTCCTCTAATAAGTGTTATTAGTAGTAATAATTCTTTGGGATGGTGGTGGTTCATCCATTGGTTGGGTTTTTTTTGTGAGTCGTCTCTTTCTATGAAGCGCTGGGAATCTATTCACACAATTTTGTTTCTATAATGGGTTAGGTCAATTAGTTTCTTGCTCACATTTTTAAAGATGTCTTGCTTGGATTTGATTGTGTAGATGTCTACTTTGAGCCATGCCGAGCTCCGAGCCGCTGGAAGCTGCCTGCTCCTAGCTCACGAGGGCTCACGAGCTAGCTCTAGTCTTTCTTCGAACCGAGCTAAGCCACCTGTTGAAACGAGCTTAGGCGAGCTTGGCTCAAGACGGCTCAGCTCGGCTCGTTTCCACCCCTACCAGTACCCTCTCGAGCTCCATCCAGACGTCTTCTTCCCTGATCTCCTCCTGCTTTAGATCTAGCCAGGCCCCTCCCCCTATTTCTCCCCGGCGATGAGCATTGTCGATGGTGAGTAGGAGGGGGTCCTACCCCTGTATATTACCCCTATTTTTCCTTTGGTTTTTTTGGAGTTCCTTGTTGTCTGGTTGTTGTCCTCTTGCAAAGGATATCGTTCCCGGCGTCGGCGTACTAGGTACTTCGTTCTTCTTTTCTTCGGTCTTGTGGTGGCCTTCATTTGATTCACTATGTCGTTGTCTCAGATCTATCAGGTTCTTTAAATTAGTTTGATCTGATTTTTGAGATTCCAAATCCGGGGTAATACCAGACTAGCCTTCGCTGCTTTGCTTAGTCGACGACTTCACCCCCAACACCCGCATCAAGACCATATCCCTCTTGATGTACAGCTGGGAAACTTTATAGTTAGCCATGGCGTCATTTGTCGCCTTGCTTCTTAGCTTGGCGGTGGTCTTTTTCCTTGATGCCAGCGACGAGCATGTCCCTTCCCCCGGTAAATATCACTTAAGAAGCTTCCCTCTGTGGACTTGGCGTTTATCGCCATTTTGGCCAGCGTGCCGCCTCTTACCGGCCTTCTTTTCCCCTGAATTACAAATCAAAGTCCCACAATATCAACTACTACATACATCTGGCCATCGCAGGGCCTACTAGCTTGAAATTGGTGTCTTTGATTTGGCTCAACAAAGCTTCTTTCATACCGGAGCCATTATCTAATTTTACCTCCAGCACGACGTTGTATCGATGTGGAGGCTCATGGCGGCGCTAGTCTTTCAATCGACGTTGGCCGCAAGCGGTTGTTCGGCGGCCTCATCTCGAGCAACGCCCCCCCTGAGCACAAGCTTTAGAAGGTTTTCCCAGCCATCAATTTCATCTCTAGCGACTTCATCACCCTTAGCCATCTTCAACAACTCGGCATAGTTTCTTGTGTGATGAAGTGTAGTTTGCGATTTAGTCTAGATGGACCTAGTTGTAATTTTATTTCTTTGCTACAACTCTTTGTAACTTGGGACATTCACTTTGCTTCATCTTAATATAAATCGGGGACTTATGCAAACAAGCAACATGTTAAGTCTAGTTTCAGACGCATGAGCTTGCTTCATCTTTTAGCTTCAGTAGTGGCCTAGTAGATTCTGTTGTTTAAGCATATTCATTCTTCTAAATATACCAATCATGTTTAACTTATCTTTGTGTTTAGGCAAAGAAATTACCCCTCCGTGTAAAAAAAGGTTAAAACCGTTGGTAAATCTAGCCAACTAATTTGACGACAAAGTTGTCTAACTAAAGTTCAACATCCAACTAATTTATGCCATTTAGATGAGTTATTTATGGATTTCTAGTTTATAATTTATGTAGGACTGGTATGGCAACGGAGTAGGTGAATGATCTCTGAACTTCATAACTTCTCATAGTTATTGGAGCGAAGAATAGAGGAATACTTGAGGGAAAATTTGAATGTATCATTCACCCCCTCTATTGCCATTCCGATCTTACAAGTGGTATCAGAGTCCGGTTAGCTTTTTTATAGATCTTAACCGATCTTAGAAGCCATAGCATCAGACAAGTATTAAACCTAGCCAGCTGTTTTCAATGGAGTTCATTTTTCTTATTGGAAGGCTCGTATGCAATCCTACATCAAGGCTTAAGAACACGCAATGTGGATTAAGGTCAAGAATCATTATATTGTGCCAGATGATCAAGTTACAACGGATATAGAGGCAAATAGCAAGGTTCATAATTTTCTAATTCAAGGGCTTAGTTGATCTGAATTTGAGTGAGTTGCTCACTTGAGATCTGCTCATAAGATCTGAAAGACTCTCTATGACTACCATGAGGGCTCTACTGCGATCAAGGAAGTGAGATAGAGCCAACTGAAGAAAGAATACTGAAAGATCTAGCAAACGCCTGGTGAATCCTTTGATTTGTTGTGGAGAAGGTTCAACAAGATTCTTCACAAACTCTGTGGTGGTGTAGTATCCTGGTTTTCAGAGTCTTTTTAAAGCTTTTAAAATAAAATAAACCATTTAGATTTTCTTGAATTAATTAAGGCTTAATTTGAATATTTAGAAATTAAAAAGATTTAATGTGATTCAAATAAACTTCAATTAAGTCAAAATCTATTTTATTTGAATTACTTCTGTTACAAGGATTTTTGTATTTTCTTGGAATTTTCTGGATTTATTTACTATTTTGTAAATCACAAATCTCTTTTTCCTATTTTCTGAACTTTGAAAAATGATGGAAATCCCCAAAACCTTGTGGGCCGAATCATTCTCATCCCATCCGCTTCGTCTCTCCCCTGGCCGACCTCCATGGCCCAACTCGCAAGTGCGTGCTAGCTTGTCTTCGCACCTAAGCTCGACCCAGTTCTTCTGGCCTGGTGCTCACCAGCCGTTTGATCCATCACCGCCTTGTCTGCAGCCATCCTGCCTTGTGTTCCTCTCACCGCCAAGCTGGGTCTGCTTGTCAGTTCTTTCTTTCTCGCTATGGACTCTCTTTCTACGCCGTCTCTGCGCCGAACTTCTCACCGTCCATGCCTCAAACTCCCTCTCCATGTCCCCTCGTCCGGGTATAAAAGCCTCACCGAGCACCTTGGAACCCACCCCGAGCCGCTTCTTCTATGTCGTCCAACACCATTGCCTAATTGGAGTTTTCGCCACTGCCGTGCTTGCCACCTCTAATGAGCAATTGTCCTTGCTCCTATGCTCCTTCGCTGAAGCTGACCGCCTCCCAAGGTTCACCATATCTTCCTATACCTTTTCCCCACCTCGTCGAGACCAGTACACCATTGTCGCTCGAAGTCCACCATGTGTCGTGCTTTGCTTTGCCCAAAGCTCACCGCCAGTAGCCTCAATCTACCATTGGTCTATGTGCCCGGTCCCTTAGTTTTGTGATGCCTTTCAACAGCTAACACGCATCACGCTGACTTGATCCAAGCTCCCCTCGCTAGAATTGCGCATCATCATTCTTGCTCTGCAGCCCCTCTTGTCAACGATCAGCTCACCGGCCACCCAAGCCTATCTGAGGCACTCATTGAGTTTGTCGTGCTGAGAGCTTCCTTCTGGTGACCACACCAAAATCCGGGTATATGAGCTCCAACCTTCACAATTCTCCAGGTCTTCTCACAACCTTCTTTGAGAAGATCATCGTGTACGACGCCTCCAATGCCGTCTAGAAGTCAGCAAACTCTAAGAGTAATAAATCAATCCTCTCTCTTGACTCTCATCACGTGCAACAAATGCACAAGCTCAAGTGGATACTCAATCTACTTTTAGATGCAACACATGCAATCTAGAGCCTTCCTCCTTGCTCACAAGGTGCAATACATGCAATCTAGGAGAACCTCACACTAGCACAAAGGAGTGAAATAGAATGCCAAAAGCCCTACCCCAACCGGCCACAAGGGGGTATATATACACACACCATAAAAACTAGCCATTGGAAGTAAAACACCTGAGAAAATAAGCTTTTTGGAAGTACCATAGGCAAAGGTCTGGTACTTTCGCTCCCCTCCGCAGCAGTAAAAAAACTAGCCGTTATCAGCGAATTTTGGCAATTCCAACAGCAAAAGTCTGACACTACCGATAATCAGATGTACTACGCCACACAAGTGGAACTATTGATTTCCTCAGGGATGAGAATACTCCATGAAGGTGTCTCTTTGGAAAAAACGAACCGCTACACAAGCAGGTCGTTTTGCAAATCGGAAGTACTACTCATACAGAGCCGGTTGAACCACTCACTGGTCAGACGCTTACATAGATCCATAACTTCTGATCATTAACTACCCTATTCCTCGACCACATCGGATGATTCGACCACTCAGGCCTCCGATCACGTTGTTTGGTTCGACCACACAGGTCTCCAGCCACGCTGTCCGGATCAACCACACAGGTCTCCGACTACGCCGATCTATAACCATGCTAGTCCCTAACCACGTTGTCCGGCTCAATCACAAAGGTCTACGACCACATTGGTTTTGACCACAAAGGCTTCACCCATGTCGGCCATGTCGATCTTCGACCATGTCAATCTTCGATCACACAGATCTCCAACTATCATGTCGATCTTTGATCATGTTGTATCAATCATGTCAGTTTGACAACGTTGGTTTCGACCACATAGGTCTCGACCACTTCGGTTTCGACCACGTCGATTTGACCACGCTAGTCTCGATCACACAGATCTCGACTATGTTTGTTCGACCATGCTGGTTTCGATCACATAGAATTCGACCACGCAGGTCATCAACCACGTTGGTTCGACCATGCAGGTCATCTACCACGTTGGTTCGACCATGCAGGTCATCAACCACATTGATCTTCAACCACATTGATCATTGACTACTCAGGTCTTCGACCACTTTGGTTCGACCAAGTTGGTCTGTCCTCGACCATACAGGTCTTCGACCACCAGCAGTAGTACCGTAGAATACACTGTGGTGGTTCTGATTTCCCTGAGAAGTGCATATACTTCAATAAATTTGCAAAACACATTTACAAACTACAATATCATACGCACAAGGATTATCCATGATTCCTAATAAGTTGTAAAATATATTTGCACACATTTAGAATCATGACACAAGGATTATATATATGAGTTTCAACCATTTGCAAAACACATTTGCAAATATAAGCCTCATACTACAAAGAATAGAAATATGGACTTCAAACACTTGCAAAACACATTCACAATGAATAGTCTCATGTTACAAGGATTCAACATATGAGCTTCAACTATTGGCAAAACATATTCACAAATACAAGCCTCATGCCAAGAAGGGCTAGAAGAGATGAGGTTGATCTATCAACACATGATGAGACTAAAGCTACTAGACATGACTCCTCTCAATAGTGCAGCAGCCTATACTAGCAATCCAGTCTTCCAACTAAACTTCAAGACCGGTAAAAGACCTAGCTTGTCACACCTTTGCCTTAGGTCATAATCTTGACATGCATCAATCTATGATGCATCATTTACTTTAACTCCATCAATACATGATGGACCTTCACTTGACTTGATGATCAATATATGATTATCTTTTCTTGGACATGTATCAACTCATTATGCATTTTCTTCTTGATAACCTTCAACTCATGAAGTCATCTTCTTCTTAACATCTTGACTTGAAGATCTTCAACACGTGAAGTCATCCCAAGTCATTCTTATCTGTAGAACCTAACCTATTTATCCAACTCATGAAAAATATTAGTCCATAGATTAGTTGCTGTTAATTATCAAACTTCACCATTAACTCATAATGGAGGGACTAGATTCTACAATCTTCCCCTTTTGGTAATTCATGACTATCTCAACCCACAAAGAGATAAATATTAAATTACGAGTATACAACATGTATACAACAAATGTATACTTTAGAGTAGGCTTTTAAAGCAAAAGCTTACATATCCGGTTGTCATTGATCATTGTGCTGAACAAGTTCTTCCAACATCCTTGAGCTAGACAACAAAACCATGGAACCAATTGAACCAACAAATATGAAGGAACAAACTCTCCTGAACTCTCCTAACTTTGATTACTGGCGTTTGCTAGATTTTATCCAAAACCATTTGTCATTCCCAATCGCCAGCTGAAGTTACTCCGCAGCAATCAAAGTTAGGAGAGTTCAGGAGAGTTTGTTCCTTCATATTTGTTGGTTCAATTGGTTCCATGGTTTTGTTGTCTAGCTCAAGGATGTTGGAAGAACTTGTTCAGCACAATGATCATGAGAAGGTGTTGAGTATGGCCCACTAAGGAGGCTACTATTAGTTGGTAAGCACTATTGCGCTACCCATCAAGTAGAGCTTTTCTTTTCAAATGGAATTTAAGTAAAATTTGAAGCTACTTTGGAACACCAAAGAAAGCTGTGGTTTGCCAGAGTCAAGGTGTAACTGTGGAGGATGTGCATCTTGTCAGAGTGTTTCCTAATGTTTTTCCCGGTGATTTCTTCATAATACTGCCAGACAGAGATGTTGGTTTCTCAATAAGTTAGTTCCTAGATCTACCCTTTCTATTTTCAGAAGATCTTATAGGATGCCTTCTAATGCATTAGTGGATTTGAACCAACCAAATTTAGGAATTGCAAGACAAAGGAGGCATCAGATCTAGTTCATCAGCACGGGAAGCCCTAATGTGTTTGTCAAGAAGAAAGATGGTAGTCAACATATGTGTGTGGATTTTTGTGCACTCTATGAGGTTACTATCAAGGATTCTTTGTCCAGAATCGATGATTTGTTGGATTAGCATAAAGGAGTCGGGGTGTTCTCTAGCTTGATTTTAGATCAAGATATCATGACTTGAAAATTCACCAAGTGAATGGGCAGTTCATTTGTGATTTACTCTCTTCCTTTGAATTAGTTACATATTAATCATTTTCAAATTGTGTGTTTCAATCTACTTATCATATTTACTCTAAATTGTTGTATTTTGCAAAAAATAACCACTCAACCATTATTTGTTAAGCCTTGCATAATTATATTGCATATTGTTACAAACAATTTGTTGAGTACTCTATGTACTCATGGCTATATCATTTGATGCTCGGTTGCTGAAGGAGAACCATATCAGACAAAAGTATTTGATGAGAAGTTCTTCATCGACTTCAATGGAGTAGGACTTTGCTTTCCAGTCGATTACCTATGGGCATGTCGAATAGCAACTTCGTTTATCGTTGTTTTTCGCTGCTAGGTCTTATTAAGCCTTTCTAGCTACAATCTGTAGGCCTGGCCATAAGGTTTCAACTCTGATATTTAATAAAATTTTGATTCTTTTATAGTTAATCGTAATCATGATCAATATTTCATCTATATTTTCACTGTGTGCAGTAGCGTAATCCTATACTGGTGTAGAATACACAGAGAGGTCCAAATTTGCATATTCAAGTCTCGACAGATGGCTGAGCTCAAGCGTTGTCCAATAAAATCAGAACGGGAGAGACTTACCGATGCATAACAAGCCAATGGTGCACCTACACATGGCAAGCATGACGATTACATGCAAGCGAAGATGAAGGCCGGGTCAATAAAAGTTATTTTGGTATGTTAACCAAAATACCGAAACTACCTTGAATCAAAACCGTGGTGGTTGAGCGAAGCTTGGGAGAGCGAATTAGATCAAGGAGAAACAAAGGACATCAAGTTGGATCAGAAGCTAAAGACTTAGCGGATTTAGGTATGTGCTTTGAAAAACATGCATAAATGTAGTATGTGAGTAAAACCCGTATTGCATGGAATTAATGGGTTTTTCCCATATGTGCTAAGTAAATAGTATCCATTAGGGTTAAATAGTTGCTAGTTGCCTTTTTATTTAACGGGTTGAGATGGAGATTTGCTAATTAACTATTTAACCTTTATTGAAGCTAAGTGTTCTAGGGTTAGGGTTTGAGAAGTATGAGTGCTGTGGTATGTGCTCTCTTATTCTTTAAGTGTAGTGATTATAAAATCTTCATTCTCACGTAGCAATATATCAACTTTATTCATCTCTCACGGGTCTTTCTTGTTTTAGTTAATTTGCTATTGTTTTGGTTAGTTTTGATCTTCTACTCCCCTTTCTTAATCTTGTTGGATGCGAAGGATGAGTAAGTAATGAAAATATATATTGGAAATCAATCTCCATCTATTTAGTCATTAGGTTTGGTAAGTTCTTAAAGTTACCTAGTTTTTGCTTGATTTGAGCTCCTCGAGTGATTTCTTTATCCAGTTATTTTTTTCTCAATTCCTTTGGTGCTTTTGCTTGCTGTGACATGTGGGAATACATCTAAATCTATCTTGGCCATCATGCACTCGCAAGCAAGTCATATTCATCGGGTTTGTTTTTTGCCCGGTTTTAGTGCAACATTCCTTCAAATGAAAAGGTCAAAATTTTAGCAACAATTCTCTCGATGTTTGTTGGAATAGGTTCGTGACATTCTAGAAAAGGTTCATGATAAGTTCCATTTCATTTGGATATGTGGATCAAAAATTTTATGGATTCTTGATTTTAAAATAGTGCTATTTTTAGTATTCATGTACTAATTTTACTGTTCCGATCTGATTGCTACTGTTCACCCAGTCTGACCGCTACTGTTCATCTAGTCTAACCACCTGAGGCACGTCAAAGACTGCTTGGTTTCGTTTAGATCTTTTTGTGCTGGTGATTAATCTCTGATTTTTATAATTTTTTATAGTTATTGAAGTGAAGAATTGATGAGTACTTAAAAAAATTTAAAGATAACATATCACACTCTATTGTCTTATGATCCTATAATTTAAATCTGTAATAGGCCGACCGCCTGTCTATCTTGTTTATCACTTCCCTGCTACCAGATGCTTTTTCTGTGAAACACCCTACATTGTCCCGTCATCATCTGTCTACTAGAACACGTCTGATTTGCAGTGCTTTGAGTCACCGGGGCAATTTAGTCTCATTTTGATTTCCCTTGGCAGGCGTAATTTACCCAAAAATATTTACTCCCTCTGTTCAAAAATGTACCACGTTTTAGACATTACCACAGTCTTTAACATGCAACTTTAATCACTATTTTTTATATGAATATATTCACCAAAAATATAAAATTATTATATTATAAAAATATTTTTCACAACTAATCTAATGATATTATTTTTATTTACCCAATCTAAATATTTATTTTATATATAATCAAAGTTAAAAAAGCTCGATTGCGGTGCTTTCTAAAACATCCTACATTCCCGAATGGAGGGAGTAGTATCTAAGGGAGTAGTTGATTGTGAACACAGCTCTAAGGGCACTTTCAATGGTCCCATGTCAGCAATGTCCATAACTTTAATTAGTTTGTTAAGTAGAATTTATGCTGAAGCAGAGATGAAATTAAAGAAGAAGAAGAGGGGAAACAGTGTCTCATGCAAGACTCTGCTTAGGCACAAAATCGAACACCAAATTCATGGCCCTGCACTGCTATCTGGAGGTGGTGCTTTGCGGGGAATGCGTCGCACGACGGTGGCCGGAGGGGAGGAAGAGAGCCGAGGGAGAAGGCAGCGGTGGGAGCCTCGCCGTGCCGCCCGCGGGCTCATCACCGTGCCGTGCCACCCGCGTTCACCGATCGCGCCATGCTACATCGTCGACCGTGCCGCGCCGACGCGCCACCGTGTCGCGCTACGAGCCGATCGCACCCTCGCCGGCGCCACCGCATCACGCTACCGCACCGACCGAGCTCGCCGCCATGCCATGCCGCCTCGTCGGCCGCCGTGCTTGGTGAGGGAGGCAGCGGGTAGACGCCGGAGTGGAGGGGGATACTAGATCCGGCCGCCGAAGGGGAGATGGCGCCACATCCGATTAGATTGCTCGCCGTCAAGCCGCGCACCATGTACAACAAAAGGAGGGGAACTTCACCGGAGGGGAGGAACTTCGCGGAGGGAGGGAATGCCAGTCCGGCAGAGGGATGTAAGGGGTGCCAAATCCGGCGATGGGAGAGAGAGGGACGCCGGTTCCTACGCCGCCATGGCCGAGGGAGGAGACATGTGGCCACTGAAGGGGAGAGGGACAGAGGGAGGTGTGTGGAGATCTGAGACGGACGGAGGGCCCAATAAAACATTTATTATTTGGATCCGTATATAGAAATTATGCATTAGAATTATAAGTCATAGATATTGCTACGAAATGTCTTCCACAGGCAGTGCCGTAAAGAAAGTCCAATCCATCAGCTGGTATTAATTGCTCTGCTGATCGATGTTGCTGAGAAAACAAGCGGCCAAAACCGTTGGATTGTAGACAGAGATAATAAATTGTATCTGGGGTTTCGAGTCAACAACCACTCAATATTTCTGCCCTTTTTGTTGAAACTCAACCAGAAGAATGTACCAAGCGTGCATCAACCCTTAGCAGCAGCATAAACACACTTGGATGAGTACCTTTTTGTAATATGCATGCATGGCACTAAATAGCATTGAAGATTTCTTTATAAAAGCAACGCCTAAGGGTTGCTTTTATAAAGAAATCGATGATTCGACGGGTTTAGATTTTATTTAACTTGGGAATGGTGAGAGATCATATGGTGGTCATCCCGTGTGTATGATGAGTAATTGACATCGGTTTAGGAAAGTCGAGTTTGAGTCGGTTGGTTCAGACCAAGACGTTGTGTGGTGTAACGGGCTCGGTCGGACGTGGTCAAACTTGGTCGTATGAGATTAGGATGCATATTCTGATGATTCGACGGATTTGGATTTTATTTACGCTTTCATGTATCGAGCGGTGCTATTTGACGTGTTTCTTGTCTGTGTGGCTGCAGGACGTCGAGGCGGAGTCGTGGCGAGATACGAGGTGACCGGACTAGGCGCAGGTGGCGCTGAGTTCAGAACGGTCGGGATGTGTCGAAGACGGCGTGGACTCGAAGTGGTTGCGAGGCGTGCGAGACAAGGAGCGCGGAAGCTTCCCGGAAGGTGCAGGAGGGGCGAAACAGGAATTTCGCAAGGCTGCACAAGCGGGAGACGGCTCCGTTAGGGTTTAGCCGGAGTAACGGGTTGGAGGCCCGTTAGCCAAAGGCTATAAATAGAGGTGAGGGGCTGCATACCCCTTAGGACACTTGAGAGCTCATTCATCCATTTGTGTGGGTTGTGTTCCTCGCAAGAAGCATGTGAGGCTCTTGGTGTTTTAAGGATTGAGAGGGAGAGGATGGATTGAAAATCTTGTAATCCTTCTTATTTGTAATCTTTCTATTTCATCTGAGTAATCATGTGGTTGAGGTAATATGGATTCCTGTTTTCAGAGTGTGAGTCTCATTTCTCTCTTCTCTCTTTTGGTTGTGAATTGATCTCTGGAGATTGGGCTCTTACGTTTTTGTGAGTGTTCCCTCAAGTTATAAGGATGGGTATGAACTCGATGAAGAAAATCATACATAATCCTTCGTATCTATTCTTCAGTACTTGAGCTATTCTATCTCTATGTATTCTCCTCATGAGGTTATTGCCTTCTCTAATATAAAGTCTCATAACTAAAGGTCACAAAAATCACAAGCTCTTGCACTTTGGCTTTCCTGCTAGTCTCTTTTTGGCAAAATCACTTGCTCTGTATGCAGTTCCTTTTTGCTTGCCTTTTCTTGTGATTCTTAAAATTCTGTATCCGATAGATCATTCAATCAAGAGAAACATGAAAATCGGATCTAATGATTAAACTCAGTGTGTGGTCTTGTTTTCAGTTTTTACCTTCTGTCTTTTGTTTTCAGTTTGCCTCTGTCAACGAATTACAGACTTCAGGTTTTTCGGCCAGCAAACAATTTATTTCGGCTTGGTCTTTCTTTGTGTTCAGTTCACAGCTGCTTTAGTCTGTTTTCTTTTGATGCTTGGTTGGTCAGTTGAGAATGCACCAACGGACAGGCGGCAAGTTTGCTTTCTTTGTTCTTTTTGGCAGCAGCAGCAAGATTGATTCTCAACACTATTCGGCTGGACTCCAGTACCTCTTTTCTCTGAAAAATCTTTGTCTCTCAGCTGCAGTCTGCATTTTCTCGCAGGCTCTTTTTCTTTCTGCATTTCAGACTGCTTTAGTTGTTTAGTCGGCAGGTTCTCTTCTGATTTCAATTTGCTTTTTCAGAACTTCAGTTCGGCTGAATGCAGACCAGTAGTGTAGCATTTTTACTGCTTTGGCAGTGTGTATTTGCAGCAGCAAAGAACCTACTTCAGCAGTTTGCTATTTCTTCTTGGGATTGCTCTTAAGCTTTCGGCTTGCAGCAAAGCTTGTGGTGATTTCTTCAGTCAGTTTTCCTGTGTATTGTTTTCGGTCAAAATTCTAATGCAGCGTCCGCTCTCAGTTTAAGTTAAGTGCTGCAGTTTCTTCTATTTTCAGTTGCCATCAGTGTCTTTTTGAAAAATCAGTGTACGAATTCTCGGGGGCGATTTTTAAGAGAACGACATTCACCCTCCTCTGTCGCCATTTCAGTCCTACAGATGCATATGGAGCCAGCAGACCAGCAGTGTGTGATTAACTAGTAAATAGAGGTAAAAATATATTTTTTTTCTCTTAGCTTTGATTGAGTTTGAACCTGAAATTTTACAAACTGATCAAACACTATCAATACTGACTGAAATTTTTCGTGATTTCATTAAAGTGTGATCCAAATTTTTGTCGTATCCATGCTGAACACGGGCACCGACCCAGGCAGGGCTAGCAGCAGGTGCCGAGCCGTGTCAGACGTGGCACTGGCCAACTGTAAAACCCCGGCCCAATAAAGAGCCCAGAATGTCACCACTACCTTTTTCCCATATTAATTCAAACAATGTTTAACAAACATTGAACAATAATATTTTAATCACTTTTTCACAAGATGTTTACTTAAACATAAGCATGACCGTTAATAAAAGAGTATAGATTAACATTAACTGAGTTAACCATATATCAAGTTTAGCAACAGTACTTTAATCGTTAGAATTCCATTCTAATATTATTATGTTCTAGGAAGACTCGTTAACTAACTCCCCTAGTTGCATGAATTATCTTTCTGATATATAAGTAACGTATTTAATTGTGATAGGTGAAACAACAATGATGCATATATTGATCATGAGCTACTTACTCCTATGCATGTCGTCTTCATCAGTCACCTAAAAAAAATTAAGCAAGGATGAGTGCAAAGACTCATTAAGTACAAAATAAAATAGTAAACATCAACATATATGTATCACCATTTTAATTCACAATTCATTAACTCATTCTTAACATTGAAGCGATATAGGTGATCATAAGCATGTCAAACACATATCCTCCTATGTCATTCACATTAACCATGTAATCATAACCATAAGCATTTCTAAACATCTCATTACTTCCATTGATGCAATGCAATACTCATACATATCTCAACTTCTCTTTAGCATATACGAGATATAGAGTGTTCATTTGTCGATGAACAACTCTTGCCCTATCCTTTTTCATACAGGATCTCAACCTCCAACGTGGATGGTCTATCGAGGTAGGTCTTCCTCTATAGCACTCTGGACTAATTATATAACTTTCTCATCGACCTGCCACGTGCACTCTGAACTAGTTATATGACTTTCTCATCAGCCTAGCTCATGCACTACTTTCATGATGCAAATCCAAGTGGTGCAATACTTTCCAATAATCATTTGCCACATAGCAACATTACCATGTAACCATCGATATCATGTACTCATCGTCATCATATCACATCATATTTAACAAGAATCAAATAAATATAACATTATGAGTAAATTTAGATAACTAAGAGTAAGAATAAACAACGGTATAACATTCTACTATATACTTGCCTTAACAATAAAGAAAGACGTGATGACCAGCAATCAACCACTGAAACAAAGCATTAGAACTTGATAACAATCATGGTACAAATACTCAATACACATTCATAACATGCAAATAAGATCACGTATTTCTACGCTTAAACATGCCTCTATTCCGTTCTCCCCAACTTACGAATATTGTTGTCTTAGCATTTAAATAAGCATAACTTGCGATCCAAGAACCCCAAACATATTAAATAATATAATTTGTAGAATCTACACAAGATTTTATATACTTTTATACTATGCAAATTTCTTAATTAGGTTGTCTAAGCCCTCATTTTCAATCCGAAGGTCAATCAAACGATTATGGACGATGAGATTTCATAATTTCATAGCTATTTTTCTACCATATGAAACATAGTAAATGATACTACTTTCAGAATCTATCAAAAATTATTTATATCTTTTTCGGTTACCCCAGAATTTAATAATGACATTTACAAGTGCAACTAGCCAATTCTCACAAGTGCACCCAATGAAAACCAATTACATATCAGATATGTTCCTAGAACCATAAATTCCAATATACCCATTTAAATTTATTGAGTTAGGACTCTATGAAAAGATAATGAAATTATATGCACCTCTCTAGTTTTTACTAGACCTAATTCAATCTTCTTAGAGGCTTAAACCATCAAAAATTGTGGCATCACTTGATTGTAATGACCGCAGATGATGACTTACAAAGACAATATCTTGAAACCTGCCTAATGAAATTTAGTGGTCCTAATCTTGTTGTAAAGATAACAAAATTATCTACAACTCTTTAGTACATCAAGTCTCTAAATTCGGCCTCCAAGACCCTCTAAAATTATTGAGATCTAAATGAAGCGAACAAGAAAAACCTAGCAATCCTAAACGAGAATTAACACAATCTGTGGGGCTAATCACACCATCATGACCAAGTTTATTTACACTAAATTTCATCTACAAGACATGTTGAAAGTATTAGATTATTACTCATGTATCAAAAAAATCTAATAAAGAAACCACACGAATTCTTCTTCTCCTTCTCAATGTCTTCTTTACCTCGCCATCTATCTCCTGGAGCAACCATGGCAAGGCTCTAGGGAAAAGAAAAACAAGCCCTAGAGAGGTGTGTCCCCCGGTGGAAGAAGGTGGCTGCCCTTTAAAGAGAGAGAGAGGTAGTCCTAGGGAAAACTACAGCCCTAGGAAAACCGAATACAACACTTTTTATAGGACATGGTTTAGATGGACGGGCTCATTCGGCCCTCATACCCTTAAATTAATTATTATTGTCAATTTTATAACTATTATTAATACTATTGTTTTCTTTCAGTCATAATTAGCAAAGATTTACGATATTACATACTAATTAGTGTTTAAGGTATAAATAATTAGCCTACTAATAGCCAATTAGACCCAAATAACACCAAGTATCTAATTAATTAAATTAATTCACAGTAAAAATTTTTGGATATTACACCAGCATAACCGACTCTGATATGATTTCCTTGTTTGTTCTGGACTCTTCTTCCTTGTCCTATATATGTAATCGCGGTAGTCACACAGTTTAGACGTACCGAATAGCCCCATGCTTATCATCTCTGCTTATATAGTAAATTCTATCTTCGTATATTTGTAATTTTTTTCCCGTAAATATTTTTCATGTTAAATTTGTGTCTCCTGTTCCCTTTGATCACGTGTTTTTACGGTGCGTTTTGTAACAGCGATCATATCATCATCAAGACTGTCTGAAATTATACAAAGTGATCAGATCACCATCTGTCTTACATTTTCTGGGTGCTTTTTTATGTTGATTTTGATACCCAAACTACTTCAATAGATTTTTCAGTACTATATGAAATAACATCTCAAGTGAGTTTTGAAATTGATAAAAAATGTTACACATGTCTTGACTCACCTAGCGTGCATGGTTCTTCGTTCTTTGGTACTTTTATGTTCGTCTGTTTGCTGGGTAGCTAGGACGCGTGGCTAAGATTTTATATCTAGAACGGCGCACCAAACCATCCACTGATGTCATCGTGCTTTGGAGTTTGGACTTCAAAAAAGCTCGAGCCGGCTCATTTATAACCCTATTCATGAATCCTTGACTGACCTGACATTGCTAACGCTAGAAGGTACCTAGGGATGGAAAACGGTAACAGATAATTCGTTTTATCTGATATTCGTATTCGAGAAAATACGAATATGGTAAACAAAAATTCGTATTCCAAAATATTCGTATTCGAGAATATTTGTATCCATATCTGAGAGTATTCGTATTCGCATTCGTATTCGAGAATATTCGTATCTGTATCCGTATTCGAGACTATTCGATTCGTATTCGATCTGTTTCTAGAACCCATGAAAAATTCATACAAATTTTGTGATTCAAAATTTGAATTTAGGTGGTTTAAAACCAGTGTAGGTCAAAACCGTGAAAATCGGCAAAATCGCTAGGAATCTGTTTTATCCGATATTCGTATTCGAGAAAATCCGTATTCGAAAATATCCGTATTCGTATTCAAAAATATTCGTATTCGTATTTAAGAATATTCGAATTTGTATTCGTATTCGTTTAAAAATATAGATTCGTATTTATATTTGATATTATTCGAACGTATCCAATCCGTTTCCATCCCTAAAGGTACCCATCACTTACATGGTGTGTGTTTTGTTTTTTTTATGCCCCGTGGCCATCTGACAAAACTACTCCAGAATGATTAGTCTATCTTTCGTGGGAGCAATTTTTCTTAATTCGTTTTGCTGTGAGTCAAGTTCAAATCCCAAATGTGCTTGCCTTAATAAGGAGCCATAGCAAAGTTGCGGGGTAGGTCAAAATTGTTCGCAGAAGGCAGCACGGGTAATGAAGAAGATGAGGCACCGGGGAGGACGAGGAAGAGGCAGCGGAGGGGCGGCGAACATTACAGGCGCTACCTTTTCCTATCTTCCTCTCTCGCTTTCACCTAGAATTTTGAACACATCTGGCACCGTAGGAACCTAAAATTTCAAATCTGGTTCTTGGTGCAAAAAAATTCTAAAACTGGCCCCCTTTCTAACCGCGCGATCACTGGCGGCGACACACGGCGATCGTGCGGTCCTGCAACCGCACGACCGATCGTTCACGGGTCGTGCGGTGCGGGACCGCACGATCGCTGTCTTCGCGCGCCCGCCGACGATCCGCCGCCGACCGCACGACGACCCGCCTCCCGACCGCGAGATTCGGCGCCGACCGCACGTCGGTGTCTGTCCAATCCCTCCGCCGAAAGCGGAAGACGGGTTGCATTTTTTCACAGGCGTGGGACACGCGTTTGCAGCCCAGTTGCATGGCCCCTCGCAACACATCTCCCTGCGCACATTTATGTGGGTCAAAGAACGGATGCATATACAGGAAGCTCATTTGCATTTGGGAGTGAAGACCGAGCGAGAGCGAGGGAGGGCGAATGGCGAGGAGCGAAAAAGGAAGATTTGAGTTGATTTCGTTTGGAATCAGTGGATTTGGCAAGTAGAAAAGTTGTAGATCGTCTTGTGAGCTTCAAGAAGAGGTAAGTTTTGTACCCGTGGAACTAATATTTTATGTATGTCATTAGTTTATAATTAAGCAAACCATCTTTGGTTAATGTTATTTTATGTCCATCTTTAATAGCTATGTATTTGTAGCAAATCTTACATATGTTAGGCATGATGTATTGTAGTGTATGTAATGTTGTACTCTGTTTTTTGAGATCATACGTATTGTAATGTAGTTTCATGTTGTGCGAAAATATGAACTTGTAGATGTGTAGAGGGTGAGAAAGTACATATTTTTAGAGCATTTGTAGGTGATAACAATAGTGTGAGTTTACAAACATACAATTAGTACGGTTAGGGAAGAAGTGGATATAGTGCGGTAGGTGGTAAAAATAAATTGAAAATAAAGTACGGTAGTGGGTGTTTGATGGTACGATTATTGCATATTTTACACTATGATGGTTGATTATGCTCTTAATATGTAATGGAATTTGGCATTAATAGAAAAAATGGAAATGAAATTGGTTAGTGGAAGACAGCGTTAAGTAAAATATTACGAAAGAAATGAAGAGAAATTACTTATTGCATTTTTTTTGCATAAATTGTAACAAGCTTAATGCAGAACAATAGTGAAAATAAAATAACGTTGTAATGCAATTTTCATTCGTATTAGAAATGGAAATAAAAATGAAATGAATATGTAATTTGATGTATGCTAGAATTTGGAAGTAAAATAGGTAGAAGTAAACTGTGGATTTATAAATACCGCACTGTTAATGTTACAATGGGGCAGTGGGGGTGTGATGATACGATTGTTGCATGTTGTGTACTGAGATGGTTGATTGTGCACTTATGTTAGGTACGCCATGGTCGACATTCAAGACTTGTTCATATTCTACGGAGTGGTCTCGACTGTGACGGGCCGTATGGGGCGGACTGTCTAATTGTGACCGGACCGTGATCCGTGCACCCGTGCCCCGAACGCCATGACCTTGTCCGACCTACGGAGGTGTGTCCGTTCGGCGTTCGATCAGTACACCGCAAGGAAGAAGTTACGGATCGAGGCAGTCTATGCCTCAATGGTGGGTGATGCAGGGGAGAGAATGTGGCAACTTCTGAAGGTGACCAACGATGTCTCGTAGGCCAACTACATGGAGGTTGTGTGCAACCCTAATGCTGCGATATATGCCAGACCAATGGTATATGTAGAGTTCGTGGAGAGGACAGAATCATCCGCCATGGGTGGTTCTGATGCCGCTGGTGCAGATGTAGTGCCTGGGTTCATCTTGGGCGGTCATGAAGACGCTTCTGCGGGAGAAGATGTCGGTGAGGAAGTGGGTGATGAAGATCTCAGGAGGCGTGCGGAGAATTTCCAGGCCAACGAAGGTGTGGAGGAGAGGTGGTGGGCGCCCGTATTGATATCATGAGTACCTTGGGGACCGGTGGAAGAAGTTGGCGGCGAGGAGGAGGAGGATGAGGAAGCAGCGCCTCTGCGAGAGGGCGATGATGGCGGCTGCAATTGGAGGGGTGGTAGGTGGTGTTATGACCACCGACGGTGCGTACGTGTCATCCAGACTGGACAACAACGCAGCGGCATCCCTAGTTCTCGCCACAGGAGGAGGGAGAATGGGGTTCAGCGAGGCACACTCATTTTGGGGCGGTGCTTAGTAATAAGAGTCTTGTCAGCGAGCTATTGCTAGATACGCTGTGAACATGAGTCGGACGATCGGTGCCTGTGTCAAACCCGAACACGTACATTGTGAAGTGTGTTGACGGGTCTGTCTTGGCAAAGTTCGTGCACGCCGGTTCAAGGGCGCCGCACCGAGTTTCGGATAACGGTCTTGCATGATCACGATTATGAGCTTGCGGGGCCAGTACGTAGGCATCGCAACATGACATCAGCATATGTTGCGGAGCTGGTGAGCCACCTCATCATGGCAGATGTATCCATTTCTCCGAAGGTTATAATGGCAGAAGTAGCAAATTCGGAGGGGATTGAAGTGAGCTACAAGAAGGCATGGAGGGCGAAACGAAAGGTGCTGCACCGTATGTTTGGGACGTACGAGGAGGCATACGACCTGGTCCCAAGAATGCTGCAGCAAATCACAGAATCAAATCCAGGCACGTACATTAACAGGCAGGAGAGGGTTCATCGTACGGAGGGCCCGAACTGTTATATTCTTGACAGAGTGTTCTGGGCCTTCCATCAGGCGATACAAGGCTTCAGGTCGTGTCGTCCGGTGCTAACGATAGACGGGACGTTTATATCCGGCAAGTACAAGGGTACTATCCTCACCGCAGTTGTAGCGGACGCAAATGACCAGTTACTCCAAGTGGCATTTGCAATTGTGGAGAATGAGAATACGGATAGCTGGCTTTGGTTCCTTGCCAATGTAAAGCGAGCCATAGTGCAAGGTCGTCCCAAGTGTGTATCATCTCGACCGCAATGCGGAGCTTCTTGTCTGCGTTGCGACGAACGATGCGAATGGCACGCCCCCTTCCGGTGGAATGATCAAGAACCGTTGGTGCATAAGGCATCTTGCGTGAACTTCCACGAAGGTTCCGTAGCAAGGACTTAATGAAGATGTTTAAGAAGCTATGTGTGCAGAACCAGAAGCAGAAGTTTGACACCTTGTGGAGGCAACTCGATCAGGAGGCTAGCAAGCATGTCGAGAGAGCGGGGCCGTGGAGGAGGCTCCACAAGAGTTGGGGTGTTCACACAATGGGTTCAATGAAATGCACGACTTAGAGATGTGGTCTTTGTTGCACGACACGGGGCGGTATAGGATCATGACAACAAATATGTCGGAGGTTTACAACGGAGTCTTGAAGGGTGTCAGATCTCTACCAATCACGGCAATCGTGGACGAGAGCTGGAACCGTACTGTCGGGTATTTTGTCAATAGAGCCATGATGGCGAAGAGGCACCTCGACGAAAATAAACAATACTCTGAGGTAATGCAGGCATATATGGGGAAAAAGATGGAGAAGAGTCGTTCCCACATTGCTCGGCCCATTGATGGCCTAAGGAACAAGTTCGAGGTTCGCCTCAGGCAGAAGTACGTCATGGGTCACATCAGAGGGGATCGCAAACACGTATGCACGATTGATGACAAAGCATCTTGCACCTGCAACAAGCCCCAGCTTCTTCACAAACCGTGCTCCCATGTGTATGCAGCCTGCGCGGTATGGCAGCAACCGTTGACCCAGTACATCTCACAGTACTACGACATACAACACTTGTATGCAACCTGGAGTGCAGAGTTTCATTCATACGGGGTATACATGCACTATAGAGAATTATGGAAAAAGGAGGTAAAGTGGGTGCCCAACGATGCACTGAAGCATGTCGGTCGTGGCAGACGACAAAGCCGTCGCATCCGCAATGACAAGGATGACAACCAGCGTGGGGATCGAGTTCGGCGGCCAAAGTGTAGGCTATACAAGACGATTGGGCACTCCCTCACCTAGTGCCCAAACAGGCCGACATCAAGCAACCCTCCGTAGTAGCAAATACAATATTTTGCTGTACTCCATGTTGGTTCCTTCCATGTGTTGATGTGTTCTGTGCATTGCGATGCAGTGCTGCCATGTGTTGCGAGGTCCCTTACATTATTGAGGAGATGTACGATGTATTGTTGGTTCTATGTCTGTATGTCACGCATATTTTATATTTTTGTACATTCTGTATGTTTGTTTGTGTACATTCTGTATGTGTAGATGTTGTCTGGGTCATATTTGTGTGCACATCGATGTATGTGTTCGTACATTCCGCACGTTTATTTGTCGTTCGTTTTTCGTTAATTATGTTGTCATTTGTTGCACATTATATTATCAATGTAGACTCACTTGTTTTCCTTGTTTGGTAGGAGATGGCTTACGAGTTGCTTGACCCCCGGTGGGATGAGCGGCACCGATGCCTATCGTGGTCGTCGGGAGACGGGCCTCCGAGCTTGATCCTTAGGAGCCCCCGAGAGCACTGGCCTCTCGACCAGCGGTACATCCCACTACTGCGGTACACCGGGCTGCTGCCCATTGCCCGCATGTTGGATGTACCGCACGTCTGCGATTTGATGCGCCGTTGCTGTCCGCTCTCGTTGATCGCTGGAGGCCGGAGACTCACACCTTCCACTTCCGCTGGGGCGAGATGACGGTTACTCGCGGGATGTGACAATGCTTATGTGTCTACCCTCCGTGGTCTGCTTTGTAGTGCCACCCCCGAAGGCTGCAGATTGGAAGGTCCATCTGGCTCAGCGGTTCGGTCATCCGATCCCGGACAACGTAGCTGGTGTGCCACATGGATGGCTTCGTCGGTACATGACATGTCCTGCTCTCGCACATGAGGACCAGGTGCGGACACACTTCATTGCGTACCTGCTATTTCTGTTCGGGTGGGTCTTGTTCCCTAGCACCACTGGAGATTCAGTGCAGCCTAGCTACATACATCTAGCGGAGTCATTGGCGGATGGCTGGCCTGGTGAGGTGCCACAGTATAGCTGGGGATCAGATGTTCTTAGCGCCACATACCGAGGTTTGTGTGATGCGTCACAGCGTACTACGGCCAGCGAGCCGGTCCTAGCCGTGTGCTACGTTCTTCTTCAGTTGTGGTCGTGGGAACACTTCCCCGTTGGCAGGCCTTACTTTGGTACTTCTGTGCACCCTTACGAGTTCAGCCCGCACTTGTACGGCCTTGCTAATGGAGACGACCCCGTCGATGGGCCCACCATGGGTACGTGTTGGACACATGCTCGGTTGCCGTGGGCCAAGGAGAGACCGAGACGTGCGTACCCAGAGTTCCACAACATGTTCGAGACACTCCACGAGGTAGAGATAGTCTGGTGGCCATGGACTCCACCGTTCATTATGGACACGGCCCCCCACGGATTATCATCTCAGTGCGGGCAGGATCACATGTACTGGTTGACGTCTTACCACTTGGTGTTCTCTCACTACGTCGAGCCATACAACCCGCAGCGAGTCATGAGACAGTTCGGCATGTACCAGGTTGTCCCACCCCTGCCAGGACGCCCTCTTGCACCCACCACCCACCGGTATGTGATTTCATGGTAACTTTAATTAATGCATTACTTTGTGCCCCTACTGATTGTGGATGTCTCAATTAACTTGCGGTGCAATCGAGGAGAGGCGGCGAACGAAGATTGAGAGGCGTACAACGGAGTGGGCGGACATGTGGCGTGACCACGCGGACACGATGGTTGTGGATGAGACCCGGCCGTACGACCTCGGCACGTATAGCACATACCTCGAGTGGTACGTTCCACGCACCCGCAGTAGGCTTACTGGGGCGTCGCCACAGCGTCCAGTTGAGATCATACACGATCTTCGCTATAGAGGCGGTCCGACCGGCATCGGCGGCACGCTGCACGACGAGACGGTAAGAGATTAGTATGTAATTAACGTCTAGGATTATGTTTTAACTGGTTACTTCTATAACTGCAGTTCGACCGATTGCATCGTATCTACGATGAGGCAGCTCAGGCTCTCCATCGTGGGAGAGCAAATTCGATTGATCGTCTGCTCACTTCGATGTGCAACATATATGATGACGCCAGTCCGCCATACGGACCATCGGTTGTGGTCACCACGAGAGATGACATTGTTGACGGCGTGGTCGCGACGGGCGACCACCACCACCCCCTCCGCGCCACCGCCGGTAGTGCCATCAAGACGTCCATCATCGCCACGCCCATCGCAGCCCAGCGATCGACCCGCTTCGCCGCTCGTCGTCCACGCGGTTCGGACCGTGATGCGGCATTTGCCACCTATTTGTTCATGCACTCGCTTGCCATTTATCTCTAACCCCATCTTTTTCTTGCAGCATTTGCGACAGGATAGCACCCTGCTGCAGCCATCGTCATCACGGAGGAGTACGAGGGAGGGAACAATCTCGCCTGGCCGACGGGTCCGATCTCCAGACAATGACCGACTCAAGACAAGACTCGGAGGTGCCGTTGCCGCGTTCGCTCATGGTGGTCGATCCCACTGCGGAGCAAAGACGAGTGGTTTGGCGGACCTACCAAGATTACACGTGCAGAGTACGGTGGGTCATCGGCATTTCACCTCGCAGTAAATGCCTTTGATATTACTATGTATTACTAACAACACTGCATGGCGTAATTCGATGTAACATCTCGGCAGGACATAGACCCTCGTCGACCGATTGGTGAGCTCTATTCTCGCCATCCAACGGACCTCCCCGCAGCTGATCGTGCGGCACCACCTCGGACGCAGCCTCGCGAGACGACCTTCGAGATGCACCGCACTCCCTAGCAGGTTCACCTTCTCCGAGGAGCACATACGCCGTCCGAGGAGGCGGCGACGAGATCCATAATGAGTTTTGTAATTCTGATTTCGTAACGTCTCATGGTTTGTTGTAACTATTTATGAAATGTACGTATGTGTAATACATATCCATGGCATGTTTTGCAAATTATTTATTTACATCTTGCTTCACACAAACATACATTAACCCTCCAGCACTAAGACACACGATAACAATAAACACAACAATAACCTCCAACACTACACCTTAATGATAACAATAAACACAAGAAAGAAAATAGCACACAACATTAAATTAATCTTCCACTCCAGTCTATCAAAACGATGGCGCATCTCGACAGGGTCGCTACCCCCCACGACAACTCTCTCATGCCTCGCAACGTCGGCCCCTCGCCCATTTCATCCTCCCACACCTGAATCGGCAATCACGGGGCTTCTGCGTTCGGAAAACAATATTGTCAAACATGACTGCACGATTTGAATGAACCCGAAACAATCGTACTCACCGAGTGAAAGGGGCACTTGTAGTAGTGCCGCCCAGGATTCGTGGCCGTGTGTGAGGTCTTACATCTAACAACCGTGTTGCATTTTGGGCAAATCACCATGGGAGCGGACGATGAGGTGCTGAGATGACTCATATCGGCGTCCAGGGGAGTGAGAAGGAATGAAAACTACACAGAATGGGAAGAACTAATTCAGGAGGTGAGGGAGAACAATGCGGGGGGCTAGGTGAGGAATGGCTCCCTCTTATAGGCTCGGAGGGCCTCAGTCATAGAGTCCACACAATAAGAATGCGTGACGCAATGCCAACACGAAACAAAACATACATTGCACATACAGACAATATGTATAGTACTACACGCAAGAAATTAAATCAAAACAACATGCTCAGCGCCACACCATCAACACAACAACGAACACAACAAATTACATACGACACATTACTAACTTAGTCACTCTCTCTACTCCATATGTTGGCGTTGCATCTGTTAGCGGAGGTCGATGTTCTCCTCATTGAGGGTCTCGATTCGCTCCTCCAACTCAAATATTCGCTGCCATAATGTGAATACATAATTGACAATATAACGTTCGTGGGGAGGGTCGATCCACCGGGAGAACTCGCATTTCGCCATCTACAGGAAAGGAGGGTAAACATGCAGCCTGCATAAGAAATAAGAAAGTACTTTTACTACTTTTTACCCCGGATCGTGGGCATCGGAAGAAACGTCGCCCGCCATCGAACTGGCCTTCGAGGGCTTGCACAACCGCGTCCTCATTGTGTCGGCACTTCGGCCATGCTGGTTGAGCACGCTGACTTGGTATCAAGCGGTAGTGTGGACTAAATACCTCCCTCCTTTCCAAGGGAAGGTCTTCCTTCGGTGACCCATATCCAATCGGCCCCTCAGCTTCCGACATGTTATGTTTCACCACAGAAGAGAACACACTTCTTTTTTCGATTTGCACGGTTCACTGCCTACAATATCATGGGACCCCAACCGTGCTATTTATACGAAACGAGAGAACTTACTGCAATGACGTGACAAAAGAGGCCGCTTTGCAAAGTGACATGACAAAGAGGCCGGCTTTGCGCAAATGACATGACATAAGAGGCCGACTGCGTAGAGACATGACAAAGAGGCCGACTTTGCGCAAAGTGACATGACAAAGAGGCCGGCTTTGCTCGGAGACATGACAAAGAGGCCACTTTGCGCGATGACATGACAAAGAGGCCGGCTTTGCAAAGTGACATGACATAAGAGGCCAGCTTTGCGCAGAGACATGACAAAAGAGGCCAGTTTTGCGCGGTGACATGACAAAAGAGGCCAGCTTTGCGCAGTGACATGAAAAAAGAGCCCAGCTTTGCTAAGTGACATGACAAAAGAGGCCAGCTTTGCTCAGTGACGTGACAAAAGAGGCCAGCTTTGCGCGATGGCGTGACAAAGAGGCCGACTTTGCGCGATGGCGTGACAAAGAGGCCGACTTTGCGCGTGACCACAAAAACACATGTCTACCCTTCGCCTTATAAATTGATGTGCAATGCGTCTGCGAGAGAGCACTACACCATCTAACACTACATCTTACATTCCTTCTCCACGTCGAAATGAACAACAAGAATATAAAGAGTTGGCAGGAATTTGCGGACAAGATAAATAAAACTAGGCGAAAGGCTAAGGAGGAGTCCCGCAAGAAGGCACAATGGGAGGAGACACGCAACATAGCAAGGGCTACGGCGGCTCGCGAGGAACAAGCAAAGGCTGCTGCGGCTACGAGGTCGACTCCCGCAATGAGCGGCAGCGTAGCAACAACCCCATCTGGACGCCCCAACGAGCGTCGCGCAACTCCCACCGAGGGGAGACACCCCCCCTTTGTTGGTGCGGGGACACGTGTAAGTTCATCAAATCGAACGAATGCATCACCCTGGGTATGCGTTATTGGGGTTGCGCAAACTACTCCAGTGAATACCCCAACCGCCGTTTTGACACCTCATCCTATCGGGAACCGGTAACGAACACATGCACCATTTTTCCCAACATTTTCTCCTTCACATCACGTACTAACAATCTCTCCCTCGCTTTGCGCCTCCCGAGCCCCTATGTACCTACCGCAAATGGATCGATCTTGAGATCCACCTGGCGACCAATGGACCCTCGACTTGAGGAGTGGAATGTCAAACAGACAAGGAGTTGCTGCGGGGAGGAGCGCCGCAGCCACGGGCACACCCTGCGTATACAACGTGACTCGCAAGCTCATCTCGATGCGTGCACGCGGAGGGAGCGGGAGGCTCGCAAGAGGGAGCGCGAGAGAAAGAGGGAAATAGCGGCTAAGGCAAAAGAGGCCGCGGAGGAGTTCAACGTCGAGCGGGCAAGGAAGAGAAAGTGGCCCCGGTCCACACAAAGCAGTCGTCTGGCGGTTGGGTAGATTAGTCGCATATCATGCTATATGTTATGCATGTAATAAAATGTACGTGGCATGTTACTCCCAACTGTATTATGAAGTTTATTATCTCGTCTTTCGCATTCAATAATTCAGATTGCAAGTCATTTACCAATATTAATATACTGGTTCTCTCGGGACACTAATTCTCACTAAAATCAAAATATCACTTACCATTGTATGTATCGATCGTTTCTGATCAATAGCACTTAAAAAATTATCTCAATATTTTTTACGCACCTACAACATACAGTGAACATAAACTTTTATTACAACTACTCTTGATTTTTTCCCAGTTTAAAAGTACAAAATTGACAAAACTCTACAAACTCACTTGGGACTAACTCAAGTCGCCTTCCTACAAAATTGTCGGTTCAACATATTTTCACGGTCAACAATCTACAAAATCACAAATACATCAATCGTTACTTCACATCTAGTTCAACATATCTGTTTATTATGACGTGTATTTTAATTATCAGCATAAAATCTCCTCATCTTTTCGCATTCATTTTCCCACCGTTAAATATCACTTTCCTTCCTTTCGCCCAATTGTTCTTATCACGCTTGTCCTCAAAAAATTTCATTGAATTTCCTACAATAAAACAACATACCATGATCGAAAAATGTTATTGTCGGCTCAACATATTTTTCACGGTCAAGAATCTACAAAATCACAAATACATCAATCATTACTTCACACATATTTCGCTCGTACTCTACCAAACAAAATTTTATATTTTCTAAAATGCAACAAAATTACACAAGCTATAAACTGGACTCTACATTATTTTCAAATTTTTCAAACACCATTTCATATATGTAAATTTATTTTATTATAAATAACTTAATAATACATATAAACTCTTGTACTAAATACATATATCAAACCCTAAAAAATTAGCCGTGATCGGTGAAACGTGCGGTCGTGGCGCGGTCATGCGGTCGGAGGCGGGTCATGCGGCGGAGGGGCGATCGTGCGGCGGAGCGGGGGTCGTGCGATGGGGCGGGCGGTCGTGCGGTCCCAGCACCGCACGACCGATGAACAATCTTGATCGTGCGGTCCGGACCGCACGACCGGACAGGTGTCGGCGCGACGCGATCGTGCGGTCGGGAAGGGGGCTAGTTTTGGAATTTTTTTGCAACGGGAGCTACATTTGGAATTTTATGTTGTAACAGTGCCAGATGTGTCCAAAATTCTTTCACCTGCAGCTAAGTCAGACTACGCTAGGGACACCTTCTGTGTCAACCAATTGGAGTTCCACTAAGTTCACATAGACACATAGTTTATCCCAGTGGCAGAGCTAGGATTTAGTTATGCCCCGGAATCAGTGGTGGAATGATCTAGGATATCTGAGTTGGACCATAAAAATGTTATCCAGGTTAGACTAAATTTACCCGAACTGTATACTAGATATTTTTTACACTTTGAACTGAAGTCTACCCTGCTCGGTAGTTGGGTTAAGATAGGATGGAAGTAATCTAAGGGCTTGTTTGGCAACGGCTGCGGCTTATGGCTTTTAGCTGAAATTTTTGAATTTTGGCTATTTACGGTACAGATTACGGAGAGAGATACTCACTTGCGATATTAGATGGTACAGATGTTGGGTTTTTAACGTGTACATCGTTTAACTTGTAGACCCCGTCTTGAGAAAATATTCCGTTTAAAAGTTAGGTACTGTAGCAAAAATCAAAAACCGCTAGTTTTGGAGAAAAAGAACATGTCCTAAACAGCTGCAGATAGTACTCGGCTGAGAAAGTAGTTGCATATAGGATTAGATTCCTCAAAACATATTCTTGGACGAGATCGGGTGAAGGTGAAAGCTTATTGATGATAGGCGATGAACTACCTATGAATGTCTTCTGTTAAGGGTTTCAACTCCTTTTAATTCTGGTCCTAATGCGTGGAAAATACTACGAGAGCACAAATTACGATAAAACTAAATGTAACGAATAAAGTGTTCAGCATTATGGTAATTTCCGTCAATTTCCGATTAAAAGAAAAGAAATTGGAAATTTTGGTGGGCCCAATCACCGAGACTTGCGAGCCGGTGAGGGGGCAAGAAATCGAGAGGTGAGTCTCGGTGAATCCAAAGTCTGTGTGTAGCGATCTAATTTGCCATTGATATGGGGCGTTGGGGCTGGTTCTGAGTGAGATAGTCGGGGTCTTCCCGCTCTTGATTTCTGCTATTCTTCTGGGCATTCGCGGCTCGTGTGTGCGGCCTGCAGTCGGCTCTGGTTTTTCAAGGGATTGGTATCCCCTTTGTGAGACCTGTGTGCGCACCAAGTTCATACTCCTGGTGCTCTTTGTGCGGCAATATCAGCACTTCAGCTTCGGGATTTGGTCTATTCCAAATCGCCGAAGTTAGGCATTGTATTTCCAGAACCCGTCGGTACCGCGGCACACGGCAGTGATTGGTTTTATGGGTCACTGTCACTGCGACGTGCTTTGCCCGGTCAGTCTTTCCGGTGGCTTTGATTGCTATTACACAATGAGCTTTGCTTTACCTTCTTTATTTATATTGTGCATTTGTTAGCCGTGCTAGTGTCATATCTGTTTATCATCTCTATATTTGTGGTTGTGACTAGCATTGGGGAGACCTTTGCATGATAGTTTGTGGGCTTTGTGATTGCTCAATGAGGATTCTAGTCATTTATGAGATCAAAGTGACATACTAGGAGTATTCAGCTAGTTTGAGCCATCTATTATTGATTGCTTACTTCGGTTATGCACCGATTCTTGCTGAACACTTTTGTCTCAGCCGTAGCACTTGTTATCACCTGTTTCTGGTTCTGCCATAACTCTATTATTTACTTTTAAGTAGCACTTTCGGTTCATGCTTGTGCTTTACAAGAGTTTGTGAATATGTCTATTAACTGAGGTAATGTTAAGTCTGTCAAACTAGCAGAATAGAGGTTGTCAGTTTAATCGATGATCTGTATACTAGAGTTGAGAAGGCCAAGTGTTTAAAACTTGAGCAACTCCTCACCTGAGAGCAAATATATACAAATGTATATAATACATATCACAAATACTCTTTTCTTTCTATTAGACATGCAAACCTGTTTATGGTTAAATGGCTTGAATTCATTATCATTCATGAGTAATGATTATTTAGATTTCATGTCATTTATATGTCTTTGGATAATAGTCTTAATATTCATGCTGAAATTTGGAATTAATATGAGAAATTTGCTAAAACTGCTTAATTTCCAACAATCCAAAAAACCAATTTTTGTTGAAATGGCTTCATCCTATAATTTCGTTAAACCAGAAGTCTTTGACGACACGAACTTTAAGCATTGGCAAGCCAAGACAAAGCTGTGGTTGATTGACCTCAAATTGTTTTGGGTCATCTCGGATCCTCTGGTGCTTCCTTTGGAAGGCGAGGCTAAAACTCGTTGGGAGGATGCGAACCACTCAGTTTATGTCAACTTCACGGAGGCCAAAAAGCTATGGGATGAGCTGAATGAAAAGTATTCAGAAGGGGATAATGGGAACAAGTCTTTTATTACTACAAATTATTTGAATTACAAGATGGTAAAGGGATGGTCGGTAATGGAGCAACTTCATGAGTTATAACTCCATGTACGTGATTTAAATTAGTACGACTATATCTTGCCAGAGAGTTTTCAAGCAAATGTGACATTGGCCAAGTTACCACCTTCATGGCGAGACTTTGTGACCGCTGGGAGACACGTTAAGGAGCTCATGACGATTAATGAATTGTTAGGCACGATGATGTGGAGGAGCGTGCTAGTGCCAGTAGTATTAAGAAGCCCCATATCCAAGTGCACTAGGTGGAGATCAAGAACTTTAAGAGCAATGGGAAGAAGATCAAGAATCATCCCCAGAACAAGCTTAAGACCCAACCAATGAAGAAGAAAAAGGTGATCCTTACCTGTTACATGTGTGGCAAGAAGGCCATAAGGTCAGCAAGTGATGTGACCGTAAAGGCAAGGGACCATCTCCAGAATAGCATAAGAATAAGGCAGAAACCAATGTGGCTATTGCTAGTCCCGTCTCAGATGGGTATGTACCTCAGGCCTTTATAATAAATTCATCAATTGATTGGTGGATTGATACATGTGCAACTAGACATATTTGTGTTGATCGTTCGTGTTTCTCTTCACTTCGGGGTTACGCTGGTGGCTCCATCTTAATGGGCAACAGTGCTGCTACTACAGTGCGTAGGATTGGCAAGGTCTGCCTGAAGCTCACTTCCGGTAAGACGAGCATCATAGAAGACGTACTATTTGTGCCTGCGATGTCCCGTAATCTAATAAGGTCATGTTGACCAAATTTAGTACTTTTGTGGGAAAAGACTATGAAAGCGGAGGGATGTTCCGCTTATCCATTCTTGATTTTAATAATCCAAACATTTTTATTGTTACTCATTGCAATAAAGCTCATGATATTTGGCACTCTTGTTTATATCATGTTAATTTTGAAGCCATAGAGCGGTTAAGCAAAATGAGTTTAATTACATGTTATAAATATGAGAAAGACTCATAGTGTGAAATGTGTGTGCAAGCAAAGTAGTATCACAAACCTTTCCATAGCATTAAGAGGTAAGACACTTCTCCACTTGAGTTAATACATTCTAATTTTTGTGAGATGAATGGCATTGTAACTAAAGGTGGCAAGCGTTATTTATTTACTCTCATTGATGATGCGATTAAGTACTGTTATGTTTACTTACTTAAATCGAAAGATGAAGCAGTAGATCATTTTAAAATTTACAAGGCTAAGGTGGAAAATCAACTAGAAAAGAAAATCAAATAGTTGAAAACTAAACGGGTATCCGAATAAGATCCGGATTCAGAGTCGGATATCCAGCTTCAATAGATATAATAATAGCAACTTACTAATACATATCTTTTGCATTTGACCTCCAAATTTGGTATATTATATATGCATTTCGATCATCTCGACGAGCATATCATCATGGTGGGCTTTAATTTGGAATTTCATATTTTTCATTTTGTCACATCCCCTAATAAAACTTTTTGCATGCTTTTTTAGCTAAATTTGATATGTTTATAACCAATTTATTTGCAATATATCTAGAATTAGTTAGGATTAGTGATAAAATGGCAGCAATAATCAATGATTACATAATAATCTAGAGAAAGAGGAGCATAAATATTACTATAAAACGATAATAATTTGTAAAACTTCATTGCGTCAAAAGATATGAAGCTGTCATCAAAAGTTGCATTATACAAATAAGTTGTAACACCCAGCTAAATAATGACCTGGAATGCTACCAAACTAATAGCATAATAGGAATAACTAAAATACATCATACAAAATTTCGGCAGAACCTCCTTTGATTATTGTCTAAATCAGAAGTTCCAACAAGTATACTCAAAGGATATGATTAACAGTACGCAATATAATCAATCTTAAGCAAAACTGGCTATGATACTTAAATAAAGAACGGAAACAATATAAGAGAGTTCTAACTTTATTACATTTTAACACGATAATCACCAATCAAATACCACTTGAGCTAATCAATAAATAATGTTTAAGGTTCTCTATCTCTCCCATGGTGAATAGAACGTGCAAGTGCATCAATACTAATCTTCCTTTTTCCCCATGCATACCGATCTCATGAAGATACCTAAAACAAACAACACAACAACAACAACAAGAATGAGTCCAACGACTCAGCAAATATAAGAAGTAATAACATGAACGACCATAACATCATCTTAATCATATAAATAACCATGTTATGCAAGATGATAAAAAATCTCTTTATCTCTTCTATTTTGCAATTTACCGGTAATGCAGAGTGTGCATCCGTCAATGCACACCCATGCTGCACTATCCGGCATGGGGACCAATTGCCCATACTCCACAAGTATGGGGATTTTAGCCCGTCATGTCATCAACATGACGGGACCTCGGCGCTTGGTCATCTCGTGACCAAGACTTCAATAAATCAGCATGATGCATATGTGTGAATGTCTCAATAATTAAAACTCGCATTCACAATATCTATGCATCAGAAATTCTCATAAGTACTTACAATCGAGACGATCATAAACAATTCCAACATAACATTAACATAATCATGAACACATATATTCATTATCAAAGTCGAACATCTTCAAATCATCAATCAGCAACAATCCACACTATAAATTTAAAACCACAATTATACTTGCCTTAACCGCGAGAAAACGGGGGACGTGCAGAAGGTGCTGCCCTTGGGATCCGTCCTCCTCCTGTATAATAATTATAATACTTGCTAAGATAACAGTGGTGGGTCTTAGATTAAATAAAACACTCACGAACTAACCCAACAAGTCCAGCTCGGCCCAAAACCCGAATCCTACGGTCATTCTGTCCCTCTCTGGACAAGAACTTCAAAAATTCATATCTATTAGTACTGAAGTCCGAATAGGGCGTTCTCAGATTTTCTGGAAATATAATTAAATTATCTAACTAAACCTATTTGGTGTGCCTCCCATATTCGGCCATCTTCTACCTGCACCAATCCATTTTTCTAAAACAGAAATATTCGCGTCGGCTCTCTGGACAGCGCACTAAAAACGTCATAACTTTCACCCCGAGTGTTGGAATCAGGATTTCTTGACCTTTCTGGAAATCTAAGGAAATTATATACAACTTTCCAAATATGGAGATCCTCTGATTCTCCCTTTTTATAATTACCCAAATCAATCTACCGAAATCTGACAGAAAATCCCCCGAGATGCAGAACAGTCCTACTAGAAAAATCATAACTTTTGGTACGCATATCCGAATGACGCTTACTAGCACTTCATGCAAAGCTAACAACGTCCTCTACAATTCTCTAGGAAAGGTACAGACCTGAGTCCCCACAGATCTACCCCAAAACAGCCGTCTAACACGATCTGTTCTAGTAGTCCAGAAAACCGACATTGCTAGCACAATAAAAATATACCTCTACTTGGGGCAAACCAGGGATTACCCTTGATGAATCGACGTAGAACACGACGAACACCCTACGAACTCCTCCTCTTCTCCTTTTCCTCACTTTCCCTTCTTCTTCCCTTCCTTCGGATCCAATCGCCTTGCAGATCTTGATCACCGGTAATGGGGAAGAGGGGAAGCGGTGCAAGGGAGGGAGGCGGCGCCTGGGAGGCAGAGGGGGCGACGGCGCCTGGAGGCAGAGGGGCGGCGCCAGGACCAGGGGGCGGTGGCACAATCCGGAGAAGGGGGGCGGCTAGGGTTGGGATGGTGGCACCTCCCCTCCCCCTTGGGCCTAAATTCCCACCTGGGCCAAGGCCCAGATCCAGGTTGTCCTAAAAAATTCAGAAAAACCTCTCTAAGATTTATTATTTTATTCTTTCCCTTAAGCTCCCTCTCTTTATTGAAACGTTTGACTGAAGAATCTTTTCTGGGATATTACATAAGTGAGATGAATAATTCATTTGTTGCTTTCAACATTTAATACGTAGTTACATGTTAGTCATCGAGTCGCTTTTTATCAATTTAAAATATTAAATCAATTCGCGCCATGTTTTAAATAAAAGATGTCATGAATAATTATTGGAATCCGAAAAATAGTCAAATTCGATCCGATTATGAATATAATTTAATCTAAATTCGTATCCAACATTTGTCCGGTCTATATTTATGTCCAGCGTTTATTCGATTTGTATTTAAATTAAAAAAATATAGATATAAATATAGTTTAAGCAGTACCTAACCTATATCCCATCTGTTTTCACCGAGACTTCTGCACGCTGCTGCTATCATTTGGACTTTATCTTGTTGGAATAAAACCCCATTACGAGAGGAAGGATGCGCGCGCGGGGGCTTGGCCACGTCGCCCCGCGCGCGCTCGCCCGGCGCGTGGCGCGCAAATCGCTGTACGGTCGGGGGAGGCAATATCCTGAGTTTTCCTGAAATTGCGTACAGGTCCCTGCTTCTCGCGAAAAGGTCCCTGGATGTTTTTTTTTGCCCCTCCCTTTTGCGCGATGGCCCCCCGCGGTTTTAGAAAATACGCACGGGTCCTCGTTTATTTACGTACAGGTCCCCCGCGGTTTTTTTACGTACAGGTCCTCGCTTTTTCCAAAAACCTTTACCTTTACTTAAAATACGCGATGCCCTTGGATTTTTAAAATAATTCCTCGCGACATGGTTCTCATGGTGGCGTGGCGCCGCGCCACGAGGCTAGTATATATAATTGACCAAGAGTTTTGGGGCTTCTCTTAGCTACTTCAGCTTTCAGTTTATTTATGCTAAAAATTATTTGAAATATATCACCTTTTAAGTTTAGCTTTTTTGCTTTTATTTTTTTACATTGTCTATAACGATATAATAGTTTTTTATTTTCTTCTTTAATTTTTAGAAAGATTAATAATCTCTAATGTACAATTCCATCTAAAAACAAAAGGCATACTCAAAAACTAAATGCTAGTTTTTCTTATCTTTTGCTCTCCGTCGCTTCGTCCAGGACGTGCCCTTCTTTTCTTCCGTGCATCACGGGACGCCTCACCTGTGCCCAACGCACGGAGACAGCGCCTCTGTCCTGCTGGACGTGACACGCGAAGGACACCTCGACGTGACGCACCGTCTGCTCCCGACGCGATGCCCCCCGACGGTCAACACGAGCAGCAAGAAGGCAAAGCTTCTCTGTGACGTTCTTCTTTCCCCGTGGAACCCTCTGGTCTTCTCAACGTGAGAACTAGAAGCAGCTCTTCTCCTCTCTGTTGCTTCACGTGATGCCTGTGCACACATGATATCATGCTGCGGGAACGCAAGGAGAATTTTGGACGCTTTTGATACTGTTGCTCTTGTTAATTTCCGAAGTAACCTTCTTCTAAAATAAATTCTCGATCTGGCCCCCGCCGACCGCACAATTCACCCGATGCTGACGCGTGGCAATCGTGCGGCCGGGGAGCGCATGACACCGAGATCGTGCGGTCCTCGACCGCACGACTCGAGCGCCATCGAGTAGCCGAGTGGTGCGGCGGCCGACCGCACCACTCCGTTAATCATGCGGCGGCCGACCGCACCACTAGCCTGTACAGTATTAGGGTTATGGTTTGGACCGATCAGTGTTTTTGCGTAAAAACGTCTTATATTTGTGTGAAGTAAAGATTAGTGTATTTGTGATTTTTGTACAATGCTGATCGTGAAAAATATGTTAAACTAACAGTAACATTTTTCGATGATGTTATGTTGTTTTATTGGAAGAAATTTAATGAAAATTTTTTTGAGGACAACTGTAATATGAACAATTGGACGAAAGGAAGGAAAGTGATATTTAATACGTAGGAATCATTGAATGCGAAAACACGAGATAATAAGCTTAGCTGAATAGAAATAAGCTTCACAATACAGTTGGAAGTTACATGACGCGTACATTTTTATTACATACATAACATATAGCATGATATGCGACTAACCTATCCAACTGCTTGTACGACCTACTGTGTGGACCGGGGCCACTTTCCCTTCCTTGCCCGCTCGGCATTGAACTCCTCCACGGCCTCTTTTGCCTTAGCCGTCATTTCCCTCTTTCTCTCGCGTTCCATCTCGCGAGCCTCCCGCTCCCTCCACATGCACGCATCGAGATGGCTTGCGACTCGCGTTGTATACGCAGGGTGTGCTCGTGGCTGCGGCGCTCCTCCTGCAGTAACTCCTTGTCCTGTTTGACATTCCAGTCCTCGAAGTCGAGGGTCCATTGGTCCGCAGAGTGGATCTCAAGATCGATCCATTTGCGATAGCTACATAGGAGCTCCGGAGACTGCAAAACGAGGGGAGAGATTGTTAGTACGTGATGTGAAGGAGAGAATGTTGGGAAAAATTGTGCATGTGTTCGTTAACGGTTCCTGATAGGATGAGGTGTCAAAACGGCGGTTGGGGTATTCACTGGAGTAGTTTGCGTAACCCCAGTAACGCATACCCAGGCTGATGCGTTCCTTCGATTTGAGGAACTTGCACGTGTCCCCGCACCAACAAAGGGGGTGTCTCCCCCTCAGGTGGGAGTTGCAGCGAACGCTCGTTGGGGACGTCCGGGATGGGGTTGTTGCAACGCGGACGACCTCGTAGCCTCAGCAGCCCTTGCTTGTTCCTCGCGAGCCGCCGCAGCCCTTGCTATGTTGCGTGTCTCCTCCCATTGTGCCTTCTTGCGGGACTCCTCCCTACCCTTCCGAGTAGCTTCATTTATCTTGTCCGCGAATTTCTGCCATTCCTTTAGATTCTTGTTGTTCATTTCGACGTGGAGAAGAAATGTATGATGTAGTGTTAGATTGTGTAGTGTTCTCTTGCAGACGCATTGCACCTCAATTTATAAGGCGAAGGTTAGCCATGTGTTTATTTTTTGGCCGCTGTGCAAAGCTGCCATCTTTTATCATGTCACTGCGCAAAGCTGTGCTCTTTTGTCATGTCACTGCGCAAAGCTGGCCTCTTTTGTCATGTCACTGCGCAAAGCTGGACTCTTTTGTCATGTCACTGCGCAAAGCTGGGCTCTTTTGTCATGTCACTGCGCAAAGCTAGGCTCTTTTGTCATATCACTGAGCAAAGCTGGGCTCTTTTGTCATGTCACTGCGCAAAGCTGGCCTCTTTTGTCATGTCCCGCAAAACCGGGCTCTTTGTCATGTCATCGCGCAAAGCGGCCTCTTTGTCATGTCACTGCGCAAAGCTGGCCTCTTTTGTCATGTCACTGAGCAAAGCTGGACTCTTTTATCATGTCACTGCACAAAGCTGGCCTCTTTTGTCATGTCACTGCGCAAAGCTGGCCTCTTTTGTCATGTCACGGCGCAAAGTTGCCATCTCAGTTTTGGTCATTGTAGTAAGTCATTCCCGTTCGGTATAAATAGCACGGTTGGGGTCTCATGGCATTGTACGCAGAGAACCCTGTAAATCGAATATCATTGCATCATGTCATTGCATCATGTCATTGAAGTACGTTCTCTTCCGTGGTGAAAATATCATGTCGAAAGCGAATGGGCCAGTCGAATTTGGGTCACCGAAGGAAGACCTTCCATTCCAAAGGAGGGAGATCTTCGATGCACAGTACCGCTTGGTACCAAGGCGGCGTGCTCAACCAGCGTGGCCGAAATGTAGATACAATGAGTACGCTGTCGTGCAGGTCCTGGATGGCCCGTTCAATGGCGGGTGATGTTTCTTCCGATGCCCACGCTCTGAGGTAGAAAGTAGTAATACTATATTTTTTGTTATTGCTTATGGATCCTCCATGTTTACCGTCCTTTCCCGCAGATGGCAAAATGCGACTTCTCCCGCTGGATTGACCCTCCTCATGAACGGTATATTGTCTGTTAAATGGATACATTATGGCAGCGAATATTGGAGTTGGAGAACCGAATCGAGACTCTCAGTGAGGATAACAATGACCTCCGCCAACAGATGCAACGCGAGAGGGGCAACGAGGAGGTCGTCAACATAGGAAGCTCTTATGATTCCACATGTTGCTTCGCAAACCCTAGTTGCGTATGTGCGTGCCACTTCCACGACGGCCAGCCACGTCCGAGACGGCCCCCTGAGCAATACTCCATGTGGGTGCCACGATGCTCGTTTGACATATAGGCAACGAGGTGTATGGTTGTACCTTGAACCAGTACGAACACTTTCTACGATATGGAGTAGACAGAGTGATTAAGTTAGTAATATGTCGTATGTAATTTCTTGCCTGTAGTAGTTGACATATTTTACATACGTGCAATGTATGTGTTGTTTCTTGTTGCCAGTGCGTGACCCGTTCGTATTCTGTGGGCTCCATGACTTTAGACCCCCCTGAGCCTATAAGAGCGAGCCATTTCTCAGCTTGCCCCCCGCATTGTTCTCCCTCACCTCCTGAATTACTTCTTCCGATTGTGTGTACATTTCATTCGTGCTAACTCCCCCGCACGCCGATATGAGTCGATTCAAGACCTCGTCATCGGCACCCACGGTGATTTGCCCAAATGCAACACGGTTGTTGCACGAAGACTTCACACACAGTTGCGAATCCCGGGTGTCACTACTACAAGTGCCCGTTTCACTCGGTGAGTACGATTGTTTCGGGTTCGCTCAAATCGCACAAGTAAGTTACAAATTTTTCTTGTCATGAAATCGCAGAAGCCCGTGTTGCCGATTTTGGGTGTGGGAGGATGAAGTGGGGACTAGGACCGTAGTGTTCGAATGACAGAGTTGTCGTGGTGGTTGCAACCCGCCGAGCTCATGCATCGCTTTGTGATCGAGTGGAAGATTAATTTAATGTTATGTGTTATTTTCTTTTTTGTGTTTATTGTTATCGTTAAGTTGTAGTGCTGCATGTTGTTCTCCTCTATGTTCGTAGTGTTTATTGTTATCGTGTCTTCTTCTGGTGGAGGGTTGGTGTATGTTTGTGTAATGCAAGGTGTTACGTTAAGTGCCAACTTGTGTATGTACGTCATATTGGAATGGAGGCTAAATTATGCAAGGTGAAAAACAAGATATTACAAACACAAAACTCATTGTCCACCTCGTCTTCGCCTCCTCGACGTCAGATGTCGATCCTCCGAGAACGTGAAACTGCTAGGGGAGTGTGGTGCATCTCGAAGGTCATATCATGCGAGGCTCGCATCGGAGGCGGTGGTGGGTACAACTCCGTGGAGAGTTGCGATGAAGGGCCGAAAATAGAGCTCAGCCAATCGGAGGAGGTGTCTACGTCCTGCTGAGATGGTACAGTTGAATTAGGCAATGAAAAGTATGAAATATTTATAATGAGTAGTAATATCGTAAGGCATTTACAGGAAGTTCGAACGTAGATGGCCCTCCGTAAACTTCGTGGCCTGTTGTTCGTGAATGTCTCGCAATTTTTTGCGAGGCGATTAGATGGCGTTGAAATACACATGTTATGTTTAGTACGTTAGTACAAACCGGTGCATGCGGCTGTCCGAATGACGATGACGTAGGCAAATCACGCGTGTAGTCCTGGGCTGTGTAACCTTGGTAGGTCTCGCCCAAACCACTCATCCCGTCCTCGCAGGGTGGATCGACCACCGTCGCGCGAATGGGCAACGCCGCCCGGTTGCCGCCGAGTCGTGGTCGCTATCGGAGAGGGATCCGTCGGTCCTCCCCCCTCCGTGAAGACGATGGCTGCGACAGCGTGCTATCGTGTCGCAAGTCTTTGAGGAAAAACATTGGTTACGTAGTAGCAATTGAGTGGAACAACAAACTATTGCGAAACGTTGTACCGCAGTCCGGGCGCCGCGAGGAGGAGCGAGCGCCACTGGTCAACGCCGGACCAAGGGCGTCTTGATGGAGGTGTCGACGGCGGTGCCTCCGGCGGTGGTGCCTGCCGTCCTCTCTGGAGGCGTCGCGCATGTACATCATCCCTGTGCCGACTACAGCTCATGGTCCTGATCGCCGACCGTGCGTCATTGTAGATGGTACGCACCGAAGCTAGGAGTCGGTCCATGGAGCCGCCCCTCCCACGGCGGAGAATCTGAGCTGTCTCGTCCTAGATGCGATGAAGGCTCTCGCATCGCAGTAAACAACGAGTGAGTTAAAGCGCACTATACGTACACACTTAGAGTACTCGCATCGTCGCCGTGCCTTTGCCGCCGATGACGGTCCGCCCTCCTTGTATGGTAGCCTCGTCGCGCGATCTCGCAGACGGTGCGGGCAGCCCAAGAAGCTCGCTATGGTCCGTGGAATGTATCACTCTAGGTACGTACTGTAGGTGTGGAGGTCGTACGGTCGAGTCTCATCGACAACCTCCGTGGTTGCTGAGTCATGCCACAGGTCCGTCCACGGCCGCTGTGTGCCCCCTCTTCTGGTTTGCCTGCAAGATAGTACACCATTACACAATAAGTAAAAAAATGACACACTACTACATTGCGTACAGTTACCGTGCAATGACTTACTGGTGGGCCTTCCGTGATAGTGGCCGTCCCGGGAGGGGTGGCACGTGTTGGTGAAGGCCAAACTGCCTCATCACCCTCTGCGGGTTGTATGGCTTGACGAAGTGGGAGAAGACGAGGTGGCACGTCGTCAACCAGTACGTGTGGTCTTGGTGGCACTAAGCTGACAACCCGTAGGGGGCTGTGCTATGGATAAACTGTGCAGTCCATGACAACCATACTATCTCGCCCTCATGCAGAGTCTCGAACTGGTTATGGAACTCTAGGTATACTCGCATCGGTCTCTCCCACCGTGCAGTCCATGGCAACCATACCCACCGCAGCTGACCATGTGTCCAACGCGTCCCCATCATCGGCCCACTAATGGGGTCATCGCGCTCAGCCACATCGTACAATATCGGACTGTACTCGTAAGGGTGCACGGCACTTTGAAAGTAAGGCCTCCCAGCGGAAAGTGCTCCCAAGACCCGATCAGAGGAGCACGTAGCACACCGCCAAGACCGGCTCGCTGGCCGTAGTACGCTGCGAGGCATCACACAAACCTCGGTACGTGGCGCTAAGGACAGCAGATCCCTAGCTGTACTGCGGCACCTGCCCGGGCCATGCATCCTCTAAGGACTCCGCAAGGTGTATGTAGCTAGGGTGAACGGAGTCTTTAGTGGTCATAGGAAACAAGACCCACCCGAACAAAAAAGGAGGTATGCGACGAGGTGCGTCCGCACGACCCCCTCAGGAGCGTCCACAGGGTAGGTCATGAACTGTCGTAGCCACGAATGTGGCACCCAGCACACGCCGATGGGCGGGTCACCGAACCGGCACCTAGGGTGACCTTCCGTTCGCCGCCTGGGGTGGCACTCTTCGCCGCACCACGGATGGGTAGACCTGTCAGCATGGACACGTCCTAAAGTGTAACAGTCATCTCGCCCCACCGGAAGTGGAAGGTGTGAGCCTCCGGTCTCCAACGATCGACGAGTGCGGACAACAATGACGCATCGAACTGCAAGGCATACAACACATCCACCATGCGAGCAATGGGCAAAAGGCCGGTGTCTCGCAGTAGTGGGATGTACTGATGGTCTAGATGCCAGTGCTCTCAGAGGCTCCTAAGAATCAAACTCGGAGGGCCAGCTCCAGATGACCACGCTGCGCATCGGTGATGCTCATCCCAAAGGGGCTCAAGCAACTCGTACGCCATCTCCTGCCGATGAATGAAAACAAATTAGTACGTTATGACAAGAAATATATACGTAATGACTATAAAGTGTGCAACAAATGACAGCATAATATATAAGAAACGTATTTTGCAGCGAATGACAACAAAGTGTGCAACAGATGACAACACAATTTCGAACAAACCTAATTTAACGCGAATGACAACAAATGACAGCGAAATATCGAATAAATGACAACATAACTCCCAGGAAATAACTCAAACAAATTGTACACGCAAATAATCTCATGACATACATTCAGCACAGTTTGAAGGTTGCATGATCATGTGCTCGTAGACACAAGATGATCACAACAAAGGCCCTCAGTAGTTACAAAACACGGAAGCAGCTATGGAGCGTTACTTGATGTCGGTCTGTTTGGGCACTGCCTAAATGAATGGCCAACAGTCTTGCACATTCTGCACGCCGAACACGATCTCCACGCTGGCTATCATCCATGTCATTTCGAATGCGAAGGCTATGTCGTCGCCCACGGCCGACATGCTTCAGTGCAGCGTTCGGCACCCACTTCACCTGCCCTGGCCACAGGTCCCTGTAATGCATGTCCACCCCGTAGGAATGGAACTCCGTACTCCATGTTTCAAACAAGAGCTTGATGTCATAGTACTTTGACATGTAATGCGTGGGCGTCTGGTGCTATACCGCGCATGCCGCGTACACATGGGAGCATGGTTTGTGCAGCAGTTATGGCTTATTGCAGGTGCACGATGCTCTCTCATCAATCGTGTATACTTGTTTACGATCTCCTCTAGTCTGGCCCATCATATACTTCTGTCTAAGGCAGACCTTGAACTTCCTCCGTAAGCCATCCATGGGTTGAGCAATATGCGAACGAGACTTATCCATCTTCTTGTGCATGTAGGCCTGCGCTACCTCCGAAAAATCTCTGCCTTCGTCCAGATGTTTCTTCATCATCATAGCTCTATTGACAAAGTATCCAATTGAACAGTTCCAACTCTCTTCCACGATTGCCGTGATAGGCAGGTATCTGACGCCCTTTAGAACACCATTGTACACTTCGGACATATTTGTTATCATGATTCCATACCTTGCCCCGCCGGTGTCATGCAGTAGAGACCACATCTCTAAGTCAGGTGCATTGGAGTTAACCCATTGTGTGAACTCCCCTACTCTCATCGATCCTCCCGCCATGGCCCCAGCTTCATCCTGCTGTACACGCCGAACATGCTTGCTGGTTCTGCATACAAAGCTTTTTGAACATCTTCATTAGTTCCTTGCTATGGAACCTTCTGTGGAAGTTCGCTGCAAGATGCCTCATGCACCACCGATTCTTCATGTCATTCCACTAGAAGGGTGGCTGTGTCCCGTTCTGCATCGTTCGCATTGCAGATAGCAAGCCTGCATTGCGGTCGGAGATGACACACACCTCGGGCTGATCTTGAACTACAGCCTGCTTCACGTTGGTAAGAAACTATAACCAGCTATCTGTATTCTCGTTCTCTACAATTGCAAATGCCATCGAGTAATCGGTCATTTGCATCACCGCAACCGCGTCGTCGATGGTACCCTTGTACTTGCTGATAGGAATGTGCCGTCCATCGTTAGCACTGGACGACACCACTTGAAGCCTTCAATTGCCTGCCTAAAGGCCCAGAACACTCTGTCAAGCACAAAACAATTTGGCCCTTGCGCCTCATGAACCCGCTCTTGCTTGTTAATGTAACTGCTTGGGTTTGCTTCTGCAATTTGACGCAGCATTCTTGGGACCAAATCATATGCCTCCTCATATGTCCCAAACTTTGCCGCAGACCTTCATTTCGCCGTCATACCCTCTTGTAGCTGACATCAAACCCCAACGTGTTTGCTACATCCGCCATGAGAACCTTCGAGAAATGGACATATTTGCGTAACAAGATGGTTTATCGCCCGCAACATATGACGCACGCCATGTTACGGTGTTTATGTAGTGGCGCCGCAAGCTCACATGTGTGATCCCGTCGCCGTTATCCGAATTCCGTGGTGCGCCTCAACCACCGCCCACGGACCTTGCAGTAAGGTGAGCCGCCGACACACTTCACAATGTACGTGTCAGGGTTCGACCTGTGCACCCTGAATGTCCGGCTGATGTTGACGGCGTACGTGGCAATAGCTTGCAGTAAAGCACTCTTGTTATGGAAGTACTGCCCTAAAAGGAGTGTGCCCTCATTGAATCCCCACTCTGGCTCCTCCGCCCGTGGCAGAACTAGGGATTGCGCTGCGATGTCGTCCAATCTGGACAGCACGTACGCACCGTCCATGGTTACAACACCACCTAACACACCTCCCGCTGTAGGTTCCCCTTCATCCTCCTCTTTTGAACTAGTTGTTTCCACATACTCTTCCTCCTCGCTTTCCACTTCCTCCACCTGGTCGGCAAGGTACTGTGATACCAACTCAGTGCACCCACCACCGCTCTCGCACATTCATTCACCTGAAAATTATCCACACCCCTCCGTACGTCTCCATCTCCCATTGACTCATTCACTCCTACTTCACCGGCATATTCATGACCCCCGGAGAGTAATGCAGTCAGACATCTCCGCTTGACCACACCGAGCCACCCATGGCGGATGATTCTGTCCTCTGCACGAAGTGAACATACACCATTGGCCTGGCATAAATCGCTGCGTTAGAGTTGCACACGACCTCCATGTAGTTGGCTCATGAGGCATCACTCGTCACCTTTATAAGTTGCCACATTGTCTCCCCTGTAGCACCTACCACTACGGCATACACTGCTTCGATCCGTATTTTGTTCCTTGCGGTGTCCCGATCGAAGGCAGAACGCACGCATCTCCGTAGCTCAGCCAGGCTCATGGTGCTCAGATTGGGTGCCCGGATCACAGTCCGGTCACAATTAGACAAGTCTGCCCCGTACGGCCCGTCGCGTACGAGACCACTTCCGGAGAACACAAACAAATCTTGGATGTCACCCATGACGTACCTAACATAAGTCCATACTGAACCCTCTTAGTACATATAACATGCAACAAGTGTACCATCATTCAATACCTACCGCCCACCACATACAAGAGTAATATTTTCATCTTCATTTCTAAATCTAATTTTTAATTCATTCATGGAGGGCGCTAATAAATTTCTATGTAAATCAAATGATCAATGTAATGTACTATGTATAAATTTCTACATAAATCAAATTAGCAATGTAATATACTATCTATAAATTGCTAAGATCTACTATTGTTCTGCTAAGTGCTTCTCAGATGCTTGGCAGCACCACAGGGTTTCGCATAAGAGTGACACCATACTTATTTTATGCTTGTGTTTGCTTGAGATGTTGATTAATGCTTGCAAGTTGGTTTACTAACGCCCAAGCTTCATGCTATTTACCTACAATTGTAGTATTAATTATTGTTCATATTGTCACTAGCATGCTTTTTTAAACAATGTGCATGACATGATTTCATATGTCCTATATATGCTTATTTCATAAATTAATTCTACAATTTTATTCCTAACAAGACCTAACAACATTAAAGCTCCATAAACATCAATGTAAGCTATTTCTACCGATTAACATATTGCTTGCATTTAACAAATAAACATGCTACAGAGTTATTTAGGATGAATACATACAATATGCATGATATTTACTATAAATTTTGCTTTTCGTTGCATGCACGGGACTAACTAAATCGCACTCCAATATCACTACAAAATTTATTCACATAAAATATAAAACACAATACACTACAACTACAAACAATGTATCCAAAAATTGACGTGCATGAACTCCGTACATAACGTTTACGCTAATTACGGACTAATCCATAATAACATCATACACGCATGAGGATGATATTTACCTTTCCTTGAAGCTCACGAGGCAATCTACAACTTTCACTACTGCGAAAACTTCAGATCACTTCGAAATTTACTCCAAATGCCATGTTTGCCGTCGCCGTTCTTCTTTCTTTCTCTCATTGCTTCCTCTCCGCTGCTTCCTCTCTTCTGGTTCTCAAATGCAACACGCAACTCTCTCCGACGCAGGCCATTCTCATTCTTTTATCACACACAAGGCTCACATGCATGCAGTATTGCAGTAGGGGGCCAGGGGCACGAGAGATGGACACGGCGCTCGGCATCTGCTTTCGGCGGATGGATGGGACGGGGCGCAAGTGGTGCGGTCGACGACCGCACCACTCGCTTGCTACAGTGTGTCGGTCGAGTCGTGCGGTCGAGGACCGCACGACCTCTGCGTCATGCGCTCCCCGGCCGCACGATTTCCACGCGTCAGCGTCGGGTGAGTCGTGCGGTCGGCAGAGGGCCAGATCAGGAATTTGTTTTGAGAGGAGGCTACTTCGGAAATTAACAGGAGCAACAGTGCCAAAAGCGTCTAAGATGCACTGCTGCTGCTCTTGCGTGATGCGCCCGCCTGCTCTAGAGAGATAAAACACAACATGACAGCCTCTGATGCAGCCCGATTTAACGCCTCCTATTCGGCCGCGCTCTGCTGCGCTGCGGTTCCACAGCTGGTTCTCTCGTTGGCATCTCTCGTCGACTTGATCCTCTCTCTCCGGCAGTGCAGCCCAGCGATGTTGATCCTCTCTCTCCGGCAGTGCAGCCCAGCGATGCTGAGCTCCGCCGTCCACCACTCCTTGGAGTGACTGCTGCGCACTGAGAGCTAAGCATGTGATTCAAGGTTGCCATCATGTTAGGCTTTTCTTGCTTAACCATGATCTGCATGTTTTGCAGCTGAGAAGGTGGCCTTCTGGGAACAGCCACCGTTGATGAATTGCGGCGACATTGGCCTGCGGTGCTCCGCGCATTTGGTACTCTGCCTGTCCATCTGCATGCTGACGGAACTGCTGTCGACCACTCGAGCTAGGACTAGCAAAAAAAACTCGTTAAAATTCGAATCATTTTTTTAAATATAGTAGTTAATGGGTTTTAAATTAAAATAAGTCAATTTTGAGTGAAAAAAGGTTAATGAGGCTCAAATCGATAGTGACTCGTTAGCTAAAATTTAAAATAACTACTTTAAAGATAAATAAAATGATTTTATGTCGAACTATATCAATTTCAAATGAAGCTCAATAATAACTCGTTAAACTCGATAACTACAGTGGGTTCTTTTGGACCGATGACTTATGGCTTAAATATTTGAATTCTAGCTCTTCGCTAGAGATAGTACGTAAGGAAAAATAGTCTCATGCGATTTTGATCAGTACAGCTAAACTCAATCCACTTTCTACTATAATTTTTCTATTAACTTTATCTTAAAAAACAAACCATTTAAAATCTAGTTACTATAAATAGTATAAACATAAACTATCTTAAAACTCAAAAGAACTCAACCCTAATCCGGCCGCCACTGCGCGCTGTCAGATGTTCGGCTAGGGCCCTCCTGCGTGCCGTGCATGCGACCTTCCCTGGTGATGCCTCATCATTTAGTTGCATGTGCGTGATGTCCACCGGAACTGCTACCTTCTGTGATTTCTTTAGAAATAATCTATTTTTTATTCAAAATAACAGTAATATATCCGCACGAATATTTTTTATACAAATAGGCTCCAGTCGTCTAACCGTCGGACGACTGGAGCCTATCGCCCAATGGCCGCGCGACACACAAGCAATCTGCTGGCCGTTGGACAAAATAATTGCAGTCCTCGAACCACGGGCGATCGCTTCGACCGTCCATCGGTTAGGCGACTGCAGCTCCAATCGCCGAAGAGTTAGGCGACTGGAAGCGCATATAAAAAGGACTGCGCGGCTGAGCGGACTAGGCCGCTCGACCGCACCATGAACAGAGGCGTAGGAAGAAAACGAAGCAGAGAGGAGAGGACAGGAAAGAAAAGGAGATGGGAGGGGAGAAAAGGAGAGGGAGGGGGAGAGGAAGAAGATGTTTATGACTTTTGTGAGGTAAATATTTTTATATGTTGTAGTTTAAATTTTGTATATGAAGTAGATAGCTTATTTAGTGTTACTATCCGTAGAAAATTGTAGATGTAGAAAAGAATAGTACAATTTTGGTATAGAAATTTAAGTCAATGTATTTATAGAAAATTAGCAGCCGTAATAACCTGTAGTCATAGAAAATTTAGTGAACATAGTTGTAGAAAATTAGTGTCCTTGGCAAATTAGCGTGCGTACAAAATCGTATTTATAGAAAATTTATTCAGCGTTATTTACAAATTAACTCTTCATAGAAATTTATAGTTATTCAAAATTCCTTCAGTTTTTTGTAAGAATTTAGTAATTTGCTTTGTAGAAAATAAAAAATACATAACATTTGTGATTAATTACGAATGAATGTAATGCCGTTAGTATATTGAAAAAACACGTTGACCGTTATAACTAGTATATAGGCATTTAAATCGATATACCATGTAAATTATCCAAACTCATTATAAATTATTTGCAGTAGGAGAGAGCTCGAGTAGCGAGGCTAGAGCGGCGTTGGTGCGCGATCTGCCGATAGTGAGTTAATGCTACGAGGGTAGTGTAAATGGTTACGATAGGCGAACGGTCGTTGAAATGTAAATTGCAGTACATTAGTACTTCCGTAATGTACGATGCAATTTGACTAGTTGCAAAATTTAAAACATATACAGGCAAACATCAGTAATACCGATACCCACTACATTTAAAGTGCATTATGGTGTAGAACCGTTCGTGAAGGACCGAATGATGTGGACTTGAGCGATTTTGTGCAAGCCACTCTGGTACACCCGAACGACGAGAATGCTCGAATCGCAGATGTGATGCACTAGCTTACCCGTAGTTTTTCGTTGGACCCCGAGGTGTGCAGCGTCATCATACATGGGCTTTGAAGCCGGTCTCCCACGGGCATCAGATGGGAGTTAAGAGTATTGATACACACTGTTGCGTGGAAGAGGTTTGTGCAAGGGTGTCGACGCCGTAGATACGAGTGCGTGATGCTTGTGCAACCATGCCCAATAGAAGTTATGTAAGGTCATGCGAACGACCATCATCTGGGAGATGTGAGCAGCTCGGGCGCCCCGCATGTTGATGAAGAGAAGGAAGTTACTGGTGACGAGGCCGATACAGTACATGGAGCAGAGGGAGAACGGTCATGCCATGGTGAGGGTACAGGACAAGCCGATGAAGGGGAGCATATATAGTACATAGTGCATCAAATGGAGAGCGATGACCGATGGCTTGGGCTGAAGATGGAGCTGTACAGGAGGACGACGAGGACAGTTCGGATGATGACGAAACTCCCATCCCATAGGAATGGAACCGGTTTTATGTTGAGGGTGTTGCCGCACATGACAAGCATGAATCACTATAGGAGTATTATGGCACAGAGGTTCGGTTGCATTCAATGTTTGCTGACAAGGCATCGCTACAGGATTCCATTAAGTTGTGGGCCCTATATATGCAGCGAACTTTTCGGGTTGTGAAATCTAGCCAGGAGCAGTACACCGTGAAGTGCGAACAGGCCAGTTGTCCTTGGAGGGTGGTGCACATACATAGACCGAAGTATGAGACTCACTGGATTGTGTTGAAGGTGGAGCCGCACTGTTGCATTCCCACTAGTGTTATAGCCAATCTGATATACGGAGAGATAGTGGATTAGCTACGCGAAGACGTGGCGCGCGAAACAAAAGGCGTTGGAAAAATGGTTCAGGTCTTTCGAGGTGGCGTATGACAATCTTCCTTGTATGCTTCAGGTATTGCAGGACATGAATCCGGGCACGTATATTGCTGTGAAGGACAAGCCATCTATAAGGTCGCTAGGTTTTGCGGTGTTATAGAGGGCCTTCTTAGCTTTCAATGCATGCATCGAGGCATTCAGGCATATGCTTCCTGTGATCTCAGTTGATGGGATCTTTTTAGCTGGCAAATATAAGGGCCAGATCCTTACGGCCATTGGCGTTGATGGCAACAATCAAATTATGCCACTGGCCATCGCATTTGTGGATAGTGAGAATTACGACACCTGGTTGTGGTTCCTTAGATATGTGAGGGTTGGAGTTGTACGCGCTTGTCCTAGTGTGTGCGTAATCCATGATCACCACGCCAGAATTGTGAAGGCCATAAGAAAACTTTCAGAAAGACCCCAAGGAGCCCTTCCCTGGCTGGAAATGAGGAACAGATGGTGCATTCGCCACCTAGGGGCGAACTTCCTCAAGAAGTTCTCGAAACAACTGTTGATGAAGCTGTTCAAGAAGCTGGCGATGCAGAACCAGTAGAGAAAATTTGATGTTTTGTGGGCATTGTTGGATGAACACAGCAGGAAGCACGTCGACGAAAGGAGCAAGGGGCCAGCCATGCCTGGGACGGCACAACCGAAATGCCTGATAGGACCAGATGAGCCTAATGCGGTTGGTCCGACAAGGAGGAGCTAACGGAACATCAAGTGTTTCTCGCAGTGGATCGAGGGAGAACCATTGGGGAAGTGGTTGCTGCTGAACGACACGGACAACGCTAGATACGGCATAATGACGACTAACCTTGCGAATATGTACAATTGTGTTCTTAGGGGCCTTCGTTCTCAGCCACTCATCGCCATCGTGGAAGGTGTTCTGCACAGCATAATCGGCTACTTCAGGGAGAGGCATGCGAATGCCACACTTCATGCAGCCAACCCACGAACATCGTACTCATCAAAAATTACGGTATACATGGAGACAAGGCACAAAAGGGCCAATTGCACATGGTGCACGCCATGGGCAATAGGGAGCATCGTTTCGACGTAGTACTCCGGGATTGAACCAGATTTGGGACGGTTCATGCCCTTGTTACCCACGAGGTATGCCTTGGAGATCATGTAAATGAACCTGCCTACTCGTGCAACAAGCCGAAGTTGTTACACAAGCTATGCTCTCATGTCCTCGCTGCATGCGGGACTGTGGGCATGGATCCTTTGAATTTCATGTCGGAGTACTTCTTCAAGGATAGGGTGATGCATGCATGGTGTGGGGAACTCAAGGGGTTCAAGGTTGTGGTGAACTTCACCACCTTGGATATTGCAGGGAGGACCTGAATACCGGATGTTAATATGCTAAAGGATGGAAAGGCTCGGTGATAGAGCCGGTGTATTACAAATGATATGGATGAAGCGCTTGCCGGAGCACCTGGTGAACGCTACGGGCGATGTGGTCAGGAATGGCACACAGCTGGATGATGCAAAGCATGTGCTGATCACTAGGCAGACCAGCATGGTTTCTGCAACTAGTTGTTGCAGACTAGAAATAATTGTCCATTGTAATCTATAATTTGTTAGTTAGCACTTTTGACGTACGTACTATCATACTAATTGTATCGTACATTGTATGTACCACTTGTACAATTGTTATGTTACTTCCCCCTTTTGAGAAATGCAGTTGGTATTGTACTGGTAGCCTAGTATTGTTTCCTTTGTTTATTTACAAGTTCTATCTACTGTTGCTTTACATTTGATGTTTTTTGTTCCGCATAAAAGCTAACTTGAATTTATTTTGCAGGTATGGCTCGTGAGCTTTGCGGATCGGTATGGCCCTACAGCCTGTTGGACGAGAACGTCGATCGACTACTTCTGTAACACCACAGCCAATCAATGACCTGGAATGCTACCAAACCAATAACATAACAAGGATAAACTAATATACATCTTACAAAATTTCGGTAGAACCTCCTTTGTTTATTGTCTAAATCGGAGGTTCCAACAAGCATAAACAAATGATATGAATAACAGTAAGCAATATAATCATTTCTAAGCAAAACTGGATTATGATCACCATCGCACTCATAACAATAATACTTAAATAAAGAATAGAAGCAACGTAAAAGAGTTCTAGTCTTTTATTACATTTTAAACGTGATAATCATTAATCAAATACCACTTGAGTTATTCAACAAATAGTGTTTAATGCTCTTCCTTTCTTCCATGGTGAGTAGATCGTGCAAGTGCAACAAAACTAATCTTTCTTTATCCCCATGCATGGTGATCTCATGTAGGTACCTAAACAAACAACAACAACAACAACAAATGTGAGTCCAACGACTCAACAAATATAATAAGTAGTAACAAGAACAAAAGTGAACATCATTTCACAAATTCATCCATCAATCATATAAATAAACCATGCTATGCAACATGATAAAAAATCTCTTTATCGCTTCTCTTTTGCATTTTACCGGTAATATAGAGTGTGCATCTGTCAATGCACACCCATGCCTGTACCATCTGGTACAGAGACCAATTGCCCATACTCCACAAGTATGGGGATCTTTAGCCCGTCATGTCATCAACATGACAGGGACCTCGGCGCTTGGTCATCTCGTGACCAAGATTTCAATAAATCAGCAAGATGCACATACGTGAATGTCTCAACAAATAAAACTTGCATTCACAATATCAATGCATCAGAAATTCTCATGAACACTTTCAATTGCAATCGACCATAAACAATACCAATATATCATTATCATAATCAAGATCACATATACTCATAATATAGATCAAACATCTACAAACCATCAATCATCAACAATCCACACTATAAATTTTAAACCATCATTATACTTGTCTTAACCACGAAAAAACGGGGATGAGCAGAAGGTGCTGCCCCTGGGATCCGTCCTCCTCCTGAATAATAATTATAATGATTGCTAAGACAACAGTAGCGGGTCTTTAGATTAAATAAAAACACCCCCAAACTAACCCAACATGTTTAGCTTGATTCAAAACCCCAAATCCTTTCGGCCATCCTGTCCCCCTCTACGGACAGTCAACTTTAAAAAATCATATCTATTGGTACAGAAGTCCAAAGGGTGTTCTCAGACTTTTTAGAAACATAATTGAATTATCTAACTAAACCTAGTTGGTGAGCCTCCCTAATTCGGCCATCTTCTACCCGCACCATCCAATTTGCTAAAAACAGTAGTTTCATATCATGTTCTCTGGACAGTGCACTAAAACTATCATAACTTTCAGCACGAGTGTTCGATTCATGATTTCTTGACCTTTCTGGAAATTTACAGAAATTATCTACTACTTTCATAATATGGAGATCCTCTGATTCTCTTGTTTTCTAATCACCCAAACCAATCTCATCGAAACCCGATGTAAATTCCCCGATCTGTAGAATAGTCCTACTAGAAAAATCATAACTTTTGCTAAAAAGGTCCGAATAACGCGTTCTAGCACTTCATGGAAAGATAATGACGCCCTCTACAACTCTCTAGGAGAAGTACAGACCTGACTCCCCACGAATCTACCCCAAAACAGCCGTCTAACATAATCTGTTCTAGCAGTCCAGAATACCGACATTGCTCGCACAATTAAAATATACATCTATTTGGGGCAAAACAGGGATTACCCTTGACGAATTGTTGTAGGACACGACGAACACCCCATGAACTCCACCTCTTCTCCTTTTCCTCTTTTTCCCTTCGTCTTCCCTTCCTATGGATCCAATCGCCTTGCTGCGATTGATTTCCTTCTTCCGCTCGACCGGCAGCGAATGGAGGTCTTGATCACCGGCAATGGAGGAGAGGGGAGGGAGAGGTGCTGCTGGGGGCGCACAAGAGGCGGGGAGGAGGCGCAAGGGGCTGCAGGGGCGGCGCAAGGGGTGGTGCAAGGGGCTGCAGGGGCGGCGATAGGGGAAAACAGGGGCCGTTAGGGTTGGAGGGTTGGCACCTCCCCTCCCTCTTGGCCAAAGTCCCACAGGCCAAGGCTCGTGCCTGTGTTTCTAGGAAAGTTCAGAAAATCCCCTCAAAAATTGATATTTTATTATTCCATTTAAGGTCCTTCTCTTCGATTAATCGATTACTTGTCGAATCTCTTCCGGAATATTACAACTTCGTGCTTCCCGTTATGCCCCACCTCCAGGGAGTGCAGAGGAGCTAGCTGACTTCGGGGTGGTCCGCACACGCACACCTCGAGTGGCCTAGAGACTAGACCCATGCTGGACAGCCAGGTTTGCACTCTGGCAGTGTTGTACTATTGCCATAAGTAGGTTGCGTGCTAACCTTTACTTGCTTCGCAGGATGCGTGATGCCAGGCTAATCCCTCTCTCCCGGATTGTGTAGGCCACTGATGAGGATGGACCGGCCTTGCTTGCGGGTAGGGACGATGGCATGGAACGATCGCGACGCTTCTTGTTCGACCGCTCTTTACTGACAGCTTTGGTGGACCGCTGGTGGCCGGAGACGCACACTTTCCACCTTCCATTTAGGGAGATGGCTCTAATCTACGTGACGTGTGCTCGCCGCTTGGCCTTCCCATCGTGGAGGTTGCTACATTCCACCGAAGGCCCCATCCAACTGGCACGTGGACCTGCTCAACAGATTTCAGGGAGTCCTTCCGCTTGGCGCCGCGAAGGAGTACTACGTCTTCCCACTGGCTCAGACACACAGGCCGTCGTTGAGGTTGTTCTCACAGTTCTAGGTACGTGCCTAGTGCCCTTTCTGTTCGATCCTCTATGTTCTCATTTTTGCTGTTCTGTACTAATAACTTTTTGGTAGCATTCAGGTAGAGCGGATGGACCTAGCAGCAAATGAGCAGTAGGTCTCGTGGCACTTGGAGGCATACTTGTTGTGGCTATTTGGTTGGGTACTCTACACCACCAGCCATGGCAACACCGTCGACGCGCGCGTCATCACTCACACTAGGGCCATCACCGAGGGCGAGGCCCCTAGATCAGCTAGGGTTCGGCCGCACTAGCCGCGATCTATCGTGGTTTGTGTGACGCTTGCGGTAGGACCAAGGAAAATTTGGTCCTCGCGGGGTGTCCGCTGCTACTGTAGCTGTGGCAGTTCGAGCGCTTCAGACTCGGACGGCCCATGCTCGAGGACATGACTCCGTATGTGGCCGAGATGTACCCTAGGGGTGACGTCGACCGGCCTACAGTGGGTTCTCTCTGGTGTCACAGAAGGGTAAGTAATCTGACAGTAATTATTTCCTTCATTTTAACGATGGTCGTACGTAACAGCTATTGTTCCTTACAGGTACAGTTCGTGCATGTCTAGGTCACACGGGCATATCTGCCGTTTGTGGAGCAGTTTGACCACCTTACAGCTACGACATGCGCTGGGAGCCGACTCACCGCGGCCATCAGAGCCACGCCCCGACGAGCCGCCCACGCCCATCTTGGCGCGCCGGGATTTCTAGCTGATGCGCCGGAAGCTCGTGTACGACGTCTTCGTCGAGGACTACATGGTGCATCGTGTGATGCGCCAATTTGGCATGCATCAGGTCGTTCTAGTACCAGTCGGGTGACCGGTGTCGCAGAGCATCCACGTGTGAGTGACCGCCTCTTAGGAATCTCCTTCTACTACTTATTCGTTTGATGACTAGTAATGAAATGCTACCTCCTATAGGCACTCTAGGAAGGGAGTCAAATGCAGCATAGACTGGGTGGCGAAGATGGAGGGGTTCAGGACTGTGTGGAGGAAGCCACCCCTACGGCGCAGAGCGCAGATACCGAGTACCTACACCGGTAATGACCTTGGACACGCATCAGCCGGTACATGTCGTCGACCCGCCCACAGCACCCGTCGCCGCACCGACAGACACGTACCCCGCACACCTCGCGGACGCCACATCGCAAAGATGTTATATCAATTTGTAAATATTCTCTTATGACAATGTCACTAAGAGAATTGACCTTTTCGTGTTTTTCTTGCGGTCGACGTCGGTCTTTGCGATTTGAGGAATCTCGCACCATGGCAGATAAGATCGCTAGTGGTGTGGAGGTGACACAGGAGGAGGTGGTGCAGGCTTTGCGACATGTGCAGGCCTTGGGTGCATGTGTAATCGCCCTGTTGTCGTGCACAAGGCTACTAGAGGTACGCACGCCCGCACCCGGTGCACACATGGTGCGTTCACCAAGGCCGCCCCGACCGACATGGCACCACGCGGGGGCTCTACTTGGCCACGTACTACACCACCTCACCGACGAGGCCGGGGGTCACCGGCATGGGCTCCACACCGCCAAGGCAACAGTTTGCCCATCCTCCGTACATCTCCGGCTTCCCTACACAGGGCACGTACTCCGTGCCGTATGTCCCTCCAGATGGCTTCGACCACGCCATGGCGCTAGCTGAGGGTACACTTCACCTCTTTTTGGTTTTTCCTATCCCTTTATCTGACGAACTAACGATATTTGTACTGTAGGGCTTGTACCCCCTGATGAAGGATGTGGGGTCTCCCTGGGCCAGGACGACAAGGATTAGTACTTTTCGGACAGACCGCCAGCGACGGCTCCGTACTCGTGCCACACCCCCGGAGGTTCTCTTCGGCATGTTCTCACCGTGCTTGGTGGCCACACAAGCGGTGGTGCAGTCTACTCCTTGACTTTGGGGCGTGTGCGACGGTTCACCGACCGCCTTACCTTGTTGGGGCACTTGTCACCGGCGCTAGGGAAGACGGCCAAGCGGGGCCGTATGGGATGATGTCGACACAGAGACGGAGGGGCAGGTGGCGGTGGAGGGGGGGATGTTGTTAGGGCGATTAGTCTTGGTCAGACACTTATTGTTCATGTACTTCTTACATTTTTTATTTACTTAGTGATGTTTGCAATACTATGGCGAGCTTAGTTGTACTTCTCTTTATGTTGTCCGTTTGTTCGATCCGTGTCGATGCCTGTACCACTCAATTAATGGCAATTGCACCAACGACCGCACCACTCAAATAGTGCACTGAGTTGATGGTAACCACACCATAGGGGAGAGTACTGCAGTACAACCTTACACGGTGTTGCCTATAGGTGGAAGGAGCTCGTAATGCCCACATGAAGTGTTGCAAAGGGGGCCGCCTCGGACATGACTAGCCCTCGTTGTAGTGGCAAGCAGATATACAACTAGGTTTTACATAGGAGCATGTTGGATCGTACGAACTTTCTATGTTGATGAGCTCCTCATTGCCCCTCTCACGCTCCATCTACTGACGAAGGTCATCGCTGTGCTCTTCGAGACTTTTAATCTGTGCCCCCAAGTCAGCGATTCGCCCACAACGTATCCACGCACTGCAACGTACCATTTATGAGGAGGATTAATCCATCGCATGAAGTTGCATTTAACCTTCTGCTAGAAAGGAACGTTAACATCGAAACTCTATTAGCAGTTCTATAAAATAGACAATTGCCTACTTGTACCCCGGAGTGTGGGCATCGGAAGAAACTTCGCCCGCCATCCAAATGGCCTTTTACCACCTGCACGACTGCGTCCTCCATGTGTTTGCATTTTGGCTACATTATCGGCCACTGCTTGGCAACAAGCGGTAATTAACACCGAAGTCCTCCTTCCTTTCGAGTGGAAGGTCCTCCCTTGGTAACCCATCTTTGCCTGGCCCCTCGGCATCTGCTCCCACCATCAATGGCTCGGGCATGCATTTATAGTGTAATTGGGGTGTCATAGCGTGATTTATGATATAGGGCAGCTTTGCACAGCGACAAGACCACACGGGCCAGCTTTGCGCAGTGGGAAGATCAGATGGTCCAGCTTTGAGCAGCAACTACACCAGATGTGACAGCTTTCTGTAGCGACAAGACCACACGGGCCAACTTTGTGCAGCGACATGACCACACGGGGCACCTTCGAACCGTGACAAGACCACAGGCGCCAGCTTCATGCAGCGACTACAACAGACGAGACAGCTTAGCGCACCGATAAGACCACACAGGCCAGCTTTGCGTAGGGAGAAGACCAGACGAGACACCTTTGCACGGCGACAGACCACATTGCGCCGGCTTTTGCAAAGATGACATGACCGCACGAGCCGCCTTTGTGCAAGACAAAGACCAAACGGTCTAACTTTGCACAGCAAGTACACTAGATAGGATTGCTTTGCGCAGCGACAAGACCACACGAGCCGGCTTTGCGTAGCGATAAGACCAAGGGTGTAGCATTGGGCAATGCGAAGACCTCACTGGCCAGTATTTGCGGATCGACAAGACTACACTAGGTAGCTTTGCGTAGTGACAAGATCACACGAGGCATCTTCATGCAGTGAGAAGGGTACATAGGACCCTATAAAAGGAGGACGAAGATGTTTTGGAGAGAACACTATACAAGCAAACCCAACACTACACCAGCGCTTGCTTCACCACACCAGGATGGACAAGAGGTAGAAGAAACAATGTGACAAGATGATCAAGCAATGGGAGGAGACCCGCGACCTATCAAGGTCTGCTGCAGCTCGCGATGAAAAAGCAAGGGCTGCTATAGCCTGGGCAGAATAAGCCGAGCGTGCTACGAGGTCAGCTCCCCGCAATGACGTGACACGTAGCAACAACCCTATCCCAAACGTTCCTATTGAGCGTTCGCCGCAACACCCACCTGGGGGAGATGCCCCTTTGTTGGTACCAGGACCCGTGCAAGTTCTTCAAGTCTAAGCACCGCTTCAGCCTAGGTGTGCGTTACTGGGGTTGTGCAACCCGTGACTATCCCGACCACCGTCTAGACACCGCCACTTATCGGCAGCCGGTAAGGACCAGGTGCACTGTGTTCTGCCTACTTTTTCTCCTTTAAAGTACGCACTAACAACCTCTCTTGTGTATCCACAGTTTCTGGAACCCCTATGTAACTACCGCAAATGGATCGATCTTGAGATCCACCCAGAGGACCAGTGGGCCCTCGACTTCGAGGAGTGGAACGTCCAAAGGTCCTACAAGATTCGGGAGGAGAAGCATCACAAGCATGAGCAAATCAAGCGTATACATCAGAAGACGAAAACTCATCTCGAAACGTGCACGCGTAGGGAGCGCGACAAAAAAGGGAAATGGCGGCCAAGGCAAAAGAGGCCGCTGAGGAGTTCAACGCCGAGCTCGCAAGGAAGGGAAAATAGCCCTGGTCCACGCAGTAGGTCGTACGAGCAGTTGGGTTTGTTGCATCATACATGATGCTCTATGTTATGCATGTAATCAAACCCTACGTGCCGTGTTCTCCCAACTGTACTATGAAGTCTATTTTAATTCAGACAACCTTATTTTCTCGTCTTTTTGCATTCAATTATTCCTGTAGCAAGTCATCTAACAATATTAACAAACCAGTTCTCTTCCGTGTACGAATTTCCGGTAACATCACAATATCACCGATCCTCGTACTTACCGATCGTTATTATTTCAATCATTCTTAAAACAAGTTTCACGAACTTTTTGCACTACAACATACAACGATCGTAAACTCTTATTGCGAATCCAACATATTATATGCCATTCATAATCTACGAAAATCACAAATGGATTAACCACATTACCTCCTGTTTGTAGTCATTGCAGCCGACAATGAGCAGCTGCGCAGTTGCTTGACCATCGGGCGACATGTCGCGATCGCTTAAACGTTGGGCGACTGCAACCTGTCGCCCAACGGTCCACGGATAGCTTTCATGTAGATTGATCATTGGGTGATAGGTTCCAGTCGCTCAACGGTTAAATGACTGGAGCTTATTTCTGTAAAAAATATATGCATAGAAATATTTCTGTTAATTTGAATAAAAAATTGATTATTTATACAAAAAAAACTTCTACTGCTCCCGAATGCGCATGGCCTGGACGTCCCGAGCCGCTCTGCATGCGCACCGCTGTGCGTGGGACCCACCATATTGACCACTTGTGCCTGCACCTCCTCCTGCAGTGCGCTCTCTTTTTTCCTCCGCTTTGACGTTCAGCGCCAGCGCCAGCAGTACGCGCATGTCCTGGGACTCCGCGCGCGTGGGGCTCGCCGCCTGCAGCAGCGCGTAACTCGTCGCGAAAGCCATAAACAGAATTTTGTGTGTCTTGTCACCTGGCTACTTCCAACAGCTCTTCCAACAAATCGACTTATAAATTTTCAAAAAAAATTTATAAAAATAGTTTGAAGATTTTTTTATCTTCATAAACATATCACAGTTCTTGTTATAGACATATAAAAATTTATCCCACAGCACCACTCTATATTTTTTTTCTGTCGACTGAGAATGTTGTTGCACAGACTCAGTGTAAAGTAAATTTTAGACAACATCTTCTGATCACTGTTCTTGCACTGAAATTTTACCAAGTGATCAGATCACCATCTGTTTTACATTTTCTAAGTGCTATTTATGTTGATTTTGATACCCAAACTACTTCAACAGATTTGTCAGTACTATATGAAATAACACCAAGTGAGTTTTAAATTGATAAAAAAGGTTCCACGTCTCTTGACTCACCTACAATCATGGTTGTTCGTTTCTTTCGTTGTTTTATGTTCATCTGTTTGCTGGAGTAGCTAGAACGTGTGGCTAAGATTTGTATCTAGAACGACGCACCTAACCATCTACTGATCTCATCGTGCTTTAGTCTCATCGATTCTCAAGTCTCAACTGAGCTGACATTGCTAGTAGATACCCCATCACTTATATTACATGGTGTCCTTTTGGTTTTTTTGTTGCCCCGTCCCCCTCTGAATCTAACTAGAAGCAGGCATGGTGTCCCACCGTTGCAACTTGTTGCAAGTATGATCAATCTAGCTAGAAAGTGGTACTCCACAATGAACAAAATCACTTTTCTAACTATCGATTCGTGAAGCACAAAACTAGTTACACCAGAATGATCAATCTATCTTTCGTGGAAGCAATTTTTTTTAATTCGTTTTGCTTTGAGTCAAGTTCAAATCCCAAATGTGCTTGCCTTCTATGTCAGCAAAATGTTCTAATTAATCTAGTTCACATAGTTACGTACGTTTATCCTATTAGTTGGATTAAGATTTAAGAGTCCTTCTGGTAGGATGGAAGTCGTCTAGATTAAACAGCTGCAGGTAGTACTCGGCTGAGAAAGTAGTCTCAAATTATATAAATAAGACTTTGCACTAAAGATATTGGATTAGGTTCCTCAAAACATATTCTTGGCGCAGAGAAAACATTACAGCAGTTGACACTTCGTTAGTTTAGCGACAGTACGCGCAGTGAGCCGATTCTGACGAGATCGGGCGAAGGTGAAAGCTTATTGGTGATAGGCGATGAACTACCTATGGATGTTTTTTGTGTTATGGGTCAGCTCCTTTTAAATCTAGTCCTAATTAATGCATGGAAAACACGACGAGAACGTAAATCATGATAAAACTACATGTAACAAATAAAGATAGATGTGTTTGTTTTGGGTTTGGCCATATCGTGTTTGCTGGTATTAACACACCGATGTACAATATTTCACTTTTTGATATGTGGATACTATAGAGACGCTGCTGCACTGATCGAGGACGATCCGTAGCGTATGTGAGGAATACAAGGGGCTGTTAGAAGAGACAATTGATGGCCAAAAACATTAGATAATCGACTATTTTTATTATATCATTTTTACTATATGCTAGTGTAGGCTATTTGTATTCCTACAAAATCAACAACCACTCAATATTTCTGCCCTTTTTGTTGAAACTCAACCAGGAGAATGTTCCTGTTACAATATAAAACTGCCCATTGTACTAACTGTCCAATGTTTTAACTGCATAACTACTTTATTAACTTACACCTTTTACTTTATTCTGCCACCCCCTCATTATCTATAAATTGTACAGACATGAATGGAATAAAGGATCAATCATTCTCTCTCAATCACTTGCCCAAATACTCTCTTGCAATACGTTATCAGCACACGCTCATACATTCACAAGTGCAAACATAGAAAGAAAAAGGTAATGGCACTTTGTGAGAATCACAAAAAAACATTTCTGGAGATTCTTGCTTTGGTTGATTCCCTGCACAAATCATTAGACGTTCTTCTTACTCCTCTCTATGAGAAGCCTCCACCACCACCACGTCCGGCGACCACCACCGTCATCGCCACCGGCCATGGCTCTAGGCCAGTTCGTCGTCTTCCATGGGAGGCGCACGGCGTCTTCTCCACAGCGCGGGTTCCACGCTATGGACCTTACCTGCGATCGACGCACGCCTCCGTGGCGACTAACCGCCGTCCCGGCCTCCGGATCCGTACTCCTCCACCGGCCTCCTCCGCAGAGGACGCCTTATCCTCTACATACAAAGGGAGAAGAGAGGAGGGCGAGGCGTCGCGGCCGTAACGGCCGACACGGCGCCCGGCGCGGCGAAGGCCGGCGGCGTCAAGACGATGGCGCGCGGTGCCCATCACGGCGCGACACGCGGCGGCGAGGCACGGCAACGCCCGCGCGGCACCGGCGGCCCAACGCGGCGCGACGCAGATGAGCGGGCGCGAGACACGGCCGGCGGCGCGTGGAGGCGCGGCCACGACCGGCGCCGACGCGACACACACGGGCGCGCCGGGCCGGCGGAGGCGGCGCTAAAGGGCGGCGCCGGCGGCACCCAAGGCCCAGCAACCGACGCCGGCGGCGTGGCGGTGGAGCGGGGGGCGTCGCGATCAAGACGGCAGCGCGATGGCGCGCGACGGCGATGGCGTACAAGAAGATGCTGTGAGGTGGCGGCGGCGGTTTGGGTTTTGGGGGGAACCCTAAATCCCCCCACCTCCTCCTTTTTATATGGATGTCCCAAAATGGGCTTTTAGCCCAATAACCCCCACTTCCCACATGGGCCAAAAGGCCGAACGGGCTTTAGCCCAGGTTTTCTAAATTTTGCATTTCCCCCTAGATTTCATGTAAAATGCAGAATTTTCTTTTAAATAAATTTGTATAGTAGTATTTGCAGTATAGTCCTTATGCTTATTTATAATTGTACTCATCAATTAGTACTGTTATAAATTTGCATTTCAGTCCCTATAGGACCTGAAAATTATGTAAATATTTAAATAAATGTGCATCCACCTTTATATAATTTTTACATATGTAGGATTATTACTTTATTGCAGTTTACTTACAATACAAATAGCGACCATGTTTAAATTTGCTATTTTTTCGCAAATTTAAATTTTAAAAATTCCCATTTAGTGAGTACCATTGTACTTAATAATTTGGAATTTTTTGCAAAATATTATACCTAACATAAATACCATAAAATCACAATTTATGGCACTTTGCGACATTTATTTGTACGCTATGCCATACAATAAATTGATGTTCACCACCAATATTGTGATTATACGGTATTATAAATATAACCACATGTTATATTTAATTTGGGTATACATGCATTCGGATTACAATACTCATATTGTTTTCCACATATTTTGCATTTTATTACAATATTACCATACATATTAATTTATCTCATGTAAATTAAATTATTTATAGTGTACTTTTCATGTAGGTTTTACATGGCTATCAAAGATTTTGAGCCACTCGCTATCGATGGTACCAACTACCCTATATGGGCTATGGACCTAAAGATCAACATAACCACACGTGGATTGCAAAGGGTGATATTTGATCCTCCAGCAGATCAAATTCCTCCGGATATTATGAAATATTCTGCTTTGAGCACAATACGGAATCACATACATCCAGATTTGAAGGCTGAATATCTGTATGAGGAAAATCCACTCACATTATGGTTAGCCCTAAAAATAGATATGAACAGCAGAAAGCTGTTATCTTACCTGAGGCTAATCATGAATGGGCACATCTTAGACTCCAAGACTTCAAAACTGTTGGAGACTATAACCATGCCCTTCATTCTATTTGCTTCAAATTGCGGTTTTGTGAAAAGGAACCAACAGATGCGGACAAAATAGAGAAGACTCTCTCTACTATGCTCCCATCTGATAGGGTCCTACAGCAGCAATGGCGTGCTGCAAATTACCAAACTTATTTTGATCTTATGCATACTATACTTCAGGCAGAGAAGCATGCTGAACTTCTTTTAAAGAACAATCAGCAACGTCCCATTGGGGCTGCTCCACTTCCTGAAGTTCATGCTAATCAAAATTACACCAAGTTCAATGGTTCAAAAGACCATTCAAAAAACTTTAAAGGTAAACACAACCGCAGCAAGAAGCTTAAACCAAGTGGATTCAAGAAAGGTAAAGGTAATTCTGGTAAGAGAGTTGACAAAAAATAAAATTTGTCAAAAGTGTGGTTGCTACAACCATCCTACCAAGAAATGCCGCACCCCGAAGCATCTTGTGAACCTCTACCTCCAATCTTTGACTAAAGGCAAGAATGCTCATGAGAAAAGATTTGAAGCACACATCAATCTCACATCCAACAATGATGAAGCCGGATGCTCTCAACAGTTCATTCAAGAACTCAAAGACACATGTGCTTCTACAAAGAAGGATGATCTCATGTGCACCGATGACACACTTGAAGAATTTCATTCTCAAGACATGTTTGGAGATCTTAGTTAGACTCCTAGTCTCATAACAATTAAGTACTATAGTGTTGTAATATAAATAATGTTGTCATCTATATTGTAAACTTGTACGCTACAATCATATATCGAACATATTTGGTATTGTACAATAAAGTTTGTATGTTTCTATATATACTATTATAAGAATTTCATTAAATTCTTCTTTTGTGTATATAGATTTTTGGAGTCGACCCAATGGAGGAGGAATTATGTCTTGTGGATAGTGACACCACAAACTCTATATTTAGGGACACAAAATATTTTCTAACTCTTACTAGGAGGAAAGAAAATGTTTTAACAATCGCTGGACGCGATACAACGATAGTAGGCTCTGGTCGCGCCTCTATCACTCTCCCTATGGGTACACAATTGGAAATTGAGGATGCACTCTTATATCCCGATTCAACACGTACCCTACTTAGTTATAGAGATATCCGTCAGAATGATTTCCATGTTGAAACCCAAAATGACAACAAAGAGGAATATCTCCTCTTAACCAAACACAACGGATATGGCAAACAAGTACTAGAGAAAATTCCATCTTTAAACTCCGGATTGTACTATACATACATCAAACATGTTCAACATATTGCGTACAAAGTAATTTTCCAAGACACTAACACATTCCAAACATGGTATGATCGCCTTGGCCACCCAGGCATTGGAATGATAAGGAAAATTATTAGCAATTCAATTGGTCATACATACCTCAAAACAAAATTTCCGGAATCCTCAGATTTTGTATGCACTTCATGTGCCACCGGAAAATTGATTTTAAGACCCTCTTATCTTAAAATCAGAGTTGAACCACTTAAATTTCTTGAACGCATTCAAGGAGATATATGTGGTCCTATTCAACCATTGTGTGGACCGTTCCGATACTTCATGGTTCTCATTGACGCATCTACTAGATGGTCATATGTGTGTCTTTTATCCACACAAAATCATGCATTTGCTAAGTTAATTGGTCAAATTGTCCAATTACGAGCACATTATCCTGAACATCGAATTCAATCAATTCGAATGGACAATGCTACTGAATTTTCATCACATGCCTTCAATGATTATTGTATGGCTCTTGGGATACAAGTTCAACACTCTGTTCCATATGTCCATACACAAAATGGTTTAGCAGAATCTCTTATCAAGAGAATCAAGCTCATTGCAAGACCATTACTACAGAATTACAACTTACCAACATCATGTTGGGGTCATGCAGTCTTACATGCTGCTGACTTAATACAATTGCGTCCAACTACATATCATAACACTTCCCCGCTACAATTAGTACGTGAAAATCCACCAGATATTTCCCATCTGCGAAATTTCAGTTGCGCTACATACGTACCGATCTCACCACCGCATCGTACCTCAATGGGACCGCACAGGAAACTTGGGATCTATATTGGGTATAAATCTCCGTCAATCATAAAATACCTCGAACCCCTAACAGGGGGCTTACAATTCTGAAGTCTGCGATTGCATATTCAATGAGGAACATTTCCCGGCATTAGGGGGAGAAAACAAGTACCAAAATAAATGCCAGGAAATTGATTGGAATATCCAAGGCATTCCTGCCTCAGACCCACGTACTACAGAGATTGAACTTCAAGTTCAGAAAATCATTCATTTGCAAAACATTGCAAATAATCTGTCAGATGCATTTACTGATTACAAAGGTGTCACAAAATCCTATAATCCTGCCAAAAATGTACCTGAAAGAGTGGAGGTACCGCAAAATACCACTCAACTCCCAGTTCAAAATAAGAGGGGGAGAAGTACGGTACAAATGGCGGATACAACTTCCAACAAGCGACAAAGGAAACAAAAGAATGTAAATGCAAATCAACCTCAAGTTGATAGACACCAAAGGATCTTTGAACCCAGATCAACAGTACACTCAAATACTGATCCTAGGACATCGGAATACCCCAACTCAAATGTTTTGGGAAATAACATTGAGTCAGCAGGGGTCCAAGAAATTTCCACTAACTATATTGATTCTGGAGAATCATATGATCATAAGACTACAATTGTCGACATTTATTTCTCCACAACAATTGCAAACAACCTTCAAAATGATCCAGATCCCAAGACCATGGCAGAGTGCAAACAGCGCTCGGACTGGAACCAATGGAAGGATGCCATTCCCTGTCGGTTTCAAATGGGTTTTCGTCCGCAAACGGAATGAAAACAATGAGGTGGTGAGATACAAAGCAAGACTTGTAGCACAAGGGTTCACGCAGAGACCCGGTATTGATTTCAATGAAACATATTCTCCAGTAATGAGTGGAATAACATTCCGATACTTAATATCATTGGCAGTACAAAATCATCTATCTTTTCAGTTGATGGATGTAGTGACAGCATACCTTTATGGGTCATTTGATTCGGAAATGTACATGAAAATTCCCGATGGAATTTCAATTCCGAATCCAGACGCAAATCGCAATATGTATTGTGTAAAGTTGAACAAGTCTTTATACGGCTTGAAACAGTTGGGTAGAATGTGGTACAACTGACTAAGTGAGTTCCTAACCAAAAAGGGATACTCCAACAATGATGATTGCCCATGCGTGTTCATCAAAAGATCCTCAACAGGATTTTACATTATATCTGTGTACGTTGATGATCTTAATATCATTGGTAACACACAAGATATAGATGAAACACGTAATCATCTTAATACGGAATTTGAAATGAAGGATTTGGGTCAAACCAAATTTTGCTTAGGTATACAACTTGAGCACCTTCATACAGGCATACTAGTACATCAATCAGCCTATGTCCAGAAAATATTGGAAAAATTCAATATGGACAAATCATATCCATCGAAAACCCCTATGGTTGTTCGATCTCTAGACAGGGACAAAGATCCATTTAGACCCCGAGATGACAATGAAGAGCTATTGGGACCCGAGGTTCCATATCTCAGTGCCATCGGAGCGCTTATGTACCTTGCAAATTGCACCCGGTCGGATATTGCATTTGCGGTAAATCTACTTGCTAGATATAGCGCTACTCCAACCAAAAGACATTGGGTAGGAGTGAAGAATATCCTTAGATATCTTCAAGGCACTAAAGATCTCGGTCTATTCTTCCAAAAGAATAAAAATATGGATTTAATAGGATATACAGATGCTGACTATTTATCAGATCCCCATAATGCCAGATCTCAAACATGCTTTGCATTTTTACACGATGGAACAACCATCTCTTGGAAGTTTTCAAAACAGACTCTAGTGGCTACATCCACTAATCATTCTGAGATAATTGCATTATATGAAGCATCACATGAATGTGTATGGCTTCGCAGAATGATTAACCACATACAACAGTCATGTGGTATAGGTGCTATTACATCACCTACCATTATTCATGAAGATAATGCTGCTTGCGTTTTTCAAATGCAAACATGTTACATAAAGAGCAATATCACAAAGCATATTGCACCTAAACTATTTTACCCACATGAATTGCAAGAGAGTGGAGAAATAAATATTCTGCAAACTAAGTCGTGTGATAATCTCGCAGACTTATTCACCAAGTCATTACCAACTTCCTCATTCCAAAAATGTGTTCATGGAATTGGGATGCGAAGACTACGTGATTTGCAGATGTCAGGGGGGAAGTCTCCTAAGACTTAACCCGTTCAAATAAAATATTGTACTCTTTTCCTTTATGAGTTTTCTCTATAAATGTTTCTCATCAAGGTTTTTAATGAGGCAATATGACAACGTAATCATAAATATATCTCTCTTTTCCCCACAGGGGTTTTTAGGAGATATAATCAAATATATGTCGTATCATTTTCTCCTTAAATTTTCCCAATGGGTTTTAAAGGAGTTTTTTCATGACATATCTACTCTATCGGTTCTCCTCATATTTTTCCCTACAGGGTTTTAGAAGAGTTTTTTCAAGATGATGAATCAAGGTGATCATATGAAGACACATTGGTCAAGGGGGAGTGTTACAATATAAAACTGCCCATTGTACTAACTGCCCAATGTTTTAACTGCATAACTACTTTATTAACTTACACCTTTTACTTTATTCTACCACCCCTCATTATCTATAAATTGTACAGATATAAATGGAATAAAGGATCAATCATTCTCTCTCAATCACTTGTCCAAATACTCTCTTGCAATAGTTCCAAGCATGCATTAGCACTCAGCAGCAGCATAAACCTTGCCTACTTGGATAAGTAACCTTTTTGTAATATGCATGCATGGCGCTAATTAGCCTTTAAGATTTCTTTATAAAAGCAACGCCAAATACATTGTCGACAGACCACAGAGTCGATATTTAACTTGGGATGCGTATGGAGCCAGCTGCCCGGCAGTGTGTGATATACTAGTACATAGAGTAAAATTTTATCTTTTTCTCTTATTTGATTGAGTTTGAACATGAAATTTTACAAAGTGATCAGACACTATCAGTACTGGCTGAGATTTTACGTGGTTTTGTTAAAGTGTAATCCAAATTCTTGCGGTGTCCATGGCGGAAACGGGCATAGACCTGGGCGACGCTAGCAACAGGTGCTGAGCTGTGTCAGACGTGGTATCGACCGGTGTAACTTTAATTATGTTTCTCTGTCTACTTTGAACTTTTTTTTTCTCTGCTCTATGTATGTATCTGTGTAGTCACATAGTTTAGCTACGCTGAATAACCCTATGCTTGAAATCTTTTCTTATAAATTTCGTCTTCGTACGTCCGTAGTTTTTCACAATCTTGTTCCTTTTGATCATCATTTTTGCGATGCGTTTTGAAACAGTGATCATATCATCATCAAGACTGTCTGAAATTTTACCAAGTGATCAGATCACCATCTGTTTTACATTTTCTAAGTGCTATTTATGTTGATTTTGATACCCAAATTACTTCAACAGATTTGTCAGTACTATATGAAATAACACCAAGTGAGTTTTAAATTGATAAAAAAGGGTTCCACGTCTCTTGACTCACCTACATCACGGTTCTTCGTTTCTTTCGTTGTTTTATGTTCGTCTGTTTGCTGGGATAGCTAGAACGTGTGGCTAAGATTTGTATCTAGAACGACGCACCTAACCATCTACTGATCTCATCGTGCTTTAGTCTCATCGATTCTCAACTGAGCTGACATTGCTAGCAGATACCCCATCACTTACATTACATGGTGTCCTTTTGGATTTTTTGTTGCCCCGTCCCTTCTCGAATCTAACTAGAAGCGGGCATGGTGTCCTACCCGTTGCAACTTGTTGCGGTATGATCAATCTAGCTAGAAGCGCAGTACTCGAGAATGAACAAAATCACTTTTCTAACTATCGATTCGTGAAGCACAAAACTACTCCAGAATGATCAATCTATCTTTCGCGGAAGCAATTTTTTTAAATTCGTTTTGCTTTGAGTCAAGTTCAAATCCCAAATGTGCTTGCCTTCTATGTCAGCAAAATGTTCTAATTAATCTAGTTCACATAGTTACGTACGTTTATCCTATTAGTTGGATTAAGATTTAAGAGTCCTTGTGGTAGGATGGACGTCGTCTAGATTAAACACCGCAGTAGTACTCTACCGAGCAAGTAGTCTCAAATTATATAAATAAGACTTTGCACTAAAGATATTGGATTAGATTCCTCAAAACATATTCTTGGCGCCGAGAAAACATTACAGCAGCTGACACTTCGTTAGTTTAGCGACAGTACACGAATTGAGCCGATTCTGACGAGATCTGGTGAAGGTGAAAGCTTATTGATGATAGGAGATGAACTACCTATATATATATGGGTGTGTTTTGTGTTAGGGGTTTCAGCTCCTTTTAATTCTAGTCCTAATGCATGGAAAATACGACGAGAACGTAAATTACGATTAAACTAAATATAACAAATAAAGATAGATGTGTTTGTTCGGGTTACGGTCCTTCGCATCTTCTTGCTCTCGTTGGACTATCTTTCATCGATCCGGGCTCCGGTTTTCTTGCATAACGCCTCTTTTAGCGTACCAAAATTTTCTCAGTATCTAAGCTTAAAATTACAGTGCTAAGTAATATACAATTTTTTCAAATTTAACTGTAACTTTAGTTATGTTTGTTTTTGTATTTGTAGAGATTCACCTATGTTTAATATTTTTTCTCTATGTTTAGTTGACTTTCTCACTTGATAAACGGTTGGTAGCAAGTAATGTTACGCCATATGTCACACCACCATTTGCCCTCACTTAAACTGGGCTTGAGTAGAAAAAAGGGCGCCAGGTTTGGTCCACCTCTACCAGTGTTCAAAACTTCAAATCAATCAAAACGAGCTCCTCCTAAATTGTGATTAAAGGAACAGGCAAAAAAAGTAGTACCTGAAAACTCCATCCAGCCAAACCAAAGTAGTGTGTTCAATGTCCATTTATCTCTCTTTAAAAGAAATTTGTTAACCATACATCTCTATCATATTATCACAGTAGTAGGTAGGGTTTGTTGGATGTGACGTGGCACCCTGTTCACCAACCTCTTTATCTCGCAATCCCATACATACACACATGCACACGCCAACGCTTTCCCGCTCATCACATCAAACGAAACCATGCAGCTCCTCGCCATGGATCTCCGTCTCCCATTGCTTCTCTCCACATTGGCGGTCTCCGTGATCTTATGCTACGTCCTCTTGTTCCGCGCCGGGAAGTCGGGGACGCGGCGGCGTGCGCCCCTGCCGCCAGGGCCGAGGGGCTGGCCGGTGCTGGGCAACCTGCCGCAGCTCGGCGGGAAGACGCACCAGACCTTGCACGAGATGACGAAGGTGTACGGCCCGCTGCTCCGGCTCCGGTTCGGCAGCTCCGACGTGGTGGTGGCCGGGTCAGCGGCCGTGGCGGAGCAGTTCCTCCGCACCCACGACGCCAATTTCAGCAGCCGCCCGCCCAACTCCGGTGGCGAGCACATGGCGTACAACTACCAGGACATTGTTTTCGCGCCCTACGGGCCCCGGTGGCGCGCGATGCGGAAGGTGTGCGCCGTGAACCTCTTCTCCACCCGCGCGCTTGACGACCTCCGCGCATTCCGGGAGCGGGAGGCAGCACTCATGGTGAGGTCGCTGGTGGATGAGAGCGCAGCTCGTGGGGCGCGCGCTGTGGCGCTGGGCAAGGCGGTGAACGTCTGCACGACGAACGCGCTCTCGCGGGCGGCGGTGGGGCGCCGGGTGTTCGCCGCTGGCAGCGAGGGCGCGAAGGAGTTCAATGAGATCGTGCTGGAGGTGATGCAGGTGGGCGGGGTGCTGAACGTCGGCGACTTCGTGCCGGTGCTCCGGTGGCTGGACCCGCAGGGCGTGGTCGCTAGGATGAAGAAGCTTCACCGCCGGTACGACGACATGATGAACGCGATCATCGGCGAGAGGAGGGCCGGAGTTATGCCGGCCGGCGAGGAAGGTAAGGACTTGCTGGGCTTGCTTCTTGCAATGACACAGGACGAGCAACCATTCGACGGCGGCGTGGAGGACAAGATCACTGACACGGACATCAAGGCGCTTATTCTGGTAAGTTAATTCTTGTCGTTGTAGACTTGTAGGTAATTTTGCACACTTCGTCGTCACTCCACGGGTGTTTGGCCTGCTTTCTTTTTCATGGAATAGCCTAACTGAGCACGGATTTACTGCTGCTGTCGTCGACCTCTGAAAAATAATGAAATTGCTATACAACATTCCACTAAAATATTTTGAAAAATAATATTAAAACTGAATATTTTGAAAAATAAGTTGAATTTCTATGTTGACCCAGCCCTGGGAGAAAACACATATATTACATGAATTCACGGTCAAAGAAGAATAAACAGAGAGAACATTGGAGAATTTGCTCCGGCCACAACTGCGTAGCCAAGTTTTCTGAATTTCTCTATTATCTTATTCTTCGTACTCATATCAAAGCGTATGGCTTTAATAAATACTAGACTCTATCTCTAATTCAAACACATATTGAACTATGGTCCTATTCTTTTAAGCTTTTAAAAGCTGTTTTTTGGCTTTTCTACAGTAACTAGCTTTTAAACGGAGTATTTTTTCAAAATAGGGTCTAATAGTTAATTGTAGTACATACTTTATTGACTTTATTTATATTGGCAAAAACCGCATGTGAGTTTCTATTATTCTGTTATCTCTCGTACAAACAGCCCAAAAACCACAAACCGCAGCCAAAAACCACAAGTCGCAGCCAAAAAGAACATGCCCTATATCTCTAAGTTTAACACAACTTTAACTTGAGCAACGGATTCGATTTAAACTCTAAGTCAAGATTATTTTCAATATTCTTCCCCCTAATCTTAACTCGATATACTTCTAGTTAAATCTCAACGCATTATCTGAACTATTAGCTACGCCTCCACATGAAGCGATCTACATACAAACTAAACACATAGTTACATGTAGGAACTCAACTCAACTGGTACAAGTCCATTTGTATGCGAAAACTCTAACTCGTTGAGGCAGTCGGTTTCAACTACGACTTGCTCAACTAGTACTCGACACAGAATGGCAAACACATCTCCTTAATGCTCCAGACTTAACTCTACTTACTTGACTCAAGACGGCGAACACATCTCCTCAACTTTCTGGACTCATCTCCACGGACTCGACTCAGGATAGCGAATACATCTCCTCAACATCTCGAACTTGACTCAGCATCACCATCGTTTCATGCGCGTTCCGGCGATGTAGCACCGGATAGCATCTTTGACGTCTCCCATGCATCTTCGAACATCTTGCACTTCTTGAGCCCTTATGTATGTCTTCATCTTAATTACTCATGCTACATAGTTGCTCATCTTAAACATCCAATAATGTAACGAGATGAAAGAACTCTCCTTCAAATAATGCCCTGTCACCTGTGACACTACTTTCTAAAGAACACGACATGATCTTAGATACGGATTAAGAATCCAGGTTAGCTAGCTAGAAATAATATCTCTTGTAAAGCTTCTGTCACGGATCCAAGAACGGAATCTTATCTTCGGATCTGGGGCCAACAGTTGCTGTGCATCTTATCTTCGGATCTGGGGCCAACAGTTGCTGTGCTCTGAGCTCTGCTTTTCTGTTTGGACCAAGGGACTGAAGCAAAGCGCTCCTTTTTACCGTCGCCCATTGAACGGTTCATTTTCTGCCTTGGACTAAAGTCTCGGACCGAAAAACGAGTTGAACTGGGTCCTAGTTTTTCACGCGTGACTGCTGCTGCTGTCGCAATGCCGAAACAACGCACTGTTGTTCTGATTTCTATCGGACCAAGGAACGGGAGGGCGCCCTGCTTTTCTTCTCCTCAGTTTTGTTCCCCTTTTACTGTAGTTGTGGGTGCCCTTGACATGCTCTGAATGTCTTGCCTGCCTCGGGTAACTGGTTTCGTGCTCTAGTGAAGTCGCTCGATGTCACCGCCTCATGCCACACTTCGGTGAAACCTCCTACCGTCGCCGCCGAAGGCCCCACCACCGAAAGCCACCCCTTCTTTCCGTCATACTTCCTCTATTCTGAAATGTAGATGTCTTGAGTTTCGCACCATCAATCTTTTTGTGAGTTTCGACTATTAATATATATTAAAATATATAATTAATTATATAAAAATAATATCATTAGATTTATCTTGTAAAATACGTTTATAATATATATATATATATATTATTTTTACTACTATATTATAATAATAAATTATAGTTAAAATTTTGCATTGGAGATTATAAAAAAAATCAAAAACAACATACATCTTAGGACGGAGGAAATATTCACGATGTGGACACTAGCGAGGTTTGCATGGAGAAAGAAGAGGTAGGGCAGCGGCGACTAAGGATAGAAATGAATCGGATACGATCGAATAGTCTTAAATACGAATACGAATTCATATTTTTAAAACGAATACAAATACGAATTTGAATATTCTCGAATAAGAATACGGATATTTTCAAATATGGATTTTGTCGGATACGGATTTGGATAAAACAGATTCCCATCGGTTTTGCCGATTTTTCACCGGTTAGCGTTTTTAAACTGCCTAAATTCAAATTTTGAATCACAAAATTCGTGTAGGTTTTTCATGGGTTCTAGAAACGGATTGAATACGAATCGAATAGTCTTGAATACGAATACGGATACGAATATTCTCAAATACGAATGCGAATACAAATATTCTCGAATACGAATATAAATATTTTTGAATACGGATTTTGCTTATCACATTTATGTTTTTTTGATACGAATATCGGATAAAATAAATTATGTGTTACCGTTTTTCACCCCTAGCGGCGACAGATCCATCCGAGGAAGAGGCGGAGGGGCTCGTCGGCACGCCGAGAGCCCAGCTACAGATTTTCGTTACTTGACTTGGGTTGAAGCTGCCTGAAAGAGGATCATGCAGACAGGTGGATCCTGCATTTCATTCCTTCTTTGATGTGGCGGCGCCCCTCACGTGTGCATTGACATGCCTACTTCTGAAGATAACTTGGGCAAATTAAAACATGTGGGAACAAATACATGTAGTTTTATAAAATTTACTTATCTTTCTTTTTTTTCTTGCTTACATCGTTTGCTTACCTCTCTGGAGCTAGAAGCTCATGCAGCCAAGGATAGCGCTATTAAGACAAATCTTTTGGCGATGAGCTGATACAACAAAATAGCCGCTTACCTATGCTTGTGACATATCGACTATATTGTTTTACTCTATTTGCTTGTGACATACTCCCTCCTAGAATCAGTGCAGCCATACATTCTAAAATTTGACCATCAGTACGTTTAAAATTATCACTAGTACAAAAAAAGTCATCTTGCATGTCTCATCACAGACGATTCAATACAAACCGCTAGGGATAAAGTTATCATAGATGGTTTTACAAGATAGACCGTCTAACTTCATCGTGATAGAAAGAATCATCTATGATGAATTACTTATCACAGACGATTTTTGTTTTGAACCGTCTGTGATACTAGGATTAAAAGCCATATGTGATGTCAATATAATTACAAATGGTTTTTAATCTGAACTGTCCATTCTCTCCCCATCTAATGACAGGCACCGGTCTCCTCCCACCTCTCACCCCTTATTACTCCCCCGCTCCCTTTTCCCCAATTTCACTCTAAGAACCAATATTTCCTGTTGCTCCTAGTTCATCCATTGCTTATTCCTGCTTTCTCCCCCAAACAGAAGCGTCTGTCCCCTCAACGACGCCGACTACCGCCGTGAGCTCCTCCGTATCTAGTTGTGACGCCATGGTTCATTACACAAGACACTTTTGTCCTAAGTGTCATAAGAGTGTCTTGTACAATGTCACCGTCGTGACACAATGGTGACGTTGCCGCCGCCTCTCTTTTATCACCGGTGATATATCATCCATCCAAAATTTTTGGATGGTTAGAGTTTCAGCCATGTAAATCTTAATGCTTGTGCGCGTGAAAATTAACTGTTGATGTCTTAGTTCTTGTGATGATTGATGCATGGCTAGGGTTCCGGTCCTTCTTGAAAGTCATGTTTTATTGTAGGATTAAGACATGACGACGAAGTTTATTGCACGATAATCTTGTTATCATAAATAGGTCTGTTTTGATTCATCTGCATTATCTGATTGCGCTGTTTTATAGAACAATTAGAGAATATTAATGAACTGTAATAGGCCTATTTATGAGGACATTAGAACATAATCACAGACGGTTCTTAACTAGAACCTTTCGTGATAATAGACTATCACAGATGGTTCTTATATTTGACTATGACAGACAATTATTAACTAAAATCGTCTGTGTTGTATTTTATCATAGACGGTTTGAGAGCTATCTGTGATGCCTGTTATCACAGACACATAAATTCAGACGGTTCAGAAATCGTCTGTGATGATGGTTTTGAGCCGTTTGTAATGACTCTTTTTGTATTAGAGTATCTATATTGACTATATAAAAGTTATATTATTAGATTTATCGCTAAAAGTACTTTTATAATATTATAATTTTATTAGTATATATTAATGTAAATGTATTACAAGCATAGGTCAAATCCGCATGGCGGAGACTGTGAAAAATAAAAAAAAGTCTGGTAAGAAGAACCGAAAGAGTATCAACAAAAGCTAAAGCCACCAACCGGATTTTTTTATCCAATAATTTATGAAGCAGATATGGGTAATGACATATCAATTGTATTATTTTACTCTCTTTTTCTCCACTGTGAACTCTGCAGAACTTATTCGTGGCTGGCACGGACACAACGTCAACCATAGTGGAGTGGGCGGTAGCCGAGCTGATCCAGCACCCGGACATCCTGAAGCAGGCCCAGGAGGAGCTGGACGCCGTCGTGGGCCGCGGCAGGCTCGTGTCGGAGCCCGACCTGCCGCGCCTCACCTTCCTCAACGCGGTCATCAGCGAGACGTTCCGCCTGCACCCGTCCACGCCGCTCTCGCTGCCCCGCATGGCCTCCGAGGAATGCGAGGTCGCGGGCCACCGCATCCCCAAGGGGGCCGAGCTGCTGGTCAACGTGTGGGGGATAGCCCGCGACCCGGCCCTGTGGCCCGACCCGCTGGAGTACCGGCCCGCCCGGTTCCTCCCCGGTGGGTCGCACGCGGATGTCAACGTCAAGGGCAACGATTTCAGTCTCATACCGTTCGGCGCGGGCCGGAGGATATGCGCGGGCCTCAGCTGGGGTCTGCGGATGGTCACCTACACGACCGCCACCCTGGTGCACGCGTTCGATTGGGAGCTGCCGGCCGGCCAGACGCCGGACAAGTTGAACATGGAGGAGGCCTTCACTCTCCTGCTGCAGCGGGCCGTGCCGTTGATGGTCCACCCGGTTCCCAGGTTGCTCCCATCTGCGTATGAAATTTCATGAGAATGGAACAGGCGAGTGGTTATTGGGTCCGTGGTATCGAATAAATACGGAAGAAACATTTAGAGGTGTATGTGTGCTTGCTAACCTTTGTCACTGTGTTATCCATGCTATTTTAATCTTGTAATGGACGAGACTGCTTGAAAGACTGGACATGTTTGTGTTGTAAGTGCTGGGAAAGGAAGCCTCTTGTCTCGAAAGAACTACAGGATCCACCGGTTGCTGTCTCTACAGATGTGGCGGAGACCAGAGAATCATTGTTGAGGTAACAACAGCAAGTACAAACAGTTGCTCGATCGATGTGCCATGCGTCAGTAGTACATGGGTCCAAACAGTTGTCAAGCAAGTACAAACAGTTGCTCTAAAAATACAAACAGTTATCAAGCAAGTACAAACAGTTGTTCTAAAAGTTTTTAAATCTGTCATCCGTCAGCAAGTACAAACAGTTGTTCTAACAGTTGCCATCTGTCAGCAAGTTTTTAAAAGTTTTTAAAGTTGTTCTAACAGTTGCCATCCGTCAGCAAGTACAAATAGTTGTCAAGCAAGTTGCCATCCGTCAGCAAGTTTTTAAAAGTTTTTAAAGTTGTTCTAACAGTTGCCATCCGTCAGCAAGTATAAACAGTTGTCAAGCAAGTACAAACAGTTGTTCTAAAAGTTTTTAAATCTGTCAAGTAAATCGGAGGCGGAGGATGCGGAGGAGAGAACAAGAGGAGCATGGCACACGCGTCGGTCCGACTTTTCTACGAGGAGCGGAAGAACTACTGTAGGACCGAAATGGCAACAGAGGGGGTGAATGATGCCTTCAAAAATTAAAATCCTCCCCTCAAGTACTCACACAGCAGAAAAGAACTCACTGGAAGTCACAGATCGAGAAAAGAAATCAAATCCAGAGAGTAAGGAAAATCTGGGTCGTTTCGCAAGAAGCGGTAGTACCGCAGATATAAGCGGTAGTACCTCTGAGCGGAACTACATCTGTGTAAACTGCGGTAGTACCTTTGAGCGGTAGTACCGCTGTGTAAACTGCGGTAGTACCTTTTAGCGGTAGTTCCTCTCGAGGAGAGGTAGTACCGCACCAAGAACAGCAAGCGCAGAAAAAGGGGAATCTGAGAAATTCGTAAGATTCTTGGATTCTTGGCTTGGGAAACTTTGATGATATCAAGAAAATACTCCCAGAAGGATAAGCCAAGAACCAATTTCAAGATTTCTCTAGAGAATCAAAAGGGGAGACAAAAACCCGAAAAATACAGAGGGTTGCCCAAAAATCCAAAATTCCATTCCAACTCTTATCCTTTTGCCAAGAGGCTTTGTAGATATCTTAGCAATAGTTACTGGACTTCTACAAGCCAAGATTCAAGCCATCACAGAGAAGGAAACAAGATTTAAGGCAAAACCCTAGAAATGGGTCATGAAGAACAGAGAGACCCCAAGTCCGAAATCCTGAGATTAAACTTGATTTGCTCTTGGAAAAACTTGATCAATTAAACTTGATTTGCTCTTGGGAAAACTTGATCAAATGACCTTGAGGCACTATCCCATCATAGAGCAACCCATTTCACACCTTATGGGCAAGAAACAACACGGAAATCAGAGAATCAAGAAATCGCCCAAAAAGGAGAAACGAAGAACAGAGAGCACGAACATATGAAAAACTTCAGATTTTCATTCCAAATCAAAAGATGAGTACAAGGGAGTCCCGATACGCATGTACATTCGAACAAGAAGAAGGATTACAAGACTCTCAACTCATCTCCACTCTCTCAATCCTCAAAATCACCAAGAACTCTCCCTAGTTCTTGGGAGGCATACACAGAGAGGAGGGAGGACGTGGGAGGCAAACCCTGCTGCCCACAACCACTCTCACCCACTAAAGCCTAAAGCAAAATAACCTCTCCAAAGGTTCTTTTGACTCTAGCAAACCCTAGCTCTCTCTCAATTCCCTTGGAATGCCTAGAGGGGCATGCATCCACCCTCTCCTATTTATAGCCCTTGGCTAACGGGTCTCCACCCCGTTACGCCGGCTAAACCCGAACGGAGCCCGCTCCTACTTGTGCAGCCTCGCGAAATGACCATTTCGCCCCTCCTGCACCTTCCGGGAATCTTCCGCGCTCCTTGTCGTCCAAGCCTCGCAACCACCTCGAGTCTCCGCCGTCTTCGACACATCCCGACCGTTCTAACCTCAGCGCCACCTGCGCCTAGTCCGGTCACCTCGTGTCTCGCCACGACTCCGCCTCGACGTCCTGCAGCCAACACAGACAAGAAACACATCATATAACACCGCTCGAGATAATGGAATAACCATAAACCATAATCACCACAATGATCAAACCAAACCCAGATTTTATGCCCTGACTGTTCATTCACAAGACGGTGGTAGTTCCGCTCTCCAGTAGGAAGTACCGCCGGCCGGTAGTACCGCTGAACACACTGCGGTAGTTCCAAAAATTCTGGAGCAGCACAACTGATCCAAAGCGCAAACTTTCCGCACACTTTGTCAATTACTCACCACAACCTGGGAGGACCTCTCACGTGGTCTCTCAACTACCTACATACAGATCTGCACGGTTGATATTTGATCGGATGGTTGAGAAGAGAGGAGAGAGAACGGACTAACCACCAACTCATATTTTTATAATAGTAAATATATGTAGTAGCCATCGTCATTCAGTAGTGAGCACATGTGTTTTTTGGATTGAACTTGAGCGGATTTCTCACGTTTAGATCTTCATCAACATTCCTTCCCCGGCCACAGCGACGGCCACTCCAGCAACAAATTCTGGCATATCACTACCAGACTAAGCATCTTTCGCTACGGCCCAACACTGTCAGGAAAATATAGAAAACCGTCAAGAATAACTTTCCAATCGGAACCGTCAGGAAATAATCATGGGGAGAATGAGATGCAAAAATTCCATTTGACTGTCAATTAACCGACAAAAATATTTTTCGACGGGATTTCCTGACTTTCACCAATAGGAAAATGTCTCCAACGTCAGGTTTTGAATGCCCTTTTTCCTGTCGGGTAGCTGTTAGGAAATACCGTCACAGGACTGTCTAGGATATTCAACTGTAGAGTATTGTAGTTGAGTGCACATCAAATCTGCTTACGCTTTAATCATAAAAGCAAAACCATTTATTGCAATAGAGTATGGCTTGGCCCTCGAGTACACAACATTAAGGACATCTAAGTCTAAAGTTTATATTACAACACAAAATAACGTTCAAAAGAACCACAAGTGTGCCTGAGCTCACAAAAGACCTAGAATCAATAATCATCTCCTTCTAGAGAGTCATCGAAGACTTACTCAAAAGGTTACTCGGTGTCTTCACAAATTTCTTCTGTTGATGATTTAACACGTATGAGTACACTGTACTCAACAAGTTACACGGGAATGTCTAATTAACTAATTATCAGTGTGTAAAAAAGAATGAGATATGAAGGTTTTAATCATTATGATTGTAGATGCATGCTTATTTGCAATTGTTTTTAGACTAGAAAGGCAAAACATAAAGTTATTAAGAGAAAATATTGTTTAACCACCTCTTTATCATCTTAAAATCATTCCAATTCTACTTATACCTTGTTGCTAGATTAACCCGTTAAATACAGATTTATTTACCAGAAGCACGGCGTATCCGAATATGTACATCTCATAAATCATATGAAAACATGGTGTGTCGATGTCCGCCACACGTATTATTTCATAGATTGTGATGAGGACATCCCAACCTTCAATAACCACACTGAAGATGATCATCTCAAGGACCAACAATATCAATGACCAATCACGAGAAGACGTGCTAAACAAATACATGATCAGGTGAATGCTAACCTAAGCTATATTTCAGATTATTGTGACTTGGTCGTGCCCCCCACCTCTTCTTCTTTGCTTGAACTCAGGTGCATTGGAGAGTAACAGGGAGGTCCAGAAAACCAATGAGTTTTGCAATCATTATTTGCATAAATTATAATGTTTCCAACTAGTATACACCAGACAAATGGATGGCTTGTCCAATCCATTTTCCTACGTTTCAAACCGTGCATCATTTGGAGTTGTGTAAAGAAAGTTATGGTCACTTTAGTAACAGTTGCATATGCTGATAAATGTTGTGCGAAAACTAAAGACTCTTTGAAGGCTTGCGCACCAACCTATCACGTTTTACTTGCATATCCTATATGGATGGAAAAATAATCAAATCTATTTTCACCTCCAACAAACGGTTCATCTTTTGGACTTCCGAGGAGAGAATTATTGCTGATTTACTAAAGACTACGCAGAAGTTGAGCAGACGCGCAAGAATTTGAGAAGACTCCTTGAATGCTTCAACCAGTTGGCATTCCACTTTCCAACGTGGTGACTTATGTTCATACCTAGCTAGGAGGGTTGTTCCTAGTATATATACCCCTCTACTCCTATCCGTAGCGAGGCTTTGCTTTTGGAGATTGATTTTATTAAGAACAATGAGAGTGTTCTTGTTTACCGAGTTCTTGTGATTCCCCGCGAATTGCATCTAGCTTGTGCTTCTACGCCATCGAGTGTAGCTGTGTGAGTTAGTATTCAGGTTTGTGGACTAACGATTGTCTCGGATAGCAGGCTACGGTTGGCTTCCTCGTCGTTGGGTTACAAATTTCCCCAAAGTACCGTTCTTGATCCTACGCCGTGAGATCGGGCAAATTGGTGGCTCTCCCGGTCTAGTGCGCATCAGATTGGCTCTGTGAATTCAACAATATAGTTCACCTTATCCCACTACAAATCATTGAGTGCTTTGTCTCTAATAAATTGTGCTATCCCTGTATTGTCATCTCTGTAGGTCTCCCATTTGTCACTAATCACCATACTCCGGAGAGCCCTGTTGATCATGCAAAACTGGTTCAACATGACTACAACTGAAGCAAACCTTGTTTTAGTAATAGCATGTAATGATTTTTGAGTAAATTTGTTTAGTACTATCTCAAAGAATCACAACTTGAAAAATACCATCACGAAGAAGAGGAGTTGTGAAATACCATCACAAAGGCTGAAAAATCGGCAAAATACCACTACCGTGACATTTTCCATCAGTTTGCTCTATTAACCTCTTTTTGGTGAGAAATGCATTCATAAATTACTATTACCACTGCCTCATCTTCTTCTTCCTCCTCCAAGCAATGGCAACCACTGCCACATCTCATTCTAGTGCCACGGTTAGATCCATGCATCATCTTCAAAGCCAACCCCACTGTCGCATCCACCTAGGGGAACCTCCCCCTTCTCCCTTGAAGAAACGTGAAGGGCGCTACCCCTACCTCCCCGCTCGGTAGCCTATAGAAGCCGCATTTGTGGGCAGCCATGCATTGATGTCTTGCCAAGCATGAGCTATAGAGCTCGAGCCCATCTCCTAGCTCAAGGTTGGTCACTCCCCACACCTCCCTCACCTCAGTAGCTACCCAGAGCCAAAGCAGCAGCGATAATCGTCATCTTTGTCGTCGGTAATCGAAGACGCCTATTGCTAGTCTTGCACTCCATCACGAAATTCATCACCAACTATTCACAAATCCCAAATTCCTTCCACCATTAGGCTCTAGACCTCCTAGTGAAGCTCCTAGACATCCTTGTTCGGTCCCTTTGGCATCTAGTCACTGCTGCACCATATGGGTCATCACCTACATTCCCGTCACCTGTCGCATTCCAGGCCAAACCACCCATGTCACTACCTTCACCTTAGTCCCAGAAGTCCATTCTATGCCTTTCCCGGCTACCTCATCACTATCAAATCACCTTCGCTGTGCGCCATCGTCATGCCCCCAATCTCAGCATCACCAGCCCAACTCCGGCCACTGTGAGCTCACACCATACAGCCTCAGCCCGTGTTTGAGTGCAAAAATGGATCCCCATACCTCAGTCCACATCTCCATACCTCCCTTCACCACCAGCGGAATCACCACCGTCACCATCGAAATCATTGTCGTTGCCATCGGACCAGAGAGACACTAGAGATTGATCTTAACTTCATTTGGAAGGAAGAATGATAGGTAGGGCCGGATATTACAAAAGGAAAAAGAAAGAGAAAGAAAAATGAAGGAAAAATGAGAGAAAATGGTCAATTCACTCTAGTGGGATGGAAAACTTCACGGCAGTGGCATTGTGTAGATTTTTTGGCCTTTACGATGGTATTTTGTAACTCCTCTCCTTCATGATAGTATTTTTCCAAGTCGCAAGTCTTTGTGATGGCACTGAACAAATTTAATAATGATTTTTATGCAAACTTTACATTCCCATATATATAATATGGAATTTTGGATGGGTGCTTAAATACGTGCAGCCCAACACCATTGATATTGCCTTCTTGGTAATGTTGTTTAGTGCTTGCTTGATGGCAATGACATGCTAGTCAGTTCGATTTGGATATGCATAACCTTGTCATGATAGCAGCCCCATGATGCAAATGTTACCAAAGATGTGATCAAGAGCAAGTGGAACCTTGAAATTATGCGAAGAAAGGATAGTGATGTGATTTTTTCTATTGATGAAATTTGGCTTCTTCATGGTCTAGGTGTCTAGCTTTTGCTAATACATTTCACGACTATGATGCACAAACACAGATACGTTGACACGACACCGATGTGGGATTTGCCATTTCCCAAAAACATCGACACGGTAATACAACTATATATATTTAAATAATAATTATATACATATATATTATTTTCTATTTTTATGTGTTTGTTTAGCTGAAATAATGTAAAAGTGTAAAGTGTAAACTACGAATATGTACCCCAAAGATGATCCACATATCTTCATTCTTCAATCTTCTTAAGTCAACTTATCATATGTCCAATTGTTCATATTAATACTAGCAATTCAGAATTTCATTAACCTAGGAAAAGAAATAACATGATTAGCAAATTTATAATTTAGACTTGACTCTTAAACAATCAAAAGCTCAAAGCAATTAATCAACAACCAACTACACTTCAACAGATAATTGATAAATGATAACAAGTAGTCAAGTTCAAAGTTCAAACACAGAAATTTAGGGTACAGCCAACAGTAGCCAACAGCCCAACAAAAGAGGGCTTCAACTTATGTTACATAAAAACTCAAATTGAAGGTTTATTAAAAGTCAGCATGGGACACCTAGACTTCTTGCTCATCCTCATCTTCTTTTGGGTTCACTGTAATAGACTCATCTTCAGACGACACACGCTCCAACATTGGTTCGTCAAGGGAGAGATCAGCAACTTCTAGAATGCTAGCAAAAAGTTACAGATTTAAAGCTATCTCCTCCCATATCCCACATTCTAGTTATCCCTGTTTTATAGGCTTCTGTTCTTCTTGACAGAAGTCTCAAATTATTATGAACAAAGATCAAATCTTCAGCATGCTCAAGTGCTAATTTGTTTCTTTTCATGCTGTTGATGAAGCTATATATGCTCCGGTTTCTTTCATAGCAAGAATATGAGACCAGTTGGTTAACCAATTTGAGAGCCAATGTTTGCAGCATATGAATGCATTGTCCATAATTTGCCCACCAATTCATTGGATAAAGATCCATCTGTCATTCTCCAGAACAAGTGGAAAGTCTTGCATATTCTTCTTTCACTTTCTTGAAATCTTTACGTACAGGGAAGAACTTCTTGAAACACCTCTTCTCATTTGTGGAATCTCAAGATCCTTATGTGGTTGTACACAGCTAGCACCTTCATTGATCCACTTCTCACTATAATATCTACAGAAGAACATAAATGTATTAAAAATTTGGGAGAGCTAAAACTAAATTTTTTGCAAAAAGCAAATAAATATTTGTAGTTCACCTTGGATTAAGTGAATGTGCCAAACAATAGAGTGGAGTGTTGCCTTTTGCCCAATGATCAACCAATATGCTTTAAACAACAACGTAAAAGGTGGACCCCTCATTATTTTCCTTACCTTCATGCTTATATATCACTTTCTTTATATTCCCAATCATTGTATCCCACATCTCAAAAATCATATGAAGACATGGTGCGTCCATATCCGCCACCCGTATTATTTCATAGAATGGCTCTGTGAATTCAAAAATATAGTTTACCTTGTCCCACCACAAATCATTGAGTACTTTGTCTCTAATAAATTATGATATCCCTGTATTATCATCTCAGTAGGTCTCCTGTTGTGGCTTCGGACCAACTAGTAAAGAAGGAGACTAGTAGAAGAGAGGAGAGCCAACACAGGTAGAGATGGTGAGTGAGAATGAGAGGATGCCCTCCTCCTGCCCCTCTAAGGGTTTATATACATGAGTAGGTGACGCGGATACACTGATGTCTTGCACTTTTCGGTTAAATATATTATTTAACTGGAAGGAATTATTAAGCCGTATTAAATATTATCAGGTGAACTCTAATTTAATTAGGTCTTTAATTATTATATTTAGAGATACAGAGTTACTACTATTTTATTTAATTATATACAGGCCCATACTCGATCTGTACAAGCCTAAAGTGAAGATGCGTTTAGAAGGTCTCGTCGACACTAGTGTATCGTCCATCATTTCGAGTGTATATGATAATGAGGACATTCCAATCGGACCGATTACGCGTGCAGGAACTAAAAAGATTAATCAACAGGTGAACTTACTCCTAGTTGAGTTTGATTTTAATTTATGTGAGAATAAAATACTACCTAATAGTTGTTTTTTAATTATTCTCAGGTTCGAACAAAAGACATGTTATGCACACATCCAAGAGGAAAAACATATGTTGATGCATGCTCAATTGATCCAGCCAAGCCTGCATACGTGTGGAGATAAGGTGGGACTATTTGCTAGTGATAGCAAGAATGAAGACTAGAAGCAGCGATGCTACATTGTCTGCATGGACATCACGTGAACTACTTTGTTTGCATGGACACTAAGCTCACATGATCATCAAGTATTAAGGCAAAATAGCCCACGTGTACAGGGTGAATATAATCCATGTGCGTGAGAGGAAGGCCCACGGTCCAGCCCGTGTTTTAGTCACGTGAACACCTTTAGCTATAGGAGTTTGAATCAGATTTTTTTCGGACTAATAGCAGTCTGTTTCGGTCTCTCCGGCCGAATACGTTTTTGATTCGGCCTTAGGCCAATTCATGCTAGTGTGTTATGGGGTTGGGAGTGCTTTTAAATATGTTAACCACCCCTCCTATAAAAGGGACCACGATAATAAATCTACTATTTTTTTACAGAGCTATACGCTTGTTTCTCTTAGGGTTTAGCATATAATTGAAATCTAGAGGGGAATTGGACGTTTTTCCCCGTCGTTCTTGTGATTCCTTGTGATTTGCCGGAGCGACGACACGTCTACTTGGTGGTCGGGTAGACGAGATCACGAGCGTGTGGTTGGGCGAATTCTTTTGTCGCAGGTTGCTGTTCTAACAGTGGTTGGCGCCATCAATTCGTCAGGTTGCACGAATCCAACTATCTTCATCGATCCTACGCCGTGAAGATTGGGCAATCCCCCGTATCATCTTGGTATCAGAGCGCTGGGTTGACACGATAGAATTATTTACCCTTAGCTAATATCATATTTATTTTCAATCCTAGAATCCAGAAAATTGCCTCACAAAAAATATCATCATATACCTAGACCTTTGTGCTCAGATTTGTTCTTAGTTTTGCGTTATCAAATTTTAATCTATGTGTTGGATTGTTCTTGGTTGCTGTCATATTGCATCTAGTAAACCAAAAACCAAAAAAAAAAATGCATCTGTTACAATCGTCACCATCTTCATCCGTATTGCAACTCCCTCCACCGCAAAATTTCTTCATCCACTATGTTTTCTGTGTCGCCACCAAAATCTTCCAATCCGAGTTTCGCTTTGTTTCATAGCCGCATCCATCTGTCCTGGTTCATCGATTGATTTGTTTCGCTGCCGGGTTATCTGGCTTTCCCATCGCCATCGCCATCTCCATCCCTGCAAACACTGCTTGCCTCGCTAAACGCACCGCGAAAATCGGCTAAGCCATCTTTTCCGCAACGGCCAGATTTCTAGTTTTTGTTTCCTGTGTAAGGGTGACGTCGAAGGCCCCACAGCTGTTCTACTTACATGAAACTTAATTGCTGCACAGTGCCTTGCTGATTTTGCCATTGATCTGCTACCGTGTGTCGGTTTGTGCATAGTTGTGAAAAGAAAAGCTACCACGTTATTAAGCAAGCATTGAAGATTAGCATCACAAGTCCCAAGAACCACTGGTCTCCCTGCTGTTTGCATATCCAAACCGAGAGTATATAAAAAAGGGGAAAAGTGAATCGGTCTTAAAAAAAAAAGAAGAAGAACCGATTGAAAAAAAAAGAAAAAAAAATACAGATATGCTCTCGGCTGAGATTTTTAGAGGGAGAACAATTCAAATTTTCATATAGTTTCTTGGCACTATTTTGTATGTGGTCGGCCATATCTATTTGGTCCATATACTCAGTTATTGCATGGTGCTTGTATCCACTTTGTTACACGTCCTATTTTGCTATCTTTATTCCATCCAGTGACGGCAACTTAGGGCATTGTTAACTTTTGGATTATTATTTGATTTTGTATTAACTGAGTTACATATATATTACTCCTTGCTACATATATCTCTCCAAGCTCCACATATAAGCCATTGTTATAACAGTGCTTGTGCAATTGAATTCGCTTAATCTACCACCTCGTATTGTCTACCGTCATCAAAGTGTGTGTAGCTCTTCAATTCCATCAAGGACGCATAAGAACTTCGGTTGGTAAGAGAAGGCGAGAATGAGTGATTTCACATAAATTCCACATATTCTTTGCTATATTTTTGCAATACTAATAATGGCAGGATATCCAACATTTCGTTCCTCATGGTGCGACTCTCGATACTTGCATTTTCCATTCTATGGAAGTACAAATTCGGAAGAGTTTCTCGAATGGGTGGAACAACTCGAATGTGACCTCAAGTTTCAGAAACTGTCCGAAACCAAGAAAGTGACACAAGCCACCATAGAGTTTGAAAAATATGCATGCACTTGATGGAAGCAATATCTTGAGAAGCAATATGTCACTACTTGGGAAGAATTGAAGCAGGTTATGAGAAATGAGTTTGTGCCATATGAGTATGAGCTAGAGTTATTTCATCATATGAAGAGCATTCGCCAAGGACGTCGATCTGTCCAATCTTATTATGATGAGCTAGATTATGCTATGTATCGTGCCAATATCATAGAGGCATGTGCAAAGAGAGCTTACTTCAAAAGAGGTTTGAATTCTGAGATCGCTGCTATTGTTCATTTGAAATATGATGGTAGTATGCAGGATCTTGTGAATTATGCTATAGAGGAGGAGAAGAGATTTAAGGAGTGACGTACACCACATTTCAACCTGAGTCCACACTTCAGTTCGTGTGCCTTTACCAGTGCGTCACATGAGAAGATGACCGAACATGGGACTTTCCCTTCGATCAAGGAGTCATTTAGTGCTGCCCCATTGCTACATGAGGAGATTGTGGTTGATGGTAATTATGTCATTGCTGGTCCACAATCTATAAAAGATGAGATACTTCAAAACCCATGTAAGGATGAGAGCCACATAGCAAAATTGAGTGAGAGTGATAACAAGAGTGAGTTGTGTGATTCTACCATATGTGAGGTTGAGAGCATCCAAATTGAGAGTGAGAGATATACACAAAAAGAAAAGAGAGAAGTAGATGATAGACAAAGTGAGGTTGATTATGAAACTAACATATTAATATCTACTTCTAGTGTTGTGTCTCACATTGTGTAGGTTGACATTAAAAAAGAGGAGTCGAATGTTCCACAACCGGTACCACTGGAGAAAACCAATGAGAAGATAACCGCAGTTGAAGATGAAGTATTTGCTGCCCCGTTGTTACATCATGATGATTTGATACCTACATCACCTACATCAACTGAAGAGAATGATAAAGGTAACCATAGTGGTGCTGAATTTAATTTTGAAAAGGTAAGTAATTGTGAGAACTCATGTAATCAACTAAAAATTCCATATTCTAAAATTTTTTGGGTCAATTTACATAATGTGGAATTAATTACTCATAAGGAAGTTCTTACTCGAATATCTCCTAGTGATTCTTTGTATTATATCATGTTCAATGATCCTAAAGAGCTATCTATTGTGATTCTGAGAGATCATGTGGAGATGATCCCATCTTTGTGATGAGTATTTGACTCTTGTTTGAAGGAAAATTGAGTTTGTTTTGGGCTTTTTATGCGAAGTCTTAGCCCTGGCCGATGTCCAAGTCGTGTACGATCGCTCCCTGGCTCGTACGACCACGTTTGGTCGTGGTCGAAACCCTTCCGAGTGCTGTACGACCACGGTGGTCGTGGTCGGAAGGTCATACGACCACGTTGAACTCAATCGGGTGGTCTACGACCACGTTGCGGCGTCCTCGGGAATTTTGGTCGTGGTCGAAAGTGTTCCGGGGCATTTACGACCATGTTGTCGAGTATCGGAAGTCAGCCGAGCAGCGTACGAGTTAATTTGAACGTGATCGGAAGTCTATCGGGTAGCGTAAGACCACATTGCTGAGTATCGGGTTGCGGTCGGCGCGACGAGTGATCGAAGCTTATACGACCACGCTATGAGCCCCGGAAGATTTGACCGTGGTCGGCGGTCGGCGCTAGGGTTTACGACCACGCTAGGATCGGAGCCTCGACCACGCTGGGCGGTCGGGCGGTCGACCACGTTGTACCGGTCGGAGTATCGACCACGCTACGCTAGGGTCTTCGACCACGCCAGTGGTCAGGCATCGACCACGTTAGCGCGGGTTTGAACGTGGTCGGCAGTCGTGGCTTGGGTCTACGACCACGTTGTATCGCCTGGTGTTCGACCACGTTGTGGCGGTCGGATTCGACCATGTTGTCGGCAGATTGACCGTGGTCGATGGAGCTCATTCAAACCGGTCGTATGGGCTCATATGGTGTCCGATCATGGTGAAACTTGGTCGGTTGGGTTCCTGGTGATGTTGTGGACCTTTTAGACTTGTTCGTTCATGATTTTGACAAGGTTTGACAAAGTCTAAAATCTAGGAAAAAGAGACTTGCTCTGCTGAGCTGAGCAGAGTGTCAATTTGTGCTGTGATCAGTGCTATGTGATGTGTTTGTTGTCTGTGATGGTTGCAGGAACCTGGAGGCTAGTCTTGGTGAGGTTTGGAGAGGTCGGGACTAGACATGGGAGATGTTGAGGTCCAGAACGACGTGGAAACCGAAGAGGACGTGTCCTGCCAGGTGGACTGACAGCATGGACAGCAAGGCAGTGGAGGAAGCTTCCTGGAAGGCAGCGGAGGGGCATTTTGGAGAAATGCCAAAGCTGCGGAGGAAGCTTGTCCACTGGGTAAAGCACTGTGCGCACTGTGGAGTTAGTGGCGTTAACGGGCAAAGCAGTGGAGCCGTTGCCTGAGAGGAACGGGTAAAGCATCGAGGCCCGCAGCGTAACCACTCTGTTAACGGGTTGTCGCTGTGTGGAGACCCGTTAGTGAGACTATAAATAGAGAGGTTAGGTCTCAGGAGCAAAGTGAGGTTGTCCCCTGAGTTGCTCTGAGCTTTTCTTTCTATTTGTGTGAGTTGTCTCTGGGTAGAGCGGGATGCTCTTGTACCTCCGATGGAGTGGCTGTAGAAACCTCCATGATCAATAGAAAAGTTTGGATTCATCTCTCTGTGTATTTTGAGTATTTTGCTTTGAGATGATTTGGTTGTTTCATTTGCCTTCTCTTTGCTCTCTTGCCTATCTGTGTTTTCTTTGAGAGTTGGCCTTCTTGATCTGCTCAGAACTAGGGAAATGTCTTAAAGGCTATTTGCCAAGACCACCTCTAAGAGCAAAAGATCAAACCAGAGAGAAATCAGATTTCTGTGTCTGCCGCCTGGAGCACTCTGTTTCTGTTTTAGGCTTTGGTTTCCTCTCCAACCACTGCAAAGACTTTGGAGATTTTTGGTAAATTCACTTCCAGAGATCCTGTATTAGCTAGGTTTCAAGTTTCATCCGTTTTGGATATCTGTGCAAAAAGTTCTTCAAAATCTCGAGTTCGGTCGTGCGCCTGACAACAGAGTATATACTGTGCGGCGTCTGTTTTCGTTCTTTCGACCACTCTGTCGGTTTGTTTCTTGACCAGTGCTCACTGGTTGCTTTCGACCTCGACTTGGTTTTCGATCACGGCTATTTCTCTGAGGGTGTTTCTGTGTGTGTCACGACCACAGAAGATCTTTCACCACGCCGCCTTCTCTCGGTCTTCTGCTGTCTTTCTTGAGGCCTGTTTCTTTGACTTCATAGCTCTCTAGCTATAGGAGAAAAGAATAGGTTGAATACTTGGGAAGAATTTTTTAAGGCACCATTTACCCCCCCTCTATTGCCATTTTGATCCTTCAATTGGTATCAGAGCCGGTTAGCTCTTCTTCATAGATCTTAACCGGTCTCAAAGAGCCATGGCAATGCACAAGTATTCCACTAAGCCGCCCATTTTCGATGGCCTCGGATTACCCTTCCGAAGAGCCGAATGGAAACATATATCCGTGCTCGTGGGTATGCTATTTGGCTAAGGTGAAAATACAATTTGTTGTTCCCGCCGATGAGAACATCAATGCCGGAATATGACCGATGTTGAGGCAAACGCAAAGGCGAGGAACATCATCATACTGTGGACCGAGCGAGCGAGTTTGATCGCATCTTCACCGTCGTCCGCTCACGACATCCGGGTGACCTCGATGCATACCATGAGGGCACCTCCCGATCAAGACGGTTCGACAGACCAGCTCAAGTGTGAATACAAGAAATTCGAGATGCTTGTCGGCGAGTCCTTGACGAGTGCTTTTCTCGCTTTCACAAAATTTTGAGCAACCTCCGAGCCGTCGGTCTCACATACTCCGACTCGGATAACGCCGACAAATGCTTTCGCACTCGATCTTCGGGTTTGGGAGATGAAGGTGACTAACATCAAGGATACCACGGACCTCTCGACCCTGACTCTTGATGCGCTTTACTCGCGCCTCAAGACTCACGAGATTGACATAGTCTCGTCGGTCAAGTCACAATCGATGGCATTAGTCACCGATCCCGCTCGGATCTTCTTCGCCGAGCCGATATGTGGATTCTCCCTAGTCGCTCGTGACATAACCGATGATCGCTAGAGCAGCTAGAGGATGAACAATGGCCCTCCTAGCTCGGAAGTTCTCCCATGCTTACAAGAGAAGGAGGGACGGAAAAAGAAGAGGACCAGTGATTTGCTTTGAGTGTGGTGGCCCCAACCACATTCGAGCAAACCGCCTAAGCCGGGAAGGGCAAAGGCGACTACGGCGGTTCGGGCAAGAACGACGACATCAACAAGAACCGCAACACGAAGCCCCCAGCTCAGTCGCAAGGCAAGAAGAAGTTTCGCAACTTTGGGAAGGTCAAGCTCTTCCACCGCGTCCTCACCGCCTTCGACGACCTCGACCTCAGTGAGGTGGAGGGATGGAGCGACGACGACGGGACGGGGGACCAAGAGCCCAAGGATGACGGCAACGACTTCTCTGGCATGTGCTTCATGGCCCTTGAGGGCGAGATCAGCGACAGCGAGCTCTACTCCGACTCGGACGAGGTATGTCCCACCTACGATCAGCTCAATCATGCTTTTCTTAAGCTAGGTGGTTTTCATGCTAGAGCTAAGTCTAGGTGTACCGAGTTAGAGAAGGAAGTAGATAGACTGTCACGGGAGCTTACTTCACTTATATCTGCTCCCTCCCGTGACGACTGTGATACATGCATTGCCTTGCTTGGAGATATGGAGAAGTTAAGGACTTCTCATGATAGTGTGACCTCCGAGCTTGATATACTTAAGGTGGAGAATGTTAGTCTTCTTGCTGAACTTGAGATGAGTAGGATAGTTCCTGTTTCATCTACTACTGTTGAGACTACTTCTTGCACCTCATGTGAGGATAAGGACAATGCTTTTAGAGGTCTTTATACCATGTTACTTGATCTGCCTGAGACTTGTGAAAGTTGCAATAATTTGAAAATGAACTTAAAAGGGCAGATCACAAAATTGCTAAGTTACAAGTCGTTTTACTTGAGCCTATTACTTCATGTGCAAATTGTCCCAAACTTACTGCTGAACTTGAATCTGTCTCCAAACAGTTTCAAGAATTTGTTGATGATAATAAGAAAATGGCTCAGTTTGCTTCGAAGGATCCTGTTAGCTCACCATGCAAAAGTTGTAATAAACTAAAATCTGATTTGATTGTCTTAGATGAAAAGTGTGTGAAGCTAACTAAGGACCTTCTAGAAAATCACATCCTTCCGTGCTTTTCAGGTCAAGTGTTGGAAAAGGATAAGGACATGGTAGAGACGTTTAGGAAGAGTTACGAGAACCAAATGGCTAGGGTTAGGGCTGCCCCCTGTGTGTCCTGTGAAGCCCTCAAAGTTGAGGTGGCCGTGCATAAGGAAAAATACGCACGTGCTATTCGCTCTTCTTCTGTTGGTTCTTCTTCCTCTCCTCCTGCTGGTTCTTCTTCTTCTCCTTGCTCTTCTTGCACCTCTCTCTTTCGGGAGTGTCAGTACCTTATGAACACTCGAGAAATTTGTAGGAGGTAAGAAGAAACTCAATCTTATTCTAGACCAATCAAAGATTAGCAAGTTCAAACAGGTCTAGGATATGATCTCCGTGAGGATGTGAGGAAGCATCCACCGTCGTGCTCGCACCGTAGTCGCAGGTGTGATTGAGGTCAAGCCCAAGAACAAGAATGTTCAATTTAAATCGGTGGGCTTTGTTCAAAGGATTTCGACAAGAAGGTGACTTCACCGCAGCTTGACCTCTCGGAAGGTGAAGCCATCTCATGCTACTTCACCTCTCGTATATGGTATCATTACACCTTCCGCCGAAGGATGGACATTTGATTGACCATTGCTTCAAGCGCCAAGATCGCGAAGAGACCGTGTTGAGTTTCTTAGGCGTATTCAAGGTCAGCCCCAGACCTTGAGTGCACCTAAGACCAACATGAGGTCTAGGCTTGCTACTGTTGGTAGCTTTGGGCAGCATCGAGGACTTGGTTTTTTTTAGTCTTCTGTTTTTCGTCCTCATGCTCCCTCGAGTTGTGACTTCCGCCGCTCGTGGTAGATCTCGCTTTCCTCGCCGAGATGGCTACCCATGGCGAGATCGGCGTGTGCTTGGTGCTTCACTCGCCTCACATAGCGATCGGATCCAAAGAATGCCTGTGTCTGCTCATAGACCTTTCGCTTTTGAGCGACGGAGAGCGAGGGTAGTTAGAGGTCGTGTGTGACTACTACTTCTTCGCTCGACGTGTGACTCAAGATTGGGTTCCAAAATCTATTTTGATTTATCCCAAGATCGAGACTTTGCTCTCTTGTTGACTCAGCTCACGGCGGGGAAGGAAATGTTTGGCTTGTTGACTCCGGGTGTTCACGACACATGACCGGAGATTCCCGTTGGTTTTCTTCCCTTGCCCGTGCTCCAGGTGATGAGACGATCACCTTCGGAGACGCCTCTTCTGGGCGAGTCATCGCCAAAGGTATTGTGCGCATTAATAATTCTTTTATTTTGAAAGATGTTGCCTTGGTGAGTAAGCTGCAGTATAATCTGCTTTCAGTTTCTCAGCTTACCGATGACGATTTCGAGGTGAGCTTTAAGAAAAACAACTGTAAAATTCTTGATTCTTCGGGTGGTTTGGTTTGCGGGATTTCTCGTTACGGGAGGATCTTTCGTGCTGATTTTTCTGAGTCTTCTAGTGATCCTCTCCGCTGTTTACTTGCTTCTGAGTCCCGCGACCTCTCTTTCTGGCATAGGAGACTTGGTCACATTAGATTTGACCATTTGACCCGAGTTAGCGGCCACGATCTCATTCGTGGTCTGCCCAAACTCAAGATGGTCAAAGATCTTGTTTGCTCTCCATGCCAAGACGGCAAGATGGTTGCCGCTTCTCATCCTCCCACATGATTACTATGACCGATGCACCGGACACTGCTCCATATGGACATAGTTGGACCAGCTCGAGTGCAGTCAGCAGGAGGGAAGTGGTACGTACTTGTCATGGTCGATGACTACTCGAGGTATTCTTGGGTGTTTTTCTTGGCCTCGAAGGATGAGACATTTACACATTTCCGAGGTCTTTTCAGTAGGCTTTCTGTTGAGCTTCCAGGTGCCTTATGAGCGATCCGTAGTGACAATGGCACGGAGTTCAAGAATTCCTACTGAGAGTTTGTTAGAGATGTGTAGAGCACCGTTCTTCTCTCGCACGTCCCACAAAGAAATGGCGTCGTGGAGAGGAAGAACCGTACCTTGGTCGAGATGGCTGGGACGATGCTCGATGAATACTCTACACCGCGGAAGTTTCGGGCTGAGGCTATAGCCACCGCGTGCCATGTTTCCAATCGAGTTTTTCTTAGGGCACACTTGCACCGCACTTCTTACAAGTTGAGATATGGGCGAAAGCCCAGTGTTTCTCATTTTCGTGTGTTTGGTTGCAAGTGCTTCATTCTGAAGTCTGGGAACCTAGATAAATTCGAGTTACGTTCTTGTGATGGGATCTTTCTAGGCTACTCGACTTCTTCGGGCTTATAGGGTGAAGGCTGAGTCTAGTAAAATGATAGAAACCCGTGAGGTGACTTTCGATGAGGCCAGTCCGGGGACTAGGCCCGATATATCAGGTTCCTTAGAGCAGTCCGAGACCATCTTTGTGGATGATGAGGATGATGGAGATGAGGGTTGTCTACCCGATCCAATCCCTCATCCACCCCTTGAGATGCCATCTTCCACCGCACCTCAAGGCGATCAGCCTTTACCTTCTGCTTCTTCTAGAGCTAGTGGCTCTGTTCCTACTTCATCAGCTCACGAGGTAGAGGCCACTTCTTCATCTCATCCTGGACCTCCTAGACATATCCGAATACTCATCCTTCGAGCGGATCATTGGAGACCTTTTGAGCGAGTCACTCGTTCAAAATCTGGCATGTTACTTTTCTGTCTCCATTCTGCCTTTGTTGCCTCATTTGAGCCCAAGGATGTTTGTCATGCTCTCTCCGACGAGTCTTGGATAAATGCCATGCATGAAGAATTAGAGAGCTTCGAGAGAAACAAGGTCTGGACGCTTGTTGAGCCCCCTCGAGGTCACAATATCATTGAAACCAAGTGGGTGTTCAAGAACAAGCAGAGCGAGGATGAGGTAGTCATTCGAAACAAGGCTAGACTGGTTGCTCGTGGGTACTCCTGTGTCGAGGGTCTAGACTTGAGGAGACCTTCACCGTAGCTCGCCTTGAGGCCATTAGAATTCGCTTGCCTTTGCGCTTCTAAGGGTTTCAAGCTTTACCAGATGGTCGTCAAGAGCGCCTTTCTCAATGGCTTCATTGAGGAAGAAGTCTATGTCAGACAGCCTCCAGGTTTCGAGAACCCCAAATACCCTAATCATGTCTACAAGCTTTCCAAAGCGTTGTACGGACTTAAGCAGGCCCCTAGAGCTTGGTATGAGAGGCTTAAGTCCTATCTTTTGAGGCATGATTTCGAGATGGGTAAAGTTGACAAGACCTTGTTCATTCACGGCCATAAAGACCTTCCGTCGCCCAAATCTATGTTGATGACATCATCTTTGGCGGCTCTTTCCATGCTCTAGTTTCACAGTTCTCGGATGTCATGAGCACCGAGTTTGAGATGAGCATGATGGGTGAGTTGACATTCTTCCTTGCTTCCAAATCAAGCTGACTCGGAGGGTACCTTCTGCATCAAGGCAAGTACACTCGAGACCTCCCGAGACGCCTCGACATGAGTGACTGAAGCCGTGTCAACTCCTATGGCTTCTCAAACCGCTCTAGACCCGTGATGAGGACGGCGAGCCACCGATCAAAAGGAGATCAAGTATGATTGGCTCTCTTGTACCTCACCGCCGAGACCGACATACACTTTTCCGTGTGTCTTTGTGCTCGCCAGAGCTTCTCCTCGCGTATCTCACCGCCAAAGCGGTGAAACGCATCTTCGACACCTTCGAGCTACCATTGACTATGGTATTCGGTACTCTTCCTCCTCCCGCTCATCCCTTAGAGCCTTTTCGGATGCGCACTTTCTTTGGTCAGAGGATAGATAGGAAGAGCACTTCGCACCGCCAGTTCATTGGCACTTCTCTCGCTTCCGGTCTTTGCGAAGATCCGGTGTTGCACACCCACCGCAGAGGCCGAGTACGTTGTTGCAGCCCACCGTCAGAGCTGTGTGCTTTGGATGGTCTCGACTCTGCGGGACTTTGGGGTAGCTATCGATCGTGTTCCGCTCTTTGCGATAACACGTCTGCGATTAGCATTGCTAAGAACCCAAGACAAGACTCTCGCACCAAGCACATTGATATCGATATCATTTTCTTCGAGACCATGTAGAGAAGGGTGACATCGTGCTTCGGCCAGGAGAGTGACCACCGTTGGTCGATATTTTCACCAAGCCTTTGGATAGCACGAGGTTTTTCACCGCGAGGAGAGCTTGGGGTGGTCTGTCCTTATGGACTGTTGTGAGGGGAGCTTTCGGTTTTATTGCTTTATCATATTATTTATGCTTCTGTCCCCTTACTGCTGCATTGCATCTGCGGGTGCATTGGGTTTAGTCCGTCTAGCATAGGTTAGAGTGTGTCTCTTGCTGAGTTGCTTAGACTCCTTACTCTTATCTTGTGCTTTCAGGATAGCTGTTTCTTATCTCACTAGGTTGAGCTCACTCACGTCTTTTAGGTTCTAGCAAGGGTTGGGCCACCCTGCAGAGCAGTACGTGTTTGCTCTCTAGTGTGTATTTTTTCGACAATTTGTCGTCCTAGAGTCATATGGGGTAGATAAGAGTCAGTCTGAGCCATTAGTATTCTCTATCTTATCTATGCTTTAAGGACTGCCTGTTCTCTGCTTTCTTTGCCAGCTTCTCATTTATATTGCTTCGGTTCAAGGGGAGTTCATTTGGGAGCTTCTGAAGCTTAAATTTGACATAACTCAACTTGAACTAAAAGTTGCATCACATGTTGAGGGGGAGCTGGATTTACTGCATGTCATTTTGCATTGTAAGGTAACTACATTGAGCATTGATTATTATCCGGATATGACATGCTTAAGATGTCTTACATCTTGCCATGATTTATACTCATTTGCTAGATTTATCATGACTTCATATGTGCAGACTAGCTTTTGCTATGATGAGTTAATTAAAACTTGCTCTACCTTGAACTAAAAACTTGTCATGATTAGCAATTAAAATTAGTCTTTCTTGAGCTATCCTTTTATGATTCATGCCATGTCAAATAGGCTAAGTTGAGCGTTGAATCTCTCTTTTGAGCCTTAGATTGAGCTGTTTTAGCCCCTTGATGATGCATAGGTCAGTACAAGCATTTCAAAAGCAAAAAGATCTCTTTTGTGCGAAAAAAATGATCTCACCAATTCTTTCTCATGAGACGGCTTGCCATTGCACTAGGCATGAACTCAGGGGGAGTTTTTGATGACCAAGATCATTTCCTTAAGCTTCTCGCTTGGAATGATCGCATAAGACTTGAGATCTAGCACATGATAAAAATATGGGTTGCAATCAACCACGAAATTTAAAAGAAAAATATCATTTGTGCTCAATTTGCTTAAGCTAAGTACTTAAACCAATGTTTCACTCTTGAGCATATAGCACTCTTTTTGGACTCATTATTAGATTCTTGGTTCCGCTTAGCTTGGTTGACATGGCTTGCATCATCCTTGGATGTCTCTAGCTAGACTTTGCTTGTTGTTGACTTGACATGATCACAAAATACACTAAATTTCATATTATCATCTATTTGCTTCTAGCTGGTTTATACATATCCTGCCATGATCTAGATAGCTTTTCAATGAATTATGGCTTGGTGTAATACAATATGGTCATTTTGGATAATCTTCATGGCTCTAATGCATAACTTGTATAAACAAACTTCAGCCATTTCATCCAAAATTGTGTTATATTCTCTCCTTTGCATCCTTGATGTGTTTATTGCCAAGAGGGGGAGAATAGTTTTGGGAGCTTTGTGGAAAACTTGTTCTTTCCTTCTTTTTGCTCCTTCTGTCGACATGGTCATTAGCTTCATTCTGTTTCTTATGGATCATGTTAGACTCTTCAAACTCAACTTCTTATTTCACGATGTTTGTCAATATACTCATCAAGGGGGAGATTGAGAGATCATGTGGAGATGATCCCATCTTTGTGATGAGTATTTGACTCTTGTTTGAAAGAAAATTGAGTTTGTTTTGGGCTTTTTATGCGAAGTCTTAGCCCTGGCCGATGTCCAAGTCGTGTACGATCGCTCCCTGGCTCGTACGACCATGTTTGGTCGTGGTCGAAACCCTTCCGAGTGCTGTACGACCACGGTGGTCGTGGTCGGAAGGTCATATGACCACGTTGAACTCAATCGGGTGGTCTACGACCACGTTGCGGCGTCCTCGTGAATTTTGGTCGTGGTCGAAAGTGTTCCGGGCCTTTTACGACCATGTTGCCGAGTATCGGAAGTCAGCCGAGCAGCGTATGAGTTAATTTGAACGTGATCGGAAGTCTATCGGGTAGCGTAAGACCACGTTGTTGAGTATCGGGTTGCGGTCGAGCGGCGTACGAGTGATCGGAAGCTTATACGACCACGCTATGAGCCCTCAAGATTTGACCGTGGTCGGCAATCGGCGCTAGGGTTTACGACCACGTTGTAGGATCGGAGCCTCGACCACGTTGGGCGGTCGGCGGTCGACCACGCTGTACCGGTCGGAGTATCGACCACGCTACGCTAGGGTCTTCGACCACGCCAGTGGTCGATGCATCGACCACGTTAGTGCGGGTTTGAACGTGGTCGGCGATGCGTGGCTTGGGTCTACGACCACGTTGTATCACCGGTGTTCGACCACGCCAGGCGGTCGGATTCGACCACGTTGTCGGTAGATTGACCGTGGTCGATGGAGCTCATTCAAACCGGTCGTATGGGCTCATATGGTGTCCGATCATGGTGAAACTTGGTCGGTTGGGTTCCTGGTGATGTTGTGGACCTTTTAGACTTGTTCGTTCATGATTTTGACAAGGTTTGACAAAGTCTAAAATCTGGGAAAAAGAGACTTGCTCTGCTGAGCTGAGCAGAGTGTCAATTTGTGTTGTGATAAGTGCTATGTGATGTGTTTGTTGTCTGTGATGGTTGCAGGAACCTGGAGGCTAGTCTTGGTGAGGTTTGGAGAGGTCGGGACTAGACATGGGAGATGTTGAGGTCCAGAACGACGTGGAAACCGAAGAACGTGTCCCGCGGGTGGACCGACAAAGATGGACAAAGAAGGCAGTGGAGGAAGCTTCCTGGAAGGCAGTGGAGGGGTATTTTGGAGAAATGCCAAAGCTGCGGAGGAAGCCTGTCCACTGGGTAAAGCACTGTGCGCACTGTGGAGTTAGTGGCGTTAACGGGCAAAGCAGTGGAGCCGTTGCCTGAGAGGAACGGGTAAAGCACTGGAGGCCTGCAAAGCGTAACCACTCGGTTAACGGGTTGTCTCTGTGTGGAGACCCGTTAGTGAGACTATAAATAGAGAGGTTAGGTCTCAGGAGCAAAGTGAGGTTGTCCCCTGAGTTGCTCTGAGCTTTTCTTTCTATTTGTGTGAGTTGTCTCTGGGTAGAGCGGGATGCTCTTGTACCTCCGATGGAGTGGCTGTAGAAACCTCCATGATCAATAGAAAAGTTTGGATTCATCTCTCTGTGTCTTTTGAGTATTTTGCTTTGAGATGATTTGGTTGTTTCATTTGCCTTCTCTTTGCTCTCTTGCCTATCTGTGTTTTCTTTGAGAGTTGGCCTTCTTGATCTGCTCAGAACTAGGGAAATGTCTTAAAGGCTGTTTGCCAAGACCACCTCTGAGAGCAAAAGATCAAACCAGAGAAATCGATTTGTGTTCCGCACTCGAGCACTCGTTTGCTTTTAGGCTTTGGTTTCCTCTCCAACCACTGCAAAGACTTTGGAGATTTTTGGTAAATTCACTTCCAGAGATCCTGTATTAGCTAGGTTTCAAGTTTCATTCGTTTTGGATCTCTGTGCAAAAAGTTCTTCAAAATCTCGAGTTGCGGTCGTATACCGACAATGTAGTATATCTTGCGGCGTCTGTTGCTCGTTTTTCGACCACTCTGTCGGTTTGTTTCTTGACCAGTGCTCACTGGTTGCTTTCGACCTCGACTTGGTTTTCGATCACGGCTATTTCTCTGAGGGTGTTTCTCGGGTGTGTCTACGACCACGGCAGAAGATCTTTCGACCACGTCAGTCTTCTCTGGTCTTCTCGGTTGCCTTTTCTTGAGGCCTGTTTCTTTGACTTCATTGCTCTCTAGCTATAGGAGAAAAAGAATAGGTTGAATACTTGGGAAGAATTTTTTAAGGCACCATTCACCCCCCTCTGTTGCCATTTCGATCCTTCAGATTCAGAATGTTGCTGAAATTTCATGTTTAAAATCACTAGTTAGTACCTATGCCTACACATATAAGTTTAATTTAATTGGAGATTATGGTGTAAATGACAAGTTTTATGTTGACCGAATATGCGTTACATGTGATAAGCTTGCTGAATTGAAACTGCATAATTTGGATACACAATCTTTTGTGCCATATCATGATTACAATGAGATGAGTTTCAACATTAATGCTTCATGTTTTAAAAGATTTCTCAAGCCTACTTGTTCATCCTTTAATGTACAATTATGTACAAATAATCATAGTAGCGTCATTGAAGCATGCAAGGCACTAAAAATTTTCTCCCCCATATTTGAACAACTTAATTTGGTTTGACCCATTAATGACTTATCTATATACTTAGCAAAGTCGAGGACGACTTTTTCTCATGGAAGGGAGAATGATGTGAATAACAATATTGCAATATATACATCTTATGACCGCTGTTATATTAATTGGTTTATACAAAACAATAAGAACGACACAATAATTGATTCATACATATACCATGCATATGTGTTGTTCTTTTTGTTTACTATGCCTTCAGATGTTCATGATGTGCTAAACAGGAGAAGTGTTGACGACAAATATATATACCATGTATACACGTTGTATTCTTTGTTTAGTACAATTTCAGGCTATCAAAAGCCGAGGACGGCTTTTCTTGAAGAAGGGGAGGATGACGCGGATACACTGATGTCTTGCACTTTTCGGTTAAATATATTATTTAACTGGAAGGAATTATTAAGCCGTATTAAATATTTTCAGGTGAACTCTAATTTAATTAGGTCTTTAATTATTACATTTACAGATACAGAGTTAGTACTATTTTATTTAATTATATACAGGCCCATACTCGATCTGTACAAGCCTAAGTGAAGATGTGTTTAGAAGGTCTCGTCGACATTAGTGTATCGTCCATCATTTCGAGTGTATATGATAATGAGGACATTCCAATCGGACCGATTACGCGCGCAGGAACTAAAAAGATTAATCAACAGGTGAACTCACTCCTAGTTGAATTTGATTTTAATTTATGTGAGAATAAAACACTACCTAATAGTTGTTTTTTAATTATTCTCAGGTTCGAACAAAAGACATGCTATGTACACATGCAAGAGGAAAAACATATGTTGATGCATGATCAATTGATCCAGCCAATCCTGCATACGTGTGGAGATAAGTGGGACTATTTATACTCCGAAGAGTGCGCGCGGAGACCGCGTATCTTATTTAGAGTCCATAGACTATTTATACTCCGAAGAGTGCGCGCAGAGACCGTGTGTCTTATTTAGAGTCCGTAGACTATTTAGACTCCAAAGAGTGCGCTGAGACCACGTGTCTTATTTAGAGTCCATAGACTATTTAGACTTCGAAGAGTGTGCGTGGAGAACGTGTGTCTTATTTAGAGTCCGTAGACTATTTAGACTCCGAATAGTGCGCGCGGAGACCGCGTGTCTTATTTTATACTCACGAAGAGTGCGCGCGGCGACCGCGTGTCTTATTTAGAGTCCGTAGACTATTTATACTCCGAAGAGTGCACGCGGAGAACGCGTGTCTTATTTAGAGTCCGTAGACTATTTATACTCCGAAGAGTACGTACGGAGACCGTATGTCTTATTTTATACTCACGAAGAGTGCGCACGGTGACCGCGTATCTTATTTAGAGTCCGTAGACTATTTATAATCTGAAGAGTACGCTGAGGCGCGAATAAGAACCTATTACGCCAGGAAGAAAGCGCTGGGGCATGGCCACGCCGCTCGAGCGCGCCTGCCAGCCTCAGGCGCGTGTCGCCCAAAAACCCGTACGGTCGGGGGAGGTAATTTCCTGTGTTTTCCCGAAATTGCGACAGTCCTCGGTTTTTGCCCCTCCGCTTTGCAGTGATAGCCCCGCGGTTTTCGAAATTGCGACGGGTCCCGCTTTCACGTCATGTGTCCTTGGTTTTTCCAAAACCCTTTACTTTTCCCGAAAATACTTTTTGCCCCCGGTTTTTTTACAGGCCCTCGTTTTTTTCATACAAACCCTTTAACTTTTTCGAAAATACGTATTTGCCCTGGTTTTTTTAACTCCTCACGAATTATCACCTCTTTTATTTTGGTACGTACGGTGACTAGCGCGGCGTTGCGCCGCGCCTTACGAGGCTAGTTAAATTAGAAAGCGGACCAAACCCGGAGAAGCGAACATGGCCACATTAAATGCTGTTAAAATGAAACTGTGGCCGCAATAAATGGTATGATGCACAACCATGTCCTTAATGCCATGCACGCAAGAAATGCGGCGGGGATTATTAAAGCCTCGCACGTAATCAAATGCAGTGTGTACCGGGTGGGATGGTGCCGACGCGGAGTAGACTCCGCAGGCGTGGAGACCCTGGCTGCACGAAGCTAGTGGACGCCTCGTCGTGAGATGCGGAGCCGACGCCGTGAGTCAAGTGATCTGGTTGCGGCCGCCTGGCGTGACATCTGGTTTGATGTGCTCTTCAACTCACGTGGAGACAAAGTGCATGAACCATGCACGTGCATGGGCCATGTATGCAATGCAGTATGAGTTTGCTTACCCTCTGTGTGTCCTCATGCATGCACCGGAGCCGAGGCGGAGTGGCGCTGGCAGGCCGGCAAAATCGTCGCGGAGTTGAGCAAAGCCGGCGAAGACTCCCCGGAGTCGAGGCGAAGTCGGCGTGGCCGACTCGGACTCTGGCAAAGTGAGGGCCGAGGGACGGAGCAACTGCGAGGGCTGGTACAGGCCGGTACAGGCCGGCTTGTCCTCTGGCCTGGAGAGTTAATGAACCGAGTCTGGTTGAGTCTGGAGACGCCGCTGCGGAAGCGGAGACTTCGTCGGGGTCCGGGAAGACCTCCTCGGTGCGGGGGCCGTAACTAGCCCGGAGCGGAGGCAGCCTTCGACGAAACGAAGACTCAAACGCATGGGGGCTGAGGGCGAGGGGGCTCCGAGGTGGCCCTCTATGGCTCGAAGTCCGCCATGCACAGAGGTCGGTGTAGGTGAAGGCTCAGAGCAAAGGCCGTGCAGTGGAGACTCAGAGGCACACGGCCGGCCGGCGGCCGTGGGCACGCAAACCTCCTCGAACGAGAGAGCGGAGAAAGGTGCCCGGACGCAGGCTTCGAAGGCCAGTGCGGGGCCGTGCTGGCGGAGGCCCACTGTGACGAAACTGGAGCGAAAGGCGGCACTGAGGCAGACACCATCGCGCCTTCCCCTAGTTTCCGGCGACTTCCCACGTGCGGAAGCCTTCAGCGCCGTCTCCCTGCGCGCAGGACTCATGCATATTCCAGTCCAGTGGTTGCCTGCCGAGAGGCACATGGCTCTCCAAGCTGCCGAATGGCATGCACTCGTACACCAGCAGCCTCTCGTCCCCCTCCGCGTGGCCCTTCTCCAACCAGCTCTCCGACCCCACCCCCAACACCGGTGAGGTGGACACCGCTACGCCTTCCCCCTAGATTCCGGCGTCGAACGCTGTGAGGTCGGGGACGTCGCGTGGCATTTGAATTTTGGATAAGTTTGTTAGTGGCATTTGAGGAGGAACTCACAATGATTATGTCATTAACATATATCAATATATATATATATATATATATATATATATATATATATATATATATATATATATATATATATATATATATATATATTGTCAGAGATGTTTGTTTGAGAATGAACAGTGAAGCATCAGCTTGTGATGGACTGAATCCCAGACTCTGCAATTTATCTGTTAGCCGTGAATGCCATGCACGAGGTGCTCGTTTCAAGCCATACAGAGCCTTGTTGAGCTTACATACATAATTGGATGGCACTTGTGAGCTTTCATATCCAGGAGGTTGAGTCATATAGACATCTTCTTTCAGAAAACCATGCAAAAAGGCATTTTGTAAATTTATTTGTCTCATTGACCAGCCTCTGGAAACTGCCAATGCTATTATAGTTCTGATGGTTGTTGGCTTAATAACTGGACAGTAAGTGTCTAGATAGTCAACTCCAAATCTTTGCTTGAATCCTTTGGCTACCAATCGAGCCTTATAGCGTTCAATGGAACCATCAGCATTTCTTTTGACCTTGAACACCCATCTGCAGTCAATAAGATTTAATCCTTTCTGAGGAGGTATAAGTGTCCAGGTTTCATTTTTCAGCAGTGCCAAATATTCAGCATCCATAGCTTTTCTCCACTGATCATATTACATAGCCTCTGTATGCGATTTTGGTTCTGTAGTTACAAAGACTGAAGACTGAGTTTGTGCAACTACTGAATACCTGACAGTGCCATCAGTATACTGCTTGGGTCTGACTATATTATCCTTGAGCCTTGTACGCATTTGATGGCTTGGTTGTTGTGTACTGTATTGCTGCTGTTCAGGGTCTGTAGAAGCTGTTTCTTCAGTTGAGACATCACAAGATCCTGTAGTTTCAGAGGCACCTACAATAGTTTGATCATGAACAGTATCATCAATAGTATAAGTATGTCCAGTGTCAGTAGGAAAATCACCGATCACAGGACTGCTCGCGGCTGTGTTTCCTGGAATATCAGTAGAGTTCTCTGTTGTCGGATTTGTCTCAGTGAGAAAGGCTTCTGAATATTGATTCAGATTAGCAGCAGATGGGAGTACAGATGGGAGCACAGATGGGAGCAGAGTAGGTTGATGGGATGTTTGTGTAGGATAGGTGAATTGATCTTGTGTCTTTTGGAAGGGAAAGACATTCTCATCGAATATGACATCTCGGGAAATGTAAATTCTGCCGGTTTGCCGATCAAGACATTTATATCCCTTATGGCTTGCACTATATCCTACAAACACACACTCTCTAGATCTAAAGCTGAGTTTATTTGGATTGTAGGCTCTGAGGTTAGGCCAACATGCACATCCAAGACCTTCAGATATTTGTAGTCAGGATTTTTGCCAAGAAGTTTATACAGAGGTGTGTCACCCTTGATTACTGCACTAGGCATTCGATTAATTAGAAAACACGTTGAATGAAAAGCTTCATCCCAAAAGCGTATGGGCATGTAAGACTGAGCAAGAAGAGATATGCCGGTTTCGACAATATGTCTATGCTTCCTTTCAATGAGACCATTTTGTTGTTGTGTGTGTGGACTAGAAATCTGATGTGCTATGCCTATTTGAGCAAAATGTTTGTGCAGACGGTGGTATTCTCCTCCCCAGTCTGATTGAACTGCTAGGATCTTTTTCCACAGCAATCGTTCAACATGACGTTGAAACTGAAGAAAGGTAGATTCAACATCAGATTTATTTTTAAGAAAGAAAACCCAAGAGAATCTGCTGTAATCATCAACAAAACTTATATAATAACGATATCCATTCACTGACATCTTGGCTGGACCCCAAACATCAGTGTGAATTAGCTCAAGGGGACTAGATGAAACATTTGAAGAAAGAGAAAACGGTAATTGGTGAGCTTTAGCTTGTTGACATGCGTCACACACTTTAGGCTCATTATTTGAGATTACAGCAAGATTATTTTGTTCTAAAATCTGACGGACAACAGTGGGAGCCGGATGTCCAAGTCGACGATGCCAAAGTTCAGAAGTGGTTCTAGCTGACAAGAAAGCTTTGTAAGAAGAATTTGGTGGAATGTGATAGAGTCCATCTTTGCAGGTTCCTTTAAGAAGAACGTTCTTCGTGACTCGATCCTTAACAAGAAAGCAATTTGGATGAAACTCAGCATAGACATTATTATCAGAAACAAGTTTATGGACTGAAAGTAAGTGTCTGTTGATTTTAGGAACATGAAGGACTTTGTTCAGAACTAATGGACGACGAGCAGCAGTGATTGATGAATTGCCAATATGGACAATGGACAAACCTAAACCATTGGTGACCTGTACTCGATCATTGCCACCACAGCTCCTTCACCGCCGACGCCTGTGTCGTGGGTGATGTGATCGGTGGCTCCAGTATCCACATACCAATTGGCGTCCACGGATAGTCGTTCGTGATGCTAATGCAACTCTTGCATCATTGGCGACGTAGTTTTGATCAAAGCGATGATAGCAATTTGCTGCATCATGTTTGTCACGGAGGCAGATTTGGCGGTCAAGCCGCCTCCTTGACTTGAGTTCCCTTGATGGAAGTTTCTTCCGGCACCACGTCCGTCGGAGTTGCGACCACCACTGCCACGGCCATGGCCACGACTATGTTGACCATTGTTGCCTCTTCCACGTACGGAGAACCTGCTCACTTGATTGACTTGAACACTAGTGTTGTTGTGTTCGAGCCTCAGCTCATAACTGAGCATGTGAGCGTAGACATCATTGATGGTGACCACATCAGCTCGAGTGGTGAGACTCGTTACAAGTGAGTCGTATTCCGACCCCAGGTCACGGAGCATGTAGGCGATCAACTCGTCATCTTCAAGACGTTTGCCAATCACTGCGAGTGTACCGGCGAGTCCTTTCACCTTGCGGAAGTAGTCGGTGATGGAAAGATCCTTCTTCTGGATCATCACCAATTGCATGCGAATTTGCATGATCTGGGCGCGCTAGCTTTCCGCGAACGCCCGTTCAATGGCGCACCAAACTTCTCTTGCGGTGGTGCAGCCAACAACTTGTGCAAGCACGCCCTCAGTCAGAGACGAGAGGATCGCACTCATCACGAGCTGGTCTTGTTGATACCAGCTGTTGAATTCTGGATTGACGACAGGGCGCGCTATTCCGTCTGTGCCGCTCTCCGAGATGGTGGATGTCGGGCGCGTGATGGTTCCATCAATGAAACCTATGAGCCTCTGGCTCCTCAGGTAGGGAAATAGCTGTGCGGTCCACAGGAGGTAGTTGTCGCCGGAGAGCTTGACGGTGATCATCTGGTTGAAGGCCGGAACAGGGAGGATGCCAGCCTGTGTCGATGCCGACGGGTTGGAGATAGGGCTGCCGGCGCTACCGCTATGTTGAACGCTGCCGGTCGTCGACATGACGGAATAGGAAGAGGAGGTTAGCGTGAATTGGATCGGGGCTCTGATACCATGTGAGAATTAACAGAAAGATATGATTGTGCAGAGCGCAATGATCCCATATGGATCGGTTGTATTTATGGACCAGAACAATTACAAATGATCCGTGAGAGTCGGACATGCCCAACGTCCACAACGTGGTCACCACGATCCTAACGACGCGGTAACAAACACAGAACTCATGCACATGATTACAGGAGTCTGTTAGCTAACATAGCAACGGCTTTACACTCACATACTAATCTTAACAGAGCCAACATGTGCGGAGCTGACGATGTCGGCGCGAAGTCTGGCGCGAAGACTTCAAGGTGGGAGGTTGACGAGGCTTGACGCGGAGGCTTCGACACGGAAGGCTACGTCCCGATGCTCGGCACGGAGACAAGGCGTCCAGCGGAGCGTGGTGTTTTGGCGGCCGATCGGGATCCAGATCCAGCATGCCAGGGTGTATCTCAGTCTGGCCATGGAGCAGGCTCAGCATTGGCTCGACGCAGAGACTGTAGCGTGGAGGCTCGACGGAGAGCGGAGGCTCGGCGTTGTCCCGGCACAGAGACTGCAGCGTGGAGGCTCGACGGAGAGCGGAGGCTCAGCGTTTGTCCAATGCAGAGACTGCAGTGCGGAGGCTCGACGGAGAGCGGAGGCTCAGCTTTGGCCCGGCGTAGAGACTGCAGCGCGGAGGCTCGATGGAGAGCGGAGGCTCGACGTTGGCCCGGCGTAGAGACTGCAGTGCGGAGGCTTGACGGAGAGCGGAGGCTCGGCATTGGCCCTACGCGGAGATTGCGGGGCGGAGGCTCGTGCATGCATGGATGGATATTTGTGCCAATACGCATGCATGGATACGAGACTCTGCCCGGCCTCCGTCGTCGTGTGTAGTCACCTGACCTCCACCGGCTTCGCGTCCACTCCACGTGCGCCCCTGCGCCTCTGCACGGGACTCCACCCGGCCATGCAACGTTGCCTGGCGCCCACCGGCTTTGCGTGTAGGAAAATAATCCAGACTTGATGAGCTGGGAGTAGACTTAGTCCATTTTGTTTGTTAAGTCACATGCAGGTCGTGACCGGCTTAGCGGATCCGATCAGTTAGTTTGCTGAATTATCGCATTCTGTTAGCGATAGCTATTTCTCTTCTTCAGGCTTTAGATGTTCAGTTATTGTAGCACATCTTGCCGTTGCCAAATATTCAGAGTTCAGTTATTCCTTTGCAGTCTCACTGATTCGCTTTCATCCCGATACAATTCCTCTCGGTTTCTTCCTTGATAGCTACAAGATTACTGGGGTATCTACCTGGGCGATCAATATGGAGGTCTTCATGGACGCGTAAGGTGTTTGGGATGCAGTAGAGTCGGCGGCCGGCGAGGTCGTCGACAGAAAGCGCGAGAAGATGGCATTGGCATGCATCTTCCAGGCTGTCCGTGAAGACGTGCTCCTGCTACTCGCCAAGAAAAAGACGGCGAAGGAGGCGTGGGAAAGCCTGAAAACCATGCACCTCGTGGCAGATCGAGTAAAGAAGGCTAGAATTCAGACCCTGAAGAATGAATTCGCCGCGCTGCGCATGAGGGAGACAGAGTCAATCGCCGAATTTGCGGGCAAGATCAGTGCCATTGCAAACAAGGTACGCAGTCTTGGGGAGAATATGGAAGATGCGATGCTCGTGAAGAAATTGCTTGGTTCGGCGCCTGATAAATTTTTCCAAGTAGTTGCCGCAATAGAGCAGTTTGCGGACATGGAGACAATGTCGCTGGAAGAAGCAATTGGGCGTCTCAAGGCGTACAAAGAACGAATTCGTGGGAGGAGTGAGAGCAGCGAAGCAAAACTGCTACTCACCCACGCAGAGTGGCAGGCCCGGCAGAAAAGTGGTGGCAGAGGGCAGCCATCTAGCTGGCAAATGTCACACGGCAAAGGAAGGGAAGATTATAGTCCAGATGGGCAAGATCGATGGCAAGATCGTGGAAGAGGCCGCGCAAGATGGCGTGGAAGAGGTCGAGGAGGTTATAATACTCTGAGGCATAACAATTCAGGCGGCAGCAGCAATGGCAAGGACAAGAGTCATATCAAATGCTATGCCTGCAAGAATACGGGGCACTACGCCTCTCAGTGCCGCAGCAAACGCCAGGAAAAGTCAATCTCACTCAAGCGCAAGAAGATGAACAACCGGCATTGCTGCTGACAGCATGTGTGGAGGAGCTACACAGACCGGAGACAGTAAGTACTCTTGTGCTACTTAATGAGGAGAATGTGGCTTCGAGATTGCAAGAGAGTGAGAAAATCCCAATTGACTCAGATGTCTGGTATTTGGAAACGGTGCGAGTAATCACATGACAGGTCACCGGTCCAAATTTAGTGAACTGGATGAAAGCATCACCGGGCATGTCAAGTTTGGGGATGGATCAACAATGTAGATAAAGGGCAAATGATCAGTCTTGTTTCAATGCAAAAATGGTGAGCAAAGACTTCTAATCGATGTGTATTTCATACCCAATCTATGCAGCAGTATAATTAGTCTTGGGCAATTGTCGGAAGATGGGAGTAAAATTGTATTACAAGGCCAGTATTTGTGGGTTCATGATAGGAATGGTAGACTACTTATGAAGGTTAGGAGAACACTGAATAGACTTTATAAGATCGTGCTAGAAACCTGCAAACCAGCATGTCTTGCAATTAGTCTGGAGGAGCTGGCTTGGTTGTGGCATGCACGGTTGGGTCATGTGAATTTTCAGGCATTGAAGCAATTGCATGATGAACAGCTGGTGCAAGGAGTGCCAAGGATTGATCATCCACTGAAGATTTGTGAAGGCTGTCTAATTGCGAAGCAGACAAGGATTCCTTTCCCTATTCAGGCTAAGTTCAAAGCGGAACTACCACTCTAGCTGATCCATGCAGATCTGTGTGGACCAATTACCCCTCAAACTCCAGCAGGTAACATATATTTCCTTCTCTTGGTGAATGATTTTAGTAGAATGATGTGGGTATATATGCTGAAGTTCAAGAGTGATGTATTGAGTGCATTCAAATGGTTCAAACCACTGATTGAGAATTAGACTGCAAATAAGATCAGAGCGCTTAGAACTGATCGAGGTGGCGAGTTTTTGTCACAAGAGTTTGCTGCATTCTGTGGACAAGAAGGCATAGAGAGGCACCTCACTGCACCGTATACTCCACAACAAAATGGAGTAGCAGAGAGAAGGAATCGTACTGTGATGGAGATGGCAAGAAGCCAGTTAAAGACAAAGTGTCTGCCAGGAAGACTGTGGGGTGAGGCTGTGAGACATGCAGTTTTTATACTTAATAGGCTGCCAACTAAAGCACTGAACAAAAGTCACTCCTTTTGAAGCTTGGTTCAACAGAAAACCCAATCTCAGTTTTCTCAGGGTTTTTGGGTGTGTTGGCCTTGTTAAAATCCCACCTGCTCAGACAAGGAAATTGGATGACAGGAGTAGAAGTATGGTCTACTTGGGAGTAGAAGATGGCAGTAAAGCTCATCGCTTGGTGGATCCTAGAACAGGAAGAATTCATGTCAGTCGAGATGTTATATCTAACGAAGGAGTAGTCTAGAAATGGGATGGTGAAGAATCTGCGGACTTTCAGAAATGGGTAACATTCTCTATTGAGGATGATGAAGCAGAAGCTGAAGTACCTGGGATGGCAGATTTCACAGAAGACAGTGAGGAACACTCACCTACCGTGGCAGAAAATCTGTCTACCGTGGCAAGTGGTTCAGTTGGGACGGCGAACATGCAGCTAGGAGCACTGGGAGAGCCCGAATTTGGAGTTGATACAATGGCAGATAATTTCAGCACACCAGGGAATACTGCAGCAGAACCTGCATTACCCTACACGGTCGAAGATTCTGAAGAAGCACCAGCTAAATTTAGATCTCTGAGCGAGATTTATGCCAGCACTAAACAAATGGAATTACCTGATGAATTCCTGATGCTGGCAGCTGAAGATGAACCCATGTATTACAGAGAAGCTGCTGGCAATAAGGACTGGGAGGAAGCTATGAAGGCTGAACTAGAAGCAATCCAGAAATAGGACACAGGAGTTGGTGTCACCGCCTGTGGCATAGATCTATTGGTCTCAAATGGGTATTTAAGCTCAAGAAAGACACTGAGGGAAGAATAATCAAACACAAAGCAAGATTAGTCGCCAAAGGCTATGTGCAGCAGCCAAGAATTGATTTTGAGGAAGTTTTTGCACCAGTGGAAAGAATGGAAACCGTGCGACTTCTGTTGGCTTTGGCTGCACAGCAGAACTGGAAAGTACACCATTTGGATGTTAAATCTGCATTCTTGAATGGAGAACTTCAGGAGGAAGTGTATGTCTTGCAACCTGAAGGGTTTGCTGTGAAAGGGCAAGAAAAAAAGGTCTACAAACTAGCAAAAGCACTCTATGGACTTAGACAAACACCCAGGGCTTGGAATGTGCGGCTAGACAGAAGTCTAAAGAGTTTGGGGTTTGAGAAGTGCCCACATGAACCTGCAGTGTACAAGAAACAAAGTGCAGAAGGTGTGCTTGTGGTAGGAGTGTATGTGGATGATCTTCTGGTTACAGGCGGCAGTGATGTGGAGAATACTCAATTCAAGAAACAAATGAAGAATGAGTTTGAGATGAGTGATCTTGGTCTGCTAGCATACTATCTGGGAATTGAACTTAAGCAGGCACAAGACAGCATTGTATTGAAGCAGGGAAACTATGCTAGGAAGATTTTACAGGAAGCCGGGATGGCAAACTGTAATTCAGTGCAATATCCAATGGAACCAAAGCTCAAGTTGTGCAAGGATGAAGAAGGAGAATCGGTTGACCCAACACAGTACAGACATGTAATTGGGAGCTTGAGATATTTGACTCATACCCGGCCTGATTTGGCTTATGCAGTAGGTATAGCAAGTAGATATATGGAGAATCCGAAGAAATCACACAATCAGGCACTCAAACACATCTTGAGGTATGTACAAGGAACTGTGAACTATGGCTTGGTGTATTCAAGGGGAGGAAAAGAGCAGCTAGTCGGGTATTCAGACAGCAATCTTGCTGGAGATGTCGATGACAGAAAAAGTACAAGTGGGTTAGCATTTTATTTCTGTGGAAGTCTGGTAGCATGGGTGTCTCAGAAGCAGAAATACGTCGCTCTTTCTTCTTGTGAAGCTGAGTTTATGGCAGCAACAGCTGCAGCATGTCAAGCAGTATGGTTGCGAGGGCTATTGCAGGATATAACAGGGAAAGCTCAAGGTCCAGTGAAGCTGTTCGTGGATAGCAAATCTGTGATTGCCTTGATGAGAATCCAGTTTTCCATGGAAGAAGTAAGCATATAGACAAACGTTTCCATTTTATACGTGAGTGTGTAGAAAAGGAGCAAATCACAGTTGGGCATGTTAGCACCAAAGACCAGAAGGCGGATATTCTGATGAAAGCTCTCGGGAAACTGAAGTTTGCAGAGATGCGAGCGAAACTCGGTGTCAGAAGAACAGATGAGTAGCTTCTGGATTAGGGGGGTGAATGTAGGAAAATAATCCAGACTTGATGAACTGGGAGTAGACTAAGTCCATTTTGTTTGTTAAGTTACTTGCAGGTCGTGACCGGCTTAGCGGACCCGATCAGTTAGTTTGCTGAATTATCGCATTCTGTTAGGGATAGCTATTTCTCTTCTTCAGACTTTAGATGTTCAGTTACTGTAGCACATCTTGCCATTGCCAAATATTCAGAGTTCAATTATTCCTTTGCAGTCTCACTGATTCGCTTTCATCCCGATAAAATTCCTCTCGATTTCTTCCTTGATAGCTACAAGATTACTGGGGTATCATCTACATGGCGCCCCGCACCTCCGCGCAGGACTTCGCAAAGGGCTTGCCTCCATCGGTATATGCATGTGATCATACATGCGATCATACATGTAGCAAACATAAGCTTCACGTATGCGTGCACTTAAAGTTTCCATCCATGCATGCATGGATGAAGTTTGTGGATGGATATGTGAGTGCATGCATGGGCGTCTCAGCGCGCAGTCGATGCCGCGAAGGCTGGCTCGCCGAAGGCACAACCCGGCTTCGACACGGAGGGCTCGTTGCTGCGCGGCATTGCTCGTGCAGAGATGCGCGGAGACTTGAGGACAACACGGAGCTCCTGGTCGCACGAAGACCAGCGAAGACTCAAAGCAATGTAGAGGCCGCGGGCGAGGAGGCTCTGAGGCGGCCTTCGACGACGTGGAGTCCACAGTTGCGCAGAGATAAGCCGGTGTGGCACGAAGGTGTGCTTAGTGAAGTGCGTGCTCGACGAGGTGTACCCTGAGCGGAGTCCGGCGTGGACAAGCTGAAGACGCGCGTACCACCCTGGCCAGAAGGGTCACGCCACCAAGTCATCCAGGACATCACTTTCCCTGCATGAACACCCCCAGCAGAGCAGAGGTAACAACAATATAAGGAATCAGTACTCCACTAGATCTATTCAATACACCATCTACAAAATATGGCGAAGTACACAGGCAAAGCCCATACACCTCCATATCATAATGGTTAAATTTTTAGCGAGCAAGCTACTTATCTGTCGCTGATGGCCCGCCAGATGGTACAAACACCATGAATGTTCCCAGGAACAGAAAAGATCCACATAACCGCCGTTTTTGTTGAACGCTGGAGAAATCTCTTCCATACATAACTTCTAGTTGTCCCCACAGACGACGCCATCTGTTGTGGCTTCGGGCCAAATAATAAAGGGGACTAGTAGAAGGAGAGGTGAGCCAACACAGGGAGAGATGGTGAGTGAGAATGAGAGGATGCCCTCCTCCTGCCCCTCCTGGGGGTTTATATGCATGAGCGGGGTAGGACGGGAAATCCCCATCCTACCCCTTGGTACTTACAAAGGATGATGGTACATTGGTATATTCCTCTACACTATTAGGCTTATTACATATTAGACCAGTTTGCAAGGCCCAGTCACGGGGGGTTGGGCCACCCCACAACATCTCCCATCTGTCACTAATCACCATACTTTGGAGAGCCCTCTTGACCATTCACAACTGGTTCAACATGACTACAACTGAGGCAAACATCATTTCAGTAATAGCAAGTAACTTCAGCTTGCTAAACGCATTAAACATTGACTACCTCATGCCGTGGTTCATTATGAAATTCTTGATAATATTAGCAATAGCAGTAGTTTCAGTTATCCAATGGCACTCATCAAAGACTAATTCCTCATTGTTAGCCCTTGGCATTTTAGTAGCACAAAAACTCTTTAGAGCAACATTGAGAGCATGAACAATACAAGGAGTCCAAAAAATGTGATTATACTTCTACTGAGCTATCAAACCCGCACCTTTGCAATTTGCAGCAGTGTCAGTGAAGAATTGGACCATATTTCTTGCACCTACTTCTTCAATAATAGCAATCAACTTCTCAGCAATGTACTCCTTTGTCTTCACCTTGCCTTTAGCATTGACAGCTCGCGAGAACATCGATGTACTCTCAGAAATAGCTAGAAAGTTAATGAATGGTCACCTCTACACATCTAACCATCCATCTGAACAAATGGTTACTCCCTTTTTAAACCATGTGCTCCACATCTGCTTTAATAAGGTCTCAATGTGATCCCTTTCTTGTTGAAGAAGCATAATCCTCAACTTATTGTACCTAGGAGGGACATATCCAGACAAGCTATGGCTTGTAGCAAAGTTATATGATTATTGGAAGTATGGATTTCTTGCAAGATTGAAAGACAAGCGTGTAGATTTTATGTAATACCCCGGAAAATGTTTTATTAGTTGTTTAATTAATAGAGAGAGGGACTTAAGTGAAAAGATTAATCTTAAAAGAGTTTTGGGGGGGTTTTCTGGAAAGTTAAGACAACCCGGCTTGGCCTGTGGGATTTCTAGGCCCAAGAGGGAGGGAGGCCACCACTTAAAACCCAGCAGCCCCCACCCCCGCGCCTACACCCCTGCGCCTCGCCCTAGCAGCCGCCCCGACCTCTGCTGCGCGCCGCCGCCGCCGCCGCGCCCGCCTGGCCCCGCCGCCCGCCGCTGCTGCGTTGTTGCGTCGTGCCGCCTTCGCCGTGGTGCCGCTGCTCTCCGTGCCATGTCGTCGTCCTCGCTGTGCCGTGGTGCCTCCGTCTTCGTCGTCGTCTCCTCCCCGGAGCGCCGTCGTCGTCGTTCGTCGCCGTGCCGCGTGGATCCAGAGGAAGGAGAGGAGGAGACCGCGGGCGTGTTCGTCGTCGTGTTCGTCGTCGTTCGTCGTCGTGTTCGTCGACGTGTTCATCCTCGTGTCGTCAAGGGTAACTCCGTTGGTCCTCTAGATGAGTTTTAATCAAGTTGGATTTCGTCAGTTTTCTGGACCGCCGTGACAGTTGGGGTAATCGGCTGTTCTGGGTTAGATCCGTCAGGATTCAGGTCTGGACCTCTTCTAGAAAATTGTAGATGACTTAATTATCTTTCCAGGGAGTGCTAGAACGCGTTATTTCGAGTTGTGTAGCAAAAGTTATGAATTTTCTAGTGCTACTGTTCTGCAGATCGGAGTAGTTCTGGACAGAGTTTAGTAGATCGGTTTGTGCGACGGAAATAGTTGCGAATCAGAAATTCTTCATGTTAGGAAAGTTTTAGATAATTTTCTTAGCTTTCCATAAAGGTCAAGAAGTCCGGATTTCGAGTTTCTGGGCGAAAGTTATACCTGTTTTAGTGCGCTGTCCAGAGAGTCCAACGTGAATTTGGATGCTTTAAAAAAAGGTTTGGATCGGTTAGTAAATGGCCGAATCAGAGAGTCTCCCCAACTAAGTTTTTGTAGCTAATTTAATTATATTTACAGAGAGTCTAATAACGCTTAATTTGGAGTTACGTACTGAAAGTTATGATTTTTGGAAGTCGGCTGTCTGTGGTTGGGCAGATTTGGCCGAGGGGAGTTGGGGATTTAATTGAGATAAATTGTTGGGTTAATTGAGGTTGCTGTTATTTTATACCTAGAAACCCGTTACTGTCATGTTAGTAATTATTAATTAAATATTCAGGAGGAGAACGGTTTGGGTTGTGCCTTCACGCGCTTCTTCATTTTCTCGGTTGAGGCAAGTATAACCTGCTATGATTAATCTGTGTGATTGAGTGATTTGGATGATACGAGTGGTGTTTGAGTTATGAATGCTTTACTTATGAATTTGAGTAATGTTCTGAGTTGTTAATGCTATTTATGTTTTATTTACATTATGGTATTTATGAGATTTGTTGATGCGTAGTATGGTGAATGCATGATATCTTGTTGATACATTCACATATATGCATCATATTGAGAATTGTTGAAGTCTTGGTCATGTGGTGATCAAGCATCGAGGTCCCCACACTTGCGGAGTGTGGGCATTGGTCCCTGCACCGAGGGTACAGGCATGGTGTGCATTGACGGATGCACTCCGCGTTACCGGTAAAATGCGAAAGAGATGAGAAAGAGGAGTTTTGATCATAATGCATAGCATGAAATTCATATGTAATATGTTTAACTTGAGGGTTAATGTTCATGCTTGCATTTGATACAGTTATACTTGCTGAGTCGTTGGACTCACTCTTGCTGTTTGTTTATTTGTTTTAGGTACCAATGTGAGAATGGCATCTATGGGATCAAAAAGGGATTAGCTTCGTTGCACGTGCACTATTCCTTCAATAAGAAATAAAGACAGTCATGATAATCTTGTTGGCTTGTTAGCTTAATTGGTTCAGTTTATTTTCCATCAGATTAAATGTAATAAAGACTTAGTATCATTGGATATTATCTTTCCGTTCATTATTTAGAACTTGTGCTATTCATGCTTATTTAAACTGCCATCTGGTTAATAAACAAAGGAGGTTATGCCGAAATTTTTAGGTAACCTATATTAGTTGTTGTTTTATTGTGGATAGTTAGTAGCATTTCAGGCCTATGTTAGGCTGGGGTGTTACATTTTACGTAACCAAAGATTAATTGAACTGTAGCTAGTCAGTTTGATAAAATTCAAGGAATGAAACAAGGCATTCAAGTTGATTACATACCTCCAGAATAGAACATTTTTGTAATTATAACATCCAACTGATTGCTCAGCTCCATGGCCCAAGCTTTCTCCAATGTGAAGGAGGCCCTTTCTGCTTCTTATTCCCAAACATGGGTGCGTCCATGCTTGATGAAGCAACACTAGTAGCAGTAGTGGTTGGCAAGGGCATATTTCTTGGCCTTGTTTTTGCTAATTCATCTTCAACGTTTGTTACTTCACTTCTAAGCTGAGCAAGAATAGGTATTGTCACCTTAGGACTACCTTGCATCCACCATTAGTAATTTTTAGCATGTGTGCTTTGACTCTAGAGTAGCAACTAGTGCCAACATATTTGCAATACTTGCATCTCCATCTCACATCTCCTCCAGCCGATCCACCCTTATCTAGAATGTCAACTGATTCCACATGGACCCGTGATGTTGGTTGTTTGCTCATGTACTGGAGTACTCTCCCAAATTTCTAAAACCAAAGAGTTGAAGGAAGAAGAACAATAAGTCAAGAACTCTCAGATCTAACCAATCTCAGAGAAAACTCAAAGAGAATGGATGGTAACCAATAAGAGAACTGAGATGGGAGAAGAACTCATTGGTCACTGCCGGTCACTGGGGGATGGCGTAGTTCTAGAGAGGAGACGCACTTCTTTGGAGAAGTGGAGATTGATGGGTGCTCGGTGGATAGGTTTTCCTTTAGTTTGGTTGAGGTGAGCCGGGCCATGTCGCACATGTGTTGCATAATTGTCAAAGTCGTGTCAGAAATTAAAATGATTTGTTTCACCATTTAATTGTTTGATACGTCTGACATGTATCGACGACGTGTCGGTGTCGCATCCATGTCTTACGCAGTGTCTGACACTGATACGATAACAAACCCACGTGTCATTGCTACATATGTTCACGAAAGTATTTGTAACATCCCAAAGTTTAGATTTTATTTATTTGAGATTTTTTAGATTTTCCTTTTTCCACTTTTTTTAGTTGAGCCTAGAGAAAAGAAAAGGCTTAATTGCTTATCTTAGAGCCTTTTTGGAGTTAACTTCCTTTTCCTAAGTTACCCTTGTCTTGTAGAATTTTTGAAAATTTTCTAGAATTTTTGGCCCATATTTGCTCTTTTCTAAGACTTATTTGAATTTTTAGCCTTTATTTAATTCAAAAATGTATTTAAATTCCCTATTTCTCTTGGGCCAAAACCATCTTCATTCTTGGCCCATTTTGTCATTTTCCCTCCACCCAGCCCACTTCTCCCACGCACGGCCTCTACCACGTGCATCCAACCTTCTCCCACGCCCTCCCTCCCTCACGCCACATGGGCCCACCTTGTCAACGCGTCCCTCTCCCACTGCCACCTAGCCCCACCTATTGGTTCCTCTCTCATCTTTCCTTTCTTCTTCCTCCCTCCTTCCTTCTTCTGCGCGACGCCACCATGACCGCCTCTGATTCCACCTCCGAGTCTCTCTCCTCTTCGAGTTTTAGCCGTTCTCCCAAAAGGAAACCTCACTGCCCGATATTCGGTTCTCGATTTACCGCATTTTCCTTAGTGTGCCTCCCCCTTTCTTTTCTTCCCTTGCCCAAATCCACGCCGCCATGATTCCAGCGATTGATTGCCCGCTTTGCGCCCACCCCTCGAGACTATAAATACCTTCATAAGCCCCCTCATTCCTCCACACACCAAATCCCCCACTTAATCTCACCTCTCAAGCTTCGAGCCTAACCGCACCGTGCGCCACTGCTTCAATCCTCATAAGGCCATTAGGGAGCAATTCCAGCCACCTGACCTACACCCAAGGCTCGCTGATGACATCCTCAGCACCGTCTTACTTCCACGACACTCTACTATCCGTGCTTGCCACCAAAGCACCATCCTCGCCGATAGCTGAGCGCCGACCACTGCCTTCACTCACTATTGGCAACCTCTATCCATCTTGAGCCTCACGCCAAGGTGAAAACCATTCCTGATGCCTCCTCCTCGCTTTTGCGACCACCGCTAACCACCGTCAGCACCACAACTCCAACGTGCCCTCGGTCTTCACACACCACCACCGACTGATATGCCACGTCAGCGCACAGGACCACATGGCTACCACCTGGCTTCGTGTGCCCTACCACGACAGCACTGACTGCCAGCCAAACAGCCACACCACCTTGCCCATGGTCCTGGTCCATTGTGGACCAGGCAAAGCCCATGGACTCAGTCCATAGACCGAGGCTCACCTGTTAGTGACTCCAAATTTTTCTTTAGAAATTTAATTCGGCCAAAATCATTATTCCTTGATGACATCATCATGATGTATTAATCTAGATTTTCCTTTAAAAAATATTTTCCAAAAATCAAAAATCCTTGCTGATGTCATAAATTCCTTTTTCTTTAGGAAAATAAATCCAAAAATTACGAGTAAATATTTATTTCTCTTTTTCCTAATTTTGAAAATTCCTAGAACCCGTTCTCCTCTGTCCTAGCTCCAATGAACCCATTCTTTTTTTAAAATTCATCTAAAATCCTAATCTGCCTATTTCTGCATTCCTTTTGAATTTTGGATTTTATTTGAATTTAGTTTATGTAGGTTATTTTCACATGTAGACTATGACATTTCTGAGGAGTACTTCATCAGTGTCGAATCTCACCAATTCGCAGAGCAAGACAAGTTACACACCTTGACCATGTTGATCTCAGTTTGTAAATAAAATTAAGTTGTTTTAATTATTCTATATGCTTATGTTTATTCAATGTATTTTAATTCCAATTTTAAATACCTAGTTAATACATACTTGTTATGACCACATTGACATTGATCACCTAAATACCTTATCACCCTAAAATAAAATTATGATTAGTACATTAGTATTAGCTGAAAAACTTTGTAGACGTACTTAGAAATAATCATAGGCTTGAGATAACTTTTTCACATAAAATAATTATTATTAAAATGTATTCTTAACTTTGGTGAGTCAATAAAGTGTATGAAAGGTTTAGAATAAATTATAAAAATATGATTTAGACTTAGGTAAATGGTTAGGTGGTGAATGCTCGGTGGCACAAGGGGTTTGTGGAAAATCTGTCTAAGATAATTAAGGACCGGTCTGTGAACTACAACTACAAAGCCACACCGTACTACCATAAGTCTAGTATGGGACATACTTGACTAACTAATTTGCCGGTTTTGACCTAAGTCTAGCTATAGGTTGAATGTAGGAGTGGCGTAGGCCACGACAAGTCCCACATGACACAAGAGGGGCCTCAACTTATTGGATTATATTATGGTGAAATCTTAGTAGGGGTTGTGACCAGGTTGACAGCTTTGCATTGTAAAGACCTTGTGATAATCTCTTATGGCACCACCTTCGGAAGTGTGTCAGGCGGACATTATAAGTTGATTATCTCTTATGAGTAAAATTGTACAATCTTTGCAGATTGTATAAACTATCCTGGATAGCCGTTCTCATGGACATGTGCATGCCAAGTAAAGTTTTTCATGGACTAGATTTTATTTTTCAAAAACTAGTTTAAATGAAAGTCATTGAGATTTTTTGGAGAAATATGGTCCGGGTAGGATACCTGTAGTTAGGTTAGTGTTAGGTTGTACCTGCACTAATGGTATTATTTTGATTAAATTATTGCTTTTATTTATTTTATTAAATTCAATAGTTTATAGATATTTACTGTATTTATTCCATTTTGGCTTTACGCTAAATTAACCCTATTATGCCTTCACTTGTTGCCTTTACATTAATATTGTATTTTTCTGTGTAACTTGCGGAGTATATTTTTGTGTTTACCCTTGCTTAATTTTATTGCTTAGAGGAGGACGTCTTCAACTACAGTGAGGATCAGGACGAGTAGGCCGCGCCTCTCTATCATTTGCCTGTGGGTGGCCTTATTGGACTTCTCCACTTTATTTACTATCTTCCTTTGTTATTCATCTTTATATTTGGCTTATGGACCGTGAAGATGTAAAATTTGGTCATAAGGCTCGTACTCTTTTAATTAATAAAGTTTGTTATTATGCATAATATGTATTATTATTACCACTGTGTGCACTAACTTTTTCTAGACTAGTGTGATTAACAAATGAGATATGGAGGTGTTGTTTCCGGATCCAGCAGTATTTAAATGCCACATCAAAAATTCCCTACGCAAGCTTTTTCACTGCAGGTACATACTGCTATGTGTCTTTCTAGTGCACAAATGACAAAATCCTTCTATTTCCTGTTTCTGACTGCTGGACTATCTTTACTTGATTCCTTCCAATATTGAATAGTACTTTTAAGTTCAAGGCGTCGCTTGATATGTTTCTTTGTCAACAATTGGCCTTAATGGCAATGTTGTTATCGATATGGTTTATCATTGAAATGTCTGATTGCCTTCAGAGAAGGCTAACTTCTTTCATTAGCATATTCTATGGATGTGCACGGATATTATCCTTTTTGTTCAGAGATGGACATGTTCATGTATATGAAAGTAGTACTTGTCATTTGTCAATCGTTTTATGCATATACTACGTTGCATTAGTGGAGCTCTTACCTCTGTTAGTTATAGTACTAAAGGTACTCGAACCTTGCAGCTATTGAGAAATCGTCAAACCTCCTCTTCTGAAATCACAGATCCCTGGAGGGTCTGTTTAGAACATAGAAATTTACTGAATTCTTGTGAGAATTGAATTGTAACCTTTGAAATTCTGGCAAAATTCATATGAAATTCCACTAAAAATAAAAATATTTTATGGCAGGTGTTCCAACGTAAAATCTAGTTGGTAAAATCTCTACTATTTTTTAAAAAATTGATGATAATAGCTTACCATCTTTTCTTTGAGAGTTAATGGTGATTTATCTGTTATCCTACCATTCTCTTCTTGATTGTCGACAGGTGAGACCCGGCCTCCCTCACGAATCGCGAGTTCCCCTCGTCCCCTGAACAACCGTGCATTCCTTACCTCACCTGTGCCCTCACCAAAGTAGTCTCCGCATCCTCACCCGCCTCAGTGCGCGGCTGCAGACGCTGGATCAGTGCCGACTGCCAGCGCCGCAACCGTCAGGATCCGCAGTCGTCTCCACAACCTCACCACTGGCACATAGACTGAGCACAGTAGGTTTCTGCCATGGATTTGCTGGCAGCCATCTACGTCTGTGTTGCCATGTGAGCGCCAACCGCATGTTCAACAGCATGCCGGATCTGCTCCCCGGCAGGTCCGCTCCAGGTAATTCAGTGCGATCGGTCACAGATTGCATGCGTGTTCTGCGTTCCTTTGTTGGTTCACGCCGTGCCTAAGAGGGGCAGGGGATGTGCTTGGCTCCGCTTCTTGCTTTGGTTGCACATAAACCTTGTAGCACGTTGCAGTCTTCACCGTGTCGACGTGTCCCATTGAAGTGTATCTTGCTTAATGCCTATCCTTCTTGCCTCTGCAGTGGGTTGCTCCTGGTGGTGGCTATTGGAGGTCTCGGTTTGGTTTAGCAACTCCAAAAGTAGAACTATTCAATCTGATTTGTGTTAGTGATATGCTCTAGAGGTAATTATAAAGATAATTATATCATTTCGATGTTTATGAACATTTGAATAAAATGTTATTTTGTCCCTTAAATAAATATCTTCCGTATTGATCAACAAGTATGTGACTTATTCGTGAAACTCTTTATTCATGTTTTGATGTTATTCTAAATTATCCCTGATCTTATATTGTTATGTGGAATGATTATGATTTATAGATCAATACATGTATTGATTAATGATCATGTTTCACGGATCATAGATATGAGATATCAAATCAATAATGTGCACATGTGTTAGAGAACATGATGTTGGATTGACCCATCATGAGATACTGTGAGAATTGTTATATTCTTAAGTGTCATTAGTTGGTCTCATACATAGTGTATGTAGGATCCATAGACCTGAGGTCGTCATTGTTTCCTACATGTGTAATAGTTTACTTAGGGGTTACCAAATATTACTCCGTAAATGGGTGGTAATAAAGGTAGCTTTCGGGTTTACTATGAAACATGTGGAGAAATATGAGCGATCAAGATGGAATTTGCCCCTCCTATATAACAGGAGAGATATCTCTGGACCCTTCGATGTGGTTGGATTAAGAAAATGCATGGCCATGCCAAATGTGGTTGAGGAGTCAATCACAACTGAGTAATCCACTACAGGTTCGAGTAAAGGATCGAGCTATCATAGGATGGTACGTTTCTCGCCTTGAGTTCGATCTGATATCATGAGGCAAATGGATCGGTATATAAGCACTATATAGATTTGTCCGATATGATCTTTATGTGTGTTTGGGAGTCGTTATGTCCTGCTAGGGACCGCTACTGACTTATGAGTCGGAAAGGAGTTTTCGGCCTATGACCAAATACAAATGAACCTACAGGGTCACACACTTAATGGGCTGGAACGATAAGGCGTCGGATGATAGTTTTCGAGTAGGATTCGATCTCTACTCATATCGGATATGGATTCGATTGGAGACTATATAAGGAGAGGTGCGGGGCTAAGGGACGTATCCCGAAAACACACTCGTCGAAACCCTAGCCGCCACCTCTCGTATCCCCTGCCGTGCACGCTAGTGCTAGCACATTGACGCACGGCGCTCCATCCCTGGACGTGTGGATTTCGGTAGAGGCGCTACTGTGATTGCGGCGCTGATTTGGACGATCACGAGGAGATGTTTGGACGGAGGACGTTCGACTACTACCACTACACCGACGCGCTCTTCGTTGAATCGGCTACTTCAACCTTACTTCCACTGCACTACGCGTCAAGTGGTAATGATCTATGATCTCTTACTCGTATAGCTTCTAATTTACGCGGTAGAAAAATTTTAATCTGCGCTAGTATAGTCCATTCGTATCCCAACAATTTGACGATGCTTTGTAATGTAATCTCAGTTACGGTTTGGGTTTGGTTGCACCTTGCATGCCCGACATGTGCATGAGGGAATGCTTGAGGTGGCTGTGTTGGTTCGTTGCCAACTGTGCACTTCTCTGATGTTAGAGAGCTCCACAAGTGTAAAGGTATCTGGTATATTCTTGTGAAAAGGGATTAGGATTTGATGAGGTGATAGGTTGGTTCTTAAGAAACCAGAATTTAGTTATAGGGACTGTTTGGCTTTACAGTGTGCAAAAATCAGCTACTACTGAGTACTGATGCTTATGTCGGCATAGGCTGCGCACTGCTTCAGTCGAAGTGCTCATGATAAGTAGCTTTCCCCCCTCTTTCTGCCTGTTGGCTACATTAAAGGCCATTTGTTAGTACAAGTGTTATTAGAAAGTGGTTGCTCTTACATGTTTAGAAGTAGAACACCAGCTTACTGGCCACGAGGCATGGTGCTGTTAGTAGGGGTAATGCATGCATTAACTTAGTTGTTTAGATTATATTATGAAGGAATATTCTTGAGCTACAAGAAGCTTATTTCATACTAGCTTTTCAAGTCCACCCACCAAAGGTTCAAACCACATTTCCTTCTTATTTTTGAAATTGCTAATGGAATCAGGATTTGGGAGATGACCACGTATGCCCCAGTTGATCTGAATGCTCGCTAGCCCAAAAGCAATATTTAAGACCATGCAGTATGTTTTTCTGAAGCATTGTTTTGTAAAACTTGACCAATGTGTCCTTTTTTTGGTGCAGGTACAAGCCAGATGTAATCAAAGGGGACATGGATTCAATACGACCAGAAGTGAAGGAATATTATTCCAATCTGGTAAACTAATTCAGCATTTTCCATTTAGTTTCTGTTAATGAAAACAAGATACATGTACCAAATAATATTTGAACCATATTATCGAGCAAGTATTACCTTGAACTATTCTCTCAGTAATTTAACACAATCTGACTAAATTTTATGTTTTCTCATGGTGCCTACTATAAAATGTTGTCAGAATACAACATCTCTTAACTTTTTCAAGTTTCAATAATGTTATCAATTATGTAAACATGTGAAAAAACATTTCTATTTATGTGAAATCAGAACCACATTACAACAAATATGAGGTTCAGTGACGAATACTCCTTGACGGCTGGAAAAAATGTCATTAATAAGCAACTTTGTGTGACACACGTATGAAATTCGTCATTGTACAAAGTAGAGGTGGTTCGCCCTAGAAATTTGTGACATTTGGAAATATTTTGTCATTGAATGCAAGGGAATTTTTGTCATAGATTGTGATGGCAAGACCCTGCCTACGCGCCAAGCTTTTTGTGACAAATTGTTTTTTTTTGTGACATTTCAATTTTTGTCATGTATCTTTATAATTTTATATGACCAATTGTTATTGTCACAATGAGACATGATAGGATTGCATTGAAGCAGTGACATGGAACATTTTCGTCACCAAATGTACAAGGTGTTAGAATTGCAGTTGTCAGTCTTCGGTGACATTAACAAATATTCGTTGTAAAGTTGTGTGTTGCGTTGGACTCTATTAGTACTAAAAGTTAAGAAGTAACTTAAACCTAATCCTAAATATTGCTTGGTACCTACCCGCATTTGTGTCTAGTCGCATCGCCCCGCAAAAATCTCCGCCGTCTTGTAGTTGGTCTTCCTCCACAGGTAACGGCTTTGCTGGCCACCAATGGCTTCGTCTGTAAACCGCGCTCGGCCTCGCCGCTCGCCTTCATCTTGAGCCTCGGTGCAAGCGGAACACCTGTGGCCTCCGCAGCTCCGTCGTTCGCCTCGGCGCCAACGCCAATCCGCCACCTGGTTCGGTTATTTATCTTGAATTACCATTCAAATTGGGAAGTACTATTGATTGATCATACAACTGAGCAGGTCGAGCTGTTCATTTAGCTTGATCAATGTAGCCTTCGTGTAGTCTTGTTGATTCGGCAATTAATTAATAGAACTCTGTTTCAGCATGCATGAGGATATGTGCATATTTTCTTTTTCTAGCAATGTGAGACATTGAAATTTTTTTACTTGTATTTGTGACAGATGGACAAATCTTGTATTAATACTAGACCATTTACCACTACATATATAATGGTGTTAAAGACTTCATGAATTTTGTTTGAGAATGATTTGATGGAAATGATGAAATACGTTGTCCATGTCATCAATGTTACCAAATTCTTAGGCCTCAAGTGCATGTGGAGGATCATATATATCTTAATGGCATGTTAAGCACATACACTAAGTGGGTATATCATGGCGAACCACTCAATGGTGAAGTTCGCGAAGATATTGAGCATGGCAATGAAAGTGTTGATTATATGGAACAAGATACTCATGATGGGTTTGGCATAAACGAAGATGAGGATGACGATGTTGATGGAATTCCACAGTTGTTAGGAGATTGTACACATTTGCAGAGCAAGGTGGAAGTCAGTCAACACTTGCAACTATTTTAGAAGAGGCCAAGCGTGAGCTTTACCCGGGGTGTGGTAACTTTTCAAGATTCTCATTTCTTGTTAAGTTGCTTCATATCAAGTTATACTTTCAGATCATGAATATAGCTTTTAATGCACTTCTACATCTATTATCATTAGCATTCCCGCGTTCCAATACACTTCCGAGGTCATATAATTGGGTCTTAGATATAAAGCAATCTATGTGTGCTTCATGAATTGGGACTTGGATATAAAGCAATCTATGTGTGCTCTAATAATTGTGTTTTGTTTTGGAAGGAGTACACCAATAGCGAGAATTGCCCTGTATGTGGTGAATTAAGATGGAAAGGCAGATATGGAGAAAAGCAGGTGTGTAGAAGGTATTGCGCCATTTTCCGTTTATATCAAGACTGAAAAGGATGTTTGTTTCAAAAAAAATAGCAGAGAGCAAGCAATGGCACAAGTTGAAGCGATAGTCTATTGAGAATGAACTGAGGCATCCAGCTCATGGTGAGGCATGGAAAGACTTTGATCGAAAATATTTGTTGTTTGCACGAGATGCAAGAAACTTGAGACTTGGCCTTGCTGCAGATAGTTTTAATCCATTTGGCAACATGAGCAACTCGTATAGCATGTGGCCAGTATTTGTTGTGCCTTACAACTTTTCACCATAGGCATGTATGGGTCAATGTAACTTCATGACGTCCTTACTCATTCTAGGTCCTAAAACTCCAGGAAAGGATTTTGATGTATTCTTGCAATCTCTCATAGAAGAATTGGTTAAACTTTGGGATGGTGTTATTACTTATGATGCTTTTACCGGAGGAATGTTTGAATTGCATGCTACAATTATATGGTGCGTCCATGATTATCCAATATTGATCACTTTATCAGGTCGAAGCATAAAAAGGTTATTTTGCATGTATTCATTGCGATAAAAATCCTTGTTCACAGGCACTGAGGCACAAAATTGGTTTTCTTGGCCATCGTCGTTTCCTTCCAATGGACCATCTTTGGTGAAAAAGCAAAGCTTTTAATGGTAGGCATGAAAACTGAGAGAAGCCAGGAGAATTCTCTATGGAGAAGCTTCTAGAGTAGCTAGAAAAGGTTAGAGATGTTATGCCGGAAATGCATCCTCATAACAAGAAAAGAAAGCGTACAAAGAAGGATGTACCAATTTGGAGCTGAAAGGTTTGTTTGTTTGACTTACCGTATTGGTCAAATTTGAAGCTACGACATAATCTAGATTAATGCATATTGAGAAAAATACATGTGACAACCTTCTTGGGACATTTCTTAACATTGAGGGGAAGACAAAGAATATGATTAATGTTAGAATTGATTTGAAGGATATTGGCATAAGAAAGGAGTTACACTTGAAGCAGAATGATGATACATATGTCATGCCACCAGCATGCTACACGATGAGTAAAGGCATAAAATTGCTTTCTGTGAATTCCTAAAGATGTGAAATTTTCAGATGGTTATGCTTCTAACTTAGCAAAATGTGTTACTGCTGATGGATGCAACTGCAAGGACTAAAAACTCATGATTGTCACATCCTTTTTTAAGGAATTATACCTATGGGATGCGGAGAATCATGCGTAAGGATATATATGAAGCAATCGTTGAGTTGGGAAACTTATTTAGAGAATTGTGTTGTAAAACTTTGAACTTAGATGGCTTGCAACGACTGAGAACAGACTTTCCAATCATTCTGTGCAAGCTTGAGAAAATATTTCCTTCAGCTTTCTTTGATGTGATGGTTCAGTTAGCTGTTCATTTACTCACTGAGGAGGCGATTCTTAGAGGTCCTATGTAGTATGGATGGATGTATCCAATTAAATATGACTCTGTACTTTGAAGTATTTTGTGAAGAATAGTGCAAGATTGGAAGGATGCATTGCAAAAGCATATGTAGCTGACGAGTACTTGACATTTTGCTTAAGATATATAGATGATATTGAAACCAGATTCAATCAAAGGAAAGAAATAGAGATTGTTCAGTTTGAAACACTATTTCTTGTGATCTCTATGTTTTTGTGCATGATGTTAATTTACTTGGATCCTCCATGTTTACATATCTTCCTAGCGAATATGACAAGATGGTTTGGTATGTTCTGCATAATTGTGTATGAATTTGAGTTTGAATCTCAGTAATTTACTGTTACGCTGGACATTTTTGTACTGAATTGCTTGGAGTTGAGAACTGATGACCTTGTGTATGAATCAAATGATGAATCAATTCATTGCATAATGCTGCTCAATTCGAGCACAATGTAGAAGGCCAGCAATGTGGGCTCAATTCCAAGTACGCTGGTCGTGCTGCCAAATTTTGCCTTTCCACCCCATCCGAAAAACTATTCATGTCTCTGGCCCAGCCCAATTGCTCCTGGCATTGTGGTTGCCTTCTACCAGGAACCCTTTGCCTTCCCGGCTGTAGTACTACTCGCACGCTCCAAACACCATGATTCCACGAACTCTCCTCCAATGGCTGATTTTGGAATTGTCGATCCTCATCGCATTGTCCCGAATGGCCTCCAGCTCGAGGACGGGGTGATGATCGGCTTCGACATGCAGACGTCATGTTTGGGGAGTCCTTAAACTCATGAGGAGTTCGCCATTGAAATCATTGCTCTGGAGGTGCAAGGGGGTCAGATTGTCGACACTCTGGGCAGAGATGAGAGATTTCCTTCAGAATGATCTAGGAGTATGCATTGTAAGTTGTTCCTCACACCCCCTAGGTCTCGGATTGTTTTAGTTCAGTTCAGCTCTTGAAAGGGATATTTTGAACTTTGGCAGTCCTCATTAGTTTGGACCGCATAATTCGGTAAGCTTTGGTAAGCATGATGAAAGTGTTAATTGGCATGCTTCCCCCTTCAACCATTTGGGGTGGTTCATGTTCCTAGGCTTCCCCTAGACTACCCGCATTTTCACTTTATTGACCATGTTGTTTCCTCCTTTGGTAAACTTTTGCACTGGCATAAAAATGATCAAATTAAATGACGAGTCGTTTTCAAAGCCCTTACCCAGGACTTCGATTCAATACCCAGTAGCTGGTAATCAAGAAGGGTAATTCCTTTGGGGGACAGAGACAATCTTGGACAATTCAAGTGCTCATTTTGAATACCCAGTTTCCAGATGCCTTTCCGGCGGATGAGGAGCCATTTATGCATGGCATGGACTATAACAAGTATGAATTACAGAGGTGTGATAATGATTTGAGGAACAATGCAAGACTGCAAACACTTGGTATCAATAAGATCATCCATTCCGAAAGGCATGTGTCCTGAAAATCCTAACGAGAAATGACCGTAGCGAACAAGAGTAGAAATGATGAAGACTCTAAACTTGACTATGATCCAAATAATGAGGAGGGCGGAGAGATAGAAGAAAGTGATGATAGCTTAGTACACGAGGAAGAGATGCACAAGGTGATGTTTCTTCTTTGTACATGCTACTAATGATGTTCGGTGCTTGTGATCTCTATGCCATTGTATTGCAGTCTTGCTTGTCAGTATTTTTTATTACGTTATTTTTTGTTTTTAAATAGCATAAAGCAATGACGCATCGTACTATTTTATTAGGCCTCGGATACTTCTCAAATGGCTCAGGAATAAGACCTCAAAAAACAGTGCCGACACCTTCACTAACAAAACAATGTTCTAGAGTCACAAGGTCTATATCAAGACAAGTAAGCACAACGCAGGCTGAAGGAGAGACCAGTCAAGGGAGAGATATAGTGGATGCCCTAAGTCCTTGAAGGAGTCCTCGAAAGAGACCATCAGTTGTAGTACAGAGCTCTTAACCGTCATCTCATGTTGCTGTGGCACCTTCTATTCAAGGAAGAGATGTCGTGGATGCCCTAAGTCCTCGAATGAGTCCTAGAAAGAGACCATCTGTTGCAGTATAACCCTCTCAACCGCCATCTCCTATTGCTGAACCATCATCTCCTGTTGTTGTGCCATCATCTTCTGTTGCTGAACCATCATCTCTTGTTGTTGTGCCACCTTCTACCGCAGATGATGTAGATCAATGTACTGATGTTCTTGGGTAGTTTCAGAAGGACTTCACATTGGAAGATGCAAGTAGTATATTGCTAATGCTTTCAACACGTGATGCAATCTAACACTATGCATAATTTTTTCTAGATACAGCACTCACACCACCAACTGCAAAGCGAGAGTGTTGTAGGGAGCTGACTATGGGTAAAGGGCTTGACAAGTTGAGTAGAGGTTTGGGAACTAAAATGTTAGTCATTTTTGTTGACGGGAAGAGACGGCCTCAGAAACCAGTGCAAGTTTCCAAGCTAGCATCAGAGTGTGGCATCACTGTTAAACAGAATGTCTCTATCCTCCCACATTAGAAAGAGTACAAGAAAGATGAAAATAGAAATGTTATTCCAGACTTCATGGGCAAAGTGGGTGTAAGTAACTTTCACAAAGTTTCACATTTTAGTATTGTTATCATGTAGATTTCTGCTTTACTTGATGTATGGACTGCTGCAATAACAATCCTCACTACAATTGTAGCTAAAGTTTGACATTAACATGAATGATAACACAACAAAACATGTGTACACCGATATTCTCAAGAAAGGGGTGCGACAGATGCGATATAGGCTCAAGAAGCATTACTTCGATAGTGTTCCACCAGACCAAGTCCCACAAACATCACCACTAGACAACATAAGTGATGATCAATGGAAACAACTGTTGGACAAGTGGTCTAACCCGAAAAATATGGTCCTAAAGTACAACTACCATTCCAATTTTCTAAATATGAATGTCTCTAACATCACCTTATCTTTTTAGGAAACTTCTAAAAAAAACAAATTGAAGAGGGAGCAAGTTAAACTTCATCAAACAACAGGCTCTCAGAGCTACATTGCACATCGCTATTCTCTAGTAAGTACATATCTTTTTTAGGAAGAGCAAGATAACTGGTACCATATTTCAATAAGCAAATAATACAACCAATCAGGAGTTAATTATGTGGTTACAAAAGACTAGAACCCAAATATAGCAGGCATAATATATAGAAAACTCAGATAACTAGGTGATTATCAGATAAGTATATACTCAATTATGATCAATTATATTTGCTAAAACAAGACAATCAAGTCTGAAACAATAGCATGCATAGCATCCGTTGCCATAGCTGTGAACTTTTACTCTCACTAACTTATGTTTTCACTATCACCTGATTTGTACTAGTTCAATAACAATTTAAAATTTTTGCAACACAAATTAGAGGGACAAATACAAAGATGAACAACCTAATGTGATTGACCTTTTCAAGGAGACACATTTTAGTAAGAAGAAAGGTTTCAGTGAGCCCGTAAAGCAGGCAATGGTAAGTCATGTACCTTTGCTGGTTCATTTCAAATTGTGGTCTATATTCACATACATATATATACGTTCGCATTTTGAGTAGCTTTAGTGTGACAAAAATATAACATTCTGACTATGTACTTGTCACCTTGGCTTGTTCTACATTAATTACTTACTTGTTTTAGGCCGATTGTGCTGTCTCTTTTTCAACTTGCAATGCTCACTTTTGCTGGCACTGTTACTCTATTAATTCGTACTTCAACCCTTGATTTTATTTTTCAACATGGTGAGTCATTACAAGATTGAATCTACCAGAATATATTTATAGATTGCCAAATTGTTCCATTGAAAGGTCTACAAACCGTGCTAAGATGATGGCCGATTTGGGCAACTGGTACATGAGAGAAATATGCTCATATATCAATTTGTGCTTTATGCTACTTGATAACCTATATGTTGTCATACTTGTACATATGATTTCTGGCTCATTAATTGACATGACATTACAATTGATTCATGTTAAAGTGTTATTTATTCTCCTATCAGTTTTACGCCATGGAATCATATAATAATTAATGCACATAATTTTGGGATTATGATTAATTATAAACTGAGTCTGCATTGTTATTTCACCTCCTTAAAGTTCACATTTGCAATCCATTATTGTATTGTACATTCAATTCCACACTTGTTTTGCCCACTGTGATCTTGTGCCTGTGCCTCTGTACAGTGCCATTATTTTAGCTCTACTCTTGTTCCCTTCATGAACCTTTTGGTACTCTGTTACTATTGTGACCACCAGCTAAATCTGATGTGTAAACTCTTGTTCAGGTGCCATTTTAAATCACTTCATTGAGTGTCACTTACACTACCTTGCAGACAAAATTTGTGATAGACAATTACTATAGCTCTTGCGTAAAACAAGATAAAAGTTTAACTTTGCGATTTCTGTTCAATTCTACTAGAATATCTAGGATTTACCAATCCTTAATGTCACTTCCCTTTTGATCTACATTTTAGTTCTCATTTCTCATCCTTGATTACAAAAATTTTTAGCATGAATTTAATCTTTTCTATTCTAGGCCAATATGGAAGCTATTATGGAGCAACCTCTAATAGAAGCTAGGTCAACAACCGAAATCTTCTGAAGTTGTTGTCTCAGAAGTTCTCTCTCAATTCAGTGCAACCAGTAAGTTCCTTCACAATATAGGCATTCGGTTACACTCGGAGGGAACTTACACAAGTATGGCCACTGCACATGTACAACAGCTCAAAGAAACACTTCACTTCGAGCAAGAGGGAGTAGCTACACTTCGACAAACAATAGAGTCTCAACAGCAAGAATTACATATGCTGAAGCAGCACGTACAAGAGGGGGTGGCAGCAAGGAGCAAAGCGACTGGAAGAGATGGAAGAGTTAAAAAAGAAGCAACAAGAAAATGAAGTGATTCTTCATCGTCTATTGACCACCACAGGTTCATCACAACTCTTAAACTGATGGTCAGAGAAGTTCACATTTATGAGCAGTTCAATGTCATTTTGGAGTAGTTTAATGTCAAAGGTTCAGCAAACTAGTAAGCATTTTGGTGGTTCTTCTAGGCTATATCCATTGTTAAACTTTATATTTTCTGGGTATATTTTGCTGTGAACTTTTATGTCTGGATGGTACCTGCCATGTGAGAAGCCTCTTGTAGTGTTCTGCATCTATCACATAATTGCAAGTGCACTTCAAGTAATGCTTCTTTTGGTTGAAAAGTACAATGATAAGCCATTGTTTCTGAAATTTGTGTATATCTTTGATGATATCAGATGCTTGGTTTTGGTATAGACTTCTTTGTACTGTTCATGTTGCATGAACTTGTAATGAAATAATATGTTTTACATGTGACAACATTTTTGTCATAGACTACGTGTTTTGTGGCAAACAGGAAGTGCAATTGGTGATGAAAACAACGTCATGCAGCTCAGCATCGATCTACATATGCCATTTTGTGAGGACTGTACAAATTTAATTATGACAAAAAGGTCGTCCATTGGCCTAACAAAGCGAGCAACCGTTTTTGACAAAGACCAACAAATGATATATGATGAAATAAACATCATCCAACAACATACTTGGGTAGCCTACATTTCATGACCAAGCACTGTGGACCATCCAAGATGAAAAACACGTCACAACAAACTACCAGCCCCAGCTGGCAGCCCTTCCAATGCATAACGAACACCGTGTGGCATCTATGACAAAACAAAGTCACAAAACGCACTACCCAGGCCTGCTGACCGTGCATCCCTATAATACATGACGAAAATTTTTGCCTACCTGTGACAAATAAAAGCATCATGCAAAATACCTGACCGACGGCTACCCGACTGGGCAGCCCTACAATATATGACAAAAAATTTTACCCACCTGTGACAAATAAAAGCGTCATGCAAAATACCCTGCCCAACGGCTACTCGACCAGGCAGGCCTACCTATCTATGACGAAATGGCACATTTGCATGACGTTTATCAACTCTTGTATGACGATTACAAACGTCACCAATTGTTGAATATACGTGACAATTACGGCTTTCGTCGTTAAGTTTATGATGAAAAATGGGCCCGCGTCACTAGATCCAATCTATGACGCACATTCTATGATGATGGTTGTGACACCACCTTTTTCGACACAACAAACTATTTAGGACAAAAAACCTACCGTCTGTGATGATTTTAGCTCGTCACTGAACCTCATATTTGTTGTAGTGCCACCACAGTTGTGAACACCTTCTGTGTGCTAGACATTACATAGAAAATGGTGTGTAATTTTTGTTTTGGGAATCTACATATGTGCTGCCATCTGAGCAGTGTTGTATTTTGCTACCCCTGGCACTGCACCAATGTTGCTCTAGTGGTCAAGCCTATGGCCTTTGGAGGTGATCGATTGTCCTTGTCATTTCCTCATCTTATTTCCTATTCAATGTCCCAGGTGGATCAATCCCTCAAGTGTGATGTTTGTTTTAATCAAGAAAGAAATATAGTTGAAACTTTTTATTTAGTAGCCTATCTAATTCGAACATGCCATTTTTAGATTGCTGCACTTGAATCATATTTGAATTTGAATGACTTAGACCTTTTTGCCTTTTTGGAACGTAGAAATTTCACAGGAATCAGTTCATTTTTCACATAAACAAAAAAAATTGCATTCCAAACAGGGCCTTAGTTGAGCACTGGTGATGAACATGTGAGCTAAAATTAGCTGCAGTGTCCCATCCTGAATAATTTTTTTGAGACCTAAATATTGTTTCGTGGAAGACCTTTTTGTATTTCTCTTGAGCTCTTGATCAATTTCTGTCGGCGTGCATACTTGAGCAAGCATGATCAGGTCACAAATAATGTGATTTTTTCTGCAGCAAAGCTAACATGCTCAATCGTGATTCTTGGATAATATATTGGCTATCTAGGATCTTACGATGCCACATCTTTTGTTTATCACAAATTCGTGCATGTTTGATGCATTTAAATAACATTTAAATATCGTGCTTTCATTTTCGCAATTTCTAAATTTCCTCGCTTTAATATGCAGCTACATTGGATACAAATAAGGAGCATTGGATATGCTAAATTCTTTCTCAGGCATACAAGTTGTAAGTTCGTCTTGTAGGTTCATCTATATGTGTTAGACCATGTGGTTAGGTCTATGTTATTTTGGTGATAAATAATTGACAACAGTTAATTTATAATGATGAATATTTGATAATATTGTTTATCAATATTATGTGAGGTGTGTTGGCGTGTGTGTAGGGAGTTTTTAGTATTGCTCGCCAAGACATTGGATTGAGGAATAAAAGGCGGTCAACGGCGGCTTTTGGTTCGCATTGGTTCTGATGAGTACCGGCGGCGGCATGAAGTTGCATCAGGCTTTGGTCGAGGTGATTATATGCGTGAGCTTCTCTGTTTTTCTATATTTGCATTGTTACTTTTGATTGGTATAGAAGACTTTTTGGAGTGGCAGTCGAGTCCTCGTATCAAAAATAGAGGCTGCATGCAGTGCTTTTGCTCCGGCCGGAGCAAGGTAATTAGTGATAGCTAATTAAGTTTTATGCATTGCATAGGCTTGGACCTGAGACATTAATTAGATGAAGGCAGTACATGCTTGGCCGAAACTTGGTATAGGGCAGCTGCATATGATAGTTAATGAGATGATTATGTAGTGAGTGCTAATGAGGTTTTTGGTAATTAGTGGCTGTTGGTTATTGATTTGTGTTCGTTTTTCCCTCTCACCATATACACTCGAAAGCAGCGCCATCTATTTTTGTTTATTCTGATTCGGCTTAAGTGCTATAGTGCCGTGCGCATGGTGCTACAGAACGGGATAAAATTATAATATATATTTTTGCAGTCTAGGTATTTTGTTTTTGCTTTGTTTAACAGATTAAAGAAAAAATTTCGCTGCGGACTGTAATCATTCACCCCCTCTGATTGCTATCAACGATCCTACAATATGAGAACCTTCTCAATGGATGTGAAATGGTGGAGTCTCAGTAACTGCTTGTCTGTTGTTTTTGTTCCTGGCTGGTAGAGTCTGCGTGATATTTGTCTTTACTCTTTCCATAAATATCTTATTTATCTTCCATACTGTGTGTATCAGGCTTCTGTCTTTTGGTGGTTCTATTATAATGCTGTTTGCTCCAGTGGAGGTTATTAAGTCTCACTTAGAAATTCAGGATATTCTTGTGCCCACTGACAGTGGTGCAATTATCTCTTCTAAAGGGTCTGTTGTGCTCTTCCCAACAAAGGCACGGGCATCAAATTTGTTTACCAAACCAGCTACAGTGATTATTGTATCATCTCATAGGTAATTAAGAACATGTGCTTCAAGGGTACATAACATTATTTGCTATTCTGAACTCACTTTTACAGAGTGCTATAACAATGTTTTTTTGTTTCTTTTTTTCTTTTTGCTAAGTTAGCAACATTTATTGCTGTGTTTTTTGGATGGTTAAAATGAAAAGGAATTATATCTTCTAGAAGGAATGAGAATTTGCATATAGTGCCAGTTGTTACTTTCTCTACACCTGTTCTAAAAAAAAACTAAAACTCAGTTTGCTAACCATGTGTTACCGTCTTCTGTCCTTTCAGCATTGATACCCAACCATCAATATCAAAGCTCTCTCCAGGTCAGGCTGCTTCCCACTTCTTAGTAGGATATCAAGATGGTAAATTTGTCCCAGGTTACAGCAGAGGGCCCTCCCCTGTTGACCCAGTTGCCCTCGCAAATTCCTTATTTTCACATGTATGCCGCTTAGTTTCTTTGCTTTTCACTCTAGCCTGTAGTTAGTGCTAGCTCTCTATTGAAACAACCCATGTCATTAATTAACCTTAAGCGACAAATTATAATATTAAGTAGGATTAATTAGGTAGCTAATAATCTAAAATACGAGGGAATTTAAACTTTTCTTTGCCATCGTATAAATTGAGTTCAACGAGCGATAAACAACTGTATTGCATTTAGTACTTTATCGGCAAGGACGCAAATATTTGTAACTTAACTAAAATATATGCATAGCAGTCCGAAGTATAACAGTAATTAGTTGCAATCAATATTTGGTAAAATCCATAACATCTGTTGAGCGACAGTTCTAAGTCAAATAAAAATATTACAATTTGCATTGCATAATAGCGACAATACGAATTATAACAAATATACAATTTTATATCTCAACCAAATAATCATCTAAAAAACTAAGCAATTGCAACATAATTATATTTAGCCAGAAGTGCATGGTCTAGTTTACACCAAGTCCATCTCATACATATTCAATTGCATCCGAATTAACAAAGAATAGAAATTTCAGTTAGATAACATACAGTATCATCTAGACATCAATACTAAGAGAAAGCAAGAATACATTCCAGTCATCTCATACATTAGGATCTGTCGTTGAGCTGCCACCACACCGCTATTCCATTTGTGAGTGAACCATTATTTTAATACCGAAAAAGATCGAACAAAAGAACGAATAAAAATAAACGAAGTCAGAAAAGAAATAGAAAATTTGCCGTCAGAGCCCTAGAGGTTAAGTTCGGGCAGGGTAATCCGTTCACAGAGATACCTAACCGTCCGGGGGCCAGTCGGCACCTCTCACAACCATAGGTTCATCATTCAGCATAAACAAACCTGTTATTGAACCCAATTACCATAGTAACCGGCCAAATGCCCAAGACCCAAAAAAATATCAACCGGTGCCACTGAGTCACAAGGACAACACACACAGCAACAACAAGACGACCACAAGTCACAGAGAGCATAACCACCAAGAAGCCACGGGGGCATAACCACCAAAGAAGGCCACAAGATGAGAGGAGGCGCAAGCCATCGAGAAGGCTCAGCCTGACCTCAAGCCAAACATCACACACACCAACAGAGAATGAAGAAATATCTCGTGAGCAAGCCCCACCGCCTCGTTCTTATTCCCCAAACCAACCGAAAGCAAAGGGAGGAGAAGACCACGGCTCCAAAGCAGCCGTTCCTTCCCATCCCCATCCCCAAACCCTCACTCCACAGCCAAGCCTCACTGGCCACCGCAAAACAACATTGGGGCAAGTCAACCAAGAGTAAGGCGGAAGCAAGGCGACGGCCACCATCTTCCCCAAGCAAGAACAAGCACAACAGATGCAGAGCCGACCATCACCAGGCTAGTATCAGGGCGGGCCGACCAGGGGCAAGAAGCCAGACCACAAGACGAAGGCCAGACGAGCTGACAGGAGCGTGGCGACAGTAGGAAGTTAGACCGCAAGCCCGAGACCGTCAGCCCTAGGAGGAGGAGGAGGTCACCACCAGGCGACGTCCACACCACCGGGAGAGCGACGCCCACAAGCAACCCCTGATTACTTCCCACAACCACCCAAATCAACCAGCAAAGGTAGCCCACAAATCACCCATAATATTAACATCAATTTCATAATAGTAAATCTTGCATGCCACACATAGCAAGCCACCATTCGTGTCCATTAGCATCGCTGGGAAACAATGAAACCATCACATAGAACACCAACAGAGGGTAGAGGAAGACAGCAGAGGGAGCAGGGTGTACCGAGGAGGTGAGCCACCGTGGTGTAGGTAGGACGCCGCGCACCCGACGGCCATGGCATGCTCCACCGGCGCATGGCATGACCTCGAGCCCCGCCGGAGCCACCGACGACCACCCTCGGGTAGATCCCAAAAATCACAAAAGACAAATTAAAATCTAGAATCAAATCGAAGAAATAGAGGGGCAGGGAGTAGAAGAAGTGAGTCTATAGGGAGGAGGAAGCGCAAATCGGAGCCAACGGGCAAAAACCCCAAACCTAGGGTTAACCTAGGGTTACCGGTAATGGCGCGAGGAGCCGGATTCGGCGAAAGGACGGAGTAGGAGGTGTAGAGGGGAACCGACGGCGTAGCAGCTCGGATAACCACGGGGAGGCGCTGGCGGCGGCAAAGCCGTGCGGCGACTCGAGGACGGCGGAGTAGCAGTTCGGAGCCGAGCCCGAGGAGGAGGCGCAGAGAAGAGTTGGAGATGTAGGCGCCAGAGTCGGGAGGAGCTGAGGCGGCGCGGCGCCGGAGAACCCGAGGCGCGGGGTGGATCCGATCGGGATCGAGCGAAGGGAGAGGGAGACCCAGGGGAGAAGGGGGAGGAAGGAACGAGGCGTCGGCGGAATCAAGAAAAGAAAAGGGAGCGGCGGAAAGAAAAAGAAAAGGGAAAAAGAAAAGAAAAAGGAGAAAAGAGAGAGGAAGAAGAGAGAGGAGAAGTGTGCGTATAATAAAAATTTGTCTTTGTAAATGTTTCACTAAGTAATCCATTGCAGATTAAATTAGTAGAAATCATTATGCTAATCATATTAAATTACAAACTATAACTAATCAGTAATTGCGATTAGTGAAACCTAATTAAGAGCTGTCAGGAAATTAAAAGTTAGCGTGTATCGATTGAATTAGCGCATTGTTGTTTAGATCATTTGAGTTCCTAATTAAATACTTAATTAACCCTGTCGGTAGTATAAACCTGTAAAACCTCACTAATAAATATTCACGATTGTCTAAATAAATCAAACTCATCAATGGATTAAAACTAGTACGCATGTATATTAAATCCGTGTGTCGTCGATTAAAGTTGTATGCGTAAAGATTTAATTAAGGGACTGTAGTCTAGACCATTTTTGTAACACCCCAGCCAAAGAATGGCCTGAAATGCTACCAAACTAACAACATAATAAAACTATGCTAAGGCATTCTATAAAATTTCTAAGAGCCTCCTTTGTTTATTGATAAAATGAAGTTCTAACAATATTATCAAAAGGTATGAATAACCGCAAGCAAAGTAATTTGGCTACTAAGCGAAACATCTATAAAACTTAAGTAAAGCACGGAAGCAATATGAAGAAGTTCTAATCCATTATTACATCTTAATCTGAAGGTCATAATCAAATACCACTTGAACTAATCAACAAATAATAATTAGAGTTCTCTATCTTCTCCATGCTGAATATTTCGTGCAAGTGCAACAATACTAATCCTCTTTATTCCCATGCATCTCGACCTCGTGAAGGTACCTAAAATAAACAAACAACAACAACAAAACAACGACAAGAGTGAGTCCAATGACTCGGCAAGTATAATCAGTAACAAATGCAAGCATGAACATTAACTCTCAAGTTAAACATATTACATATGAATTTCATGCTATGCATTATGATCAAAAGCTCCTCTTTCTCATCTCTTTCGCATTTTACCGGTGACGCGGTGTGCATCCGTCAATGCACACTCATGCCTGCACCCTCAGTGCAGGGACCAATTGCCCACACTCCGCAAGTGTGGGGACCTCGATGCTTGATCACCGCATGATCAAGACTTCAACAATTCTCAATATGATGCATATATGTGAATGTATCAAAAGATAACGAGCATTCACCATACTACGCATCAACCAATCTCATAAATGCCATAATGTAAACAGAACATAAATAGCATTCTCAATTCATCACTTACTCATACTCACAATTTAAACAGTCATGATTCAACCATCATCCAAACAATTCAACAAATCCATAAACACACAGATTTTCACATCACAAATATACTTGCCTCAACGCGAGAAAATGAAGAACACGTAGAAGGCACAACCCCGAATCCGCTCTCCTCCTGAATATTTAATTAATAATTACCAACATGACAGTAGCGGGTTTCTAGATATAAAATAACAGCAACCCCAATTAACCCAACAATTTATCTCAATTAACTCCCCAACTCCCCTCGGCCAAATCTGCCCAACCACAGACAGCCGACTTCCAAAAATCATAACTTTCAGTACGTAACTCCAATTAAGCGTTCTTGCACTCTCTAGAAAGATAATTAAATTATCTACAAAAACTTAGTTGGGGAGACTCTCTGATTCTGCCATTAACTAGCCGATCCAAACCCTTTTCTAAAGCATCCAAATTCACGTCGGACTCTCTGGACAGCGCACTAAAACAGGCATAACTTTCGCCCAGAAATTTGGAATCCAGACTTCTTTACCTCTATTGAAAGCTAAGAAACTTATCTACAACTTTCTCAATTTGAAGGACTCCTGAATCGCAACTATTTCCGTCGCACAAACCGATCTACTAAACTCTGTCCTGAACTACCCCGATCTGCAGAACAGTAACACTAGAAAATTCATAACTTTCGCTACACAAATCCGAATCACGTGTTCTTATACTCCCTGGAAAGATAATTAAACCCTCTACAACTTTCTAGAAGGGGTCCAGACCTGAATCCCGACGAAACTAGATCAAAACCGCCGAGAAACAACTACCGTCCCAGCAGCCCAGAAAACCGACGAATCTAACTTGATTAAAACCAATCTAGAGACTACCGGGATTACCCTTGACGACACGACGACGAACACGTCGACGAACACGACGAACACGGCGACGAACACGCCCGCGATCTCCTCCTCTCTTTCCTCCGGATCCACGCGGTACAGCGACGAACGCCGGCGACGGCGCACCGGGGAGGAGACGACGACGATGAAGACGACGACGGCGCGACGGAAGAAGACGTCGGGCAGCACGGGCGGCGGCTGCTGGGGTGGAGGCGCGGGGGTGGGGGCTGCCTAGGGTTTTAAGAGGTGGCCTCCCTCCCTCTTGGGCCAAGAAAACCCACCGGCCAAGGCCTAGGCCCGGTTGTCTTAAATTTTCATAAAACCCTCAAAACTCTTATAAATTTAATTATTTCACAAAGTCCTCTCACTATTAATTAAACAATTTCCGGGTATTACATTCTACCCCTTAAACAGAATTCGACCCAATTCTAACGCAACCTCAACAGAAAACAAAACAACCAACTAGCAATTAACTAGCACCGACGTGAACAACGCCGGCATCGCTTTCACGCATGCGAGACTCCAACTCCCAAGTTGCTTCTCTCTCGGTCTGCTGCGACCAAAGCGCTTTGACATACTAAATATTTTTTTTTCTAATTGCTTGCACCTCGCACATAGGTTCTTGAAGATCCAAGTGGTTTGCCAACCTCCCGATCCTTGCTCCTTACATCCGCATAACTTTTCACCGCCTGGGCACCAATGATTCTCGACTCACCAAGGCCACTCGTTGAACTTACGCCCTACAACACTTGAATTGTGTAGCTTTAATTCTTGAATGGTGGTGGTCTTACTCGTTGGTCAACGGTTTTAATGAAGCCCACGCCCGGATCTTTCAAGTTCTCCTCGATACCGAGTCATACAAAGCGTGTATCCCACACTAGAACCCAAGGTAGTCCTAGTGATACACAAACCCCTAAAACTTCGCAATTAACAAAAGCGATTAAATACACATCGGGTTATCATTCCCTTTAGTACCAACCCACACAATCTGCACAAGACATATATCTCATGTTTCCATTCTCAATCGATCTCTTTACCTTAGCAATGAGCACCCCTTAAACACGGGCACACCACGGGGTCAAGGTAAACCCACTCTTTCACACACGAATACAACCGAAAATAAGGGATTCTTATTGCAATCACGCATCACCCACTCCCCACCAAAGGGTCAAATCATAAAGAAAATCGAGGATTCAACATAAGAACCTCTCCACCTTCCAAGTAGGTGGTTTGCAAACAAACAACACATACGTCAAAGGGGAATCACTCAAATGTCAAACCCGTCCATTTTTTTTCCTAAACCGAAAACCACACAAGCCAACAAAAGTCAACTCAAACCACAAAAGACTTTTCTCTCATCACGTAGCTCAAACAAGAATCGGGAGCATTTTACTACCGATTTTTTATTAAACTTCCTCTTGAATCACGAGGTTCCAAATTATCCCATACCATACTAGCTCAATTCTCTTAAATTGGCAACATCAACTCTATGTTCAAACCGAGTGCATCCAACACACTTTTGTAGAGGGACTCTACTATTCTCATAATAACATACTCTAGTCAACTCCTCTTCCCACATGTTACTTTAACGAATAATTTCCAATGCACCTCATCGTTATTTTTCACCCACCAACACTTCACCACAAATCTTAAGGACAATCAACATGAATTTCTCGGCTCACATACCCATTTACTACATCCAAAGGATACTATCAAGGAACATCATAATATTGAATCCACTCCTTCCACTATTCTCACGCAATAACATTAGCCTCCAAGGTTCTAGCATAGATCACCAACCAAAATTTCCCATCTCTAAGGCTTCTATACATATACTTGATATATTTAATACAAAGACTCTTAAATTCAGTGACTAAAATTTCCACAATCAACCATACTCAATCATTAACAACCATATGAAACATATTCTCAACTTGATTATCGAGAAAGATTCTAACTCCTAGAGGGTTACTCAACGAGCTAAGTTATACATGGCAAAATTCAACAATCCTTACTATCCCAATAATTCTCACAACGGTTGGGCTTCTTCACAATTATAAACTCATTAACTACACCATCATAATCATTCTAATAATCCTTGCAAAGTACCCCATCATGATGCTCCAATAAAATTGATCAAGATTCCCATACTTTCAATAATTCCAACGTTCAACAAAATGAACGTAACACTCATGAACCACGCTAGGTTCTTCTAGTTGCAACAATAAAACTATTTAGCCCCAAGGACAACATCTTCTTTAAATCAAATCCTCATCGAGAATTATTCAACGTAACAATTTATCACTCCAAGAATCTCAAGTATCTTGATACCCACAATCTCACCGGACTAATCACAAAACCACACCAACCGGTTGCCATACACATCTTAAAGGTCTTTGCAACCCAAAGCTGCGTACCCTTTCTTGGAGAAGCAAAGAAGAAAATTTCAGACAATGTCCATCGCAATAAACACAAAACCAAGAAAACAAAGATCTTGGACAACAAAGGATAAGACCACGGTGAAGGCGCATGCCTCCTCGAGACGAAAACATCAAATCTCAACCAATACGAATACAAGATTGTCATTTGAGCTCGAAACTCTTAAGCGGCGAAAATAAGAAGTCAAACACACTTCACAAAGATTGCACAACTTGACTTCAACCTTCAAAACTTTTATCAAACTTTTCCTTTTAACAAAGAGAACAACCTTCTTTGAATACGGTATCACCTTAACAATTCCAACAAAAGAAGAGTTGAAGACCACAACACATTAATTCTTTAAGAACTAATTAAAATCCCTCAACACGACACTTTGTTTAAAACAATTTCAGCTACCACATAAATCATGAGATCAAAGATCGCATACACACTATCAAAACTTTTGATTTAAATAGTACCAAGGAATTTATTCAAATTCTTCTATTTAATGAACCTTCAACATTACCATCATAACCACAAATGGACCAACATACTAACATCGAATAATACATTCTTAACAAGCATCATCATATCCTCAACTCCTTCATAAACTTTTCCAAAAGAAACATAAGAAATCATTGCATCATGTTTCTAATATCTAAGTAAGGTTGCAACTACTTGATCTAGGAGAACCTAGTGCATAAGCCACATAAATAGAACAAAGCTCTTAAACAAGATGATACTAGAACAAGATAATCTCAGAAATCATGCTAGTATAAATTTCTTACTAGATTTCATATATTTCATTCTTTATTGGTGCTCAACTCTAACTTAGCACCAATTGATTGTACTCTATTCACTATTGGCAATAATTGATTATTATTCGGTCATAACAACATTCATGATCCTAACTCCATTTTACAATTATAAGATATTCATGAGCATAGATTTTGTATCCTACCTTACATTCAGAAATTAGAATGGAAATGACTTTAAACTTCAATGATACCATTTCGTAAGACAAGTTTCTACAAGTCAATGCATCAACCTTCATCTATTCCTTTATACGTATTTCAACATTCTAGCATGGTAAAAGATAGATGAAACTAGCAATTGTGCATGCTCATAAAGCATCTAAATAAAAGACATATTAAGGGTCAATATTACCAAGGTAATATTCTAACACCTCCTTACTTAATCATTCCAAACGGTCGGATTAATTACTAAAGACACAGATAATTCAATTTATCCAATCATGATAGACATTTTAACAATCATAATAATCATTCGGTTCTTATTACACACTCCTCAATAACTCCATGAGTTACTATCATGAGTAAACAAATTCTTAATCATAGTTCTTCTAAAAACTATTACAGGCAATATCAAATTAAACAACTACACTTCCAAGGATACTAGTAAAAATTTAATTATACACTATGCTAACATATCAACGATAATTCAACCTTATGAATTAGTTTATACGACTACCACCTTCCACTTAAGCATAGCAAAACAACATAAAGGATTTTAACACTCTCTTTCAAAAGGAAAAGGAACAATAAACTTCAACGCCGAGGTAAAGAGAAAACATAGATCCAAAGCTTTCACATAACAATGAGTTTTGCAACTCAAAATTCGCATTAATAAAAGAAAACACCAAGCGAACAATGAGCCATGATTCGCAACAAGACAAACTCCCACGAAGGAACTAACCTTACAAATCAACAAAAAGCACAGGTAGCAAAGTATCTCAGTAGTCCGGAAAGAAACAATAACTGCTTCAAGGAGCAGGTAGAGACCAATTGCATACCCTCAACTGCAAGAACCACAATCTCAAAAGAAATTATTAACTCCAATCACCAAGAATTGGCGAAATCAACTTAAGGATAATAACAACTTTTCTAATAAATTCACCCCCAACACCGAAATTAAGTTACCCGAGGTAGCTACATTGCTAATCCTCATACTACAAATAATGATATAATCTGCAATACCAAGGTAGCACATCACAACATCTACATCATATCATTGACTATTCTCGGTCATAACAGTCATAGGAGCAAATCATAATCATACAAGATTATCAATAAGCATACAAGATTATCTCATAATGTAAATCATCAATATAACATGTCAAAAGCATAAATGCAATGCTTGACCCATCCCATCCTCATGTGCACCAAAGTGTGTCAATTTAATAGTTTAATTACCACGGACCTAAAGCCCGCTCGATACCAATCAGTAACACCCGACCAAAGAATGGCCCGAAATGCTACCAAACTAACAACATAATAAAACTATGCTAAGGCATTCTATAAAATTTCGCAGAGCCTCCTTTGTTTATTGATAAAATGAAGTTCTAACAATATTATCAAAAGGTATGAATAACCGCAAGCAAAGTAATTTGGCTACTAAGCGAAACATCTATAAAACTTAAGTAAAGCACGGAAGCAATATGAAGAAGTTCTAATCCATTATTACATCTTAATCAAGGTCATAATCAAATACCACTTGAACTAATCAACAAATAATAATTAGAGTTCTCTATCTTCTCCATGGTGAATATTTCGTGCAAGTGCAACAATACTAATCCTCTTTATTCCCATGCATGTGACCTCGTGAAGGTACCTAAAATAAACAAACAACAACAACAAAACAACAAGAAGAGTGAGTCCAATGACTCGGCAAGTATAATCGTAACAAATGCAAGCATGAACATTAACTCTCAAGTTAAACATATTACATATGAATTTCATGCTATGCATTATGATCAAAACTCCTCTTTCTCATCTCTTTCGCATTTTACCGTGACGCGGGTGTGCATCCGTCAATGCACACCCATGCCTACCCTCGGTGCAGGGACCAATGCCCACACTCCGCAAGTGTGGGGACCTCGATGCTTGATCACCGCATGATCAAGACTTCAACAATTCTCAATATGATGCATATATGTGAATGTATCAAAAGATAACGAGCATTCACCATACTACGCATCAACCAATCTCATAAATGCCATAATGTAAAGCAGAACATAAATAGCATTCTCAATTCATCACTTACTCATACTCACAATTTAAACAGTCATGATTCAACCATCATCCAAACAATTCAACAAATCCATAAACACAGATTTTCACATCACAAATATACTTGCCTCAACCGCGAGAAAATGAAGAACACGTAGAAGGCACAACCCCCGGAATCCGCTCTCCTCCTGAATATTTAATTAATAATTACCAACATGACAGTAGCGGGTTTCTAGATATAAAATAACAGCAACCCCAATTAACCCAACAATTTATCTCAATTAACTCCCCAACTCCCTCGCCAAATCTGCCCAACCACAGACAGCCGACTTCCAAAAATCATAACTTTCAGTACGTAACTCCAATTAAGCGTTCTTGCACTCTCTAGAAAGATAATTAAATTATCTACAAAAACTTAGTTGGGAGACTCTCTGATTCTGCCATTAACTAGCCGATCCAAACCCTTTTCTAAAGCATCCAAATTCACGTCGGACTCTCTGGACAGCGCACTAAAACAGGCATAACTTTCGCCCAGAAATTTGGAATCCAGACTTCTTTACCTCTATTGAAAGCTAAGAAACTTATCTACAACTTTCTCAATTTGAAGGACTCCTGAATCGCAACTATTTCCGTCGCACAAACCGATCTACTAAACTCTGTCCTGAACTACCCGATCTGCAGAACAGTAACACTAGAAAATTCATAACTTTCGCTACACAAATCTGAATCACGTGTTCTTGTACTCCCTGGAAAGATAATTAAACCCTCTACAACTTTCTAGAAGGGGTCCAGACCTGAATCCCGACGAAACTAGATCAAAACCGCCGAGAAACAACTACCGTCCCAGCAGCCCAGAAAACCGACGAATCTAACTTGATTAAAAACCAATCTAGAGACTACCAGGGATTACCCTTGACGACACGACGACGAACACGTCGACGAACACGACGAACACGGCGACGAACACGCCCGCGATCTCCTCCTCTCTTTCCTCCGGATCCACGCGGTACAGCGACGAACGACGGCGACGGCGCACACTGGGAGGAGACGACGACGATGAAGACGACGACGGCGCACCGGGAAGAAGACGCCGGGCAGCACGGGCGGCGGCTGCTGGGGTGGAGGCGCGGGGTGGAGGCGCAGGGGGTGGGGGGCTGCCTAGGGTTTTAAGAGGTGGCCTCCCCTCCCCTCTTGGGCCAAGAAAAACCCACCTGGGCCAAGGCCTAGGCCCAGGTTGTCTTAAATTTTCATAAAACCCCTCAAAACTCTTATAAATTTAATTATTTCACAAAAGTCCCTCTCACTATTAATTAAACAATTAATTAAACAATTTCCGGGGTATTACAATTTTGTTGCATGTTTAAATACCTTGATAATTTAGTTAAGTCCATTTAAACAGTAGAGAACTATTAATCAATAATTGCAATGACTAGAATAAATTAAGTGCCCTCAGTAGGTTAAAACATAGCTGTACCGATTCAATTAAGATATTGCAGAATAAATCATTCAGAGTGGTAACTGAATACCCAATTAACATGAATGGTGTTAAACTATAGAACCTTTCTAGTAAATATTATTAAATATTAAAAGTAAATTAAATGATACCTATAGGCTGGAAATGGCACGCATGCGAAATAAATTAGCCTAATATCATTTAGATCCCTCTGTTGTGCATTTAAATGCACAATAATTTCTATTAGTGGATTATAAACTGTAGAAATCCACTAATAAGTATTCTCAATTATTATCCGTTAGAAGATGTAAAATTGTTTGTGACAACTAGAATAGCACGCTCCAAGTAAAAATAGTATGTGAGGATATAAAATCACCTGCGCCGAATAACTTGGACCTAACAATTTAAATAGCATAAAGTGGTAACAATCCGCAGCGAGTTAAAATAAAACTTGGAGGTCATACGGAGACGCCTTAGTATAATTTAACTAATTAATTACTTAGGAGTTAATTCCATTGGTGTCGATAACGTAAATAATCACGCTAGTATTAACCTCGAGAAAGGACTGGTACTAATAAGAAAGAATTTATTTAAGTAACCTTAAGACCTAAAATGATTTAGAGAGGTGAATAAATACATATGCACATATAAGAAATTAAATAGACATAATTACATACGCGAGATCGGCTAGGATCAATGCTCGCCATTATAATTATACAGACATCTAATTAATTCTGTGTAATCAAAATATGGCTAGGAATTAATAAAACGCCGGGCGTGCATACTAGATCGATCATATCTCATAACGCTAGTGCGATGATGTCGAATGCCGAGTAGTGTATCGAAGTTAACCTCACCTACCGCAATTAGGTTAAAGTGAGTGAAGTCTTACATTAGAAGCACAAGCACATCGACACCTCGTATTTTATTATGTTTTCATAAATTAAGTCGTAGCCGACGTATTTAATTGCAGACGACAGTCCAATCCACAGGAGGGACTTCACCTGATCCTACGTAAATCCGAGCATATGGTTAAAATTCAGGCAAGCATTCCTTTGATCAAGTCTTCAGCTTATATTCCATAAAACAAGTATTTTGTATTAATCTAGTATCACCTTGCATGAAAGAAAAGCAAACGTATTTAAATCGAACAATGGCTATAAAGAGAAGGGAAAAGAGGTAGATGGCAACTGATGGAGCAGTTGGCCACTTAAGCTAAATAAGAAGGTGGGCAGAGGTTGCCAGGGCAGGTGACAAGTGGGCATGTTTGGGACCTCTGTATAAGAATAGAATATAAGGATTTACAAAGTTCTTCCGTGTGAACAGACCGTACCAAACCATATCAACCAACATTCCGTTTTTCACGGGCAGACTAGTACTCTATTGAGGTATTATATTCTCCACATGGGTAAGTATTATTTAGGGGAGGAACCCACAAGAGCCGGACCGGCACGGAGTGGGGATCCACACCGCAGAACCCGTAGGCGGCACGTAGGCCGAAGTGGGGAGGCGGATCGCAAGAACCCAAGGCTGATCAGATATTCAAGAACGGGCACGCCAAGGCGATATATTACGCAGTTGGGTGTTGGGTGAGGTTCAGAAACCACCCCAGCCAACAATTAGTGTCGCTTTCGGTGGGTCTACGTGAGGGTGTTACCGCTCCAGGCTGCCGTTTGTGAGTAACTGGGTGGAGATATAATACTGAGGTAGATGTTATTAGCTCTGTACTCTGGTCTGGGCGCCGCATCAAAGGAAATGCGGAAATCCGGAAGCCAACACGAGCAGAGTGATGATGGGTAAAGTGATACAAGCTTGCGCAATGCTTACCAAATCATGAATTCATGCCTGTCTCCGGGAAAGGAGAATTACGGAAACTTATGGGGGTTTTTGCTGTTCATGCGAATGCTCAGTAGTTTTCTAAAATAATAAATTGGAGTTCTTTCAAAACCAACAAAACTTATTTTCTATAAGTCTTGGGAAAGAAAATGAGAAAGAAAGGAGAAGAAATGAGCAAGAGATTGAGGTAGGAATTGATATTCCTAAAGTGTAGAGGATAAGCATTCGATGCATTTTTGCTAATAACGCTTCTTGAGTATACATACTCACCCTTGCTATTATCTCCCTTTGCTTAGGAATATGTCAGTTCAGCCTGAATGAAATACCGTGGACTCGGAGTACAATGGGGACAAGGTGGACACCCCGTTTGGAGTAGTGTTTGGATAGAAAGTAGTAGAATATTTTCGTTTCTAAATATTGTAATATTCCCGCCATGGAGGCGTTGTAATAAATGTAGCCCTGCGTGGCGATATTTTTGTAATATCGGGTTGTCTCTAATTATTGTTCTGCTGCAACACTCTGATTAGATTATTATTCGTTAGAGCGATGTTTTATCGGCTAAAATGAGTAATAATTCGTTGACTGGTATTATTACCCTATGGTAATAATGCGGGTCGTCACATCTATCTTCCAAGATTCCATCCACTATTGTTGCTGTGTTATCGAAGTGCGAAGACTGATGTTCTACCTTTGCAGTTGAAAGAAGATAATACACCAACATATCTGATCTATGCCAAGAAATCTGGAAAACACATTGATGGTAATTTAAATTTTAGCATCCTTTTATATATAATTCTGTTTGTTTTTTTCCTGGAATGAAGGAAATTTAGCTTTGGAACATTGTCAAATACAGGCAAGGACTTCATGAAACTAATAAAGCTGGCATTATCTAACAGTCTGCCAGGTAGCAGACCTGACTAAGAGGTAAATAGTTCATGACACCAACATATAGTCAATATTGTTATGAATATTGTGTGTATATTGAAGAGTCCCAATGTGCAATATATATAGTGAGTACAAAGGGATATTACAGGAGAATATGTCATATAGGATAAGAAAAAAGAGGCATATAAGGGAAGGAATAAAACGACTCCTATTCTGTCTCTAATACCCTTAACACCCCCCTCAAATGCAAGGCGTATGCAATAGCATTGCAATTAAACAAAGGTTAACACTAAAATAAGATAAATCCGAAGTCTGAGTCTTGATGATGTCGTCGTTGCATGCAGTTTTTGAATAAACTGTCAAATCAAGCCGAAGAGGAATAGATAGATGCATGACGGCGCAGATCGAAGCCCAAGAGGCGGCGGCGTAGTGCACAGAGGACACGCGGCGGCCTTTGAATCTCGGGGCGGCGGCTAGAGAAGCGGCGGCATCATAACGACTTCTACGATCTGCACGCGGCTCAGAGAGTAAAGTGACGGCTGCTGTCATGCAAAAGAAAAAATCCTACACTTCTATGACTGACAATAAATTTGTGGACTCGCACGGCTTGGACGAAATAAAAATTAGAGACTACGGATTTGAATGGACGCAACGAAAAACTCACAAAAAAAATAACTTGAAGACTGACTTAAAACAAAATAAATCTCCCCCCCTCTCTCTCTCCTCACGCCCTGACGCCTCACGCACCCGCCCGCTTCTCTCGCTTCATGCTCCCTCTCCATATCGCCCGCACTTCCTCCCGCCGCGACCCCTCGTCACTCCTCACTTTCTCTCGCGGGCGCAGAGGCGACAGCCAAAAGGCGGTGGCGCGGGCACAGAGGCTTGGGGCTGCCGACTCCATGCGGCGACGACTAGCGAGTGGAGGGGCGGGCGGATCCGGTGGGAGACGAGCGTCCACGGTAGCGAGCGGCACGCGAGGCGGTGGTCGGCGCAGCTCGGCGTGAGAGGCGGATCCGGCCGAGGCGGCGGATCCGGACTTGGCGGCGTTGAGGCGCCGGATCCGAGCGGCGGCGAACGAGCGGCGACGAAGCGGCGCGATCCAACGCGCGGCGATCGATCAAGCGGGCGAGGCGAGGCGGTGAGATCCGACGGCCCGACGGTGGCCATGGGAGCGGCCGCGGCGGCGGATCCGGCAGCGATGGCGGGTGGATCCGGCGAGCGGCGCGGCGGAGGAACCGAGGTGGCGGTGGTAGCGCCGCGCGGTGCGGGCGGCGATGAAGAAGCCGAGGCGAGTGCGAGCTGCAGACCGGTGGTGATGCCGAGGCGAGCACGCTTCGGGCGGCACGCAGCTACGGACGGCGAGGGCCGGAGGTGCGCGGCGACGAGGAAGGTGACAGATCCAGCGACGACGGCGAGCCGGAGATGAGGAGGCAGCGGCGGCGCAGCCCAACAAGGTTGCCGCCCCTGGGAGAGGAGATCGATCCTCCCGGGGGTAGCAGCAACAGCGAAAGTAGATGAGGTTAGTGTTAAGCTCTGATACCATGTTATGAATATTGTGTGTATATTGAAGAGTCCCAATGTGTAATATATATAGGGAGTACAAAGGGATATTACATGAGAATATATCATATAGGATAAGGAAAGAGAGGCATATAAGGGAAGGAATAAAACGATTCCTATTCTGTCTCTAATACTCTTAACAAACATCAACCAAATAGTGTAGTATTTTTTTGACAGAAAAATGCATGTCTTTTTATTGCAGTGGGGGAACTTAACGGGAAGTACAAGAGCTTTTTATCCAACAAGGTCGGCAAATATTTACCTAAGAAATTCTCTTTTTGAGGGATACAGGCTAATGCTGTAGTGTACATTTATCATGCACCGAGATAGGTTTACATTTAACTTGAACCAAGATAGGTTCCCCTTCTCTCCGCCACAAAATACAATATTAGTTCTTGGTGTTGGGATGGTAAGTTGGTAATTATATTGTACCTTCTTAAACAAATTCACATGTAGTGCACGAGTATGTCAGGTACAAATTTTGTAAGCAGCAGAAGCTTTCAATATATTTCTGAGCTCCAAATTGTCTCTCTGTTCACCTTCTTTGGAGCCACTTCGCATCCAAAAATCCGTGATCCCAGTAATGAATTATATGATGCACAATATGGATTTTCACAAATTATATGATTGTCATTGCGACTAGTAGTTGAAGAAGAAGACTACCAAGTAGGGTTGCAACGGGATGGGTCGGCCCATTAACCCTGCTCGTCCCCAAAATTTCGGCTACAAAGGTTCATGAGCGGTGGATGAAATTTGAGAGGCAATCGGTAGATCCCGTTTTAGTAAGATATTTTATTTAAAAACTAAATATTATAAAAAATTATTTAATATAAAAAAATGATTTTAAGAAGCCAAAGCAAATAGGACGACAGTGTCTTCTGTGTGGTCAAGTATAAACGACGGACATTAAAAGAAGGAAGCGACTACAGTGCGTGTAAGTGCGCATCATACTGTTTCTCCCAACAACTTTTTCCCCTGGCACTGTTCACTCCGGCCCTTCACAGAGCCAGGTCGATGGCAAATCGAGGTCGCCCGATCTGCTACGTGGACCGCATCTGCCCATCCCTCCTCGTTGTCTGCCTACGGGTTGCTTCCCAGACGAACTGTGAGAAGCAGAGAAGCGAGGAAGCAGGGAGGCTCTGGAAGTGTGATTTTTTTTAGTGTTTTAGTTTTGGGATTAGAAGTTCGCACAGTTGGAAAAGTCGTTGATCTGCTTATGAGCTGTAAGATAAGATAATTTTTATATACATACTATTTTTTTTTGCAATGTGGGTAGCATGTAATTAGCTGAATAGTAGCCTTAGTGTAGGAAAGCAGTAAGTTATCCAGGGCCTGTTCTTTTTTGCTGCGGCTTATGACTTTTGGCTGCAGCTTGTGACTTTTGGGCTGTTTGTACGAGAGATTATAGAGTAATAGAAATTCACGTGCGGTTTTTGTCGGTATAAATGAAGTCAGTAAAGTATGTACTACAATTAACTAGTAGATCTTATCTTAAAAAAATACTCTGTTTAAAAGCTAGTTACTGTAGAAAAACCAAAAAATAATTTTTAAAAACTGAAAAGAACAAGACCGTAGTTCGTCCATGGCTGTTGTTGACCTAGAATACATAGTGCTGCTACTGTCGTGAATTAGATGTCAGTTACATTAATTGTGAACATGATATTGCTTACACGTATGTAAATTAGTCTGTGCTAGCAAGTTCGTTACAATTAGTGCGTTAAAGAATAATTATTACGCAATGTTCCGGTTGCTATTTCGTTAATTTACGCAGACTGTATGAGGGCGTATGTAAAGTTTGTAGTGCCTTAGAAAGTAATTATGGTGCAATTTATAGGGTGTTAATATTTTCCTGTTCTGTGGAACGGTGGAAGTCTGAAATTCGAAAATGTAGAGTACACGGATTATTTGCCGGGAAGAATTGAAAATACGTGGTGCGTAAACAAATAAAACTGTGGGATGTGTTGGGTGTTTTTTTAGGTGTCCCGTAATCAGTACTATAAAAAGTTGTATATTAGACATCATATTACAGAAATCATCTGTATTAAATACTGAAACAGCCTTGAAATTTTCGAATTTTTAGAATTTATTTTGAATTTTACATGAATTTACAAAAACTTGCCCAATTCGGAAATTTTCTCGGGATTACGCTTTCCTTTTCCGTTCTTTACGCTTCCGACCGGGGACGGCGCTGCTCGCGTGCGCGGGAGTAGCTCCCCTCCTTCCCGAAGGCGCGGGCCGCGCGGCGTCATCCCCTCCGTGGGATTGGGCGCCGTTTCTTCCCCTGGGCGACGTCACTTTGTTCCTCGGTTCCCCTCGCTTCATTCTCTCGCGGCGTGCGGCCTGCCCGCCTCACCGCAGCTCCAGCTCATTGCATCTCGCTGCTTCCTCTCACGATGGGTCAATTGGGGTCAAGGGTGGGCAGCAGCAGTGCCACCTCTTCCCCCTCACCGCTCCCCTGCTGCCCGAGCGTTTCTCCTTTTTGCCGCCGACGTGGCCCTAGCGGAGCCAAATATCGGCCGGGGGCAATCGGCTTGCATAGAGCTTAAAGCTCATTTCCTTTGCCACCTTAAGCTTTCTAGCAACCTCACAAACCTTTCTGCCCAGTGAATCGAGCTCCCATCGCCAGAATCGCCGTCGATCGTCTCCCCTGCGTCGGTGAGCCCTAAATTCAAATCCTATGATTGTGTTGATTAGAATTCAATTCCATCCGCATATACACTCCTTACCACCTCCTGATCACGCTGGGAAGCTCATCCGAGGTCGAGCGTTAGCGTAGAGCCCTGGCGTCGGAGCCACCGCCGACGGCAAGGACCTCACCGTGGCTGGCTTGTTTGGGTTGTTCCCTAGCTAAGCCGCCACTTCCATTAGCTTCCTATAGCGCTGTAGATGGTAAAAACACAGCCAATTGGCCCGAAGAGTTACCAGAGTCTCTTAGCGCCGCCGTGGAGGTCATCTTCTTCCGTGGCCGCCACCGTCGTTCAATCTCTGACCCTCCAAAGTGCCAAAATGGAGTTCTAGACTCAACATGCTTCACTCTGTGAAACCCATTCCTACCCTAAAGCCCTGTCGTCGTCGTATCGCCAGAATGGTCGAACTCGCCGCCACGGGAAAGGCGGCGGAGGAGGAAGACGACCGGGCGACGTGGTCGCATCCGGCGTCGGCGTCGCTTTTAATCCACCGCCAGCCGTTTAAAACGGAGCCGAGATTTTACATAACGGTTCATCCGAAGCGCTCGTTCGCGGGATCGCGTTCGTCGCATGGGCACGCGTCGCCCATCGGGCGGACGTGGCGCGTCCATGCTGGCTTCGCCAGCAGCGCATGGGCCGTGGCCCATTTGGCCGCCGCAGACTGCTTGATCGGGCAGTCAAGATCGTTCCAGTGGCCGAGTTCATCATTCACGATAATTTTAAAATCCAGAAAATATGTTAAAAATTGTAGAAAATTCTAGAAAATCCCAAAAATTACAAAAATACATTATTTTGACCAGATTAAATTCTAGAATTCAAAAATGATATTTGTCTTCTTAAATTTAACTTTAAGATTTTATAAATTTAAAAATATGACTTTAGGCTTAGTAAAATGCATTTACTATTTATTTAAAAATCTAAATATTTCTTACTCTCTGAAAATTTAACTTTAGAATTATTTAAACTCCTTTTTAAAAGTTGTTGTGCATGAATATTTATTTGTTTGTGTTATTTCCTTGATTTAGCTAAATCAAGGTTTGACTTGTGTTGTTATTTTATGTGTTTGCGCTAGCTCCCGAATTCGTTGAGGTTGCGATTTGCATCCGAGCCGCCATTGCAATTGTACGAGATTGTCGAGATCCCAGATCAGCAAGGCAAGTCATAAGTTTTTGATCATGTTGAATCCCATGAAATTACAGTATTTAGTAAATATTTGCATTATGGTTAGTTGTAAAATGTTAATTGCTTAAACTAAAATGTTTAGAATGGCATGATACCTAGTTATTCCTACCACTGATAAATGCCCTGTCTTACTTGATGGCCATATTCACCTTGACAACCTTAGTAAATATTGATTTACTGTATTAAGAATTATAGATCATCTCACATGACATTTTGTACTACTAAGTGACATTGGTTGCTGGCCATTAGAGTTGGAAAATGTACATCAAAGTAGGAGTCAGAAAGTGGGGTCATCACGATGTGATCCAAGCCCACGGCTCTGCTTTGGTAGAACCCGAGATAGGAGTGAGAATGTGGGGTCATCACGATGTGATCCAAGCCCATGACTCTATCATTGGGAGAACTAGGGGGATGGTCAGAAAGTGGGGTCATCACACTGTGATCAAGCCCACGACCAAACCCTAGGATTGGATCTAAGGTAGAGAGGCTGGTGGGACTCCGGCTATCTGGACTAGGCCTACCGCTCTACCCTAGGATGGAGGCTGTTTGGTTTGGTGGTTCTTTGGTCTTTGTTGAGCTCGTGGAAGTTTGTGGTTAGTGCCTCGGTGAAAATATAAGGACAAGAACCTTGTGCCAAATAAAGAACATAGTGATCGCTCAGACCACAGGAGTTGATTCGTCAACACTGGTTTAGTAGCTGCTCAATTTGATTGAACCTCTACAGGCTGAGGTGTTTTGATGACGTGGTGTTAGGTATGCTGCGGGTACCTAACAACGATAGTATTGGCTTAAAACGGCAGGGGAGAACTGTGGTTAATTGTGGCCGTGACTGAGCGGTACTATCGGGTAGAGTCTATATAGAGAGTTGAGCAGTGAAACGACCTGCCTTTCTTAACTCTGTCGCGGGAGTTAAGGGATCGTGTGGGTAAAGTTGAGCAACTCTGCAGAGTAAAATAATGGTATTCAAATACGCCGTGCTTTCGGTTAATGAAGCTGTGTTAATTGGGTGATTCCAAATATGAGGCATAAGTAGATCTTTGAAGTTAAGTTGGATAATGATGAACGTTTGATAATTGAAAACCCCTTGATCTTAAGGAGCAAATATTTTAACTTTGATTGTTTGCAAATAAAACTGCAACCACAAGTGTATAAACCCCTATATATACCCATCCTTGAATATCCATGCATATAGTACGAAAGGATTACCCTTGTGGGTTGCTGGGTATGGTGGTACTCATGACTTGCTAAACAATTTACCAGAAAGTCAATGGATACAAGAAGAACCAGCGGAAGAAGGAGCCCTGGAGGAGCCAGTCTTGTTAGATGATGATTGGTGTTAGGTCTTAGCCTCGCTCAGGCCGCCTGGGTGTATTTTGTAATACTATGTGGTTTGTGGGTCTGCGCGCCCGTTGTTATACTAATCTTACCCATATATTGTAATAAAGTAAAGTCTTTATGGTATGTATGTACGGTTGTGATAATCGCTTTAATTGGAACGTCAGAATCGTTCATTCACATGCAGTTCACGGAGTTCCGCACTCAAATCTCGAAATGGGGCGTTACAGAGTGGTATCGCTGGTACCAGAGGGTCCTTCTACTTCACGACGTCGACGACGCCCTACTGCGGGAGAGTCAGCCGGTCCTTCGTCTCCTCGACTGCGACGACGCCTCACTACTGTGGAGTATCGTCAGCTGTTTCGCCCTGCTCCTCCTTCAGCACCACTAGCAGCTGGTGATGATAGGGGGAAGGCTCCAGCTGAGGATACAGAGGACGAGGAGGATCCTGAGGAGATAGTTAGGTATACCGCCAGTAGGCCACCATCCAGCGGATGGTGAGGACAGTGTAGGTAGTAGTTAGAGCGCTTGACAATGAGAGTAGAGACTTACTTTTGGACAGTGTAGATAGAATAGTCAGTGCTAGTGCAGGACTTTTGACTGTATAGTGGTTAGCAGGACGAACACTTAGTAGTGTATTTTCTGCCTGTAAATTATGTAATGTAATGTCTAATTGTTATGTTTGCAGCTTGCTTGTTAATATAAGCTTGGCTTGATCATTTATAAAATGTTTTTACATGCTTAAATTAATTCTTGTTTTAACCCTCTTATGCTTGTTTGAAAATTCCAGGTCTACGCTGCTGCTTTGAGCTAAAGTTAGGGCTTTGAGGCGATTTAGTGAAAGGAGACTATTTGGCAAAAGTAATTATAGATCCACTAAGTTTTTGACTACCTATGGTTAATAATTTATTCCTAATTACATTATAATTTACATTTATAGCTTTTTGTGAAAGGAAAATTGAAGATGGTTGATCTAGCTAGTTTGATGTAGAGAGAAGATTATTTTACACCTAATGTGGTTTATAATTTAGGGTTTAGTCAATTCATTGTCTATTTCTACTTAATTCAATTTAATTAATTATTATTGCTACATATAGCTACTTTAGTTTAGTTCGTCCATATATAGTATAGTAATTAATTTATTGAATATGTTATACTAAATTGTTATATGCGTAACGTAGGACCGAAACTAGATGTATGTTGAGAACCATGTGAGTGAAGAGTACAATGATGGCATGTCTACTTTTACAAGAACTACTAAGGAGGATATGTTGAATAAGGGGGTGGAATATATGTATTGTCCATGCATTGATTGCGAGAATTTAAAGATGCTTAAGACCCGAGTGCAAGATTGAAGTGCACTTGATTCGAATGGGTTTCAAAAAGGGGTATATATGTTGGACTAGTTATTGTGAAGAGCAGGTTACACAGGAAGATAGTAATAATGACATCGCCGATGAAGTCATTGATATACCATCGGATGATCATGTCGATTGTGGTTTCAATTTGGATAGGCTGAACGATGACAATCTGGATCAGATGCTCCGCGATGCAAAAAAAAACTGTGATGAGAGAGAGTATGTTAAATTTCGGGGCTTGATAAAGGACTCAGAGAAACCTTTATTCACGTACTGCAAGTCAAAGTACATGAGATTGTCAGCCGTACTTGAGCTGCTGAAATTAAAGGCATCCAACGGTTGGTCTTCATTTGCGCTTGGCATTTCAGTCCAACCTACGTGAGCACAATGAGTGGTTTGCCTAGATGTACCAAGGATACACCGTGCAACATTCTAGCACCGATTGGCCTGGAGGATTATCGTTCGCATAGCCATGTACACCGATATGCTGTAACGTAATTAATGCAACTTTTTGATTACACGCTATGTCGAACTAATATATCGCACAAAATGAGCAAGTTTGGACATAGCAATTTGGAAAACAAGGCCAGGGTACACCGTCCACACTTTCGACTCCCCAGGTAAATACCTTCCAACACGACTATGCACCGCAAATGTCAAAACCTATACCCTAACCCAGCTGTACCCTTTTAGCAGGACATGCACCCCTCTTCGAGCATCTAGGTGGACAGGCCTCTTCTAGGTACGTACAGCGAGTTGTCCGCAGCCCCGCCTCCCACCCAGGCTTCATACTACAAGCTCTAAGGTGTACAGTGCTCCCTTGATAAACTAACCTTCCCTAAGGATCAGCTACGTCATCGGGGCAAGTGGCGGATGGATGCACCATGAGTCTATGTATCTTGCATTGAGTACCATTATGTTTTTTTTCCTGTACTCTCTACGATGTACATAGTTGGTAGTTGTAGTGAAATATGAAACATTAATCTTGATTTTTTTCATCCATTGGTGCACGATCCAATCATCCACATTCATCTTCATGAAACAAAAAACCCTAACATCTTTTAGATTGTCTACAATGTATGAGTTAATGCAATGCAAAGACATTGAAGCGGTAATAACAACTTGTAACCGTCTACTACAGTGTAGGCAAGGATATGCATTACATAGACATAGATCGTACAAAGCAGTGCAGGTAGCAACACAAATTACAGAAACATTTACAACACTACACCTTCAAGATAATGACCAACACAAAAGGGAAATAACACACAACATTAAGTTCGTCTTGGTCTCCAATCTGTCGAAATGATGCCTCATCTCCACCATTTTCCTACCCCCATCATAGTTTTCCCCTCTGGAACAATGCCATACCTAGTGCTAATTTCATCTTCCTACACCCAGGTAGGCAACCACCTGGGCCATCCTACAATTGAATCAACAAAAAAGGTTTCCTAACATCTACAGAATGATTACAAGCAATGCAAACCAAACTGATCCACCAAGTGAAAGGGGCACTTGTAGTAGTGGCGTCTAGGATTTGCGACCATCCCTATGTTCTTCCGTTTCACAAGCTGTTGCATTTCGGGCAAAACACTGCCGGTGCCGACGAAGAGGTGCTCACTTGGCTCATCCTGACATCTGGGGGAGGGAGAAACAAGGTCAAGATAGAGAGAATGGGGAGAAATATATGAGAAGAGGAAGGAGAACAATGCAGGGGAAGTGCATGAGGAATGACTACCTTTTATAGCTGAACTCTTGACTCCTTTGTTGCCAAACGACCACTTCTTTGGTGTCAGCAAGCAGGCATTTCGTGAGGGCAAAATAATATTTTTGCATCCCTACTGGAAGACAAATAATGGCCAGGACGAGTGACTACACATAGTTGAAGTTACAGTAAACCTAGAGGGGCAGCTTTTGCATGGTGTCCTGACCCGACGGGGTAGATTTGTGCATGACGTGACCCAACGAGACTGCTTTACACACTAACAAGACCAAAAGAGACATCCTTGCTTACTGACAAGAACTAATAGGACAGCTTTTGCACGGCATCCTAACCCGATGGGGCAGCTTTATGCCATGACGCGACCCAACGAGGCTGCTTTGCGCATTGACAAGACCAAAATAGATAGCCTTGCACAGTGATAAGGCCAAATATTGCAGCTTTGCACGATGCCCTGACTTGACAGGGCAACTTTGCATCGCAACATGACCCAACAAGGCTGCTTTGCACACTAATAAGACTAAAAGAGACAACATTGCACAGTGACATAACCAAATGGGGCAGCTTTTGTGCGGTGCCTTGACCCGACGGAGCAACACCACGATGTGACCCAATGAGGCTGCTTTGCGCACTGACAAAACTAAAAGAGATAGCCTTACGCAGTTACAAGACCAAACATGGTAGTTTTGTGCAGCAACATGATGCTCCACTAGTCCACAAATCATCCGACGTGCTACTGCCTCACGGACGTGAATTTTCCAAACTGAATTGGACTTGTAACATGTACGCCATGTCGGCTTAGCCTACAAGTACTACCCCTTCCGATCGAGTTTTCCTGCACCACAACTGCAACACTACATCGCTAGTATGAAAAAGCAATGAGATGAGAGCACCCCGACTCGCAAGGGCTGCTAAGCCCAAGATGAACAAGGGGAGCCTTCCAAGAGGCCACCTTCCCAAAATGAAGCCCCCCGTATCTCCAACCCATACCTCAATGTTCCAACTGAGTATTCCCCGTAAGACCTACCCTTGGGGGAGACGACCCCTCTACTGGTGCAGGGACACATGCAAGTTCTTCAAGTCCAATGAGCAATTGAGCTTGGGCATGCATTACTGGGGTGTGGTAACTATGTCTTGGACTATACTAACTAGCGTTGGGACATGACCTACTACTGATAGCTGGTAAGGATAGGTTACAATATATTCCCCTAACAGTTTTCTTCTATGGCATGCACTAACAAGCTCTCCCCTCTTCCCATAGTCTCTGGATCTGCTATGCGTGTACCACAAATGGATCGACCGGGAGATCCACCCACACGACCAGTGTCGTCTAGACTGTGAGGAGTAGGATGCCGAGACGGCATGCGAGAGGTGGGAGGAGCGGCGGTGTAGCAAAGGTCAAAGCGAGTGTATCCGATGGGAGACGCAAGCTCATCTGGAGGCATGTAGGCACAGGGAGCATGAGTCTAGCGAGGAGTGCGAGAGAAAGCACAACCTTATGAAGAATGGCAAATGGCCACATGCAGTCCATGCAGTAGATCGGGCCATTCCGTAGTAACCCGCCATCCTACCTGCCAAGTTATTCCTTTCTTTAAAAGGCGTGCATTCCTACATGGTCCAAGTGTATGTGTCGTTGTGTACCCTTGTAGTAGCGCTGTAACAAACTCCAATAAGCAAGATTTCTTCGAACCTGTGAAAATATTCATCGCCATATGTTAAACTTGCTCACGCTTGCTTCCATATCGGAAAAAGTTCGAACGTAGTACTTTGTGGAATTTTTTTACTATTTCTCAAAAAATTGTACATTTACTTCATAAGGACGATTGGCCATAAAAGAATTGGCATCATGCGAACGTGCTACTGCACTGCGGGAAAAAGGGGAGTGCCTAGCCACCAGAACATAGGATCCACATGGATGCATACAGGAAGCCAGTGTGGTGAGAAAAGCAATGCAACAGATTATTTTCATTTAGTAATTACGATAATTTAGTTCACAACATTCTATAATGGTGTTCATAATCTAAACCGTACGAATGAAGCATAAACAATTCAATGTAAAACATGGCAGAATATCATTTATTCAGACATATGTTTACACTATTTTTGCATGAATAAACTACTTGTAATTAATTTTAAATATAAATAAATTTATTTAGATGAATGTATAATTATCTATTGCATTTTGATTAATCGACCACAACAATCTGTCATTCAGCGGTAAACTCATCAGTTGCACTTTTTTTACGAAGCTGCATGGTGCCAAGGGTATTCCCGTGTAAAGGGGCCACAACAGGGCCCTCAAAAATGTTTTCAGAATGTTTGGACCTCTTTTCCCATATTAAATAATTCCTACAAACAATACACATAAATAAGTTTTTAAGAAAAATTCATAATGGAAAAAATTATGAACAAATTATGCAAGTAAGTACACTATGTAGGGAAGCTCCATAAAAATTGTTATTATTGGAGCTCATTTGCTATATTTAAAAATCAATACAAGAAATACATTTAAATGGATTTTCGTGCATAATTGGTTCAGTTCGGCAAAAAAAAGTACGGCCGTGTGGGGCTGGTGGTGGTGGCATTCTGTGCCCCTGGCATGGAGTGAGGGTGCTGTGTATGGTGGGCATGGAAGCTACGTGTAGCGCACATGGTTGCGGAAGGTGGCCTACCGCATAAAGCCGAGTTCCACTCTCCTTGGGGACGGAACTAGCTCGCCTGGGGCCATTTCCGCAATTTCGTTGCCACGGGGGCTATGTTTGCAATTTAATTGCCCAAGGGGGCCAAAAGGATAAAAATTCCTGCTAACATAGGCTCCATCCATGGGTTAAAGGTCGTTGCTGCCCTTGCCTTTCTTCCCCTCCCAATCCCTTCTTGTGTGCACCGTCGCCTCTCAAACCATTCTTCGTTGCTTCTGCCTCCCACACCGCCCCCACCATCTACTCCTCCACTGTGGCCCCCATCCTCTCCTGATCGTGACAGCCATCGTGCTCAGCTCCTCCCTCGCCGACCCTCAATTGGGTTGCCCCTCGCCATCCTCTCCGCTTTTGCTACCGGCAGCTACCGTCAACTCCTACCCTATCGACTATCGATTTGGTAGATCTGCACCCCTCATCCTCTCCTCCTCCCCCACTGGCTGCGCCCGTCATGCTCGGCTCCCCTTCGCCACCCATCCATTTGGTCACCCTGCACTGCGGCGAGGATTTGGGTGGCTAGCTGATCTGTAGTCCGGTGTCCTCTGTCTTCGCCGTCTTCGCCATGGGCTCGCCATCAGGTTTTCTTCCTCCACACTTCCATCCAAATTGTTTATTTCCTATCTTGTTCCAGAATTTTCAATTGGCAAACCTTCATGCCGTTCAACTTTGTTGGTCAGTGCTTTCTCTTGTTCGAGTTTCTCACCCACTGAGCTTCACTGAATTAGGCTTAATGCGCACCCACGCCCATGGTTTGTACTGCCTAACTTAGTGGGCTCCTTCATCGAGTGTAGCACTTGTTCTCCGATCGTGGGCTCAATTTCTCCATGAACTTGGCCCATGTGCGGGTGGAGATGGCAACTTGGTTGTGGGTCCGCCGCCGGTTGATTCCTAGGCCTAATGGTGTAGTCTAATAGGGGCGGACCTGTAGTAGGCCATGAGTGTTTAGCCGAACACTCAAATTTTTTTTTTTACAAAATACCAGATACATAATAGGCATATTAGGTATATATATTGTTACTTGGGTCAACTATATATTTGTGCCTAAAATGAATTCAGCTTGTACTCCTCCATATCTTGCGCATGGCCCATGTAACACATTAGATCCATTTTCCTTCTCACCTCAGCTCTCCTCGTACAAGCTCAAAGAGGCAAAGATACAAATAAAATCCTAATCTCTGTTCTCTCTCTGTCTCATCTTGTGGCTATCTATCTGTGTGTGGGGGGTCTTCGGCCTCCGAGTAGCGAGCGGGTAGAGGCACGGGCTGCGGAGGTGAGTAACGATTGTTGGGCATGGGTTGCGGGGGAAAGCGACGGCCAGTGGACACGGCGTCGTGATGGTAATCATGTGTGAGTGGTGCAGAAGTGCAGACAAGCAGAGAGGCGGCATAGGCAAGTGGCCGGTAGCGTGGTGAATAGGGAGGTAGGGAGCAGGCGGCGAGAAGTAAGCAGCGTAGCTTGGGGTGCAATTGTTGCGGATAATTTCCGTCCATCTGACCTACCGAAGGCTCGTGTAACGAATACAGAAGGGGTAGATAGGTATCCGGTACTATACATGTCTGACTCCAACTTCAAGGAAAAAAATATAGAATAGAATATGGGATAAGTGATATCCGTCTATATATATCCGTATATCAAGTGTATGAGAAAGTCTATATTGACATCACTTAGGAACAAGATAATATATAGGCGGATTGTCACATTTAAATAGGCTGGAAATACTGAGTATTCTTCCTTCGACATCTCAGTGATTAGTCACTCTATGTTTGCTCTTATTGTACCCTAATGTCCAATATCCTGTGCAAAGAAGCTGATAATTTCCATTCGAACAACTGTCCGAAGGATTATAGAATGGATACTGAATGGAGAAATATGTATCCATCATTATTTGTATCTGCTCCAATTGCACCCCAAAGCGCGGCGATCGGGAGGGAGTGCGGCATTAGGAAGGGAGCAGTGCCTATAACTCGCCGTGATCATCCTCCCTCCAGATCTAGGTGTGCTCTGCCAACTCTGCTTATTTTGTTTCTTACTCCGCTTTGCTCTACCCTACTCTGCTCCCACTTCGGTTCTTTCTGGGGTCTAGCCTTTGCTTTTTTTGTTTTTTCTAATAGATGTTGCACAAAAATACAATCTTTGCTTAGACAATAGGCAGCTAGTTAGACCCTTGTTACATATGTTTACATACTAATTTTTGCTATCTTTTACTCTATTGAAGGAACATACAACTTCCTTTTAGATTGGGGTTCTTACTGACGGGAAAAGAGCAAAAAGGGTAGGAATATAGGCGGATTGTCACATCTAAACAGGCTGGGAATACTGAGTGTTCTTCCTTCGACATCTCAGTGATTAGTCACTCTATGTTTGCTCTGATTGTACCCTACTGTCCAATATCCCGTGCAAAGAAGCTGATAATTTCCATCTGAACAACTATCCGAAGGATTCTGGAATGGATACTGAATGGAGAAATAGGTATCCATCATTATTTGTATCCGCTCCAATTGCACCCCAAAGCGTGGCGATCGGGAGGGAGTGCGACATTAGGAAGGGAGCTGTGCCTATAACTCGCCGTGATCATCCTCTCTCCAGATCTAGATGTGCTCTACCAACTCTTCTTATTTTGTTTCTTACTCTGCTTTGCTCTACCCTACTCTGCTCCCACTTCGATTCTTTCTGGGGTGTAGCCTTTGCTTTTTTTCATTTTTCTAATAGATGCTGCACAAAAATACAATCTTTGCCTTAGACAATAGGCAGCTAGTTAGACCCTTGTTACATATGTTTACATGCTAATTTTTGCTATCTTTTACTCTATAGAAGGAACATACAACTTCTTCTTAGATGGGGGTTCTTATTGACGGGAAAAGAACAAAAAAGGCAGGATTAGCAAGATATGTAACTATCATTAATCTCTATAATTTATTATTTAATTCATGCTATTATGATCACCTTATGTCGTCCATTTCCTGTACTAAATCATTAATTTCTATATTTTTGTATTGTTATTTTATCTATATACGCGTAACGATGTTTTGCGGGAAATGGTGTGTCCTAGTATCGGTGTATCAATATCGATGTAAACAAGCAACTTAGTTTTGATGTCCAAACACTTTATCTTAAAAATTCTGGATCCACCAAGTATACAAAGCACAAGTGGTGTTAGCCCTGGTTCGTGTAGGAGCCCGATGTGCTACCCATTGCGTTGTTGATGATTAGGGGTGGAAAACGGTAACGGATAATTCGTTTTATCCGATATTCGTATCCGAGAAAACGCGAATATGGTAAACAAAAATCCGTATTCGAAAATATTCTTATTCGTATTCGAGAATATTTGTATCCGTATTTAAGAATATTCGTATTCGCATTCGTATTCGAGAATATTCGTATCCGTATTCGTATTCGAGACTATTCGATTCGTATTCGATTCGTTTCTAGAACCCATGAAAAATCCGTACGAATTTTGTGATTTAAATTTTGAATTTAGGCGGTTTAAAACCGGTAACCGGTCAAAAACCGGTAACCGGTCAAAAACCGGTGAAAATCCGTTTTATCCGATATTCGTATCCGAGAAAATCCGTATTCGAAAATATCCGTATTCGTATTCGAGGATATTCGTATCCGTATTTGAGAATATTCGAATTTGTATTCGTATTCGTTTTAAAAATATGGATTCGTATTCGTATTTGAGACTATTCGATCGTATCCGATCCGTTTCCACCCCTACTGATGATAGTGGCCCAATTGCCAAAATTGCACCATCTGTATTTTTAATAAATTACCACCAAACTTCTCCATGTTACCATATGCAATTTGATAAATTACCACTAACTTAAAAAAACCATCCTACCTATATTTTTTTGCAAGATTCACTATCAGTTGCAACCTAATTTGTCATTTGTACTGTTAGCATATTATCATACTACCTTCATTTTTTAAAAGAGTTTTTTAAAATTAACCATCAATTACAACTCAAGTTATCATATGTTCTCAGCAAATCACCATGCTAACTTTGGAATGATTACTATCCTACCGTCATTTTTTTGTAAGAGAATAAAAAATTCACCGTAGTTGCATCCTAAGTTAGCATATGTACTAATAGAAAACTACCATCACAACATTAAAAAATTACTATCCTACCTTCACTTTTCTTTTTGTAAGAGATTTTGAAATTCACCATGAGTTGTAACCTAAGTTATCATCTGCTCTTAGCAAATCACCACCCAAACTATCAAATAATTAGTTACATTTTTAGGAGATTTCAAAATTCACTATTAATTGTAATATATGTTATCATCTCTACTACTATAAAATTACCATCCCGACTTTCAAAAAAATACAATCATACCATCACTTTTTGTAAGAGATTTGAAAAATCACCGTTAGTTGCAGTCTAAGTTGTCATGTCGCTCTTAGCATGTCGACATCCCAACTTTTAAGAAGTCACCATACTAACTTCATTTTTTATGGAATTTCAAAGTTCACCTCTTAGTAACAGACGCTCCGCTCGTTTCAGCTTCTGACACTATTTATAAATTTCGTTTTTTCTGAACTTTTGGTTCTTTTTCCCGTATCCGTTTGCGTTGTCTGTGATGAGCTAGCATATTTTCTCTATTTTTAAAATTTTTTAAATTTAATTACACCAAATATGCCACCTTCAGCTACAGTGAAATTTCAGTACTTCTGATGCAATTTCACCATAAGCCATGACTTTTCATTAACCGAGCGGGTTCTATGTTCTTAACAAATTACCGTACTGTATTGGAAAAATATCAGCATTATTTGTGTGGCGGGAGGAAAGTTTGTAAATTACCATCAGTTGAACTCTAATTTATCCTAGGAATTACCATATCCCCAAAAGTTCACAATCTAGCATTGTTTCAGGAGTCTGTGTAAAATAGGTTTAAAAGAGGTTCAAGTATTGACCTCGTTAGTTTTTTGGTCCATTGAATAACTATGTGAACTCTACTTTTGGCTTCTGTAGAGACGAGGCTCCTTCAAAATGCTACAAAACAAGCATAATTCCCCCAAAAAGCAAACGAAATAGGCATGTGCTCCACCTGGCACCCCCTTCGCGTGCCTGTTTCCATTCCGCATGAGACGCAATCCCACTGACCTAGTGGTCCGAGCATATATATGACCCGCTAATCGGTGTATGTAGACTGACTCGAGCTGTCGAGCAACTTCTGACGCCCGTGTTTCCAACTTGTCACAGAACAAGTAAATCTTAATATTGTGATTATTCCATGATTGATAGTTAGTCTAGAATATTTATCAATTACTTAGCGCTAGAATTAGGCATGGGGTCTAGGTCTATATTGTCCGACTTATATCAAGTATTGCAAGTTAGATAAGAACAACCGATGTATGGTGATAGCATGAAGGTGATAGTGTTTTTTATCTACTTGTAGGTATGAACCTTCATAGTATTGCGTATGCTGAATTTCATTATTATTTTTATCATGCTTGAATTCCAGTAGGTGAACTAAAACCTAGGGAAGATATTTTGATTATTGGTTGACCTTAGTTATTTCTCACTTATTCTCCTATGTTGATTCATATTTCCATCCTTGAATCATCGTTTTTCTAGTTGGTTGTACATTTGTTAACTATAGTTGATCTGCCACTTAAACTCTTGTGGACTCAATAATCTGAAATACTCTAAATAAAAGCTACAACAGTCTTGTACGCTTGTGAGTAATTTTAGATACATAGTAGACGTCAACGGCCTATCATCCACACATCTTCGAAAGGTGCATTTAAGGCTAACATCATCCCAAATATCATCGATAGTTACATGCTTTTCATTAACCAGTTTATAAATTTTCCATAATTGAATGGATGGACTTGAATTGCCAAAGCAATGCTTCTCCCAAAATTTTACCTTTGCCCTTTTCGGCCTGTTTCCTCATTCCCAGGCCCAAGACCTGCTCAACGCGTCTCCCTCACCCTCTGCGCCCGACGCCGCCGACTCCTGCCCTCGCAACCACCGCACGCTCCCTCGCCCCCGCTTGAGCTCCTGTTAGCCGCCGCGTCTGCCGCAGCTGCTTGTCCTCTGACCCCCACCTCCCCCGATTCGTCTCTCTGTAGCCCTCACTCTTCTCCCAGTTCGCCTCCGCCACCGCTACCGCCGGACATCATCGCCAGCTCGACGTCGGCTTCCATGCTGCCGCGGTTTCTCTGGCGTCCATCAGAGCCTTCATCGACGACCGCGCCGCCGCCCCGTGGCTCCACTGTCTAGGGTCTCCACCGCGTAGGGTTTTGGCGCGGCCGCATCGCCGTCTACGACCGGCCCTGGCCGTGCCACGGCAACCTCACTGGAGGTACGCCCTTCATCCCTCAAGCTCCAGTGTGTTCACTCCTCTCTCTTATTCCTCTCCTTTGCTTCATACTTCAGTAATTTTGTTCTGTTTTGCACGCATTTCATACTTCCTCTGCGGGGTCAACGGCGAATGTATGGATGCTTGCATGGTTTCGTAGTATTACACTATAACTTGTTATACTTGTACACAGTGCTTGTTTACTACAAGTTTTTGTTCAGTATATATTTGAAATTTATTTGTTCTGAATTCCCTTTTGGTTGCGCGTTGCAGGTATATAGTCTTTAGTTTGGGAAATTTGACTAGGAGTTTGTGGATGTGATTGTGTTGTGTCATATGATTCTTAGGTTTGGAATGCCTGATCGATTTTTCAGGTGGATTGATGCAGGGTAATTTGGTTATACTTTTTTCCTGTTAATTTCAAGGTTTGATAGTTAAATCACATCTAACTGGCATCGTTGATAATAGTATATGTTTGGAATGTCATGGATAATTTCAGTAGTCAAATTAACAACTTTGCTCCAATGGTATCTTCTTATGAAATTGTACGTAAGAAAACGGGATATCTATAAGCTTGCTTCCTCTGAAAGGAGTGTGTATCTGATAATTGTCAAGGGCCTGAATGCATACCTTCAGAGTGAGCATGCTCTTTTTTTTTTGAGAGAGATTGTTCTCATCATCAACACCTCCAATGTTGCATTTGTGGGGATTTGGCTGGGTTCCTCTGTTTTGTGCTGATGTGGGGATAGAGTTGTCACTAAACTCTGCACAAATCATGCTTCTTGTGCTATGTTTTTGTGAATCTAGTTTCCATTTAGGAATGACCAGGATGATCCATGGTTGTATACTTGTAGTGATGATGGCCATGGTTTTGTAAAAAATTGTTTTATTTTCCATTCAATAGAGTGTTCTTATTCTTATTGTCAATATTTGTTCTGGTGTTACTAAAAGTTTTTGCTGAGGTAACCATCCCTCCCACATTAACAAAATTGCTGCTTGGAAGACATGCTCACATATGAGCTAAGATGGCCATCCACTCCACATGACCATTCCTTAGATGATTTCTTGCTAATACCTCGTTTTTAATGCAACTTTTCTTTCTTTCAAAAAACAAAGGGATCTACAGGTTCTGGAACACACATTCATTATAATTAGAATTCTATTATCATTATACTCTTGGAGAACTTAGTAGTATTATACCTTTTTGCTTTCAGGACAACTCTTGTGATTGTTTACTCATTTTCATCGATTTTGAATTGATATTTCAGTACTTTGTTTTTTTATTTTAGTTTGCAAGGAGATCAATTGCCCTATGGGATTTCTTTTATTTACAAATTCAAATCAAATTCAATAGTACTTAAAAGTTAATATAAGCTTTTTTGACCCACTTTATCCGTAGAACATGGAAAAGTAAAAAAAGTAATATTCAGTATTCATCTATAGCTTTAATTTTCATAAATGTATTTTTTTCAATTTTAAAAGTGTAATGTGGGTGATTCCTTATGAGAGGCACGACAAGAGGGAGCAGACCAATCCGGTATCCACGTGAAGATCAAGTCGGCAAGCAGAGCTTTGAGTCGGTCTTCCTATTCCTCGTCTCACCCTTGTTGGCAACGCCACCACTACGGTTGTTGGGTGTAGGGCCGCATGGCCAAAACCACAGGTGACCCACGGCTACTCCCTAAGGTCCCTGGGGCCTACCAATCTGGTATCAGAGCCAGTTGCGGTGGGTACAATGTTGACATCGGAAAAAGCAGGGGAGTTGATGATGGCGCAACTCCTCCAATCGCTCTAGATGCTAACAGTTAGAATTGACGACATGACTCGGTAATTAGGGGATGTTGCTACCCGCCTCACGGCTGTGGAAAAGCAACCAATGATAGAGTTGCCCGGTCTTCTACAGCCCCCATCGGGATCACAACCTCAGGCTCCGTCGGTACACTTGGGACAATCATCCTCTGGGCTGCTACAAATACCAGTCATGCCATCTTCCGCCGTACAGCCACCAATGCACAATCTACACAGTGGTTATCATCAACCCACATGCATCTTGTCCTATGGGGCTCCATGTTATCATTGGTTGGAATTTCCCATCTACTATGGCAAGGATGATCCTCTTGTTTGGATCAATCGGTGTGAACAATTCTTCCATGGGCAGCGGATGGACGAGGCTGATAAGGTATGGCTAGCTTCTTACCATCTGATAGGGATTGCTCAATATTGGTACTTTCAGTTCAAATGTGATTCTAGTCAACCGACATGGCCTCGCTTCAAGGAGTTGTGCAATCTATGCTTTGGACGACCTCTCTGCAGCAATCTGCTCAGAGCCCTGGCTCGACTACCATTTCCCGGTGCAGTTCAAGATTATGTTGATCAATTCATTGAGTTGTTGTGCAGAACAGAGGAATTAAACCCACTACACCAGATTCAGCTATACCCTCCTTTGCTCTCTTTGATGAATTGTGGCAAGAAGCTGCCACATCGCCCGAGCTACTGGCGGTTCACTCTCAACTCCAATCCGGTGCATTGGGGGCTCCGTGGGTATGGTCCAACGGCCTGATATTACATGGTGGACGAGTGTATGTTCCTTCTTCCTCGCTGGCCGTACCATCCATATTGGCCGCTACACATGCAGGTCATGAATGCTTTTAGAAAACGTTACATCGCCTATGCTCGGATTTCTATATACCACGTGCAAGGAAGGAGGTACAAGACTATGTGCGAGCCTGTGTGATGTCAACAGAATAAGGCAGAACACCGTCATTTGGCCGGTTTGTTACAACCGCTAGATCGATGGTGGTGCCGCATATCGTATGGGAGGATATTTCAATGGACTTCGTCGAAGGGTTACCTTGTGTAAAAGGAAAATATGTTATTCTTTTGGTTATTGACCGTTTCTCCAAGTATGCCCATTTTGTTCTGTTGGGTCATCCATATACAGCCACAACTATCGCTCATGCTTTCTTTCAGGACATTGTGTGCCTACATAGGATTCCGTAGTCGATTGCCAGTGATCGTGATCCGACACCGGTTCCTTTTGGTATGATTTGTTTCATTTAACGGGCACTCATCTTCACATGAGCTCAGCGTTTAATCCACAGTCCGATGGTCAGACCGAGGCGGTTAATAAAGTCATTGCTATGTACCTTCCTTATTTGACGGGAGATCACCTGTGTCATTGGGTGGATTGGCTACCGTGGGTGGAGTATTGTTATAATACTTATCATACGGCTTTTCGCGACACTCCCTTCAAGGTGGTCTATGGGTGTGCACCTTCTTTGATGGCATATGACGCCGGCACAACAAAAGTGGCAGCGGTTGAGGCTCAGCTTCAGGACCGTGATGCCTTACTCTCCGAGGTCCATGAGCATTTACTTTAAGCCCAGCAATACGCCAAACACTACTACGATAAACATCACCCAGAGGTAATTTTTGAGGTGAATGACTGGGTATGGCTGCGTTTGCTGCACTGTTCCGTGGCCTCATTGCCGGGTCAACGCAAGGGCAAATTGGGTCCCAAATACTATGGTCCGTATCAAGTGTTAACTCGCATTGGTATAGTGGCCTATCGCCTCCAAACTTCCTGAGGGCTCTTGTCTACACAATGTGTTTTGTGTTGGTTTTCTAAAGAAGGTTCATGGGACTCCACCGGCATCAATTCCAATTGTTCCGGAAATAGAAAATGGCAGGGCAATACCAGTTTTGGCAAAAGTTTTGTAAGCTAGTTTGCGCCGTGATATGTAGCATGTGTTAGTTCAATAGGTGGGACTACCAGCTGTAGATGTTACATGGGAACCAGTGGAGTTCAAAATTGCATACCTGTCTTTTCAGCTCAAGGACTACCTGTTTGCCGAGCCCGGGAGAGATGTAATGTGGGAAATCCTTATCAGAGGTGTGGCAAGAGAGCAGACAAATCCGGTATCCACCTGAAGATCAAGTCGGCAAGCAGAGTTTGAGCCGGTCTTATATTTTCTGCTATCTGTTGGTATATTAGTCAGAGATAAATACTAGCTTTAAATAGGAGTTAGATTACCTGATTTACATAAGAGGTTAGCACTTAGCAGTATAAGAAGAGGGGTCTTACTTTTGTATCGGCAGACAAGGGAATAAAAGTCTTCTTCCCCCAAACCTCTGTTCTTCCTGATCCTCGTCTCACCCTTGTCGGCAACACCGCCGCCACGGCTCCTGGGCGCAGGGCTGCACGGCCAAGACCACATGTGACCCACAGCTACTCCCTGAGGTCCCTGGGCCCTACCAAAAAGTTTGTAACATGTGTGTACTTATAACTATGCCCCCTTTTATTTTTTAATAAGACATATAAGTATTCTCTCCCTTTATGTCAAATAAATTAAAACGTAACGTTTTTTGTATCCAGCTGTAAGTTTTAAATTTACGAAATGTAACTTCATTTTAATAGTACTTATTTGTATTCCCCTCCCTTAATCAATTTGCCCACGAATAAATAAAAATGTAACCTCTGGTATCCAGGTGTAAGCTTAAATTTAGGAAATGTAACTTCTAATTTTAATACTACGTAACATTTTTCTACTTACAACTGAAAGTCTAGATCAAAATATTTTAATAGTAGATATAAGTTTTCCCACCCTTATACAACTTTTTTTATTCCCTTGGACCAAAAAAGTTAAACGTGTAATTTTTCTGCGATCCATGTAGGGGTGAAAAGTATATACAAATTATCCGTATTATTCGGTTATAATATTCGATAGGATGCGAATATGGTATATATTTTTTCATCCGATTAATAATTTCTATCATATTTGTTTTCAAATCCGAATTCGCATAAAAAATATGGATGTGAATATGGTATGGACTTTTACCATCTGAAATGTTATTTTGAAATGTTATTTTATCTAGTCTATCCTTATCTGTATTCATATTTGGCAAAGCAATATGTATATTTTGTTACAATACAACTAATTAATTAGACAAGTTTTTTAATTGAATATGAATTCGTGTTTCTTTAAGTGAAATAAATGAATTAGAATAATTAAGCATGATTATACGAGGATAAAATGTCAATAACGTCTTCATACTACATAAGTTACGTGGATATTTGGATCCGACCGAATTGAGTATATTCGATTCGAATTCATATTCGTTACATATTCGATTTGTATTCGAGAATATTCGAATTTATATTCATATTCATTTACATATACGAATACGAATGTGGTTTGGACAATACCATGTGTAAGTTTAAGTTTTGGAAATGTAGCTTTGAACTTTAAAAGTACTAACATTGTTTTAATTGCAAATCCAAGTCTAGTTCAAAATTTTCTAGCAGTACATAGCAGATTACTTTCATTTGTGTAGTTACTAATTATGTACCCGTGCGTTGTAACGAAACTCAATTGCATATATAGATAATCGTGCTATAGAAGAAAGTTGCTCTGATCGGTTGAAAAGTAGATGTGAGAAGTTGAGGGAATAGAGCGGTTAGAGGAGAATAGATGTCCAACCATCAACGCATGTGAGGGGTGGGTGGGCCCACACATTAGACAAAGTATCTTTTTTTGTCAAGAGAGGTGGAAAGGGTGGGAGAGGCTGCACCAACCACCAACTCCTTCTTTTATAATAGTAAAGACAAGTAATGGTACATGTACTTTGAGAAATTGGTCGGATCTACTCATTGTACTATAAAATCGGCTATTTAACCCCTTTGTAACATTGCTTAAGAAAGCGGTTTTAGGCGACCGCCTGGGCGGGCCTAAGCGCTGGTTGGAGCCCTGCCGTCGTGCCTTGGCCAAAATCAATGGCCAGCCCATCTAAGCAGATAGAGGCGGTCAAAGATAGCCGTCGGTAGTCAAAGGCGGAACTGTCGTTGCGCGGAGACATGTTTGGCTTGGCCACGGCGGTTGCTGGAGTTGGAAAGGAGGTGTCGGAGGAGGGGGAGAGAAGCAATCGGAGTCCAGGAAAGAGGAAAAGAAGAAGCTGGGCTTTGGCGACGGTGTTGTGGTATGGAGGGAGCTATAGAGAGGGCGGCCACATGGGATTTGGAGGAGGCGGTGAAGAACGGTGCGGTGCGTTGGAGTTGGGGTGGCACGCCGAACTGGTGGGGAGGCGTAGCGGTGAGAGGATACAGAGGAGGTACTGGCCGGCGAGCTGTGGATGGCGCGGTGGTGAAATGGCTTGGCCTCGCCGCTGACCGAAGTAGAGGGAGGAGAGGCGCGGCTGATTGGAGTAGAGGGAAGGGAGGAGAAGTAAGAAGGGGATTCGCCCGATGACATGGGGATTCGGCTGGGGATGTAGGGGTTTATTGAGGATTGGTAATTTTACGATTTGGTCCTCTGAGTTCTATGATATTGCAAAATAGCCATTTCCTCCTTGAAATTTTTTCCATTTCGACCCTTCGAAAGTCTATTTTCTTCGCAGTTTGATCCTACGTGTTCGTGATGACCCATACATCTGAAGATTTTACAACTTTACATCAAGCATTTAGCCATTTACATCAAATATAATACATGATTGCTCATCTTCGGTCTGCTGTCCTCATTTTTAATTCGGACGTCTAAGCCCCACCTAGACGGTAGGCCTCACCTCGCCGCCCACCTAGCGCCTAGTGTCTACTTGGACACTGCTTTGCAATACCAGATTAAATAAGATTCAAAACCAGCTTGAGGGTGACTTATCATTTCAAATTAATATTATAGTTCAAATGTTACTAATAGCAAAAAAAAAAGCTTTCCCCAACTATATGTGGCCCTTTTCATTCCTTGGCCCCTGAAAAAAATGAAAATGAATTTCTGGTAAGTTTTCGAAATGAAACATTCAACTACTTTAAAAGAATGTAACATTTGTGTAGTTACATCTAATACTATAGTTCAAATGTTTCTAGTAGTAAAAATAAGGTTTCCCACCCTTATACGGCCCCTTTTATTCTCTAGCCCCGTGAAAAAAAATAGAAAATGTATTTTATGGGACTCGTTTGCAACTTTATTTTTGTAAATGTAATTTCGAACTTAAAAGAATATAACATTTATGAAGCTTTTCCTACCCTTGTACGGCCCCTATTATTCCCTTGCCCGGCGAAAATGTAATTCGCTGGATTTAAGTGTAAGTTTAAATTTTACAATGTAACTTTCAAAATAAGAAGCACGGAAACGGGCCAAAAGAGGAAGCGCAGAAACGGGTCAAAAGAGGAAGCGCGGAAGCGCGGGCCGAAATAGGAAACGTGGGGAGCGCGGGCCGTGAGGAAACGTTGAGGGGGCCTCTTGAAAATTTTTCACCTGTAATGGAAGAGCACCTGTAATTTTTTGTAACCCAGAATTGCTAGTAAAATCAAAACCCCCTATGTCATTTGTTTGGAGAAGAAGATTAACATGCACCCCTTGCCCCTTGTATTCCCGTGAAATCAAATCACATGTAATTAACAAGTGCCACTCGAAAGAAGAAGATTAACAGAACGACAAGCATTCCTTATCAATTCATCAAAATTACTATGCCCATTGCATTAAGCATCAATATTTCAGATCAAAACATAAAAAATGGTCAATAACAATCCAAGAATGAAGTGACCGGTAGAACAAATCAACAACTAGTTCAATTACAACAATAAGAGAAATCAAGAACTGGTCACTTGATCCACTCACCCCTTGAGCTCCTAAGATCAACAATCAAGTGATGGGCGCGGGAGCAGTAGAACAAATCATCCAAGCAGGGAGAGACACACCTCAGATCCACACACCCCTTAAGGTTTGAGCTCTTCTAGGTCATTGTTTGTCATGAGAGAGAGGTGAGGTCGGCATCATACCTTGGGGGTTCGTCAGGGCGTGGTCGTCGGTCGGCAGCGGGGCATGGTAGTGACAAGCATGGCTCGGGTGAGGCTCACGGGGTTGCGGCGTATGCAGGCAGCACCGGTGGAGGTAGTGGGCATCGGTTCTAGGTAGCGTTGATGGTCGAGTGCCGTCGGTGGGGCAGAGAGAGCTTGAGTTGGGGGGTGAGAAGAACTGTGAGTGAGAGGGAGAGATCGAGGAGGCGACCGACCCAATATTTCTTGGAAAGAAATTGTGGCCTCCCCACCAAATTTTTTCCGGTTAAATTGGCCCAAGCTAGGTGTAAATAAATTGTATTACCGGTCTATCCAATCAGTCTTTTTCAGCCCGGCCTGGAAATGTTTAGGGGCCAAAATTTTACACCGGTTTTGGGCCAAAAACCCCTCTTCCAAGCAGGCCCTAAGGAGTTTTTTACTAGTTAACTAAAGTAGTACATGTTTATGAGAGCCGAGCTTTGCTCAGCCAGTGAAATTGCCAGTGTGTAGCTCACCCGCTCGGGCTCAATCTCGGGTTGTATCATTATTTTGGGGTACTATTCATTTGAAAAGTACCCTCTAGAGGAGGTACACACACACGTGTGCATTCAATGGGCTAGTGCGTGCCTACATTCTAGAAGCTGTTGAGCCTTCGATTAGATCCTAGCGTGTGTGGGGTGTAGGATCAAGGATGACCAACTAGAGGGGGCTGAATGGGAGGTTCTTAAATTTTGCACCTAATTGACAATTCTAGCAAGTATGAGCTAATTAAAGGATCTAGCACAAGTCAATAGCTAAAATTCAATGTTTCACTAAGGCACCCTAATGCTATGTCAAAAACTAGATGCAATTCTAGCTACACAATTTAGCACAATTAATGAGGTAGAAATGTAAATGTGAAATAGTAAAGACAATAGGGAAAACCACAATGAAGATAATTGAGTTTTCCCATAGTATCGAAGATTTGTCGGTCCTCTCTAGTCTATGTTGAGGTAAGTCCAAATGAATTGGACTAGCTCCACGAATTGAGCCTAACCACCTCAATCCACTACTACTTGCTCTTCCTCTACTCTGGAGATGGCGAGCACCATGCCACTCACAAACTCGTCGGGTCTTTTCACAGGCTTCTTTTGAAGAGATCACCACCAAACTTCCTCTAAGCTATCTAGGTGCCGACAAACACCAAGAGTTAAATCACATCTCTAGCTTGAAGGTTTCAAGTGCCACAAGGATCAATTAATTGATGCGTGGCACTTGAATGCTTTCAACTACCTCAAATGTATGATAATAGAGTAAATGATTATAGGATAGTGCACCAATATCTCAAATGTATTCAATGAGGTCTAGTGTAACTGGTTTGGTACTAGTGAGGGGGTATTTATAGTCTCCAACCATAATTACGACCGTTGGGGCAAAAATTCAGCATGTGTGGTGCTACCGCAAAGTACCGGCCAGTAATATCGTACCTAACGTTCAACGGTTATTTGTAGTTCAATTAATGCTCAAAAACTAGCTATTGAACCTTAAATCGGTACTACCACACTTAGGAGGGGCGATACTTCTAATCGTGTGGTAGTTCTGCTCCCTACATCCATACTACTGATTTTCAGGGGAGGGAAAATGCCCAAAAATACATCTCTCTGGAAATTAGGTACCGCTATATAGGTTTTGGTCCTACCATGGTGCAGTATTATGCCTCTTTCATGCGGTCATATCGCATTGCAGTTGTGCTGCCAATAAGACTGTGGTAATACCGCTTTCTAGGTTAAGCAAGAGAAGATGCCGAATACAGATCCAAATGAATGCATTACCCTTAATAGATAAAATTGGCACAAGATAAATCTTTAAGCTAATAGCCATGAACTCTCTTTATAGTACGGCATCTAGTCTATAAATCTGGTCTTTTCACCAATCACCAAGACCGGTAAAAATATAAAAAAGGTCCTTTGACTACATAATACTTTTTCCTTGAGCCATGTCGATCCTTTACCATCTTTGCATACCATTCCATGTTATCATTCAAAATCTGGGACTAAACCTTTCAAATATCTTAATATATACGTTAGTACCTTTAATCATTATTGTCATGAATTACCAAATTATTTTTAGGGGCTTAGATGCTTTCAATCTTCTCCTTTTTGGTAATTAATGACAACATAAGCAATATGAATGAATTCAAAGATTTGAATGTACACCGAGCTTGAAAACAAGTTGCATATTCTTATTTTGACTTTTGGTTTACAATTAATTAGGATCAAAGGAAATAAAGAATTAGTTGCTTTTAAAAGTTGATCAACAAATAAAGAAAACTCCCTCTAAACATGTTCATATGGATTCATGGAGTGATTTTCATGCATATGTGTAGATTTTTAGAAAATTTTGGCAGAGTTTCCTTTGTTTGTTGAATTTGTGGAGGCGTGTTAATGTGACAATCATGGAAAAATTTAGCCATAAGAAGCAATCATGAGATAAACTTGACATTTAGCATAATCATGATAATGGTAGCAAGGATAACAATGTAGCATAACATAAACATAACGGCATTGAGTTTACAAGTTCAATAATTATACATAACTGTAACTATTACATGTTTATCATGATGCAAACAACCAAAAGATAAGCCCAAATAGAGATAATAGTAGATAGATGACTTCGTCATATCTTAACTTTCTTCTCCAATCTTCACTTCCTTTTTCTCCCCCTTTAGCATCAAGAAGAGCCAAAAAGGTTCACTCATGCGAAGAAAGATTATGACGGTGGTAACGGTGATAGTAGAGAGGAGACGGTGGTGCCGCCGAAGAGGAGGGACGCTCAAGCGCACTCACGCGCTGAGTCAAAGCCGCCAATTGGTAGTTTGTCTCAATCTGTGCGTTGCGAATCTCTAAGACAGCTGAATAAATTTGAGACAGAGTGATAGGGTCGGAGGCTTGAGCTTCTTGAGAAGAATGCTCATGCTCTTGATCATGCTATTCTTCCACTTGAACACGAGGAGGGGCTACGGTTGGCACTAAAGGCCATTCTCTTGGTTTGTATGGCTTATGAACTGCTGGTTGTACCCTTCAAAAGTGTGTCTTTTTCATGTAAGAGCCATGATGTATGGAGCATAATTGATATGCTTGACTCTATCATTCTTAGAAGAGGCAATCTCTTGAATGATCAAATCAACAACATCAAATTTTCCCCATTCATGATGCAATCAATTATGTTCCAAGAATGCCCTCGGATTACATCAAAATTTCCACTCTTGGGATATAAAGTATGGTTTATGATGCAGTTGATTATACTCGGCAAAGGCATGTCCTACCAACTTCCTGGGTGTGTATCTTACACTCTCATCATAAAACTCGTACCATGCTAGGGCTCTAAGTGCTACCCGAGAGTAGATTTTATCATACTTTCCTGTAAAGGTTCTTAGAGCTTGCTCAAATTCAGAATTGGAGGCTTCCACCCTCTTGTTCTCTATCATCGATATTGAGTGATCAAAATCAGGAGAAATATAGACAGTGGCATAAAACTATTTGATCATATCTCCTTGGTAGTCACACTGAAGAGCCACAATGTCATGCAATCCTGCTGCGTAGAAGAGACGGTATGTGCCAGAAAAATGATAAAGAGAATTGAGATGAGCCCAATCCACATTCTTGTAGTCAGCGAACTATTTACGGTGATTGCAGATTTGGGTGAAGACTTCTTGCTAGAATCTTGTGTGGAACCTTGGATCCATAGAGCTTCTAGGCTTTGTAAATTGATTTGGGTGACGTAGTATAGCATACTCATTACTCGTGATTTGCAAGAGATTTATGCTTGGTTCTATGGCCTCAGTCATTTCATCATCATCATCTTGTTTCTCACTTTCTTCCTCATAGTTTTCCTCATCACCTGACTCACATTCTTCCTCTTCTTGTGCTTGCCTAGAGGATTGGCCCCTATCTCGAGCCTGCATGGCTTGCAAGAAGGAATCAGTTTCGGAGTCATTGTCCTCTCTTTGAGTTGGAGGAGCCCTAACTAGTGCTGACTTCCATGAGGCCGTCTTGTAGTGAGAGGATGAAAGTCCAGCATGAGTTGCATAGTGATCAACCAGTTTGCCTTCGGAAGAGGCATTCTTGTGGATGGAGGTCTTAATCAGTAGCATCGTCACTATAGGAATGGTGAAGATGGTTAGGATAGGAGAGAATAGGACTTAAACAAATATGCATGAAAAGTCTTGAACACTTTCTGCAAGTGCGGTAGTACCGCAGGTGTCCGTTGGTATTACTGGCTTGCTGTAGTACCATACGACATGGGGCGGTAATACTGAACCCGTATGGTTGCTTCTAGGGCTTTGATCAAAAATGATCTCAACTAGTATTTGGCATGGATTAATCCATGAAAAAGACATAATAGGTCACCAAAATACTTGTTCCAACAATTTTGCCCAAAGGTTTTCAATCTATTCCTACACATTTTGTCCAAACCCTAGAAAAGGACCTAGGTGCCAAAAGATATGAGAGAAGATGATTCCAACATGAATTACCTTGTGGAATGAAGGAGAAATGATCTCAAGCACTAACTTTTGACAAGAGATCTAGGAGAGCTTCACAATCCTTGAAGATTTTGAGTGGAGATTTGAGGAGTGTGAGAGAGAGGAGAGAGGGGAGAGTTTGTGGCCGGTTTTGAAAGATTGTGGCCAGTTGGTTTCGATGGGGACAACGAATGGGAGATAAGGACCCAGTCATAACATATTTTAGGACCATCGGTCAGGGGTAGTAGTACCGTACTTAGGGGCCAATGGTACTTCTACAAGGTAGTACCGCAGAGAGAGGTGCAGTAGTGTTGATTGTTTGAAGAAAATCTGGACTGAGATGAAAATGCAAATGATCCTTAAATATAACAATCAAATAACCACTTTCAGGATCATTATGCATCAATTCAATAATAAAATACCCAAATAACATAGTTTTTTTTATCAAAATAGAGATTGAGAGAATAATTTTAAATAAATTTTCGTAAGCACTTCAAGAACTCCAAATAAGGGCAAATGATATGATACATAATTTCAAGCAACATTAGAATAACATATGACATTTAACTCATTTCTCAATTTGCAAAAGCAGCTTTTCATCTAAATGTTTGGTGAAGATATCAGCTAATTGTTCAACGGTCCGTATGTGGCTGATAACAACATCTTCTTTGCTCATATGATCTTTCAAGAAATGGTAACAAATATCTATATGCTTGGTTCTTGAGTGTTTGACCGTATTATTTGCAATCTTCACTGCACTATCATTGTCACACAAAAGAGACATGTTATTGAAAGTAATCCCATAAGCCATAAATGTTTGCCTCATCCATATCAATTGTGCACAACAACTACCCACAGAGATATATTCCGCTTCGGTGGTAGATAGGGCTATGGAGTTTTGTTTCTTGGATGGTCATGTAACTAATAATCTTCCTAAGAGTTAATAACTACCCAATGTGCTTTTTCTATCCACTTTGTAACCCGCATAATCGGAATCCGAATATCCAATTAAATCAAATTTTGCACCTTTGGCATACCATAATTCGATGCTAGAAGAATGCTTTAAATATCTGAGAATTCTCTTAACGGCCATTGAATGGCACTCTTTAGGTGAAGATTGAAATCGTGCATACATGCAAACACTAAATATGACATCGGGCCTATATGCGGTAAGATAAAGTAAACTATTAATTATAGATGTATAAAAATTTAAATCAATCGGTTTACCTTGCTCATTAAGGTCGAGGTGACCGTTGGTAGCCACTGGAGTCTTAATGGGTTTTGTATTCTCTATGCTAAACTTCTTGAGCAAATCTTTCATATACTTAGTTTGGCTTATGAACATCCCATCCTTGAGTTGCTTGATTTGGAGTCCAAGAAAATAACTTAGTTCTCCAATCATTGATATCTCCAATTCCCTATATATCATATCACCAAATTCTTTGCAAAAACCAGTAGACCAAAAAATGATATCATCAACATAAATTTGACAAACAAAAAAAATCATCATCTATAACTTTTATGAACAAGGTTATGTCAGCCTTCCCTATTTTGAATCTTTTAGACAGTAGAAAATCTCTAAGGCGATCATATCATGCTCTAGAGGTTTGTTTGAGACCATAAAGCGCCTTGGAGAGTTTATACACATGATTTAGATTCTTAGGATGACCAACTAGAGGAGGGGTGAATTGGACCTATTGCATTTACTATTTTTTTAATAGGGAAACCACAATGAAGACAATCGATATTTTCCCATGGTATCGAAGATTTACCGGTCCTTTCTAGTCCACATTAAGGTAAGCCCACATGAATTGGGCTAGCTCCACGAATTGAGCCTAACCATCTCAATCCACTACTGGTTACTCTTCCTAGGCTCCGAAGATGGCGAGCACCACGCCACTCACAAAATCATTGGGTCTCTTCACAAGCTTCTTTTGAAGAGATCACCACCAAATTTTCTCTAAATCATCTAGGTGCCGGCAAACACCAAAAGTAACATATCACATCTCTAGCTTGAAGGTTTCAAGTGCCACAAGGATCAACCAATTGATATAATGCACTTGAATGCTTTCAACTACCTTAAATGTATGAGAATGGAGTAAATGAGTAGAGGGTGCGCCAATGTCTCAAATGTATTCAGTGAGGTCAAGTGTAACTGGTTTGGTGCTAGTGAGGGTATTTATAGTCTCCAACCACAATTACGACCGTTGGGGCAAAAATCCCCAAAAATTCAGCAGGTGTGGTACTACCGCCAAATACCAGCTGACACTACTGCACCTAAAGTTCAACGTTTATTTGTAGTTCAATTGATACTCAAAACCTAGCTGCTGAACCTTAAATCGGTACTACCACATTAGGAGGGCCGGTACTACCGATCATGAGGCAGTTCCGCTCCCCACATGTGATACTACCAATTCCAAGGAAGGGCAAATGTCCAAAAACATGCCTCTCTAGAAATTAGCTACCAGCATGTTGGTTTCAGTCCTACCATGGTGCGGTACTACCGCACCTTTCATGCAATCATATTGCATTGTGGTAGTACCGCCAATAAGACTATGGTAATACTGCTTTTTCATGTTAAATACAGATAGGATGCCAAATGCATATTCAAATGTATGCATGACCCTTAATTGATCAAAGTGGTACAAGATAAATCTTTAAGCTACTAGCCATAATCACTTTTTATAGTATGACATCTAGTTTAAAAATCTGGTCTTTCCACCAATCACCAAGACCGGTAAAAACTATAAAAAGATCCTCTGACTATATAATACCTTTGTCTTGAGCCATATCGATCCCTTATCTTTGCATACCATTTCCATGCCGTCAAACATCTTAACATACACGTTAGTTGCTTTAATCATTGTTTTCATTAATTATTAAAATCATTTTTAGAGGCCTAGATACTTTCATGGGGGACACGCACGCGTGTGTGGGCATGTGGTGTGAGTGGGCGTGTGTGGGTTGTGTGCGTCGGCATTGTACCTCTCCAAAAAAAAAGTAGTACATGTTTATTACATTGTGGCACCATAAAACATTTTGGGACCCTGGTTTTTATATTTGAAGTCCATCAACTGTTTCCAAATTTTATCCACATCCTTACTATCCTCCACACCAAGGAAGCTAAAAGACACATGTTTAGCTCATGTAAATTTGCGACTCCAAGACCTCCGTTTTCTTTCTTTTGACAAACTAAACTCCCCTTAGACAGATACTCCCTCCGGTTACAAAATCATGTTGTTTGGTCATCGACACAATCCCTAAAACATCACTTTGACCACTAATTTCTATTGTACTCCCTCCGAGATGTGACTTTGACCATTAATTTTTGTAACTTTATGTTATGATATACTAATAAAATTATAATATAAAAGTATTTTTAGACAAATCTAATATATAGTTTTTATATAGTTAATCTAGATAGTTTTAAACATATTAGTGGTCAAACTTTAGAAAATTTGATGGTATGGATTCTAGAGCATTATTTAAAAAATAATGGAGAGAGCAATATATTTATGAAACTCAGTAAAATTATAATATTGTGAAAGTACTTTTTGAGACTAATCGACATATATGTTTTTGTATCCAATGTAAATATTTAAAAAGATATTAATAGTAAACTTTCAAAAGTTTAATTACACATATCTTAAAATGACATTTATATGTGATGGGGGAGTGACATTTGTGATGACCATCTTACAGAAGCAATGAGCAACGATCAAGACACCAAGGAAGCTAAAAGACACATGTTAAGCTTATGTTGATTTGGGACACCAAAACGTGCGCATTCTTTCTGTTGACAAACTATAAACTCCAGTCAGATAGATACACCATCTAGTCACAAAAACATTTCGTTTTAAACGTCGACAAGGTTTCCAGAATCTTACTTTGATTACTAATTTCTATTGTAATATATTTATAAAACATAGCAAAATTATAATATTATAAAGTACTTTTCAAGACAAATTTACGTATATGATTTTTAATGTATCTAATATAAATACTTAAAAAGGTATTAATAATTAATATTTTGAAAGTTTAACTGGATGTATCTTAAAATGGCGTTTATCTGTGACCGGAGGAAGTGATATTTGTGATGACCATCGTAACAAAAGCAATGAGCAGTAAGTTGGGGTAGCTGGATCGTGCGGCTCGGGCTCACTGGTAGAGGCGGACCCGCCCTCGGTACATATCCGCACAGCGCGGCGGTTCGGCTGAGGAAAAGTCCGAAGCGCAGGGGTTAGCTGGGACGCGCGGCTCCTGTGGCAGCCGTGCGCCTTCTGCTCTGTGCGCGGCCTGCGCGATCGCAGAGCCCACGAGACTGTTTATATTAGTTTTTATCTTTCACTTATAAATAATAGTAGCTTATAGAGAAGTTTATAGAAAGAAATATTCGTATATGATTTTGAATGATATAAATAAATTTACTATAATATATACTACAATCGACTAATAAACCTTATCTTAAAAAACACTACATTAGAAAGATAGACACTATAAAAAAGCTATTTACTGTAGACAATCAATTTTTAGGATCCAATACAAACAGAGCCTTGATTATAGGTGAGGCCTCGCCGACAGCCACTTTTCTACTACAACGCTCCTTCGAGTCGATGTGCCTAATGTTATACGGCCCATTCTTTTTAGTTTACTAGCTGAATGCTCGTGCGTTGCTACGAATTTTAAAAAATTTTAGAACATATTTGTATGTATGTTCTAAAATATTTTACCACTCGTTAGTTTCAGAATATATAGTATGATAAAATTTTAAAATCCGTAGCAACGAGCATTCAGCTAGTATAAGATTAAGCACTGGATGAAAAATACAACATGTACTCTACAATGCAGTCTAGATGAAATCCACCTTGACCACTAAAACATGGAAAGAAAGATATTTTGATGGGAAGGTGGGAAGATTCGGCGCAGGTCTTTTGGGGCCACATGTCAGCGCTGCCTTTTGTGAGAAAGGGTGGGAGAGGCCGGACCAACCACCAACTCCTTCTTTTATAATAGTAAAGATATGCATATTTTTTCTACTGCTTATAATTTTTTATTACGTTATATTAGTTTAATAAATAGTAATTACTGAAAGAAATCGAAATAAAAAAACCAGCTGGAAAGCTGAAAAGAATAGTCTAAACTTATGTTTTATAACTTCATTTGAACAAACAAACAGATAGATTTTTTTTGTTGTTTTTTAAAATAATTTATTAAAATAATCTTTTTGAAACAAGTTAGGTCATAGCCATAAATCATAAATTACAGCTAAATGAAAGCACCCATAGTGTAGTTTGGTTTTCGTGTTCCTTCGATGTCAAAGCTGTACCTCGTTACTGCTGATGCGTTTGCTGAAAATGAAACGCTCCTGCAGGCCGTGAATGATGTTGTGGGATCGTGAATTAAATGTGAGCACACATTCAAGTTTACTTCTAGGTCATGGTGGGACATATCCATTGAACACAATTGACACTGGAAGCTTGTCATCGTCCCGGCCTGCTCGTCAATTGGACTGGTCCAGTACCTGCCTAGCTAGTACTCTAATAATAATTATATGTACGTACCGCTTAAATGAACAAATTTTTTCTTTATTTTTTAGCATATTTAGATAATAATTATAAGATACTTCAACGTAAATTACATAAAAAAATTTCATCAAAATCTACTTTTATAGTATATATATATATATATATATATATATATATATATATATATATATATACTTCTTTACATATAGAAAAGGTATATAACAAAAATAAAGTACTTCTATGAAAATTTCAACTATGTCGTAATGTTGTATCTTAGAATTGATATTTAAGTATACTAAAAGTGATAAATAAATATAACATATTTGTTTAAGTGATATATTTGGTATCAAACTCCCGAACAGACCTTCCACTCAGTACAAAATTCTTGATTTTGTAAAAAGTGTTGATATTTGCATGAGTACCAAGCTCTCACTTTCTTTCGTCTCTTTCTTCCACCTCATCAAAAGGATGATGTGGCATAGTCTTAGTAGGGCATGTACAACAATTGTTGTCTATAATAGACTCCATTTCATCCATAGATAGCACTAAAAATAGCTCATACAATAGATTGTCTTTTTACATGTCTCTATAGACAGCTCTTTCATGTATAATGTGTCTTGTTTTTCATATTATAGTCTGTTAGAGTTTGTAATCTTGTTTTCTCGTTTAAAACTCAAAATTGTAAGTCGTAGTTGAGTCGAAAGCCGTGGTCGTAACAGAGTCGAAAGTCGTAGTCGTATGCGAGTTCGAGTACTAGTGCAAGTCAGTATATCGAGTTCGAGTCCGTTTCATAGACGTAGAAGTAGTAGTCGTAGTCGTACTCGAACCCGAGTCATAGTCGTAGAGTAGGGTATAAAGGGCAGAGCATTGTACTGAGAGGCAGAGCGAGTTGAAACCAATGCAATCAGTGTGATTGAGAGGCGAAGAAAACAGAGAGAGTGATTAGGGTGACCGTAGCGATTAGTGTGATCGAGAGAAAGAAATAAAGAAGAGAAGAGCGGTTTGGCTCTGGGAAATCTATTGAGTTCACTGTGTTTGCGGACGTGGTCATAAACAGAGTTACGACAACGGCGACGAGCGGAGGTGTCCGCAGGTGCTAAAGACGTGGTCATAAAAGAGTTACGACCACGATCACAGAGCAGAAGACGTGGTCATAAGCGCTACAACCACCGTGAGAAGATGTGGTCGTAAGCGACCACATTAGTAAGGTGTGGTCATAAAGCGTTACGACCACAACAGTTAACAGAGCCTACTACATGCTCGAAGGAAGTGCAGCGCAGTGGCGGTGAACGTGGTCGTAACTTTCGGAGTAGTGAGACATGATCGGAGAGATCACAACATGGTTGTAACGACTGCCAGGGTGGTCAGAGAACCAACAAAGCGGTCGTAACGGCATAGGAGGCGGTCGTAGCTTCTTTAACGTGATCGTACGGTTGCGGTGAGTGGTCGTTGCGACTATAAGGTGGTTGTACGGGTCCTGGGAGTGGTCGTAAGGCTGCAATAAGTGGTATCAGAGCGTGTTGAAAATCATGGGTGAGAAAGCGAAGGCTCATGGTGGGCTAATCTCCCTTAGTACCCTCTCCTGACGACCGATAATTACCCGGTGTGGGCAATCAAGATGAAGGCAAACATGCGCGCCTAGGGAGTGTGGGGTGCAGTCGATCCGAAGGGGAAAGACAAGGAGGTGGATGACAAGGTGGATCAGGCGGCTTTGGCCATCATCTACCAGGCGGACCCAGATACGATGTTGCATCAGTTCATCAGCATGGAGATGGCACGGGAAGCGTGGGAGAAGCTTTAGACGATGTACGAGGGAGTTAATCGTGTCAAGGAGGTGCGGCTCTAGAATTTGCGGAGTGAGTTCGAGAATCTGAAGATGGGAGAGATCTAGTCGGTGGATGAGTTCACCGGCAAGCTGACTTCATTGTATAATCAGATTAACTCTCTTGGCGACAAGATGGAGGAATCTGTGGCGATGAAGAAGTACCTACGCGTGCTTCTGGAGAAGTACATATCTGTTGTCACAACACTTATGTACTCCCCCGATCTGGACAAGAAGAGGATAGAGGAGATCACCGGCTCTCTCAAGGCGCATGAGGAGTTACTGAAGGGGTTTTAGTCGCGTAACGAGCAGGTGTTGCTAGTAAAGGGAGATCTGAGAGACGGTCGTGGCTCATCAAATAACCGCAGAAGGTGGCGCGGTCGAGGCGGCAGGAGTGGTCGTGGAGACAAGGATGGGCAACGTGGTGGTGAGAGATCTCGTGCTAAGTCACATGTGAATTGCTTTGAATGTGGCGAATATGGGCACTACACGTCAGGATGTCACAGCCATATAAAGTACTTCAATTGTAATGAGTTTGGATACTATTCTTCGGATTGCAAAAGCAAGAAGAAGGATGGGGAGGTGAACATCGCCAAAAACGAAGAAGAAGACGACGAATCGCTAGCGCTTCTCTCCTCATATGTTGAAAAGGTCATGGTGATTGAGGAGAACGTCGTTCCAAAACTACACACGAAGGAAGGTAGCCACGATCACACGGATCAGTGGTACTTGGACAATGGAGCAAGCAACCACATGACGGGAGATCACTCCATGTTTCATAAGCTCGACGATAGGATTTGGGGTAAGGTCAAGTTTGGCGTCGGCTCCACGGTGGAGATAGAAGGCAAAGGGACGATGATCTTGCAATGCAAGAACGGAGATAAGAAGTTGTTGACATGGATTTACTATATACCAAGACTATGTAACAACATACTTAGTCTCAGAAAGATGACAGAAAGAAGGTGCAGGGTGGTGCTACAGGATGAGTTCTTGCGTGTGTACGACAAGAACAAAGATTGTTGATGAAGGTGAAAAGATCTTCAAATCGGTTGTACAAGATTTCTTTGAAAATATATCAATCGGTTTGTGTGAAGAGCGGTCTGGAGGAGCCAGAAGACGGTGGAATTCACAGATGCTTGGTGGCACGTAGAGGGGCGAGGCTCGAGGGTGGTGAACCCCACGCGCGAGGCGCGCACACAGTAAGCGGTGGCTTGGGCGCACAAGGCGGCGAGACCCGACTATAACACGTAGTAGTCGTATGCAGGCATGCGGGCTTGCATGGAGAAGGTCTAGGACATGGCGGCATTAGCTCGGGTGGTCGGCATAGACCATATGCAGGAGGCATAGGAGTGCGTGCAGTTGGTGCAGGTCATGCACACGCATCGCAAAGGGAAATCAAGGTAAGGAGGTGCACGAGGCGCTGGAGTGTTCTAGGTCGAAGTGGGATACGCGGGAGCGGTGTTAGTGGGATGTACGAATGCAAAGACTATAGGTGGTATGATCTCAACCAAAACATGCACAGGCGAAAGACAGAAGGCTCAGGTAACAACAAGGTGGCTGTGGGAGTAGGCGCTCCAGCCTAGGCAGGCATGCAAGGAAGAAGCGGAAGTAAAAGGGAAGATCAGCGTGATTAAGATGGAAAAAAACAAGATTAAGGAGGTGATTGTTAGAGTTTGTAATCTTGTTTTCTCGTTTAAAACTCAAAGTTGTAAGTAGTAGTCGAGTCGGAAGCCGTGGTCGTAACAGAGTCGGAAGTCGTAGTCATATTCGAGTTCGAGTATGAGTACAAGTTAGTCTATCGAGTTCGAGTCCGCTTCATAGTCGTAGAAGTAGTAGCCTTAGTCATAGTCGAACCCGAGTCGTAGTCGTAGAGCAGGGTATAAAGAGCAGAGCATTGTATCGAGAGGCAGAGCGAGTTGAAACCAATGCGATCGGTGTGATTGAGAGGCAAAGAAAACAGAGGGAGCGATCAGGGTGATCGTAGCAATTGGTGTAATTGAGAGAAAGAAATAAAGAAGAGAAAAGCGGTTTGGCTCTGGGAAATTTATTGAGTTCATCGTGTTCGCAGACGTGGTCGTAAACAGAGTTACGACCACGGCGACGAGCGGAGGTGTCCGTAGGTGCTGAAGACGTGGTTGTAAAGGAGTTATGACCACGGTCACAGTGCAAAAGACGTGGTTGTAAGTGCTATGACCACCACGAGAATACGTGGTCGTAAGCGACCATAGCAGTAAAGCGTGGTCGTAAAGCGTTATGACCACAACAGTCGACAGAGCCTACTACGTGGTCGAAAGAAGTGCAGTGCAGCGGTGGTGAACGTGGTCGTAACTTCTGCTGAAGTTATGTCTACGTGGTCCGAGCAGCGAGACGTGATCAGAGATGTCACAACGTGGTCGTAACGACTACCAGGGTGATCAGAGAACCAGCAGAGCGGTCGTAACAGCATAGGAGGCGGTCGTAGCTTCTTCAACGTGGTCGTACGGCTGCAGTGAGTGGTCGTAGCGATTACAAGGTGGTTGTATGGGTCTTGGGAGTGGTCGTAAGGCTGCAGCATAGTCAACTACTGAATATCAGATGGCCCAATTATATATGCTCCCTATTTCTCCTCTATGTCATCTCATGTCCTATGTGGCAAGGCTTACAAAGAGCTAACATCATATACCATTGTACATGCTCGTATCAAGCTAGTTGGACTATTGAGAGTGCCCTAAGCATCTAGCCTCTTAATTCAAGTGTTGTGTAACAACCCAAAAATTACAATGTTGAAATGTGGAATTTTTGAAACTTTTTAAATGCATGTGGATGACATTCGGATCTCTTGAGATTTATTTGCGTTTTCTCGAAATTTGTGTTACTCAAAATAAATACACAATAAATATTAATAATAATGAAAAGCAAAGATAAATAAAAGAACAACCAAATTTAAATCAACGGTAAATTCCCTAAGAAATTTAAAGCAACCAGAAGAATGAAATTTAAATTCAAATTTTATTTGGAAAGAAAAGAGAAAAACAATTGAAGTCAAATTCAAATTCAAAATACAATACCAAAACCAAAAATTCCAAAACTATTCGGGTCCGGTCCACTTCTCCTTTTCTTTCCTTCCACTCTTCTTTTCTTCTTCCTTTTCCCTTGGCCCCATCCCATCTTCCCTCTTCCTCTCTTTCTGTCTCCCTAGGTAGCCGACGTCGTGGAGCTCCCTGTGCTATCCCAGGTTCTCACCGTTGGACAACCTCAGTTCCCTCCCCTTCTCTAGCTCATGCTCCCCTCATCTTCTCCTATCACTCTGTCGCCCCTTCTCCCACCCCGTGCTCGGCCGTCCTGCGCCGCGCCAGCTTGCCGTGGTGCACATCCGATCATGCCGTCACCTCTCCTAACTTCCTCCTTCCCCCATGAGCCCATTTTGGTTGTCGCTGCCACCTCCAGAGCCGAGCGCCGCCCTCCCCTATTCTGCTAGGCTTCCCCCTCTCTATGTATATGACTAGAGGGCCTATCATTGTTCAATAGCTCCACTTGTTGTAACATCCCAAATTTTGTGATTTTTGAAAATGTAAATTTAAATTAATTACTTTAAAGAAGTTGGATCTTATTTGAATTTTTTTGAGTTTTTTCAGATTTTAAAATCAATTTCTAGAATTAAAAAGAAATCTTAGTTTGAAAATATATTACCAAAATAAGTTGAAAATATTTTATATAAGTCCAAAATATCCCCAAAAGCTTCTGTAAATTTTTCTAGAATTATTAGAAGAAATTGCATATTTTTCTGAGCTATATTCAATTTTCTAAGATTTTCTGAAAATCAAAAACTAAAAAGAAAATTTATTTTCTCTCCCTCCTCTCTCCGGCCACCACGTGGACGGCCGGGATCTGTCCACGTCGCTGCCCGGGATCCCGCCTTCCCCCTCCCAGCGAGCGACACGTGGACGGCCCGATGCTCGCCACGTCGCCCCGCTCGGGCGGTCTCCACCGCCCGCTCCTTCCTCTCACCGCTTGCCCCACTGTCGGATCCGTCTTCCCGCCGCCTCCTCCTCCTTGCGCCGCCCGCAACCGCCTCCCCTCTCCCGCGCCCCCACTACCCCAACCGCCCCTAACCACCCCGCACTCACCACGCCCACTTCCCTCTCTCCCGCGCCCCACTACCCCCAACCGCCTGCAACCGCCACTCCTCCTCCCCACGCCACGGTGAGCAATTAGCCGCCCGCCCCTATAAATACCACCCGGCCTCCTCTCACTCCGCACCACCTCCCTCCACTCCTCTCCTTCCCGCCGCCCATCGCCACCGCCTGGCACCCGAGGCGCCCGCTCCCCTCATCGCCGAGCTCCACGCCAAGGTGAATTGGGTTCCCCTCCTTCCCTCTCTCCGTTCCCACCCGCCACGGCAGCCTGCGCCACCATTCGCCGCAAGCTCGCCGCCTGCACCCGTAGGCCTCTTCCCGTGCCTCACGTGGCGGTGAGTGGCGCCGCGTCGGCCACGTCGGCGCCACCTCGGCTTCCCTTGCCGGGCCGGGGCCGACTGCCCTCCCCGCCACCTCGGCCTCCCCTTCGGTCCATGGACCCGGTCCATGACCCGGGGCTCATGTCAATCACCCCACCCTGTGGTCGACGTCACCGCAATAAACCGATTTTCCGTAGAAAATAATTCGGTAGAAAAGAAATTCCCTCTCGACGTCATAATTCGAATTTCCTTTAGAAAATAATTCCAAAATCCAGTTTATTCTTTTTCTTTCATTTTAAACTTCCCGAGGCCCGTACTTTTTCATCCTAACTCCGATTGAGTCCATTCAAAATTTTAAATTCATCAAAAATTTCAAACTATTCATTTCTGCCATCCTTTTAAATTTTTGAAAATTTTGTAATATTTTAAAATTCAAATTTCAAACACCCAGTGCACTTTCAAAATCTCAGTTTCATTTCAACTTTTCTATGCACTTCCAAAATCCATATTCAAACTCAAACTTTGTAAAATCCTCAGAAAGTTTATCTTATTTTTTTCTGAACTCAAATATTTCATTTCCGGTAAACCCCTTTTCAATTAATCTTCCAGATGCCCTTTCTCCCTCGTTTGAACTCCGAATCTGTTGAAACTTTCTCCTAAATTCTTATAAAATTATAAACTCCTTTCCAGTAGTCACATTATATTTTTGTAACGTTATTTGTATTTATTTGTTCGTTTGTTTTATCATTTTGCGCGTAGAATCCAACGTTGTTGAAGAATTCAAGACCCGCAAAGAAGAAAGTCAAGATATCGCACACGAAGGCAAGTCTCCTTTGAACATTTTGAACCTATGTTTGTGAAATGTTTTCGATTATTTTAAACTTATTGCATGTGCTATGTTACATAAAATGATAAGTTATGTTGCAAGGATAATAGTTAAACCGATAATTGCTATACCCTCATTTGACATTGATAACCTTGTACCTTTGACACTCTAGGACTTCCTTTGTCTCAATAGTGAGATTATTATGAATTTGATAATTTTAGAATGGTAGTAAATGCTTAAGACAAACTAGTCGATCAAGACAACCACAGGGTGGAAAATAGAAAGGAATGATTTCATCTAGTAGCAATCAATATTGTTGTTGTTGTTAAGTTGGTGAAAACTATTTTAGACTTGGGTGGATGGTAAGATTGGATCGGTGCTGTTTAGCACGAGAACTAGAAGAGTGTATGTTCCACCCAAGTCAATTAAGGACCGACGATTGTGTTTGTCCAAACTGAGCACTACCGTACAACCACATGTCTATATGGGTATGACCTAGCTAGTTAATTTACAATAGACTAGCTTAGGTATCACCAGTGGAAAGTGGTTGCCAGGGTGTACTGGTTATTCACAAGTGAGGGCGGTGTTTCTTGCTCATCATACGGCGCAAGAGGGGCTTCGAATGTGGTGGATTTAACCCTTCAGCGGTGAAACCTCAGCGGGTGGTAACTAGCTAGACTAGAGTAAGGTAAAGGCTTTGTGACGAATTATCTGGGTCTCATGCTTAAGGAAGCTTGTTGACTATTAAGATAGCTTGTCTCTTGTGGGTAAAGTTGTACAACCTCTACAGAGTGTTAAAACTATTCGAATAGCCGTGCCCACGGTCAAGGGCGGGCAAGGAATGCATTCACATGGTAGAACTTTGGTTTTGGTTTAAAGTAAAGTTTTGGAACCCGAGAGTGGATGGAACTCTCGGGGTTGTTCAAATAGTTGAAACTAGTGTGGATGGTTGAAACCCGTAGATTTGTAATTTGGTGGTTGGAACTAGTTATCCAGTATTGGTGGCTAGAATCTTCACTTTAAAATATTTAATAGTTTCGGTTAAGATAATTACTTTGTTAAAATATTGCCTTCAAATATGTTTAACGATATTGGAAATAAAAATATTGCTTTGTGCAAAAGAACCTTATAACCTTCCTTGTTGAGCCTTGTATCTAATGCATTTTCCCAAGACTTGCAGAGTACTTTATGTACTCACATACTACACTTAAAAATAAAATCTCAGAGGAATACGAAGCTCAGGAAGGAGACTACGACTACTTCGAGTGTGGATTCGACGAAGGATTTCCGGAGTACTAGGTTGCGCTTCCCACCAATTGCACGTGGCGTATTGATGGGTCTTTATCAAGTTTATTTTGCTTCCGCTGTGTTTTGTTTATTTGCGGGGTCTTGAAACCCAGAGGAGGATCCTGAGGAGCGCATCTTCGAGGAGGACGAGTAGTTGTTGTGACAGTAGCACCCAATTTAATGTTTACTTCCTTAGAACGTTTTATTGCTATATTTTGGTGTACTAGATGGAGTGTACCAAAGCACTTGTGCACTTGTGGTACATCCATTTTTAAAATTTATTTTGAATTCAAAGTTGAGTTTCTCCAATTTGTTGTTTGTGTTCTTTCTTGTGTGTTGGTTTGGGATGTTATTTAGTCTCCCCTGATCTCTTACCTAAACCGACCTCCCTCTTGTCTTTTGCTAAATCCGGTTACCTCTTCAGATGGTGAACACAAGAAACAACGCCGGCAACAGCCGTGGTACCAATGCTCAACCAGGAACCAATGAACCAATTCCACCCCCTCCTGTTCAGGCCCCTAACTTGGAACAGATGATGGCTATGCAACTTCAACTTCTGCAAGCTCTTGCTCAAAATCAAGTCCAACAAGCTCCACAGGCCCCAATGCCTGCACCGTAGTCCAAGCTAGGAGAATTTATGAGAACTCGACCGCCAACCTTCAATGGTTCAGTAGATCCAATGGAAGCTGATGACTGGATTAAGGATGTGGAGAGGAAATTGACCTTGGCTCAATGTAATGATCGTGAAAAAGTGTTGTACGCTGCTCATCAGCTAAAAGGGATTGCAGCTAATTGGTGGGATAATTATTGTGCAGCTCATCAAAATGTGCAAGGTATCACTTGGGCTGAATTTGATGAAGCTTTCGACCGCACATATTCCTCTGTGGATAATGGATATGAAGAAAATGGAATTTCACAAGCTGCAGCAAGGAAACCTTAGTGTGACTGAATACCTGAATAAGTTCACACAATTGGCCAGGTATGCACCAGAAGATGTTGCAACAGATGCAGCAAAGATTTGGCGATTTATCCAAGGACTGGACCCCAACCTCAAAGTGCAGTTGGTGTCCAATGATTACCCAATATTTCAGCATATGGTAAACAAGGCTATTATACAAGAAGATGCTCAACGCCAGTTATATGAGATTTGGAAGAGGAAATTCCAAGCCCAACAGGGTGCAAGCAGTTCTCGTCATCGTCCTAATCAATCTCATTTCAGTAGGCCTCCAGCGCCAAGTGTGCCAAGGACACCATTCAGTGGACCTCGTCCAATTCCACAAGCTCCACGAGCTAATAATGGAGGCCAACCTCAGCAGAACAAGACTTCAACTGCAGGAGTACAATGTTTCAATTGCAAGAACATGGGACATTATGCCAATAATTGTCCTCAGAAACGCCCAGCAGTGACCCCTGTTCGTTTTAACTTGGGGACTACACTAGTACGAGCCCCACCTGCAGGACAAAGCCGTGGGACACCCCAAGTACCAAGGACTCCGCAAGGGATGAATAGAGGACATGTTAACCACGTTACTGCGGAAGCAGCCCAGGATGCACCAGACGTAGTTCTGGGTAAGTTTCTTGTCAACTCAGTACCTACATCAGTATTATTCGATTCTGGAGCTTCGCATTCTTTTATTTCCAAAGGATTTGTTGAAAGATATAAGTGGGATGCACTTTTGTTAAAGAACCATATGTTAGTCCAATCAAGGAAAAGAAATGAGGACTAATACGGTTTGCCCTAGAGCAACTGTAGATATAAATAGAGTCAAATTCCTAGGGAATCTTATTATAATAGATTCCAATATCCTAGATGTAATACTTGGTATGGACTAGTTAACCAAGTATAAAGGACAGATAGATTGTGCCAATCGTGCCATTACTCTTACCAACTCTGAAGGAATCCAAGTGTAGTGTAAGCCGAGCATGTCCTTGAGGAATGGATGTGGGCTAAACAGCTTGAAAGGAATAACTCTGGAAAAGGTACCTATAGTAAGTGAGTATCCAGATGTGTTCCCTGAAGATCTGCTAGGAATACCACCATATAGAGAAGTTGAATTTGTCATTAACTGCACCGGAGCGACTCCAATTTCAAGAGACCCTACCGCATGTCTCGCAAATGACCTAGCGGAAGTTAAGAAGCGATTCGTGGGCGCAAGAGAAAGGTTATGTTAGACCAAGTTCTTCCCCTTGGGGAGCACCAGTACTTCTAGTAAAGAAGAAGGATAGCAGTCTTCGTATGTGTGTGGACTATAGATCCCTGAATGATGTGACAATCAAGAACAAGTATCATTTGCCCAGGATAGATGATTTATTTGATCAATTAAAAGGATCATGTGTCTTGTCGAAGATTGATCTCCGGTCAGGTTATCATCAAATGAAGATTAGACCGAAAGATATACCAAAGATAGCATTTGCCACTCGTTATGGATTATACGAGTTTACAGTGATGTCTTTTCGCTTGACCAATGCACCTGCATACTTTATGAATCTGATGAACAAAGTGTTCATGGAATATTTGGATAAGTTTGTTGTCGTGTTCATTGATGACATCCTGATATACTCCCATAATGAGGAAGAGCATTCTAAACATCTGAGGATAGTGTTAGAAAATCTCAGAGAACATCGTTTATATGCCAAGTTTAGCAAGTGCGAGTTCTGGTTGAAGAAGGTAGCTTTCTTGGGACATGTGATTTCAGCAGGAGGAGTATCTGTAGATCATGAAAAGGTAACAGATGTACTCAATTGGGCACAACCCAAGTCAGTAACAGAGATCAGAAGTTTTCTGGGTTTAGCCGGATACTATCGTCGCTTCATCGAAGGATTTTCCAAGCTTGCAAGACCTCTTACTCAGTTACTAAAGAAAGAAAAGAAGTTTGAATGGAGTAAATCTTGTGAGAACAGTTTCCAAGAGCTGAAAAAGAGATTAACTTCTGCACCAGTGTTAATACTTCCAGATATCGGGAAGGATTTTGAAGTTTTCTGTGACGCATCTAGACAAGGTCTAGGCTGTGTTTTGATGCAAGAAGGAAAGGTAGTAGCCTATGCTTCAAGGCAATTACGCCCGCATGAGCAGAACTATCTAACTCATGATTTAGAGCTAGCTGCCGTTGTGCATGCTCTAAAAATATAGAGGCACTATCTGATCAGTAATCGTTGTGAGATTTACACGGACCACAAAAGTTTGAAGTATATATTTACCCAACCTGACCTCAATCTGAGACAGCGAAGATGGCTTGAGTTAATAAAGGATTATGTTGTTGGAATCCATTATCATCCAGGAAAAGCTAATGTAGTAGCGGATGCCTTGAGCAGAAAAAGCTATTGCAATAATCTGATGATTAAAGACAGTCAACCTGCACTTCATGAAGAGTTCCAGCGACTCAATTTAGAAGTGGTAAATGAAGGATTCCTAGCCACTTTCGAAGTTCAACCAACTTTGGAAGACCAGATCAAGACAGCTCAAAAAGAGGACACTTATGTCAAAGAAATCAAAGAGAATATGAAGAAAGGTAGAGCAGCAGGATTTTTAGAAGATGAAGAAGGTATCCTTTGGTTTGGAAAAAGAATTCTCGTACCCGAAAGAAAAGAAGTAAAAGAGTTAATCCTGAAGGAAGCACATGAATCAGGATACTCAATTCATCCTGGAAGTACAAAGATGTATCAAGATCTGAAAGAAAGATACTGGTGGTCAAGCATGAAGAGAGAAATTGCAGAATATGTAGCCTTATGTGATGTGTGCCAACGAGTTAAAGCTGAACATCAGAGACCTGCTGGACTTTTGCAACCCTCGTAGATACCTGAATGGAAATGGGAAGAAATTGGCATGGATTTTATAACTGGATTGCCAAGAACAAAGTCAGGGTATAATTCAATTTGGGTTATTGTGGACCGACTGACAAAGGTCGCACATTTCATTCCAGTTAAGACCACCTATTCTGGAGATAGACTCGCAGAACTATATATGTCAAGGATTGTGTGTTTGCATGGAATCCGAAAGAAGATCGTGTCAGATCGAGGACCTCAATTCACTTCAAGATTTTGGCAGAAGCTGCATGAAATTTTGGGCACAAATCTAAGGGCCTGTTCTTTTTGGCTGCGGCTGGTGGCTTTTGGCTGCGACTTGTGACTTTTGGGCTGTTTGTACGAGAGATTATAGAGTAACAGAAATTCACGTGCGATTTTTGATGATATAAATAAAGTCAGTAAAGTATGTACTACAATTAACTAGTAGACCCTATCTTGAAAATAATACTCTATTTAGAAGCTAGTTACTGTAGAAAAGCCGAAAAACAGCTTTTAGAAGCTGAAAAGAATAGGACCTAAATTTCAGTACAGCATATCACCCACAGACTGATGGTCAAACAGAAAGAGTAAATCAAATATTGGAAGACATGTTGAGAGCCTGTGACTTGGCAAATAAAGCAAATTGGGATCAAAGTTTTTCCTATGCAGAGTTTTCCTACAATAATAGATACAAATCTAGCCTACAAATGTCTCCTTTTGAACTATTGTATGGCAGAAAATGCAGAACGCCATTGTATTGGAAAGAAACCAGAGAAGGACAAGTATTTGGACCTGATGTGTTGAAGCAAGCAGAAGAGCAAGTTCGTCTGGTTCAAGACAGATTAAAGACAACACAAACAAGACAGAAAAGCTACGCAGACAATCGTCGAAGAGCTTTAGAATTTATACCTGGAGATCATGTGTATCTGAAAGTTTCACCTCTCAAGGGATTGCGTCGTTTCAGTGTTACTGGGAAACTTGCTCCGAGATTTATTGGACCATTCCCTGTTCTAGCCAAAAGGGGAGAAGTTGCTTACCAGTTAAAGCTCCCACCTCAGTTGTCGAATGTGCACGACGTCTTCCATGTGTCTCAGTTAAGAAAGTGTCTCAGAGTGCCAGAAGAACAAATGCCTTTAGAAGAAGTGACTTTGAAGGAGGACCTAACATATCCAGAGTATTCAGTCAAAATTTTGGATGAAGCAGAACGTCGAACCAGAAGCAAGAGCATCAAATTCTGTAAAGTACAATGGAGTAATCATTCTGAGTCTGAAGCAACTTGGGAGCGTGAAGAAGATTTGAGATCAGAGTTTCCCTATCTTTTTGCCAGTCCATCCGAATCTCGGGGTCGAGATTCATCCTAAGGGGGGTAGATTTGTAATATCCCAAATTTTGTGATTTTTGAAAATGTAAATTTAAATTAATTACTTTAAAGAAGTTGGATCTTATTTGAATTTTTCTGAGTTTTTCCAGATTTTAAAATCAATTTCTAGAATTAAAAAGAGATCTTAGTTTGAAAATATATTACCAAAATAAGTTGGAAATATTTTATATAAGTCCAAAATATCCCCAAACGCTTCTGTAAATTTTTCTAGAATTTTTAGAAGAAATTGCATATTTTTCCGAGCTATATTCAATTTTCTAAGATTTTCTAAAAATCAAAAACTAAAAAGAAAATTTATTTTCTCTCCCTCCTCTCTCCAGCCGCCACGTGGACGGCCGGGATCTATCCACGTCGCCGCCCAGGATCCCGCTTTCCCCCTCCGAGCGAGCGACACGTGGACGGCCCGATGCTCGCCACGTCGCCCCGCTCCTTCCTCTCACTCCGCCCGGCCCCACCTGTCGGATCCGTCTTCCCCGCCGCCTCCTCCTCCTCGCCGCCTGCAACCACCTCCCTCTCTCCCACTTCCTCCCTCTCCCGCCCCCACTACCCCCAACCGCCCTAACCACCCCGCACTCACCGCGCCCACTTCCCTCTCTCCCCGCCCCACTACCCCCAACCGCCCGCTACCGCTCCTCCTCCCCACGCCGGTGTGCAATTAGCGCCGCCTCCGCCCCCGCCCTATAAATACCACCCCGCCTCCTCTCACCCGCACCACCTCCCTCCACTCCTCTCCTTCCCGCCGCCCATCGCCGCCGCCAGCACCCAGGCGCCACGGCCGCCTGCTCATCGCCGAGCTCCGCCAAGGTGAATTGGGTTCCCTCCTTCCCTCTCTCCGTTCCCACCCCCGCCACGGCAGCTGCGCCGCCATTCGCGGCAAGCTCGCCGCCCCGCGCCCGACCGACCTCTTCCCGTGCCTCACGTGGCGGCGGTGGTGGCGGCGCGGCCGCCACGTCGGCGCCACCTCGGCTTCCCCTCGCCCGGTCAGCGCCGACCTGTCCTCCCCGCCACCTCAGCCTCCCTTCGGTCCATGGACCCGGTCCATAGACCCGGGGCCCACTTTCATCATCCCACCCTGTGGTCGACGTCGGTGGCGAATAAATCCGATTTTCCAGTAGAAAATAATTCAGCCGAAAAAGAAATTCTCACGACATCATAATTCCGAATTTCCTTTAGAAAAATAATTCCAAAAATTCAGTTTATTCTTTTTCTTTCATTTTAAACTTCCCGAGGCCCGTACTTTTTCATCCTAACTCCGATTGAGACCATTCAAATTTCTAAATTCATCAAAAATTCCAAACTATTCATTTCTGCCATCCTTTTAAATTTTTGTAGTATTTTAAAATTCAAATTTCAAATTTCAAACACCTAGTGCACTTTCAAAATCTCAGTTTCATTTCAACTTTTCTATGCACTTCCAAAATCCATATTCAAACTCAAACTTTGTAAAATCCTCAGAAAGTTTATCTTATTTTTTCGAACTCAAATATTTCATTTCAGGTAAACCCTTTTCAATTAATCTTCCAGATGCCCTTTCTCCCTCGTTTGAACTCCGAATCTGTTGAAACTTTCTCCTAAATTCTTATAAAATTATAAACTCCTTTCCAGTAGTCACATTATATTTTTGTAACGTTATTTGTATTTATTTGTTCGTTTGTTTTATCGTTTTGCGCGTAGAATCCAACGTTGTTGAAGAATTCGAAGACCCGCAGCAAGAAAGTCAAGATATCGCACACGAAGGCAAGTCTCCTTTGAACATTTTGAACCTATGTTTGTGAAATGTTTTCGATTATTTTAAACTTATTGCATGTGCTATGTTACATAAAATGATAAGTTATGTTGCAAGGATAATAGTTAAACCGATAATTGCTATACCCTCATTTGACATTGATAACCTTGTACCTTTGACACTCTAGGACTTCCTTTGTCTCAATAGTGAGATTATTATGAATTTGATAATTTTAGAATGGTAGTAAATGCTTAAGACAAACTAGTCGATCAGTACAACCCTCGGGTGGAAAATAGAAAGGAATGATTTCATCTAGTAGCAATCAATATTGTTGTTGTTGTTAAGTTGGTGAAAACTATTTTAGACTTGGGTGGATGGTAAGATTGGATCGGTGCTGTTTAGCACGAGAACTGGAAGAGTGTATGTTCCACCCAAGTCAATTAAGGACCGACGCTTGTGTTTGTCCAAACTGAGCACTACCGTACAACCACATGTCTATATGGGTATGACCTAGCTGATTAATTTACAATAGACTAGCTTAGGTATCACCAGTGGAAAGTGGGTGCCAGGGTGTACTGGTTATTCACAGTGAGGGACAGTGTTTACTGTACTCATACGGCGCAAGAGGGGGCTTCTTAATGTGGTGGATTTAACCCTTCAGCGGTGAAACCTCAGCGGGTGGTAAATAGCTAGACTAGAGTAAGGTAAAGGCTTTGTGACGAATTATCTGGGTCTCATACAAGAGGGGGCTTCTTAAGGAAGCATGTTGACTATTAAGATAGCTTGTCTCTTGTGGGTAAAGTTGTACAACCTCTGCAGAGTGTTAAAACTATTCGAATAGTCGTGCCCACGGTCAAGGGCGGGCAAGGAATGCATTCACATGGTAGAACTTTGGTTTTGGTTTAAAGTAAAGTTTTGGGAACCCGAGAGTGGATGGAACTCTCGGGGTTGTTCAAATAGTTGAAACTAGTGTGGATGGTTGAAACCCGTAGATTTGTAATTTGGTGGTTGGAACCAGTTATCCAGTATTGGTGGATAGAATCTTCACTTTAAAATATTTAATAGTTTCGGTTAAGATAATTACTTTGTTAAAATATTGCCTTCAAATATGTTTAACGATATTGGAAATAAAAATATTGCTTTGTACAAAAGAACCTTATAACCTTCCTTGTTGAGCCTTGCATCTAATGCATTTTCCCAAGACTTACGGAGTACTCTATGTACTCACATACTACACTTAAAAATAAAATCTCAAAGGAATACGAAGCTCGGGAAGGAGACTACGACTACTTCGCGGTGGATTCGACGAAGGATTTCCGGAGTACTAGGTTGCGCTTCCCTAGTCAATTGCCTGTGGCGTATTGATGGGTCTTTATCAAGTTTATTTTGCTTCCGCTGTGATTTGTTTATTTGCGGGGTCTTGAAACCTCAGTTGTAATGAAAAGACCTTTTGGTCGGTACTCTCTATTATTGTAAGATTCATTGTTGGCAATGTAATCATCACTGTTTAACTGTGTGCACTAGCTTTGACTGGGACTAGTGCTGAAATACACAGAGGGTCCGGATTTGGAAATCCGGGTCCCGACACTTGTCATTGAGTAATTCCATTTTATCATTTGAAAATAATGCAAGGAAATCAAAATAATTAAAAGAAATTCAAAAAAAAATATAATTTAGTATAAATAAAAATAAGGATAAATTTAATTGTGGAATTAGAATAAGGCTTTATGTAAATACTATGCTTAGTCTTACTTATATACTAGGGGTATTAATTTGTCCTGATATCATTTCAAACATACAACCTGATTTGGGCAGCAACTAGGGGGAACTGGCTAAACTAGAAAGGATATTTTTAAATCCCAAAACTCTGAACTTTCTTAAATATCTGAACAGATGATAAGAGTAGTTGGTGCGAATGTAGCACGAGAGTGTGGTTTATGGTAGAACCATCCAGATAACACTAAGGACTTAATCTTATAATACATTCCCAGTGTAAAATAGTGCAACTACAAATCTATAATAGGTATGACTTAGCTAATTAATTTGCATCAACCCAGCTTGGGTTGTGCCATTCTGATGAACACAGGTCATGTCGCTAAATGTAAGCCGTTGTGTAGTACGAGAAGGGGCCTCCGCAGTGAGTGGATGTAAACCCACATCAATGGAAACCTTAGAGGGTGTAACCTCATTAGGAAGATGTATTGTAAAGGCCTTACAGTGATCTTCTTGATCTGCATGTCTAAGAAAATATGTGAAATATAATAAGTTGATTGTCTCTTGTGGGTAAAATGTGTGACATCTGGAGAGTGAAAACTATTCAAACAGTTATGCCCACGGTCATGGGTGGGTATAGGAACTTACTCGAGGTAGTATCTATTTTACAAATAAGCTTTGTGTTTGGAATGAAAATCACGACGGGTGGAGGTAACCATGAATTGATTTCCCTGGGTGGATGTAACCCAGTGATGATAATGGGTGGATGTAACCCTAGTAGCAAAACTCGCATATGGTTGGTGGTACCATGCTCTGTAATAGGTGGATGGAACTTGTATTACTATTAGTATTGCATACTTTTACATTCTTTATAAATATGGTTCTAGTTTAAAACTGCTAGGTTATAGGAATTTCCTATAACTGTATTTTAAAATGGTATCATTTTCACAAATAAAAGAACCTCTAGCCTCACTTGTTCAGCCTTGCATCTATTATAATTGCATTACGTGTGGTGGCTTGCTAAGTTGGATATCGAAATAATATTCATATTTGGCAGATATAATAGCAGTAACTAGATAATGCGTATCTTTTGTATTTGACCTCTAAATTGGGGATATTATATATGCATTCTGATCATCTCGACGAGCCCGTTGTTAGGGTGGACTCTAATTTAGTGTTTCATGTTTTTCATTTTGGCACATCCCCAATAAAGCTTTTTGCACTCTTTTTAGCCAAATTTGATATGTTTATAACCTATTAATTTGCATAGAATTAGTTAGGATTAGTGACAAAATGGCACCAATGATCAATGATTACGTGATAAACTAGAGAAAAAGGGGTATAAATATTACTATAAAATCGGTGTCAATTTGCTAAACTTCATTGTGCCATAGGATATGAAGTTGTCCTCAGAAGATGCATTTTACAAATACGTGAGACAGATGATTCATTTGTTACTATCAACATCTAATGTGCAGCTACATGTTAGTCAGGTATTTATCAATTTAAAATATTAAAACAATTCAGTGCCATGCTTTAAATAGGAGAGGCCACGAATAATTATTGGAATCCAAAAAATAGTCGAATTCGATTTGATTTTGAGTATAATCCGATCCAAATTCATATCTGACATATGTCCAGTTCGTATTCATATCCGATGTTTGTCCAATTCGTATTCGAATATGAGAATAAAATATAGATATGAATATGATTTGAGTACTATGTGATCCATATTTGATCTGTTTTCACCACTATCTGTCATGCAGGATTTTATTAAGTCTATCCTCCGGGAGCATCGTAATTTTCAACTACAAAACCTAGGCAAGTATAACTGCTGACAGCACAGCAGCATCGCATTTGATTTAAGCTTTGGGCTTGAGGATTAAGGAGGAAGATAAAATTACCTTGGCGCCCCTAGTATGTTCCACACTTTTGTGTTCTCTTAAATATGTTGGGAAAAATAGATTGCGAGAGCAAAGGTGTAACATTCTGGAATTACCCTCTTCAGTACTTGTGTATAAATTAAGAAAAAGGAATACATGAAAATGAGATTCTGTGGAATTGTTAGATGAGGGAGTTGTTGTATAGGAGTGAGTTGTATAGGGAGGTTGGAACGGATTAGGACCTTTGCCGTGTTAAAAAGGGCAGTAGGGGAGAGGATGCCACTTATGACAGCCTTGTTTCTTCGTGCGCTGCCATCATGACAGTGAGTCGCATAAAGTACCTTTGCCTCGTGCCGCGTGTCAACATACTTGGCTGCCTCACTTCCACGTCGGCTGAGTCACCAGGCCCCACCAATGTCGGCCACACGTGCGCACGCTTTCTCCACGCGCTTGCCACCTTCACCATGCGCTTGTGAATTTTAGACATATTTAGCACTGTAAACTATTAATTCTAATTTTAACTTTCTATGTACAGTAATTTTATTTCTAACCCTTGTTTTTATCGTGGTATTGTGCGGAGCTGACACGTGACCGGTCGTGCGGTCTGGGACCATATGATTGCACTATAGCACGACTCAACTGTGCAACCCGGGTGCTGCGGTGTCCCACCGCATGATGCGCTTCCCCACCGCATGTTACTTCCATGCGCTCAATGGATGCAGCACGCAACTTCGCTAGACTTGTAGTTTTTTTTTCCAGTGAGGAGATTGGTTGGCTAATTGACGTCGTTGCTGTCTTCTTGTCTCCTACTAGCAGCTGCATGCTAGCTAGTCCAGGATGCTTTGATATTAGTCTACTTAATTTCTTGTTGAGTTCTCTTTTTTCTTCGAGCTGATGGAGTGCGTACGAGCACTGTTAATTACTCCAACCACGAACCAAAGGCACTTAATTACATAGTCTTAGTTGAGCGAGAAAATTGTTGCATGCTTCAACAATCAACCTTGAGACTTACACTAATTAATTTCTCGTATACTAGATCATGCCTGGAACTTCTCCGAACATCACCGATCGATCTTACTCTTTTTCTTGGAGACTTGAACTAATTAATTTCTTGTACACTGCATCGTGTCTGGAAACATGCGGTCGGGAAGCGCATCATGCAGTGGGACACCGCACCACTCGGGCTGCACAGTTGAGTCGTGCGGTCCGAGACCGCACGATCGGCAGCATAAGATCGATCATGCGGTCCTGGACCGCACGACTGACCACGTGTCAGCTTCGCACAGTCCCGCGGTAGAAACGGGGGCCATAAATAGAATTACCGTACGTAGAGGGCTAAAATTGGAATTAATGGTTTACACAGTGCTAGATATGTCCAAAACTCTGCGCTCCTAGCGATTTGTTTTGTAAATAATCCATATTTTATTTGAAATAACCAAAATATACCCATGCAAACTTTTTTTTTTACAAAAATGGCTTTGAGTCGCCGAACCGTTGGGCGACTGGAACCTAACACCCAATGGCCGTGCGACGCGCAAGCTGTCCGTGGGCCGTTAGGTGACAGATTCCAGTCGCCGAGCCGTTGGGCGATTGGAGTCTGTCGCCTAACGGCTCGGCAACTACATTTGTAGTCGCTCGACTGTTCAGCGACTGCAAACATGAGGCAATGTCAGTTGATCTATTTGTGATTCTCGTAGATTATGAATGGTAGATAATTTGTTAGATTCACAATAACTGTTTGCGATCGTCGTATGTTGTTGTAGTGCAAGAAATTTTATGATTTTTTTTTATAATGATTGAAATAACAACGATTGGTAAGTACAAAGCTAAGTGATATTGTGATGTAATCGAGAATTCATACATGGAGGAGAACTTATTTGTTAATGTTGTTAGATGAATTGCTACGCGAATAATTAAATAAGAAAAGACGACGGAATACGTTTGTCCGAATTAAAATAGACTTCATAGTAAAGTTAGGAGTAACACATCGTGTAGGGTTTGCTTATATGCATAAAAAGAGCATCATGCATGATGCAACAAATTGAACTACTCCTAGATACATATGCATCCTTTTGGAATGGAACTAAATTCGACCTTCAGGGGATTTGTTAGTGCAGGATGGCCCGACCTATTGTGTGGACCGGGACCATTTTTCCTTCCTTGTGATCTCGGCATTGAACTCCTCGGTGACCTCTTTTGCCTTGCTGCCATTTTCCTCTTTTTCTCTCGCTCTCTCTCGTGAGCCTCGTGCTCTCAGGAGATGAGCTTTCGTTTCGCAACGTATACGCTCAGTTTACTCATCATTATGGTGCTCCGCCTCCCGAATCTCGCAGGCCCTTTTAATATCTCACTCCTCGAAGTCGAGAGCCCACTGGTCATGCGGGCAGATATCTAGGTCAATCAACTTGCGGTAGCCACATAGCGGTTCCGGGGACTACAGCTAGACGGGAGATGTTGTTAGTGCGTACTTTGAAAGAGAAATAGTAGGGGGAACACATTGTAACTGGTCCTTACCGGCTATCGATAGCTGCTCGTGTCCCGACAGCAGCTGGATTTGGTTGTGTAGTGTTCTCTCCCAGATATCTTCTACCTCCTTTTATAAGCCAAAGGGTTGGCATGGTGTGGTTTATTTCATGCGAGTAGCCTGCGAGGCAGAGTGTTGCCTTGTCTTTCGGAAAAGTTGCTACACAAGCTGGCCCATGTGGTATTGCTACGCAAAGCTGCCTCATGTGGTCTTGTTACTGCATAAAGCTGCCCCATCTAGTGTAGTCACTGTGCAAAGCCGCCCCATATGGTGTTGTCACTATGCAAAGCTGGCCCGTGTCGTTTTGTCGCTGCTCAAAGCTACCCCGTGTGGTCTTGTCGCAATGCAAAGCTGCCATGTCTGGTGTAGTCGATGCACAAAGTTGCTCCGTCTAGTCTTCTCACTATGTAAAGCTACCATGTCTTGTCTTCTCACTACCTAAAGCTTCCCTGTGTGGTCTTGTTGCTACGTAAAACTGCCCCATATGGTCTTGTCGTTGTACAAAGCTACCCCATCTGGTGTAGTCACTACACAAAGATTGTACATGACGCGGATTATCATAAAGCACGCTGCGACACCCCGGGGGCTATAAAATGCACGCTTCACCCCTTGCTAGTAGGAAGAACTACATTCTCCGTCTTATAGTAACATACCATGGCAGACGCCGAGGGGCCAGTCGAACATAGGTCACCAAAGGGAGACCTTCTGCTCAAAAGGAGGGAGGACTTCGGCGTTAACTAACACTTGTTGCCAAACAAGCGTGCTTAACTAGTGTAGCCGAAATGCAGACATATGGAGGACACGGTCGTGCGGGTGGCAGAAGTCCACTTGGATGGCGGGTGACGTTTCTTCCGATGCCCACACTCTGAGGTACAATTAGGCAATCGTCTATTTTGTATTACTGCTAATAGAGTTTTGATATTAACCTTCCTTTCCTGCAGATAGCCAAAATGGATTGATCCTCCCTATGAACGGTACATTGTGAGGTACGTGGATATGCTGTGGGAGCGAATCCTTGACTTGGAGGCACGGATTAAAGTCTCAAAGAGTAGAACGGTTACCTTCGTCAGTAGATGTAGCGCAAGAGGGGCAATGAGGAGGTCATCAACATAGGAAGTCCATATGATCTGACATGCTGTTGCGCGAACCCTAGCTGCATATGTGCTTGCCCCTACAACGATAGCCAGCCACGTCCGTGGCGGCTCCCTCTACAACACTCCATGTGGGTAGCGCGAGACTTACTCTACAAGTAGGCACGCATGGATAAGGTTGCACCATAGTACTCTCCTCTGTTGTCCATGGTATTGTTCAATATCGTCAAGCATACAATCGAATGGTTTACGTGTCGGTGCGGTTGCCATTAATTGAGTGCACTATTCGAGTGGTGCGGGCGTCGGTGCAGTTGCCATTAATTGAGTGGTACGAGCGTCGACACGGATCGAACAAATGAACATCATAAATAGAAGTATAACTAAGATCGCAACAGTATAGCAAACATTACTTTGTAAATAAGAAATGTAAGTACTACAGGAACAACAAATGTACAACCAACACTACACCCCTCCAACAGTATCCCCATCCTCCTGATCGTGCAAAAGTACACACCCGCAAGTGAACGGGTTGCCACTGAAATAGCGGCGAGTGTCGTGTTCTCCACAGGGACTAGACTTAGACTAACGGTGCTCAGCTAAAGCTAGGTCAAACAAAACGGGGGAGAACTAAACTACTCAACGAACTCTAACTAGCACTAACTAAACGACGAATGAACTAGACAATCAAAAGACGACGGAACGAACGATCGCACGAATGGACGTCGTACGACCGTTCGAACTACAAGACGACGACACAAATAACACACGAACTACAACGACTACCGATCGACAAAATAACTAACTACCGACCGCGAGACAGCAGGAGAAAGTCGAGAAGCACGGAGGGAGTCTAGAAGCATGGAGGGAGTCGAGAGAGAACGGTCGACAGCTAAGTAGACGACGACGGCACACGACAACACAACAAAGAACTACGAACGCACGCACGACTCAACTACCGACCAACCGCGAGATAGAGGAAAAGAGGGAGATCTAGAAGCACTAGGTGGGTCGAGACAGCAAGGGGAAGGGAAACGGTCGCCGGTTCCTAATCCGTGCAATCAAACACAAGGAGATCAATAGATACTAACACTGACAACTAACATATATCACAGACGCTAGCAATACTCACTGACCGGCAAAGAAAACAAATAACACTGAAAATACTACTAGCGGTAGAGATTGCAAAATTATCATAGAGCATATATCACAATAACAGAACTCAGATTAACAGGGCTTAAGAACATATCCACTGATCTTATGCATGCATCACAGTTAGACATCAACCACATTCACATATTTCACAAGAATAAACAGGCATAATATCATCACAAAGGCATACATGCACAATCACATTTAGCAGAAAATATTCCACAATTCATCAACGCAGTGCATAATCTGAGTTCACATCTCACAAACACTGTGCATAAACCAACAATTCAACAAGCAAAAATGAGCAGTAAAGAGATTAAAGAAAAGGATCTGGAGATGAACCGAGGGGAGTAGAAGTAGCAGAGGGCAGCTGAGGAGGTGAGGCTGTCGGCGGCGCCATGACATCGATGAAGTGGTGGCGGCCGGCGTGGAGCAGCAGAGGGGCGGTGAAGGAGAGGTCACCGAAGAAGAAGCCGTCGGTGAAGATGAAGCTGAGGCCCGGTCGCCGAGGTTGGCGTCGGCTGATGAAGTTGAGGACGTCGGTGGTGGCGAAGAAGAGGGTCGGTGGTGCTACGGTCACCGGACTCGGGTAGATCGGCGGAGTAGCGCAACGGTGGAGATGGGGGAGCAGCGGGCGGAGAAGAAAGCGGCGCTGCGGCATGCGGTAGGAGGAGGATGCGGTGGCGGTGATGTAGAAGGAGGAGATGGCGAGTAGGAGAAGGGCACAAGGCGGCCGGAGGTGAGGTGAGCGGCGGCGCCGAGGTAGAGCAAGAGGAGGCACGGCGGCCGAAGAAGAGAAGCGACGACGCCGAGGTGGGGCAAAGAGGAGAAGCGGCGGAGAGAGGAAGGAGATGGAGAGGAGGAGATGAAGGGCGGTGGAGAGGAGTGGCGCGGATGGCCGAGACGGTGGTCGGAGAGAGAGCAGAGGATGGCGGTGTGGTCGACGGCGGTGATGTGATGGTTCGGTGGTGATGGAGAGGAAGAGGAGGCGCGATGGAGGGAGCAGGTGAGGACGGCGGTGATGTGATGGCGCGGTGGCGAGCCGGCCTGGCCTCGCCGCCGGTCGGAGCTAGAGAAGGGAGGAGGGAAGCACATGGGGGCGATGGGAGAAGAAAAATGGCAGGCCTCGGATGTGGAGAAGAGGGGACGGCGCTCGGGTGGAGAAGGAGGCGGTGAGGTGCGGCCACCTGCGAGATAGCCCGGCCTCGCCGGCGCCGTGGCTGGAGAGGAGGGGGAGGAAGGAGAGCAAAAGGGAGGAGAAGACAAGAAATGGCCGGGTCCAGGCGAAATCGATGGCGGCGGCTAGGGTTATGAGGTCGGATGGGGAATTCGGGAATTTTGCGTTTTAGTCCTCCCACTTTTTGGTATTTACAATAAGGTCCTTCCCCCATTCGATTTCTTCTATTCTGGCCCTCCGGAAGTCCGATTTCATCACGGTTTGTTCCTACACATCCGTGACGACGCGCACATCTGTACGGAGCAGTCCCGAAAGTCCAGATTTGTCATTTTTGCGCCTCGATCGCGTCGGCCTGCAGAAAAATATATAAAAATGTAAAATGGTCCATTTCGAGCAATTAAATGTGGAAAAACGTGTAAATGATGATAAATAGTTCCAAAATATGAAAAATATGAGGGTAAAATGATACGTAAATATATATGAAAATGACACATGTCACCTCCCCTCCATTGCCACCTTGGCTAATGGGGACATCACTTGCTTGGATACACACAACACTTATGTACAACATTATAGGCAAGGAATTATGATGAGAGCACGTGCACGCAAGTTGAATTATCAGGTGAGTTTGTTTCTAGGAATATATAATTCAACTTCTGAGAAAGGGTTACTGCCTGATGTTTGTGATGTGATTGTGCTTAGGAACATAGGTAAGGACAAAGAAGAGGCACATGGAGTAACAGATGTGTTTGGGATGAACATTGGAGGTCACCACATTACTTTGAGGCCAGGACGACCAATAATGAAAGCTGAGCATGTTCTAGAACCCAGTTCGACCTCTGGAGATAGCGCTGACTTCAAATGAGCATAGAAGATGCATACGAAGTCCAAATGAGGTGTATTGGACATGTGGAAAGTGTTTGATGTCCTCTTTCCAATGGTTCTGGTCCCACCTCAAAACTTCACCTGAGCACGACGTAATCTATAAAACAAATCCAATCAGTTTCAAATCTGGGCTCTTAGCCTTGTATCAGTTTGAGCCCAACTGGAGAGTTGTAGTGGGATGTTTCCCACTCTCATGGATGTGCTCCCAATGTCCCTAGAACCATCAAAACTGCTAGGGATACCACTTTTAGGGTTTAGGCTTGTTTAGATTGATCTTTATTCAGAAAATATCAGTTGTGTACTTGTGTCGACTAGACCAACTACGGCGACTTCAGGCCTCTCCCTTGTTGAAACTTTGTATTTTATTCGCAAATTCAGATCGTGCATAAATTATTTCTTACTTGATTCTCGATTGCTTGTAGGAAAGATCATCCGTGTTGGGCACGGTTGGTAACGACAAGGGTGCGGTGTAGCGATTGCAAGACGGACTTGGTTGTTTCGGTCAAATGGCCTCGTCGTCAATATCATATCAAACAATTGTAGTTATCATTTTCATCGGAAGATCGGGTCAAATCCCCTCATCAGTTGGTATCAGAGCATAGATTGCCCTGTGAGATTCCTGTTTTAGATTTGGTTTTCATACCTATAACCAGAAAATTGCCCCATAAAATTATTACATTCATTGAAAATCACCAAAACCGAACCCTAGTTGTGCCTTTGCAATTTTGGTTTCCATTTTACCGTGTTGAATATTCGTCCATCGTTAAGTTCTAGTTGCTAGTCTGAGTCTAGTGCTTTGATTTTAGTTTCGGGTATTGCATCTGAAAAGTATAAAAAAATTGTTGGTTAGATCAAGGGTTTACGGCCCTTGCTATGGTTGCTCTTTGCTGCCGAGTTTGGAAAGGGTTAGGGTTTATGTCTGCACCACCAGATCGTTGGGAGTTAGAGATCAACTCGGTTTTCATGTCTTGCTGGTTAGCCGAATCACCTAGGACGGAGTTGTGTTCAGGTTCTGATTTTCTTTAGATCGAGTTCAAGACAGTTTCGTGCATCGTTCACTAAAACAACCATAACTTTTGCATACGAACTCGGATTGTAGCGTTCTTTGGCTCGTTGGAATCGTGAGGCTCCAAGAAAAGTGAAAACAAAAAAAGGTCATTTAGGGCCTTAAAACGGCCTCCGAAGTTTCATTAACCGTTTTTCGTATTCGTTTGCCATCTAGTTTGAGTTTTCTTTCATTCAAGCTTGTCTAATCTTTATTTCTAGGTCATAATTTAGTGAGCATAATATTCGCATTGCTCTAAAAAATAAAAAACAAGGCAAGTGCAAAAAAAACCGCACAAGATATATAAAAAAGAAGAAAAAGCGGCAAGTGCAAAAAGAAAAGAGCTGCACAAGTAAAAGATGATGAAGAAGAAAATTTTGCAGCATTGTTCATTTCCAGATTTTGAGCTCTCTTAGTATAGCCCTTGTGTCGTCTAGTGTTTGTTTACTTGAGCTAGAGTCAAGTACTAATTTGTGCCAGCAATTTAGGCGAGTACTTTGGACTATTATTCAACTAGTGTAATTCTGAAATTGAATGTTGCCATTCCTTTGCTACTTATATATTGCCTGTCCAAGCTCCACATACTACTAACCGAGTAGGTCTCGATGTATCGGCAATCACTATACTCATCATTCTAGTCAAGTTACCACGAACCAACCACCGGTTGTACCACCTTCTTTGCTTGGTAAGAATCTTGTAAGCATTTGATAAGAGCTTGAGACTGTGAGATTGTTGACGCGGATACACTGATGTCTTGCACTTCTTAGTTAAATATATTATTTAACTGGAAAGAAGTATTGAGCCACATTAAATATTATCAGGTGAACTCTAATTTAATTGGGTCTTTAATTATTATACTTAGAGATACAGAGTTACTACTATTTTATTTAATCACAAGGAAGCAAAGTGACCACAGAAAATAGATATATTATTTTTCAGAGAGCCATGCGTTTGTTCTTCCTAGGATTTGACATATGACTGCAACTTAGAGGGGAATCGGGCGTTCTTCCCCGTCGTTCTTGTGATTCCTTGTGATTGGCCAGAGCGACGACGCGTCTACTTGGTGGTCGAGTAGACGGGATCAGGAGTGTGTGGTTGGGTGAATTCTTTTGTCGCATGTTGCTGTTTTAATAGTGGTTGGCGCCATCAATTCGTCAGGTTACACGGATCCAAATTATCTTCATCGATCCTACGCCGTGAAGATCTGGCAATCCCCCGCATCATCTTGGTATCAGAGCGAGGTTAACACGGTAGGATCAATTTACCCGTAGTTAGATTTATTTTTTCCCTATACACTAAAGGCCAAAAAAAATCGAAACACTAGTTTTTGTATCTGTTATTTTTCGTGAGTTTTGTTAAGTTTTTATCCATTAGAATTTTGTTTAGGTGCTGATCATCGTGTCCCTTTGCGTAGCTTAATCGTTGTGTTCAAATTAAGCCCTAAAAAAATTTTGCTGGTTAAAATCCTCAATTAGCCTTCCAAAAAAAAATGCTCGGCCGAAATCAACGTTGATTGTCAACTTGTCGCCTTGCCTAGTTGAAAACTCACGTAGATTGTGGTTTCCACATCCTCCTATCCAAACTGATCCGATCAAATCTTGCAGATTGGTTTGAAAAAGACAACAAATCATCTAGGAATATCCAATGAATCGCCAAATCGATACATTGTCAGATAATCTAATGTGCTAGCCGAAAAGTTTTGTTTGATTTCATCCAAAGTCCACATACGGGAGTTGGCAAAAATAAGCTATTCATGTGCATTCACTTCTAGTCGTCTCTCGTTACAAGCCAAAAAATGAATGCTCCGTGATCCGGTTGGAACTTGAGGTCGACAAGTTGACCGAACCATCACGTTGCTCTTGCCGCCAATTTCTACTAGCTTCCGAGTCGGTCACATGTGGATTTGTCTTGCCTTGTCCCATCAAAATACGAGTTTACTTGTTCGATCAAAATAGCTAGTTGTGGCCTAGAACGGACCGAAGTATCTAGTGCTCTTTCTGATAGATCAAAACAACTAACTTGAACTGGCCGAAATACAAAATAGTAGAGTAGAATCCGAAGGAGCCGTAATGATCTTCGGGTTCTATCCGAATTGGCGCGTAGGAGTCGAAGCACTGCGCCGCACTTCCAACAATCTGTGCGGTAACTGCGGTTGCTTGCCAATTCAGTCTGTTGCACCAGTTTTTTTTTATCTCCACTCTGCATTAAAAGCCAAGTACTTGTTTAGTTTGAGAGCTTCACTTATATTTTATTTATCAATTGAGATTAGCTGTTGAATATTACATCTATGGCTGCTCCTGAGTATTTTACACTTTACTGAATATTTATGACTTGTGCAAATTCAAGGGACAACGAAACTCTAGTTCGGTATTGAGTCAAAAAAAAGGAGGAAGCAAAAAAAAAGGGCAACCGTTAAAAAAAGCCACGGCATGAGTATATTTCACAAAAAAAAAACAAACAAAAAGAGCATTGGTCGTATTTGGGTGAGTTCTTAGTCTATAAATTCAGATTGTGTAATTTATTTTCTTTAGCAATCTTGTGCCCTTACATCCATATCATTGCAATTGGTTAGCGTCTCTCCCAGTACTTGGTACAAAACGAGCTAATTAATCCTCAATTTCAGATTATTTCTATTTAGCTCATTCCTTTATTTGCATTGAGTCACATTGATCTTTGCGTGTGCGTTCATACACTTCACTTAAACCTTTTGGATCAGCACTTAGGCAAAGTATTCTAGCTTGGATTATTATTTAACTTAACAACATCAAGAATTTTAGATTGCATAGGATAAAATTTTCTCTCCAAGCTCCACATATAAGCCATTGTTATAACAGTGCTTGTGCAATTGAATTCGCTTAATCTATCACCTTGTATTGTCTATCTTCACCAAAGTACGTGCAGCTCTTCAATTCCATCAAGGACGCATAAGAACTTCGGTTGGTAAGAGAAGGTGAGGATGAGTGATTCCACATAAATTTCACATATTCTTTACTATATTTTTGCAATACAAATAATGGCAGGATATCCAACATTTCGTTCCTTATGGTGTGACTCTCGATACTTGTATTTTTCATTCCATGGAAGTACAAATCCGGAGGAGTATCTCGAATGGGTGGAATAACTTGAATGTGACCTTAAGTTTCAAAAACTGTCTAAAGCTAAGAAAGTGACACAAGCCACCATGGAGTTTGAAAAATATGCATGCACTCGGTGGAAGTGATATGCTGAGAAGCAATATGTCACTATTTGGAAAGAATTAAAGGAAGTCATGAGAAAGAAGTTTGTGCCATATGAGTATGAGCTTGAGTTACTTCATCGTATCAAGAGCATTCGTCAAGGATGTCGATCTATCCAATCTTATTATGATGAGCTGGATTATGCTATGTATCATGCCAATATCACAGAGGCATGTGCAAAGAGAGCTTACTTCAAAAGAGGTTCGAATTCTGAGATCGCTGCTACTGTTTGTTTCAAATATGATGGTAGTATGCAGGATCTTGTGAATTATGCTATAGAGCAGGAGAAGAGAATAAAGGGGAGGCATACACCACAATTCAACCTGAGTCCACAATTCAGTTCGTGTGCTTTTACCAGTGCGTCATATGAGAAGACGACCGAGCATGGGACTTCCCTTTGGTCAAGGCGTCATATAGTGCTGCTCCGTTGCTATATAAGGAGATCATGGTTGATGGTAATTGCGCCATTGCTAGCCCACGATCTATAAAGGATGAGATGCTTCAAAACCTAAGTAAGGATGAGAGCCACATAGCTAAATTGAGTGGGAGTGAGAAAAAGAGTGAGTTGTGTGATTCTACCATATGTGAGGTTGAGAGCATCCAAATTGAAAGTAGGAGATATACACAAAAAGAAAAGAGAGAAGTAGATGATAGGAAAAGCGAAATTATATTTTATACTAACGACTTACTCTCTACTTCTAGTGTTGTTTCTCCCATTGTGCAGGTTAAAGAAGGAGAGAAGCTAAATTCTAAACAAACCGCACAACTTGAAGTTGAAGCTACACTACCTACATTACCTACATCATCTGAGGAGGACGTTCAAGGTAACAATAAGGGTGATATATTGGTAGTTCATCAAGAAAAGGTGAGTAATTGTGAGAATTTTTGTGCCCAATTGGAAATACCACATTGTGAATTTAATATGCTTAATTTACACAATGTGGAATTAGTTACTCATAAGGAAGTTCTTACTCGAATATCTCCTAGTCATTTTTTATATTATATCATGTTCGATGATCCTCAAGAGCTATCTATTGTGGTTCAGAATATTGCTGAAATTTCGTGTTTAAAATCACTAGTTAGTACCTATGCCTACACCTATAAGTTTAATTTAATCGGAGAATATGGTGTAGATAACAAGTTCTATGTTTGCCGAATATGCATTACATGTGATGAGCTTGCTGAATTGAAATTGCTCGGTTTGGATAAACAATCTTTTATACCATGTCATGATCACAATGAGATGAGTTTCAACAATAGTGCCTCATGTTTTAAAAGAGTTCTTAAGCCTACTCGTTCATCCTTTAATGTACAATCATATATAAATAATCATAGTAGCGCCGTTGAAGCATGGAAGACACTAAAAATTTTCTCCCCCATATTTAAACAACTTAGTTTGGTTTGACCCATTAATGACTTATCCATGTACTTAGCAAAGTCGAGGACGACTTTTTCTCATGGAAGGGAAAATGATGTGAATGACAATATTCCAATATATATATATCTTATGGTTGCTGTTGTACTTATTGGTTTATGCAAAACAATAAGAATGACATAATAATAGATTCATACATATACCATGCATATATGTTGTTCTTTTTGTTTACCACGCCTTCAAATGTACAAGATGTGCTAAACAGGAAAAGTGTGAACGATAGATACATATACCATGTATATACATTGTATTCTTTGTTTAGTACAATTTCAGGCTATCAAAAGCCGAGGACGGCTTTTCTTGAAGAAGGGGAGGATGACGCGGATACGCTCATGTCTTGCACTTCTCAGTTAAATATATTATTTAACTGAAAATAATTATTGAGCCGTATTAAATATTATCAGGTGAACTCTAATTTAATTGGGTCTTTAATTATTATACTTAGAGATACAAAGTTACTACTATTTTATTTAATTATATACATGCCCATACTCGATCTGTACAAGCCTAAATTGAAGATGTGTTTAGAAGGTCTCATCGACACTAGTGCATCGTCCATCATTTTGAGTGTACATGATAATGAGGACATTCCAATCAGACCGATTACGCGCGCACAAGCTAAAAATATTAAACAATAGGTGAACTCGCTCCTAATTAAATTTGGCTTAAAATTACATGAGAATTGGCTACTACCTAATGCTAGTATTTTAATTGGTCTCAGGTTTTTGCATGAGGAAATATTCGGATGCTAGAGCCAGAAGAAATCAACCGAGCAAGCAAATCATGCATATGGATGTGAATCGAGACAAACAAAAAAAATTCAAAAGAACTATAAGCAGGCATGATCGAGACCTCACTTAGTGCATGCATGCATGGGGTTACGAAAAAAAAGGAAGCAAAGAGACCATATAAAATAGATCTATTATTTTTCAGAGAGCCATGCACTTGTTCTTCCTAGGATTTGGCATATGATTGCAACCTAGAGGGGAATCGGGCGTTCTTCCCCGTCGTTCTTGTGATTCCTTGTGATTGGCCGGAGCGACGACGCGTCTACTTGGTGGTCGAATAGACGGGATCACGAGCGTGTGGTTGGACGAATTCTTTTATCTCAGGATGCTGTTCTAATAGTGGTTGGCGTCATCGATTCATTAGGTTGCACGGATCCAAATTATCTTCATCGATCCTACGCCATGAAGATCAGGCAATCCCCCGCATCACTTGTGTAGCTTGCAACACCTAGTAGTTGATAGAGAGCTAATAAATTTTTGTTGTGAGTTTCTTGTGTTATACTAACAATGGCAGCTTCACAGAGTTCGAAACATGGTGGCAAGGATGATGACCAATCTTTTGAACTTGAGAGTGCCGGACCTCTCACTCCTCGCACAAGGATGCTTGTGCAACACTTCAACCGTGAGGTCAACAAGGGAACGGAGGAGACCTAAAACATGTTGAATCAGCTCAATGACACCCTCACCACCATCAACAATAGGGTTGAGAATCTTGAGAAACATCCACCACCACCAGCTGCGCGACGTTCTTTGTTTCTCCTCACTCTTCGGCGGGTGAGGATGATGATGTTGAAGAGAACAAGAGTGATGCCAGCACTGAAGTTGAGGGCCCCGATGACCGCGACCGTCATCGACTTAGGCAAAATTGATGAGGTATGGGTAAGTTACAAAGGGAGGTATGTGATGATATTGCATTCACTAAAGTCAAGTTTACAATTCCTCCATTTGCTGGTAGATACGACCCTGAAGTTTATCTTGATTGGGAATTACAATTAGATCAAAAATTTGCATGCCATGATTTTTCTGATAATAAAAGAGTTAGGACTGCTAGTAGTGAATTCACTGATTTAGCATCAATTTGGTGGAGGGAACAATGTACACTACCACATGTACCTAGACTTGGGATGCTTTAAAAAGTGTCATGTTACTAGATTTGTGCCTTCATACTTTTCACATGACTTCGGATAAGGTTGTACCATAGTACTCTCCTCTTTTGTTTGTGGTATTGTTCAATGTCGTCAAGCATGTAATCGAATGGTTTACGCGTCGGTCCGGTTGCCATTAATTGAGTGCATTGTTCGAGTGGTGTGGGCGTCGATGCAGTTGCCATTAATTGAGTGGTACAGGCGTCGACACGGATCAAACAAACGAACATCGTAAACAAAAGTATTGCAAACATCACTTTGTAAATAAGAAATGTAGGTAGTATAGGAACAACAAATGTACAACCAGCACTACACCCCTCCAACAGCATCCCCAGCCCCCCTCCGTCACACCCTGGCTAATGGGGACATTACTTGCTTGGATACACACAACACTCATGTACAAGATGATAAGCAAGGTACTATGATGAGGGCATGCGCACGCAAGTTGAATTATTAGGTAAGCTCGTTTCTAGGAATGTATAATTCAGTTTCTGAGAATGGGTTGATGCCTGATGTTGTGACGTGATTGTGCTTAGGAACATGGGCAAGGACAAAGGAGAGGCACATGGAGTAACCGACTTGGTGACTTGCTCTTTTAATTCATTGTTTTTAATAATAAGCAATTAATCACATGGGTTACCCATATATAAGATAGAATCAACTTTAGAAGTGCATGACATGGCTAATAAATCATCACAAGATGTAGAGAGACTAGATTTAGCTAGCAATAATACAAGGAGCCATCTCTTCACTAGGCAAGTCATCAATAATATTGCATTGCAATTAATCCCAATACTAGAGTAAGACTTAGTAAGGTTCTTGAGAAGGAGAGAGCCATGAGCTCCTTTTAGCTCCTTAGAAGAATCCTTCGAAGAGAAATTCTCTCTTCAAGACCATGAATTTTGACTTCTTCTTTCCGAGGTACTCATTTTAAGTCCTCAAGCATATCTATTAGATTATCGTAAGAAGGCTCATCGTCATCAAGTGATTTTACCTTATCTTCTTTTGCCATGAGACATGTGGGGGAGGAGGAAAAAGATATTACCTCCTTAATAGCAATTCCAACAAGTCCCCTCTTCGTCATCAAGTGATTTTACCATATCTTATTTTGCCATGAGACATGTGGGAGACGAGAAATAAGATATAACCTCCTTAATAGCAATTCCAACAAGTCCCCTCTTCTTGGTGGACCTGTCATCATCGTAGTCGGAGTCAGAATACTCCTCATCGGAATTCCACTCACTAATATGAGCTTCATCTTGCCATATTTTGGAAGCTTCTTGAAAAGCTTGTTCTTACCATTGAAGTCCTTCTTCTTGGATGACTTGCCTTGTCATCCTTCTTGTGAGTGCCCTTTCTTGCTCTTGTCAAAATTAGTGCTCCGGATTGAACACCGCCTTATGAACTTCTTCATTCTCCAACATGCGATGTTTTTCCTGTGGTATTGAAGACTTGTCAGTCTTCACTAGTCCACGTTGAGGTAAGCACAAACGGATTAGACCAACTCCACAAATTGAGCCTAAAGACCTCAAGTCCACTAGAGTTTCTCTTCCTCCACTTCAAAGATGGCAAGCACCAAACCACTCACAAACGGTGCCAGGCCTCTTCACATTATTCTTTGAAGAGATCATCGTACAATCTTCCTTCAACCCATCTAGGTTCCCGCAAACACCAAGAATAATAAGTCATAACACTTGTTTGAAGGCTTCTTAACTGCCACAAGGATCAACAAATGATGCAATGCACTTGAATGCTCTCAACAACCACAAAATGTACAAATGGAGTAAATGTGTTGGAGAGAGTCTAGCAAGATATCAAGAGTATTGAATGAATGTTCAAGAATGCTAAGATTGCTCACTTGTTGCTGGTAGAGAAGTATTTATAGCCCCACCCACCAGGATGACCGTTGGGGTTGAAATCTCAAAGAATCGGCAAATGCGATACTACCGCCATGTAGTAGCCGGTACTACCGCACCCACTGTTCAATGTCTATTTGAGGTTTATTAAATGTCTAGAAACTAGCTATTACATCAAATATTGTTATTACCACCCTCCCAAAATCTGGCAGTACCAATTGTGCGGTAATACCGCACCCAAGCTACTGTAGTTCCGATTTCTAGTGGAGAAAAAATATTCCAAAACATACCTCTCCGAAAATTAACTATCTCCATGTAAATTTTGGTACTACCAAAGCCTGGTATTACTGCCAATCATGGGGTCATACCGCTCTATGGTACTACCATGCAACAAATGCGGAAGTACCATTTCAAGGAAAGCAAAAAGAATACCTCTCTGGAAATTAGCTACCGGCATGCAAAGGCTGGTAGTACTGAGTAGCGGTACTACTATAAATTTAAGATGTGCAATCATACAGTTTTTTCAAAGGATGTCCAGAGAGAGTGCCAAATTGAATTTTAAATGCATGCACAAATTAAGATTTAAGCTACTAGCCATTACCCCTCTTTATAGTATGACACTATTCTACAAATCCGGTCTCTTCAATCAAATACCAAGACTGGTACAGAACTATAAAGAGGTCCTTAGACTACTTTTTACCTTTGCCTTGAGTTTTATCTTGATCCACATCAACCTTTGATCATTTTTGCATGCCTTTCTCATGACGTCATCAAACTCTAGGACTAAACCTTTTAATCATCTTAATAAATAAGTTAGTCCCTTTAATCATTATCATCATTAATTACCAAAATTATTTTTAGGGGTCTAGATGCTTTCAGATATTCCATATGACTTCCTCACACTCCGACGCCTCTTGGAACTCGAAGGAGCATCCTCCGAGCTCTCAATCAACTCACCACTCTCTGGCCCGACCATCTACACATTATAAAAGTATTACAATGCACCAATCAAAAATATATACAAGTTGGTGAAAAGAGTGATTATTTTACCTTAAGTTTGTTGTTGTTTTTGTCCACTAGAGGTGATGGCTAGGATCAAAGGTACTTCTACCTTCTAGTACGGCTCCCCACACAGATCAACTTGACCCTTTCTCTCACCTTACTAGGAGAAAGGGCTATGAAATCAAGGAGAAAGAAAACCTTAAGGTAAAAAAAGACTTAACCAAATAGAAATCGATTAGTTAGAATTTTCGAGGCTTACCTTCCGAAGAATCTCTAGTCGAGTCTGCTGCGCCCTCATACCAGAGCATGATGTGGTCTCATGACTTTAGCAGACTTATGCGGTGCATGGAAAAATCCTTTACCACGTGCCATGAAGTTAGCCCTCTCTTCGAGGACAACCTCCACCTTGGATTCTCCACTATAATCCGACCGGCGACGGAGAGACTGACTTCTTTGCTAAGCATCATGTAGAACCAATACTTCTTCCATGACAACAACGAGGACTTGGAATACATCTGGATGTATTCTCCTGCTTTCCCATCATGGAGCCGCAGAGCGCAACCTCCGTGTAATGCTACTGATTTTCTCGACTTCACCATCATCTTGTAGAAGTATTTGAGGAGCCCTAAACCTCCGAGTGATGTGGATCGAATCTTGAGATAGAGATTAAATCCGTAGGTTGCCCAATCTTTCACGGTGATAGAACAACTAGATACAAGTGAAGGACGAATTACAGGATGCAATTCGCACTATGGTAGATAATGCCCTAAATTGTGCACACCACAATACATGACCTAGGACAAGGGGATCAAAGATCCAACGAACAAATACCTATACCACAATAGAAACCTTCACGCTAAGATAAAATCCTATATAGAAATTCACCATACACAAGATAACTCGTGGGTTAACGACTCTCATGGCGCACGGCCAGGGAAACAACTCAATTCTTAATCTCTACTCTGATTTTACATGCATGCGCACCCTGTGCTTATATAGCTGCACACCATGGCCTATTGGCCATAGTGGACTTGCATGAATCAAACACCTAATAAACTTTGGACTTTCCTATTAAATTAACCGACTCAATTAATCGGCCCTTATACATCTCGGGCATGTACATTATATAAATTAATCTATTCTTAGAAACCAGACTGGACGTAATCTGATAAAATGTGTCTGGGCGAACAGGCAAAGGAGTCAGGCCTACTCGGGCCCTCCACTCGCGACTCCCATCAGATAACTGATGAGTCACGGCGTGGAACACTGAGCGGTGCCAAGCTGTCGCTCCTAGAAACTGCTGTATCTCCCAGAACAGGCGCGGCCATCCAGCCACCTGCTCAGGCCTCGAGTGGATAATATAGACCATCTGTTTAACAAATTAAAAATTTACTGTTAGATACAATTTAACATAAATATTTGCAGAAAGCAAAAACTTGAGCATAAATAAATTTAAAACGACAAAGTAGCATTTAAGAAGAAAAAGACAACAGTATTTCTTATATTTTATGTAAATTCTTTTTACCTTTTTAACTTAGATTTTACCACAAAATAGCCCTTATACTTATCCTTAGGTCTCATCCTACAGTCAAGCATGCTCGCTCGATACCACTGTCACGCCCCATTTGAGAGGCAGTGCGAACTCCGTAACCGCACAGAATGAAACGATTCTGGCGTTCTAAATAAAGCGATTATCACAACAGTACACGCATATAATAAAGACTTCACTTTATTACAATATATGGGTGATACTAGTATAACAGCGGGCGCGCAAGCCCACAAACCACAAAATATTACAAAACACACCCAGGCGGCCTGAGCGAGGCTAAGACCTAACACCAGTCTTCATCGGACAAGACTGGCTCCTCCAGGGCTCCTTCCTCCGCTGGTTCATCTTGGATCCACTGACCTTCTGGTAAATTGTTTAGCAAGTCATGAGTACCACTGTAACCAGCAAGCCACAAGGGTAATCCTTTTAACTATATGCAAGGATATTATAGGGGTTTATTACACTTGTGGATGCAGTTTTATTTGCAAACAATCAAAATTTAAAACATTTGCTCCTTAAGATTAGGGGGTTTTCAATTATCAAAGCGTTCATCAATATCCAACTTAACATCAAAGATCTACTTATGCCTCATTATTGGAATCACCCAATTAACACAGCTTCATTAACCGGAAGCACGGCGTATTCGAATACCATTATTTCACTCTGCAGAGTTGCTCAACTTTACCCACACGATCCCTTAACTCCCGCGACAGAGTTAAGAAAGCCAGGTCGTTTCACTGCTCAACTCTCTATATAGACTCTACCCGATAGCACCGCTCAGTCACGGCCACAATTAACCACAATTCTCCCCTACCGTTTTAAGCCAATACTATCGTTGTTAGGTACCCGCAGCATACCTAACACCACGTCATCAAAACACCTCAGCCTGTAGAGGTTCAATCAAATTGAGCAGCTACTAAACCAGTGTTGACGAATCAACTCCTGTGGTCTGAGCCATCACTATGTTCTTTATTTGGCACAAGGTTCTTGTCCTTATATTTTCACTGAGGCACCAACCACAAACTTCCGCTGAGCTCAACAGCACCAGCCACCACCAAACCAAACAGCCTCCATCCTAGGGTAAAGCGGTAGGCCTAGTCCGGTTAACCGGAGTCCCACCAGCCTCTCTACCCTAGGTCCAATCCTAGGGTTTGGTCGTGGACTTGGATCACAGTGTGATGACCCCACATTCTGACCCTCCCCCTAGTTCTCCTAAGATAGAGTCGTGGACTTGGATCACATCGTGATGACCCCACAATCTGACTCCTATCTCGAGTTCTACTAAAGCAGAGCCGTGGGTTTGGATCATAGTGTGATGACCCCACATTCTGACTCCTACTTTGATGTAAATTTTTCAATTCTAATGGCCAGTAGCCAATGTCACTTAGTAGTACAAAATGTCATGTGAGATGATCTATAATTCTTAATACAGTAATTCAATAATTACTAAGGTTGTCAAGGTGAATATGGCCATCAAGTAAATCAGGGCATTTATCAGTGGTAGGAGTAACTAAATATCATGTCATTCAAAATATTTTAGTTTAAGCAATTAACATTTTTCAACTAATCATAATGCAGATATTTTACTAAATACTGTAATTTCATGGGATTCAATATGATCAAAAACTTATGACTTGCCTTGCTGATCTGGGATCTCGACTATCTCGTACAACTGTGCAACAGGCTCTGGCTCTGCAACAGCAACCTCGACGAACTCGGGAGCTAGCGTAAACACATAAAATAACAACACATGTCAAACCTTGATTTTAATAAAATCAAGGAAATCAATATAATAAAAGAAGTATCAACATATACGATCTTCAAAAAGAGTTTGAATAATGTTGAAACTCAATCTTTAGGAAATAAGTGAGATTTGAATTTTTGAATAAATAGTAGATTAATTTTACTAGGCCTAAAGTCTTATATTTGAATTTATAAAATTCTAAAATTCAAATTTCAAGGAATAGAGGTCACTTTTGAATTCTAGGACTTATTCTGGTCAAGATGGTGTATTTTTGTGATTTTAGGGATTTTTGGGATTTTCTAGAATTTTCTGGGATTTTTGGAGATTTTTCTGAATTTTTAATCGCTGTGAACAGTAATGGGCTCAGCCCGAAAGCATAGTGCGGCCCAGCCCAGCGGCAGAGTGCGGTGGCGGCCTGGCCGAGTGGGCTGCGGCCCACACGCTGCTGCGCGGGCCAGCTCACGGACGACGCCACGCCGCCGATGGGCAACACGCGGCTGCGCGGACGAGCGCGATCCCGCAGCTGCGGGCGCTCGGATGGTACGGTTTTGAAAGATCTACGGTTCACGTTTAAACAATCACGGACGAACTGGATGGTTTTGAGCGAAAGGCTGAGATAGCGCTACGTCGCCCCGGGGGTCGTCTTCAACCTCCAGACGGTTTCCCCCGGCCGCGAGCAGAGCTCGCCCACTCCGGCGAAAAGGCGACGGCAGGGCTTTAGGGTAGGAATGGGTTTCACAGAGTGAAGCGGGTTGAGACTAGGATTCCATTTTGGCACAGTGGGATATCAGGGGATGAACGACGGTGGCTGGCGCCGGCCGAGAAGATCTCCACGGTGGCGCTAGGGAACTCCGGTGACTCTCCGGCCAAATTGGCTATGCTTTCACCATCTACAGGACATAGGAACACACTAGCAGTGATGGTTTAGCTCGGGGATAGCTCAGTCGAGCTAGCCACGGTGAGGTCTTCGATCGTGGCGAGCTCACCTTGACCCACTAGGCTAATGCTACCGTTCAAACTAAGCTTCTACTGTGATCAGCATGCACTAGAGATCATTCTGGAGCAAGGAATTGGAAAGTAATGGACGAAATCTTAGAAATCGAGCTAGGGCTCACCGGGACCAGGGAGACGATCGGCAGCGACTGGAGCGATGAGAAGCTAATCGGCTGCTCTGGGAGGGGTGTGGGAGCGTCTGGAGCTGATCCTACACGGCCGAAAGACTTAGCATCGCGTGTATCGTGCTGACCACGAAGAGGCGGTGTGGCCGGGTTTCTCCCACGCAGGCACAGGAAGAGGAGAGGTACGGGCGTGCGCAGAGGCTATGAGGGGGAGCTAGCAGGGCCTCTGCCGCGTGAGTACGGCGCTTGACCGCTGTGAGAGGGAGCTGGGCGAAGGCGCGAGAGGGCGGGCGGCGCGTGGCCCTTGGCGGAAGCGAGAGGAGTCGGGTGGTGGTGGGCTGGTAGGTGGGCGGGCGGTCGCCTGGTGGCGGTGGAGGCTGCCCACCGCTGCTGTCTTGGCGTCATGTGGCGGCTTCGCGAAGGTGTGCGGGGGAGGCGCTGCGCGGGCGAAGACGCGAGGGGAAAGGAGAAAACGGAAATGCCGAATCGGGAAAGCGTATTTCCACTGAAAATTTCCGAATTGGGTAAGATTTTGTAAATTGAAATAAAATTCAAAATAAATTCCAAAATTTTGAAATTTTGGGGCTGTTTCAAAATGTGCCATCTTAATTGACTTTCTCTACAGGTTGTCCCCATCCAAGTGATCCAAGAGAAAGAAACATGCGCATAGAAAGTTGGTACACGCAGGCCCTACAGCTTGATGCACGAGAAAGCAAAATCCATGCGCAGCTAGCAGTTGCGTTCTCTTGGATTTGTTGCGTTCTAAACCTGTGAAATTCATGTGCGCCAACTTGATCTAGAAACTGGTATCTACAGGTGAACCCAATCCTTGTGCACGTAATGAAAGTAGCATGCACAAAGATTGAAATGCACTAGCCTTTGCCCTGCATGCACGTAGAAAACTGATGGGAATTCTTCTCCCGTGATTTTCTGAAACTATCTTATGTCTTACCCTTTTATCTCCAAGCAAATCTTCAAGATACGTGAGAAAAGAGAACATCTCTTTGGATGCTAGCCTGTTTTGTATGTGACCAGTACGTCCATGCGTCCCTTCTAGATCAAACACATCCTGATGCGCTGAGCCTTCCTCCAAGCCAAGCTACGCACATAAACACATAGGAACACATGCAAATTTAGCAGAGGATATCTGGGGTGCATCATCCAAATTTGATGGAATCCTCAAATATGCTTCACAAAGATAGACAAACAAAGATTCTCAAATTAGCAATCGGATTAAGGACTAGATTTACCAATTTGATTCCACAGAACTCCAAAACTTAACTTCTAAGACAAACGATGCACTGGCAATCTAAATCTGTACTCAATGTATGCCCAAAAAATCGGGATTTCACCTTCGTTCCTGCTTGAAAATTTCTCTCCAACTGTTGACCTCCACGGGATCAATTAAATCCTATTGGGAAGCAACCTTCCTCTTCCAGGGGGCTTCAGCTTCTTTGATCCCATCATGAACACTAGCCAATCAATGATTAGATCTAACATTTTGGCTAAGTGGTGGATAATCAAAAGGAGATCGAAAGGATTCATAGCTACTGTCGGAGGCGCTAGGGCAATGAAGAAGATGAAAGGTTTCTTTGAAGGCGTGAAGCCAACGGGTAACATGCTAGGGGTTTTATAAGAGTCTCTCCAACTACCAACAGTGGTTATTTAATCTAAAGCCCAACGGACACAAAATCTTTTAGCTTCCCAGTTAGTTTTTAACTTTAAAGTAAATAAAAACTGCTTCTTTACTCTTGTCGTTAAATGAGTAGTTTCCTGATTGAAATTCAATCAAGAAATTCATATTATAAATTCAATTAAAGTTCAGGGGCTAGTTGACGAGGATTAAATAAATCATTATATACGACTTTAATATTTAATGAAAGCCAGAAGACTCCTGTGGTTGTAAGCCTCTAGATGCTGCTCTCCGAATACCCTGGTTGGAGAAACACTATTCATCTTGCCCAACCAGATGACTACTCGGAGAATCTATGAACTGGCACCTGGACCTGCTCCCAGGAGATTCCTGCCGTGAAGTGGATAGGATACATGCCTTATCCACTTGAAATAACATGCCATATATCATGTATATGCATAGGCACTAACTAGTGATTTTAAACATGAAATTTCAGCAACATTCTCAATCACATTAGATAGTTCTTTAGGATCATCAAACATGATATAATATAAAGAATCATTAGGAGATATTCTCGTAAGAACTTCCGTATGAGTAATTAATTCCACATTATGTAAATTGAGCAAAGAAATTTCAGAACATGGAATTTTCATTCGTATATATGAGTTCTCACAAGTACTCACCGTTTCACAATTAATTTCAGCACCAATATTGTTACCTTTATTGTTCTCCTTAGTTGATGTTGGTGTTGTAGGTATTAAATCATCATGATGTAACAACGGATCAGCAAGTACTTCATCTTTAACTATGATTATCTCCTCATCGTTTATCTCCAATGGTGCCAGTTGTTGAACATTTGACTCCTCTTCTTTAATAGCAATCTGCACAATGTGAGAAACAATACTAGAAGTAGATATTAATGTGTTAGTTTCAAAATCAACCTCAGTTTGTCCATCTTCTACTTCTCTCTTTTATTTTGGTGTATCTCTCACACTCTCAGTTTGGATGTTCTCAAACTCACATATGGTGGAATCACACAGCTCGCTCTTTTTAACACTCTCACTCAATTTGGCTTTGTGGCTCTCATTCTCACATAGGTTTTGATGCATCTCAATTGTTGTATGTATTATTGGGACAACATAAGATGTCTCCTTTACCGAAGGAAAAGTCACATGCTCGGTCATCTTCTCATGTGTCACACTAGTGGTACCATAAGAGCTGAAGTATGGACATTGATTGAACCGTGCTGTACATTTCTCCATAAGTCTCTTCTCCTGTATAATAGCATAATTCACAAGATCATGCATGCTACTAAAATATTTATGTTGAAGTGCAGCGGCGATCTCAGAATTCAAGCCATCCCTAAAGTATGCCTTCTCCCTTGATGGACTAGTGACACTGGCACGACGCTTCGCATCTTGCAGTTCAAAATAGTAATCTTAGACAGTATTACTCCGTTGTGTGATATTCTCCAGATGGTGAAGCAATTCCTGCGCATAATAGGATGGCACAAACTCGCTTCTCATAAACGCCTTCAAATCTAACCAAGATTTAATGAGTTGTTTCCCAATTAGTTGTTGCCACCAACTATAAGCATAGTCTTCAAACTCCCTTGTGGCACGCATCACCTCTTGGTCTTTGGAAAGTTTCTGAAATCTAAACACTTTCTCCATTTGCCATTCCCACTCAAGATACTCCTCTGGATCATCACTGCCATAGAAAGGAACAAAGCTATCTTTTTGTTGTTGTGGACGAAGTGTTTGCACAATATCATTCACGATGTTTTTGTGTAATACCTTCATTTGTTGATTGAATTCAATATGGAAATCCTGCATATCCACCTTAAGTTGTACGTGCTTAGCAGTGGTGCCTGATTGGAGCTCTTGTTGCAATGTACTTCTCAATGCCTAATGTTTAAAGCGAGTCATCAGGGCATTAAGATTAACAGCCACAGTACAGAGATTTTTTTCGCGTGGCACTGTAGCAGTACTGTTCACGCACTGTAGCGATCGGATTTTTTTTTTGAATTTTGGATAGGACACAAAGATTAAGCTACGCAAATAAACACGAATGATCAGCACGTAAACAAATTTTCTAATGGATCAAGACATAATAAAACTCACGAAAATAGCAGATGCGAAACTAGGGTTTGGATTTTTTTTTGTGTTTTCGGTTTATGGACTATAGGACAGTAAGAAATACACTGAAATTTAAAGGGATAAGATCCTACCGAGTAAACCGCGCTCTGATACCAAGATGATACGGAGTCGCCCGATCTTCTCGACGTAGGATAGATACTCACGGGTGCCTTGATGAATTGTAATGATCCTCCAATGCCAATGCAAGGGACGAACACTCTTTAATCCGCCAAAACACACTCGTGTTGATTTCACGACCACTGGCGAAGACCTATCGTGCACCCAATTCCCAACGGAAAGGCTGAACGATCTTGATTGAAGAAAATCACTCCTAATTCCCTATGGAACTTCGGTAGCAATGCTAACTCGAAAAAAGTTTAGTAGATTCATTATTTTCAAACGTGGTCTGCCTTACAATGGGGGTCTAACCCTCAATATATAGTTCCCTCTCCACCTCATGGCTGGCCAAGAGGTCCAAAACCAACTCCAACTCATCGCTACATGTATTTGGAAACAAACTCACACAAAAGGAAAAACCTGAAATTAAGTCATCATAATGTTTTGGTCATAACTTTTAATCCGTGACGAATTTGAAGGTGGGGCTGGATCCATTGCGTAGCCCTTGAAATTATCTTTCCAACGAGTACAAGAACACCTAAATCAGACTCCGTTTGTGAAAGTTATGGCATTTTAGTAACTTCCTGTCAGGCTGTCCCGAACCGAATCCGAATTGAATTCTGAGTTGAATCCGAGTTTGAATTGGATTGAGCACGTGGGAGATCCGAATTTGGCTTGAAAATCTTATCCAAAACTTGTAGTTTAAGTCCTTGTGCTCCTCCCTTTTGCTCTCCCAAGTCTTCACATGAATCGTACCCAAGAATACACAAAATACTAGCATGAGGTAGTATTCCAAGTTCATCACCAATTAAAGGAAACTCCTTAAGAAACAAATTCACCTGACAATATTTAATGCGGCTCAATACTTCTTTCCAATGAAATATTGTATTTGACTGAAAAGTGGTAAGGTTGTGCGTATCCGCATCAGTTCTACATGCAAACTACATGTAGGAACTGAACTCAACTGGTATGGGTCCATTCAGATGCAAAGATTCTAAAACATTAAGGCAGTCGGACTCAACTACAACTTACTAAACTCATACTTGACATAGAACAGTGACACATACATCTTCTTAACGTTCTGATTTCTTTCCACCTTACTTGAGTTTAGACGGCAACACATCTTCCCAACGTCTCTAACTCAACTCATCATCAGAGTACTGTTGATTCATCATCACTGAGCGCTTTAGCAAGAAACGCTTTCCTCATCCTCGGCTTGGGGTTTTCTCTCTTAGCGCAGGAATTGTGCTTCGCCTCCGGAGCACTGCTGCCTGTCTCGTGTGTTGACCGAGACCCAAAAGGAAGCCTGGTGCTACTTCTTGACTTTCTTTAGACCGAGAAAATAGAAGGACGTGTCACACATGTCTTTTTCCCGGGAGAGCTGCGCAAAGACGAGCGATGTGCGCCTCGGGAGCACCGCGCGAGACACGTTGAAATGGAATCGTCAAGACGATTTTTCCAGCGACTCGATTCTCGCCTAGGCTCTAATATCATTTGTTAACTTTGTTCTAGGAGAAAACGCACACATCGTAAATAAATTGAGAGAATACAGGAGAATTTCTGAATTTCTCTATTCTCTTACTTAGTCCCCTTTTTCTTTACTTCTGTTCTCATAAAACTGGCTACAAGCCTCCTCAATATATAGTGTAATACTCTCCTACTAGCATACGTATTCGGACTTCAAGTTGAACACAACTTCAACTTAGTTACACACAGAGACTGACTTTACTAAGTCTTAAACTCTAAATTAAGATTATTTTTTAAAGTTTTATAAGTTTAACTATATATTTTAAAAACAATATTTATGTGTGCGGGAGAGAGTGATATTTGTGATGACCATCGTAACAGAAGCAACGAGAAAGTTGGGGTAGCTGGACCGTGCGGCTCGGGCTCACTGGCTGTTCGGCTGAGGAAAAGTCCGAAGCGCAGGGTTAGCTGGGACGCGCGGCTCTTGTGGCAGCCGTACGCCTTCTCCTCTCGTGCGCGGGGTGCGACCGCACGTGGGAAAACTGGGAGCCTAGGACTCTGGGAGATGCCGCGCCAACAGCCACTTTTCTGCTACAGCGCTCTGTCCACGTCGACGACGTTGCCAAATGTTAGCGTATTTTTTTCTATTTGTAGCTTATTAACTTATAATTTTTCAAATAAATAAATAAATATGATAGTTTTTTTATTTTTTTTAAAAATAAGTTATTGAAATAGCTTTTTAAAACAGCTTAACGGTTTATCGGGATTCAATTCATTCACACCAATATTACGCTAGAACTAAATATTATAATTATAAGTCAAAGCCGAAAGAAATGCAAATAATAGTCCTAGGTTGGTTTTCTTGCTCCTTCTATTTCAAAACTGTACCTCGTCACTGATGCTGCGTTTGCTGAAAATGAAACGCTCCTGCAGGCCGTGAATGATGTCGGGGGATCGTGAATTACAACGTGAGCACACATTCAAGTTTAGTTTTAGGTCCAGCTGGGACACATCCATTGAACCCAATTGACACTGTCAGCTTGTCATCGTCCCGGCGTGCTCGTCAATTTGACTGGCCCAGTACCTGCCTAGCTAGTACTCTTTAACGTGCCTAGCTAGTACTCTTTTCATAGAAAATTCTAAGATCTCGTTTAACTTGTGCTGTCTTTAAAATTGAGTTTTGATCATTAATTTTTTATAATACTTTATCTATAGCTATAAAATCATAATTTCAAGAAATAAGTCTATTTGACTACCTTGAACTATCATATTTATCTAATTTTCAATCTGCAAATGCAAAACCGGGTAACCGTGAACTTTGAAGTGTCAAGTTCGGATGAATGACCGCCCTACGCCCATTTCACTCGGTTTTGCGCCACACCGGATGCACGTTTGCGTCAGCTGCCTTTGACCTGGTCAGCAACTGAAACAAAACGACTGGGGGTATTCCATTCTCTCTGCTGCTCCGTTAGTCTCCTCCAAATCCCCACAAACTAGTGGTGGTGCTCAAGCGCAAAGGCCGCGACTGAGGGCTCGCGGTGGCGTGTGAGATCAGCAACCCTTAGCCTAGAATCTCAAGTGCCTCATTCTCAAGCTTATTCAAAGGTTACCATCAATATCAACTCTTGGACTGCAGGTGCAGATGCGAAGGCCCGAGAACCTGCCAGAAAGAAAGCTCCACCAAGTGCAAGGAACTATCCAAAGCTCCTGATGTAATGTGTGGGTGAGCTGGGTGTAGCATCCTGTATGTTGTTTCCAACACTTGTGCCCTTCAGGTGTACCAAACTGTGTGTACTGTGTGTTGTCATGAGCCAAACTAATGGCTAGTATGTGTGCCAAACTGATGGCACTTATGTCTAGTGAATTGCCAAACTGATGGCTTTATTAATCTATGTTGAACTACCCGTGCTTTATTCATTTATTTTCTGACATGGTTCTTCTCAAACAAACCACCTCTACACCGTGTAGTGCCATCAACTCCTCCAATTGCGCCTTGGCGTCACAAACTGAAGCCCTTAAATCCTTGTCCTCCTTCCTTAACTCCCTAACTGTGTCACGCAAGTCGATCAACACTTGCTTCAGAAAAAGTGGTGGTCTTCTCGTCGTACCACTGCCAAAAATTGCATCCCCAAGCTATAGACCAAAAACCAACAACCAAAATCAAGGCCCCAAATTGCAAAGAAAGCAAGAAATCAACTCCAATCAAACACGAATCTACTCACCTGAGCTCTCGCATGTCAAGTACCTCCTCATAGGGTTCAAATCACTTCACGAAATCCATCTCGCCACCTTTTGCTCACACTTGCACAGAACAGCCAGCAAATGCTCCAGCGGCCGCTCCCTGTACAGTGTGGGGGAGGAGGAGAAACTGTTGCGATACGGATAGTTATACTAGCATAGATTAAAATTTTCTAGCGTGTAAATCGGAGGTCATGCAAGTAAGAGATCATAAATTGTTACTACTAGACACACGGTGCAACTGAAGTAGAGTTGAAGCGGTCGGTTCAATGAAGAGTGCGTCGGTGTAGTGAAAATAGTCGATCGTCCTCTGGCCAACCGTCTCCTCCTCACGATCGTCCCAATCAGCACCACAGTCACAGCAACGCCTCTATCAAGGTCCACACCTCTAGGGATGGAACGCCATGCATCGGTGTGCTAGCACTAGCGCGCACGGTAGGGGTTATGAGAGATGGCGACTAGGGTTTCGATGAATGTGCCTCAGGGTCCCTCCCTTAGCCCCCACACCTCCCTTTATATAGCCTCCAATCGGATTCTTATCCGATACGATCAGATATCATATCCAACTTAGAAAACCTCAGGCTGGATGTTTATCCAATACGAGTAGAGATCGTATCCCACTCAGAGTCTATCATCCAACCCTTATCGTTCCGATCCATTAAATATGTGACCCTGTAGCGGTCCCTAGCAGAACATAATGATTCCTAAATATACATAAAAATCATATCGGACGAACCTATATCGGACCCTGTGTCGATCCATTGCCTCATGATACTATATTGAACTCAAAGCGATAAGTGTGACATCATATGATAACTTCATTCTACACTCGAATCTGTAGTGGATTACTTAGTTGTGATTGACTTCTAAACCACATTTGGTATGGCTATGCACTTTCTTAATTCAACTACATCGAGGGACCTAGAGATATCTCTCCCGTTATATTGGAGGGGCAAATTTCATCTTGATCGCTCACATTCTTCCGTGTGTTTTATAGTAAACCTAAAAGCTATCTTTATAACCACTCAGTTATGGCGTAGTGTTTGGCAACCCCTAAATAAAATATTACACATGTAGAAAACTATGACGAGCTTAGGTCTAAGGATCCTACATACACAATATATGAGATCAAGTAATGGCACTTAATAATATAGCAATTCTTGCGATGTCTCATGATAGGTTAATCCAACACATGTTCTCTAACATATCCATATTATTGATTTGATATCTCCATGTCCATGATTCATGAAACATGATCATCAATCAACACATGTGCTAATCCATAAATCATAATTGTCCTACATAATGACACAAGATCGGAGATAATTTAGAATAACATCAAAACATGAATAAAAAGTTCCACGAATAAGTCACATACTTGTTGATCAATATGAAAGACATTTATTCAATGGATAAAATAATATGTTATTCGAAAGCTCATAAATATAGAAGTGATATAATTATATCCATGATTACCTAGCTCTAAGGCATATCACTAATAGAAACCATCCTGGCCGCCGTGATGTGATGATGCTATAGTCGACTAGGAGTTGTTTCCACTCCGCGAACTCGTCATGCTCTTCGCCTATGCCATCGCAACCAGTGATTTCGACTGTCCCCTCACTACCCTCGCATCAACCCTATCCCGGCATGGTCATTTTATTTCGGTTGCTAATGAGGAGGTCAAAGGCAACTGGCACAGACGTGGCATCCGGTGTGGTGCAAAATCGGGGTGGAATGAGCGTAGGGGATCACTTATCCGGATTTGACACTTCAAGATTCACGATTACCTAGTTTTCTACTTGAAGGTTGAAAATTAGACAAACGTGATAGTTAAGGTTGTCAAATGGACTTATTCCTAATCGAAATCATAAAAGAGTACTTTTAAATATGAATCCAACGATATCACTTTTGGTGAAAGATTTATTTTATTTTTTAGTTTGTAAACAAGATAAAAATCACAAGTCAAGTGCACTTATTCTATTCTCTCTTTGCATGTGTAAGACCGTAACCACCCACCATGTTGTTTTTTCTAGGATTTAGTGGGGTTGTTAGTTATGAAAAAGTTACTATCTCCTGGACATAAAGTTATTATCTATAATTTATTAAGTTATTTACATTTTTAAATTTACTATCTCATATACAAAAAGTTATCATCGACAACTCATGAAGTTACGCATAAACTGCACCAGGAAGCTAGGACGCTCTTGTTTAGCCAGTGACCCACATGTACCGTGTGCGCGCACGCTTGTTAGCGCAACCATGTGTATGTACGACACTGAAATGGGACATATTAGTTTTAGGGTATACACCCATCTATAATAATTCAGATGAAATGTATACCTTTGAAAAAATATACTCGATTTGAAAGTTCCAAATGAATTTAGATCACATACTTTGTTGATATATATATATATATATATATATATATATATATATATATATATATATATATATATAATCGCACATACCTACAATCAAACTATCATAAAAAGCAACTACAATTCGAAGTTCAGTTCAAACATGTTTGAACTAGTTAGTAAACTAGTTAAAATCGACATCCAAAAAATTCTAAAATTTTTCACACACGATACATAGGGAAAATACATATTTTAGAAAATGGTGCCCAGGCACCATGGTGGACTAGTTGTTGATCAAACTTAACAAACTTTGAATCTAGAAATACATGGGCACCTTACAACTTTCCATGGATGGAAAACATCACTTATCAAGAATCTAGATGCAACCTAAGGTCACACTTTTCACATGACATATAAATGCCAATTGTGGTGTTCAATATTTGAAAATGGCATCAATATTATAAAAAAATTGTATGAGATGTGTTTCATTGGCAAAATATGGGTAAAATTCTAGCAACAATTTTTAGTGATGATACTAATTAACAACAAATTGATTTATATTAGTGTAGCTAACAAAAGGCATATATATATATATATATGTATATATGTATGTATGTATGTATGTATGTATGTATGTATGTATGTATGTATGTATGTATGTATGTATGTGTGTGTGTGTATATATATATATATATATATATATATATATATATATATATATATATATATATATATATATGTATGTATGTATGTATGTATGTATGTATGTGTGTGTGTGTATATATATATATATATATATGTTTGTAAGCAAGACGAGGTGACTACAAGCGATCCATGCGTGCAAGTATAGGTAGGTAACGAATCACTTATAATGAATAGAGGGCAACGAAAGAATCGACATCCTAAGTGTGTATTGTTTCACAAACCTGCACAACCATGTCAAGGTTGTGCTTGCATTGCGGCCAAGGCTCGGGGATATGTGGGTAGCCACAGAGGGGATTTCAAGGGGTGTATAACTCCCTAGTTTCGAGCGGTAGATACGGGATTGGGGGTTAGGGTCCAGAGGAATGCAGATGCCCTAGTCTTCGAGGTAAGGGTCACGGCCTTAAAACCCAGCCCATGCCTACCGTTCCCTCCCATGCCTTGACCTTCCAGCCCTGTCCGCCATGCTTCGGTTGCCGGAGTGTGATTCGTTGTAGTACAGAAAAGGATGTGTCAGAGTCCATACAAAATTTACATTAAAACAATATGTCAATGTTCATACAAAATTTACATTGAAGTTATGAAAAAGAATGTGCCAACATTACGATTCAATTTAATTTAAAATGCACAAAAATTTGCAATGCAAAACATTACTTCGTTGAGAGTTACATTGCACGACATGCCGGCCTTACAAAGCATGAACGAGTATATGGGTGTAGGCGCTATAAGTCGCCATGTCTATGGGGTGGTCGATGATGGGGGCCTATTCGGGCTGTTCCTCATTGAGTGCCCCACTATCTTGCATAGCCTGCACTTCTGTGTCATTCAGTGCCCACTTCACTTCCCGCAACCAAAGGTCCTTGTGATGCATACCACCCCATAGGATTTGAACTCAGTGCTCCATGTCCCACACAAATGACAGATGTCATAGTACTCCAAAACATACTACGTCGAGCACTGCCACCACACAACACATGTGGTGTAAAAATGCGAGCAACGCTTGTGAAGGAGCTTCGGCCTTGTTGCACGTGCAGGTCGCTACTTCACCGATGGTGCATGCATGCTTACAATTGCCTTTGGCATGGTCCATGACGTACTTATCCCTCAAACGGATGTCAAACTTCTTCCCCACCCTATCCATGGTTATAAACCTGCATCAGTCCTAAGAGTTGCTTCTCTTCACCCAGGTGCTTCTTCGCAGTCATAGCTCTGTTAGTGAAGCAACCAATGGTGTGGTTCCAACTCTCGTCCACAATTGCAGTGATTAGGAAAGAGCGCACACACTTCAGTACACAATTGTACACCTCGGACATGTTAGTCATCATAATCCCGTAACGCGCATCATCGGTGTTGTGAATCAGGGACTATTTCTTCAGGTTAGGTGATGCGGATAAGCACAAGCTTAGCACTTTTTAGTCAAATACATTATTTCACTGGAAAGAAGTATTGAGCCGCATTAAATATTACCACGTGAATTTGTTTCTTAAGGAGTTTCTTTTAATTGATGATGAACTTGGAATACTACGTCATGATATTGTTTTATGTATTCTTAGGTATGATTCATGTGAAGACTTGGGAAAGCAAAAGGGAGGAGCACAAGGACTTAAACTACAAGTTTTGGATAAGATTTTCAAGCCAAATTCGGATCTCCCACGTGCTCAATCCAATTCAAACTCAGATTCAACTCAGGATTCAATTCGGATTTGGTTCGGGACAGCCTGACAGGCAGTTACTAAAAAGGCCATAACTTTCACAAACGGAGTCCGATTCAGGTGTTCTTGTACTCGTTAGAAAGATAATTTCAAGGGATACGCAATGGATCCAGCCTCACCTTCAAATTCGTCACGGATATAAAGTTATGACCGAAGCATTGTGATGGCTTAATTTTAGGTTTTTTCTTTTGTGTGAGTTTATTTCCAAATACATGTAGGGATGAGTTGGAGTTGGTTTAGGACCTCTTGGCCAGCCATGAGGTGGACAGAGAACTATATATTAAGGGTTAGACCCCCATTGTAAGGGGACCACGTTTGAGAATAACGAATCTACTAAAGTTTGTTCGAGTTTAGCATTGCTACCGAAGTTCCATAGGGGATTAGGATTAATTTTCTTCAATCAAGATCGTTCAGCCTTTCCGTTGGGAATTGGGCATGATAGATCTTCGCTTGGTGGTCGGCGAAATCAACACGAGTGTGTTTTGGCGGATTAAAGAGTGTTCGTCCCTTGCATTGGCATTGGAGGATCATTACGATTCATCAAGACTCCCGTGAGTATCCATCCTACGTCGAGAAGATCGGGCGACCCCGTATCATTAGGAGCATGCAAGTTGATCCATTGGGTGAGCTCATCCATTGCTGCTAGAGTGGCCTAAATTGCAGCCGGTTCTGCTCCCCGTGACTCCCTAACATGCCTCGATGTCTCCTCTTCAAGCTCTTGCTGTATTGCATTGAACTTGAGCCTCTAGTTTTGCATGTAAAGCTTCTTGAATTTCTTCATCAACTCCTTGTTTCAGAAACAGGTGTGAAAGTTCATTGCTGGTGCCTCATGCACCAACGGATCCTCACACTATTCCACTGGAAAGGTGGTTGAGTCCCTTGCTGCATAGTGCTCAATGCCGACAGCAACCCAGCATTGCAGTCCATGATAAGGCAAATGTTGGACCGATCTTTGATTGCTGCTTGCTTCACATTAGCCAAAAACCACAGCCAGCTATCAATACTCTCATTTTCCACAATTGCAATGGCTACTGTGAGTAACTACTGGTTGTTTGCGTTGGCAGCCATGAATATCAACATCGTACCCTTATACATGCCAGAGAGGACAATGCTATCCATCGTGAGCACTAGATGATAGTACTGAAACCCTCGAACGCCTGCCAAAACACTCAGAACTCTCGATCAAGGATGAAGCAATTGGGCCCCTTCAAAGGGTGCACCTTCTCCACCTTGTTTATATATGTCCTGGGATTAGTTTCAGTAACTTGATGCAGCATTCTTGGCACAAGTTATAAACCTCCTTGTACATCCATACATTCCATGTATGATCTTTCTCCTCGCCCACTACACCTTATCGTAGCTCATCGGGAAACCAACTAGGTTCACAACATCGGCCATCAATAACTTCGGTGAAACTTTGACATCCACAATTACAAGGTGACTGATCAAGCTTGTAATGATTGACGAGGTCACATTCTAGGGCCTATGTAGTAGCTCTCCAAGCTCGCAAGAGAGATCATTCGCCACCGTTATTCGAAAGCCCGTTGCATCACCTCTGAACTCTGAACATGAACCTTCCCGAGACAAGAACCATCCACACACTTTACCACATATATGTCAGAGTTTGACCTATGCACCTGATATGTGTAGCTTGTATGGATAGCATATCTTGCAATGGCTTGCTACATGGCACCCTTGTTGAGGAAGCATTGCCCTTCCACCAGAGTGCCATCGTCGAAAGACCATTTTAGCCCATCTTTAAATGGCAGAACTAGGGAGACCATGCAACAACAAACAATCTTGAGAAAACATACTCAACATCCGTGCGCACAATGTTGCCAGATGCACTGCCCCCACCAATGCCTACACCATCCTCGTCTCCACTACCACCTATGTTAGCATCCTCGTCCTCGTCAGAATGGCTTCCATCCGACAGGCCATCCAAATATTCATGGCAAACAATACGTACTGCCCACCACCTCCTTGCATCTTCGGTTGGCTCAAAGTTATGAGGCAACCAAGATAGCCCTCCATTGTCCTGACTAGCACCATCTTCCGCGCACCACCACCATAGGAAACAATAGCTGATTCCACTTCACCGCCACCATCCCAACCAATATTACGCTCCACACTGCCACCACCAACCAACTATGACACTTCCACGCCAACACTCCTGTCGGCCTCGCACCTGCTTGACGTTGCAGCCTTCTCTACAAACTGTACATGCACCATTGGCCTCCCATATATCGCCCCACCAAGATTTCTTGCAATCTCCATGCATTGCCCCAAAGTGACATTGCCAACCACCTTCTTCATCTCCTAGAAACACTCCCCCGAAGGTCCAACCACTGTGGTTGTCACTGCCATGATGACAAGCTTCTTCCTATCAACCTCCCTATCAAATGCACTCTATATACACCTCTTGAGCTCAGAGAAACCCATTCTCTTTAGCCCCAGAGCCTGGATTATTATAACATCCCAAAAATTCACCAACTTTAAAAATTAATTCCAAATTAATTATTTAAAATTGCCTGGATGTTATTTGAATTTTATGTATAATTATGGAAGGAAATCTCAACATTCCAATTTCAACCCAAAATTTTGAATTTGAATTTAAATTCCAAAAAATTCAAATTCAAGTCTTCAAAAATCCAAATCTCTAGAAAAATGTTCGTTCTATTTTTCTCGATCCAACCTATTTTTCTTGGCCCATCTTTTCTTCTTTTCCCCTTTTCTTTTTCCTTCCTTTCTCTCTCTCTCTCCTCTTTCCTATTGGGTTCTACACGCAAATCAAGAAATACAAATAAATCAATATAAATAAAATAATAAAAATATAAAATATAAATTGGAAGAAATATTAGTATTTTAGATGAGTTGGAAACTCAATCACTGGATTCAAAGTTTGGATGACGGAGAATGAGCGATCGGAAGATCGAACGAAATAGAAATTCCAGAAAATTCACAAACAAGGGAATATTCCTTGGAATCTTCTTTTTTCTGGGATTTTTGGGGTTATATGAGATTATGACATATGGTGCCCGATGTTATGCACACGAATGAAGCAAGTGAAGAGAAACAGAGGAGTTCCCATGCGCATTGTTTTAGCAGCGGTGTCGGTGAGGGGAGATGCAGGACGTTTGGGTGATGTGCAAAATAAGTTGGTAGAGACCTGAGGAGCATATAAGTGGTGGTGGCATGGCCTGGAATGCCACGTGGCAGCGGGAACAGTGCACGGGGCATCGGGTGGTAGTGGGTCAACGTGGCAATGGCGTTCCAGTAGAGAACATGGATAGAATGCATGAGCATGGGCATGGCCTCAACTCAAATAACATGTAGCTGTGGTTGGTTTGGTCAAAAAGTGGCCAAGGAAGGCTGGCGAAGTGTGAGGCGACTGGCCAGGTCATGGCACATGGTGGAGGAACTCTACGGTGACGCATTGGACAACCCAACTATGGAACATGTAGAGGGCATGATGGTGACCATATGGTAGCGAGTAATTGAAGAACGGCTCAATGGAGACGATGAATCGACAACAGGAGGTGAAAACGTTCGGTTTTTGGGAAAAACTCGATTCATGGTAATTCCTTGCACGAAAACCAAATTAACTTGGTATGGATGTTTCTGAAGCTCATGAACATGATATGAAGTGAACAAAACGCAAAAAATTTCACCGGTACGAAAGATGGTGAGGTCGGGGTGATGGCTAGCACACGGGAAGACTTAGCTCGTGGCTACGACGGTGTACGAGAGGTTCTAGGGTTTGGAGAGGGTGTGAAGGTGTAGAACACTATGCTATTGCTCTATTTTATAGGGCAAGAACAAGAGAAATGAGTTTAATTTGGCCGAATTGATTCAATGTTGGTTTCTAGGCTTGAATGCAAAGAAACTAAAAAATTGATGAACTAATGGATAAGAGACTGAAAGGAATTCATTTCTAGTAGTGATTGTAGACGTTATTTACTGTCTTTAATTTCTTTAGTGGGAGGGGATTGATTTTGGCTTGCATGTCCATTTGTTTTGGGTGACTCAGTTGAAGAACAGAGAAGAGAGAGACAAGCAGCATGTAGATTAGGTCACATTGGCTTTGATCATCTAGCTCGGGTCAGTAATTTGAATCTGGTTAGAGGGATTCCTAATCTTAAGACTAAAAAGTCGATGGATCTAGTCCGCTCTCCGTGTCAACATGGTAAGATGGTTGCATCATCACATCCCCCTCTCTCACTAGTAATGATTGATTCCTAGGACAATTGTTGCACATGGACACTATATGTCCTTCTAGGGTTTAGTCTGTGGAAGGTAAATGGTATGTACTTGTTATTGTTGATGGTTACTCTAGATACTCCTGGGTGTATTTTATGGCCCGTAAGGATGAAACTTTTGGTCACTTTCAAAAGCTAACCCTTAGTCTAGCTAATGAACTTCCAAGTGCACTTATAGCAATTAGAAGTGATAATGGAACTGAATTCAAGAACTCATTATTTACTTCCTTTTGTGACGAAAAGGGTGTTGACCATCAATTCTCGTCAACTCGAGTGCCACAACATAATGGTATGGTCGAACGCAAGAATAGAACCCTAGTCGAGATGGCTAGAGCAATGCTAAATAAATATGCTATTCCTAGAAAGTATTGGGCTGAAACCGTGATGCGGATACGCACAAGCTTAGTACTTTTCAGTTAAATACATTATTTTACTGGAAAGAAGTATTAAGCCACATTAAATATTGTCAGGTGAATTTGTTTCTTAAGGAGTTTCTTTTAATTGATGATGAACTTGGAATACTACCTAATGCTATTGTTTTATGTATTCTTAGGTATGATTCATGTGAAGACCTGGGAGAGCAAAAAGAAGGAGCACAAGAACTTAAACTACAAGTTTGGATAAGATTTTCAAGCCAAATTCGGACCTCCTACGTGCTCAATCCAATTCAAACTCGGATTCAACTCAGAATTCAATTCGGATTCGGTTCGGGACAGCCTGACAGGCAGTTACTAAAAAGGCCATAACTTTCACAAACGGAGTCCGATTCAGGTGTTCTTGTACTCGTTGGAAAGATATTTTCAAGGGCTACGCAATGGATGCGACCTCACCACCTTCAAATTCGTCAGGGATTGAAAGTTATGACCGAAACATTGTGACGGTTTAATTTTAGGTTTTTCCTTTTGTGTGAGTTTGTTTCCAAATACATGTAGGGATGAGTTGGAGTTGGTTTAGGACCTCTTGGCCAGTCATGAGGTGGAGAGGGAACTATATATTGAGGGTTAGACCCCCATTGTAAGAGACCACGTTTGAGAATAATCAATCTACTAAAGTATGTTCGAATTTAGCATTGTTGCCTAAGTTCCATAGGGAATTAGGAGTTACTTTCTTCAATCAAGATCGTTCAGCCTTTTCATTGGGAATTGGGTGCACGATAGATCTTCGCAGTGGTCGCGAAATCAACACGAGTGTGGTTTGGCGGATTAAAGAGTGTTCGTCTCTTGCATTGGCATTGGAGGATCATTGCGATTCATCAAGACTCCCGTGAGTATCCATCCTACGTCGAGAAGATCGGGCGACCCCGTATCATCTTGGTATCAGAGCGCGGTTTACTCGGTAGGATCTTATCCTTTTAAATTTTAGTTATTACTTATTTTCCTATAGTCCATAAACCGAAAACACACACACAAAAAATATCCAAACCCTAGTTTCACATCTGCTATTTTTGTGAGTTTTATTATGTCTTGATCCATTAGAAATTTTGTTTACGTGCTGATCGTTCGTGTTTATTTGCGTAGCTTAATCTTTATGTCCAATCCAAAATTCAAAACAAACCCGATCGCTACATGCGTGAACAGTATTATGAATAGTGCTGCTACAGTCGCGCGAAAAAAATATATCTGCACTATGGCTGTTTCTGTTACATATATCCTTAATTTTCCATTCATCTTTGAGACTAGTCTTTGATAATTGCATTAAGGGCTGTTCTTGATATTAATTTACACCGGCTGAAATTTTATTTGTTTGTGGAAGGGTAAGCTAAACCTTAGTGCCAACAACAAGTTAAAAAAAAGAAAGAAGGAACGAAAGAAAGAAAGAAAGAAGGCAGCCGACAAAAAAAAAAGAAGGAAAGTGAGCATGGGCCAAATTGGGGTTAGCTAATTCTAATATATAATTTCAGCTTGTGTATTCAATTCCTTTGAGAAATCTTATGCCCTTACATTCATATCATTGCAATTGGCTAGCGTCTCTCCTAGTACTTGGTGCAAAACGAGCTATCTAATCTTTAATTTCAGATTGCCTCTAGTTAGCTCATTCTTTTGTTTGCATCGAGTCACATTGATCTTTGTGTGTACGTTCATATACTTCACTTAAATCTTTTGGATCAGCACATAGGCAATACTTTCTAGCTTGGATTATTACTTAATTTTACAACATCGAAAAATTCAGATCGTGTAGGATAAATACTTCCTAACCAAGCTCCACAAAATATCATTTGCCGTGCAATTGTGAGTCACTTTTAAATCCGCTTGATCATCACTCGTTATTATAGCCACCACCAAGTGTAAGTTTCTTTTGGCCTCAATTCACTTCGGAAGGGTGAGAACTTTACTTGTGAGAGAAAAGAGTGAGATCGAGTGATTTATACTAATCATCCATTACCTTGTTATTGCTTTGTGTTGTCTTTGCACAATCTAACCATGTCAGGTGGAGAAGACAACTATGGTGATGAGAATGAAGTTAATCTTAATGCCCTGGTGACTCGCTTTAAACATCAGGCATTGAGAAGTACATTGCCGTAAGAGCTCCAATCAGCACCACCGCTAAGCACGCATACAACTTAAGGCGGATATGCAGGATTTCCATATTGAATTCAATCAACAAATGAAGGTGTTACACAAAAATATCGTGAATGATATTGTGCAAGCACTTCGACCACAACAACAAAAAGATAGCTTTGTTCCTTTTTGTGGCAGTGATGATCCAGAGGAGTATCTTGAGTGGGAATGGCAAATGGAGAAAGTGTTTAGATTTCAGAAACTTTCCAAAGACCAAGAGGTGATGCGTGCCACAAGGGAGTTTGAAGACTATGCTTATAGTTGGTGGCAACAACTAATTGGAAAACAACTCATTAAATCTTGGTTAGATTTGAAGGCGTTTATGAGAAGCGAGTTTGTGCCATCCTATTATGCGCAGGAATTGCTTCACTATCTGGAGAATATCACACAAGGGAGTAATACTGTCCAAGATTACTATTTTGAACAGCAAGATGCGATGTGTCGTGCCGGTGTCACTAGTCCATCAAGGGAGAAGGCATACTTTAGGGGTGGCTTAAATTCTGAGATCGCCGCTGCACTTCAACATAAATATTTTAGTAGCATGCATGATCTTGTGAATTATGCTATTATACAGGAGAAGAGACTTATGGACAAACGTACATCACGGTTCAATCCATATCCATACTTCAGCTCTTATGGTTCCACTAGTGTGACACATGAGAAGATGACCGAGCATAGGACTTTCCCTTCGGTAAAGGAGACATCTTATGCTGCACCAATGATACATACAACAATTGAGATGCAACAAAACCTATGTGAGAATGAGAGCCACATAGCCAAATTGAGTGAGAGTGTTAAAAAGAGCGAGCTGTGTGATTCCACCATATGTGAGTTTGAGAGCATCCAAACTGAGAGTACGAGAGATACACCAAAAGAAAAGAGAGAAATAGAAGATGGACAAAGTGAGGTTGATTTTGAAACTAACACATTAATATCTACTTCTAGTGTTGTTTCTCACATTGTGCAGGTTGATATTAAAGAAGAGGAGTCAAATATTCAACAACTGGCACCATTGGAGATAAACGATGAGGAGATAATCGTAGTTAAAGATGAAGTACTTGCTGAACCGTTGTTACATCATGATGATTTAATACGTACAACACCTATATCAACTGAGGAGAACAATAAAGGTAACAATATTGGTGCTGAAATTAATTGTGAAACGATGAGTACTTGTGAGAACTCATATATACGAATGAAAAGTCCATGTTCTGAAAATTCTTTGCACAATTTACATAATGTGAAATTGATTACTCATAAGGAAGTTCTTACGAGAATATCTCCTGATGATTCTTTATATTATATCATGTTTGATGATCCTAAAGAACTATCTAGTGTGATTGAGAATGTTGCTAAAATTTCATGTTTAAAATCACTAGTTAGTACCTATGCATATACATATAAGTTCAATTTGATTGGAAATTATGGTATAGATGATAAGTTTTATGTTTACCGAATATGCATTACATATGATAAGTTTGCTGAATTGAAATTGCATATTTTGGATAAACAATCTTCTGTGCCATATCATGATCACAATGAGATGAGTTTCAACAACAATGCTGCATGTTTCAAAAGATTTCTTAAGCCTACTTATTCATCCTTTAATGTACAATCATGTACAAATAATCAGAGTAGCGCAGTTGAAGCATGGAAGGAACTAAAAATTTTCTCCCCCATATTTGAACAACTTAATTTGGTTTGGCTCATTAATGACTTGTCCATGTGCCTAGCAAAGTCGAGGACGACTTTTTCTCATGGGAGGGAGAATGATGTGAATGAAGGTACCGCAATGTATATATCAAATACATCCTATGGTTGTAGTTGTGTTACTTATTTTGTGCAAAACAATGCGAATAACACAACAATTGATTCATACATATACCATGCATATGTGTTGTTCTTTTTATCTACTGCGCCTTCAGATGTTCTTGATATGCTAAGCAAAAGAAGAGTTGATGACAAATATATATACCATGCATATACGTTGTATTCTTTGCTTAGTATAACTTCAGGCTGCCAAAAGCCGAGGACGGCTTTTCTTGAAGAAGGGGAGGATGATGCGGATACGCACAAGCTTAGTACTTTTCAGTTAAATACATTATTTTACTGGAAAGAAGTATTAAGCCGCATTAAATATTGTCAGGTGAATTTGTTTCTTAAGGAGTTTCTTTTAATTGATGATCAACTTGGAATACTACCTAATGCTACTGTTTTATGTATTCTTAGGTATGATTCATGTGAAGACTTGGGAGAGCAAAAAGAAGGAGCACAAAAACTTAAACTACAAGTTTTGGATAAGATTTTCAAGCCAAATTCGGACCTCCCACGTGCTCAATCCAATTCAAACTCGGATTCAACTCAGAATTCAATTCGGATTCGGTTCGGGACAGCTTGACAGGCAGTTACTAAAAAGGCCATAACTTTCACAAACGGAGTCCGATTCAGGTGTTCTTGTACTCGTTAGAAAGATATTTTCAAGGGCTACGCAATGGATGCGGCCTCACCACCTTCAAATTCGTCAAGGATTGAAAGTTATGACCGAAACATTGTGACGGCTTAATTTTAGGTTTTTCCTTTTGTGTGAGTTTGTTTCCAAATACATGTAGGGATGAGTTGGAGTTGGTTTAGGACCTCTTGGCCAGTCATGAGGTGGAGAGGGAACTATATATTGAGGGTTAGACCCCCATTGTAAGAGACCACGTTTGAGAATAATCAATCTACTAAAGTATGTTCGAATTTAGCATTGTTGCCTAAGTTCCATAGGGAATTAGGAGTTACTTTCTTCAATCAAGATCGTTCAGCCTTTCCATTGCGAATTGGGTGCACGATAGATCTTCGTTTGGTGGTCGGCGAAATCAACACGAGTGTGGTTTGGCGGATTAAAGAGTGTTCGTCTCTTGCATTGGCATTGGAGGATCATTGCGATTCATCAAGACTCCCGTGAGTATCCATCCTACGTCGAGAAGATCGGGCGACCCCGTATCAAACCGTTTCAACTGCTTGCTATATTTTGAATAGGGTTTTCTTGTGAGCTAAATTCCATAAGACTTCCTCGAGCTTCGTTTTGGTCGGTATCCTAGTGTTTCACATCTGAGTGTGTTTGGATGTCAATGCTTCATACGTAAACATGGCAATCTTGATAAGTTTAAATCTAGATCCTCAGATGGCATCTTTTAGGGGTATGCAGTTCACACTCGGGGTTGTCGTGTACTCAACTTAGAAACTAACAAAATTATTGAGATCGGCGAGGTCACTTTCGATGAGCCTAATCCTGGTACTAGAACTAAAAATGCAGGTATATAGGCCTCTTACGCACTCAACGGCATCTTCTATGACTCCGACGACAATTACAGAGAGTTCTCGAGCTCTGCTACAACTACACCTACGACAACGGGCACCACGACTACTCCTACGACTACTGTGACTGCACCAACGACAACGGTCACTACGACCACTCCTACGACTACTGCGGCTACACCCACATCCAGTACAACGGCTACTACGACTACTTCAATGACCACGTCTACAACCACTTTACAAGCTCGTTTGCACGTTCAATGGCTTCATCCCCCAGAACAAATAATTGGTGAGTTAAGTGAGAGAGTTCTTCGCAGCAGGTATAACTCCAATGCTTCATACGCTCATTCTGCTTTCATTTCCTCTTTTGAAACCCATGATGTGAGTCACGCCATATTTGATGAGTCTTGGATTAATGCCATACATAAGGAATTAGAAAATTTTGAGCGTAACGAAGTCTGGACTTTAGTCTCACCCCTTCTTGGTCACGATGTTACTAGAACTAAATAGGTCTTTAAGAATAAACAAAGTGAGGATGGTGTTGTTGCTCAAAATAAGGATTCACCCAGGTAGAATGTCTTGACTTTGGTGAAATATTTGCTCCTGTTGCTCGATTAGAAGCCATTAGAATTTTGTTAGCTTTTGCTACATCAAAGGGTTTTAGACTTTATCAAATGGATGTAAAAAGTGTTTTTCTTAATGGCTACATTGAGGAGGAAGTTTACGTTAGACAATCACCTGGGTTTGAGAATCCTATGTTTTTTTATCATGTCTACAAGTTGTCCAAAGCTTTATACGGCCTAAAACAAGCACCTAGAGCATGGTACAATAGACTTAAATTATACTTGCTAAAATATGATTTCAAATGGACAAGGTAGATAAGACTTTGTTTACTCTCACGTATGGCAATGATCTTCTCCTTGTTCAGGTTTATGTGGATGATATCATCTTTGGTGGTTCCTCTCATGCTTTTGTTTCCAAAATTTCAGATACTATGAGCAGGGAATTTGATATGAGCATGATGGGAGAACTCACATTCTTCCTAGTCTTTCAGATCAAACAATCAAAGTTGGGGAATTTGGTGCATCAAACTAAGTACACTACTTCGTTGCTTTGACATGGGATTAGTCAAACCAATTTCCACTCCCATGCTTTCTATGACTGTGTTGGATCTGAATGAAAATGGTGAGCCCGTTGATCAAAAAGAATATAGAAGCATAATTGGCTCTCTTTTGTACCTCACCGCTACAGGGCCATACATACACTTTGTTGTGTGTTTATGTGCTCATTTTCAAGCTTCTCCACGTGCTTCACATCGTCAAGTGGTAAAGAGAATATTCAGGTATTTTCAATTAACTTTGAAATTTGGCTTATGGTACTCTTCGTCCTCATGTCTTACTCTTAGAGTTTATTCCGATGCGGACTTTGGGGTAGTCGAATTGATAGGAAGACTACTTTGGGCACATGTCACTTTTTAGACACATCTCTTATTTCATGGGCTTCTAGGAAACAAGTGTTAGTTGCACTTTCCACTGCTGAGGCTGAATACATAGCTGTTGCTTCTTATTGCTCTCAATTGCTTTGGATGATAGCTGCTATTAAGGACCCACTTTTCTGTGATAACACTAGTGCGATTAGTATTGCTAAAAATCATGTGCAACATTCAAGAACCAAACACATTGATATTCGCTACCATTTTCTCAAAGACCATGTGGAAAAGGGAGATGTTGTTTGCACTTCATTGATTATGATTCTCATGTTGATGATATTTTCACCAAACTGCTTGATTCTTCTCATTTTGCTCAATTGCAGAGTGAGTTGGGTATATTGCATCCTATAGGATTATTCTAAGGGAGGCTTGGTACTTAAAAGTTCAGAAGCTTTGTTGATTATACTTGTCAAATAACTCATCAAGTCCAAACTATTGAAATCAAATGAGTGGTAGAGCTTTCTTTATTATATTCACTCATATGTTTTGTAGCAATGGTCAGGACTAATGATAATTAACCTGCAACAATTAAACTAAATCATGACAAGGCAGAACACTTTGACTAGATTGATTATAGATAGTACTTTGTGATGTTCATCTAAAAGGATTAGCATGATTTTGAGTAAATCTTGATTTTGAGGCTCATATGTTTCATGTTACAATGTTTTATAATCACTCAAGTTGGCATGTTATACAAAAGAAGAGGGCACAAAACGTGCAGAAATGAAGAGATGTATGCTTCAATCATGCCATGGTCAAACAAAAGAAAAGGCACAAAAATTGTGCAAATGAAAAGAAGTATGCTTCAAGCATGCCACCATTAAAACAAAAAAAATACTTCAAAACATGTTATCAAGAAAAGAAGTATGCTACAAGCATGCCACATGCCTAGGACTCGAGTATAGAGCAATAGATTGCTTCATGAGACTGCTAACTCGCTTAGATTTTAAAACTGCTTCATTTTTTTAGGCTTTGGCTTTTCGGTGTGATATCTCATTGTGGTTTTATAATTGGTTTGGTCACTGTTGTAATGCATGTCATTAATATAAATTGCTTAATCATGATAAAAGACATGTTTTGACATTGCTATATGATATATGACTTTATATGGTCTTAGAAGCTCTACTCAAACAGATGGTTTGGTCAAACTATTAAGTCAATGCAAACTGACTTGGATAATCTACAAAGCTTCTGGATGTTTATTCCCTTTGCTCCTTTTTTAGAATTATTCCCGCTTTGGAGCCCTTGATGATTTCATTCTCAAAGGGGGAGAAAAATAGAAGAAAGCGGGAGAAATAGAAATTAGATTTGCTCTCTGTGCTCTTTTGAAATTAGATTTGCTCTCTGTGCTCTTTTGGTTGTGGTCGGGTTCTTTTGCAAAATTCTCTTGCAATATTTTTGTTTGAGTGTTATTCGAGGTGTTGTCAATGTATTCATCAATGGGGAGATTATTAGACCATGTGCACGATCGTGATTAAAAGTGATGATGAATAATTGATATTTGGATTGCTTTGGAATTTGCGTTTGTGAAAGTTTCGATTGATCACACTTTAAGGTTGTAAGTCCGAGTGGTTTTGGTCACATACGAGTGTTTTTGGTCGACTCCGAGTGGTTTGGATCAGCTTCAAGTACTTTCGGACCAGTCTAAATGGCTTCACTCGGTTGGGTGGTTCTTAGTGGCCCGATCAGCTAGTCCGACTGGTTTCAAGTGCCATCGGACGGCTTTTGAGTAACAGTGGAGTATCAAATGGTTTTCGAGTAGCTTTGGTGTATCAGACGGTGTCCAAGTATCTTTGGTGCATCGAATGGTGTTCGAGTGGCTTTGGAAGATCGCACGGCTGAACGATCATTGTACTTCGACCATGGCACATCTTCGACCACGTTCAACTTCGATCATGTCTGGCTTCGACCATGATCGACAACAACCACATCAGTTCGACCACGGTATTTTGACTACGATAGACTTCGACCATGACTGACTTCAACTATGTCTGGCTTTGACCACGGCAACTCGACTATGGAATTTCGACCACGACGGACTTCGACCACGTCCTGCTTCGACCATGAATTTTGACCATGGTAAGTAGACAACAACAGAACGACCGTACTTGGTTGATAATGGTATGCTATAGGAAACCGGTATTTGTTCGTGGTCGTAGCTATAGTACTTTTCATGGTCGTAGACTTTCATGGTTGGTACTCGATAGTCGTGGACTTTGTGATCGATAGTCGTAGACTTTACTGATCGGTAGTCGTAGACCTTTTTGATTGGTGGTATTAGACTTTGGGAACTTTACTCGTAGACTTCATTGTTGCTGCGAGTGCTTTACTTCTTATGATCTTCGAGTACTCATGTGAGGCCAGTGGGATTACTGGCTGGTGTATGGTGGTCAGGTGGTCATGGTACTCATTAGTCGGAAGGACTCATTACTCGATAGTCGGAGGTCGGTAGTCATGGGTGTTGCGATTAGTTGTCGGAGACTTGTAGTATGTGATCAGTACTCGGTTGTCGGTACTCATTGGTTCTCTGGTCGGTAGCGATGATGTTATTCCTGAGTATTTTGAGCGGTGTGATGGTATTCCCTGAGTATTTGTGGTTTTCGAGTACTCATTGAGCTAGCAGTCATAACGCGTTGTCTGAGGCTGAGTTTTGGAAAGTGATGGATTTAGCGGTCATAATGAGTCATTTTAGGCTGATTTCTGGAGAGCGGTGATGTGAGTAGTCGTGGTTTAACTGTTTGATGATGATGGATGGTTAAAAGTGTGTTTTGAGTGTGTGTGTGTGTGCGCGCGCGCTGATGACAGTCAAGTTGTGAAGAACTTGTGCCAGGAAAACATTTCTTTGGTCTTTGTATGTGCAGGTGAGCGTGGAGACGTCACGGTCGGTGATGAGGAGGACTGAGACTAGGACAGGGAGATCTGCGGTCCAAACTATTGAGGATGTCACGCGAGGTGGTTGGGCTAACAGTAGAGTACATGGAGATCAAAGGTGGTGATATGTGTAGAAACTACGGGCGGTGCGGTCCTAGAGGCTACGACAAAGAAGTTGATCATACGAGATGGAGCTATGGGAGGTGCGTTCCTGGAGGCTTTGTCACGTGTTGGATTATGAGTTGTGGATGGAGTCCATAACTAGGAAGAGATATAGTTTTCTTAAAACCTATGTTAATAAGGGTTTCGGGTCCCTTGATTTGAGGAAGAAATACGATTATATGTTTATGTTTGAGTCAAACATGGTGTAGGGCACTAGCATATAAAAGCAGAGGTAGGTTAAGGATTTTAGCGTGGCTTTTGCAAGGCGTCTATGTGCTAGGGTTTTTAGGGGTACTTATGAGGGCATTTTGTAACTCCATGTAAACTCAGCAATAGAGAAGATCTTGAATCAATCTAGTTTGTGAGTTCTGGTGATTGTTGTTGGGCAAAGCATACGACTGCGAGCGAAGCTATACAACGAGTGTTCGTTCGAGCGGTCGACTTCATCATCGACTATGTAGATATTTGACGAAGCAGAGGCGATCATTCCCCCCTATCTGATAGCGCTATACGATCCTACACGTCTCGCCACCAACGATCGTAAGCCTTCCTCGTATTCCTCAACATCACATATGTGGCGTCATCGCCGTGCTCATGTCTCCTCATTTGTGTGCATGATGGGTGATGATTGTAGCATTGTTGCTGTAGTGCTACCTACTAGAATTGTGGCCCCGAACGAGGCAAGGTAACCACATCCTTCTTGCACCATGGCAGGGTCTATATTATATTCAGGAAAAGTCCAATTTTCAACATTCAACTTTGCCCTGCGTTTGAATTTCAACCGATAACTTTAAAACCATTTAAACATTTAAAACACAAACTTCAACAATCAATATCTAACAACATGACCCTTTTGCCCTAGTCCAATCTGATTTTGATCCCACGTGTCAGTGGTTTTGACATGTCGACATTGACATGGTTATGATGTGGTAATGACATGCAAATCAAACATACAAGAAAATTCTTACGCACTAAGGTCCACGTGTAAAGTTAGAAATTGTTAGCCTCTTCTTCCTCTTCTCTCTTCCTCCCCTTCTCTCTCTTCATGTCATGTCAGCAGAGCCAAGCCATGCATCTGTCGCTTTGCACCACAATTCTCAATGCAGCGTGATCAATTTCCACCTGCAACTCATGTCATCGTGTGCCACACCTTGGCTTCTTGCCCTTGCCATCATGCATTCACTTCATTGAGTTCGGTGCTTGATTCAGGGGAAAATTAGTTTTGGTCGATTTAGGAGCATTCGGGTGGACTACGGAGTAGGGGGTGGAGCGTAGAGGTTGGTGATGTGGTGGCTCGCGTCCTATTCTCTATCTAGCCCGTGAATAGGCAAAGGCAAGTCGCGCCATGGCCACTCGAGCTCCATCGTGACCTCCAAACTCAAGACACCGTCCCTAATGAGCTAATGTCAAAACCGTCCGTGTCACATCTATTCCACCTTCTCGTACCTCATATCCCTAGATTAATTTGAGTTCCGTGCCCATAGTTGCTCGTAATCGAAGTTCTTCTCCGACACCGTCGAGCTTCCCCGTTGTAGTTCGATGCAACCAATGAGACTTCATATGATTCCTTCATACATGAGCATCCTTTCCTACTCCCCTAACTTTTGACATGATCAATTTTGCCTTGCACATACTGTAGCTTCGTCGCCTCCATGACCCGCCTGCCTCTATCGCTGGCCTATCACCACCACGATAAAGTTACTTACGTAGTAAGAATTTTGTTTTGCACCTCACCCATGCCTCACCACCACCCCATCACTGGCGTCATGCCCAGCTCACTGTCTACTACATCTCTCCCTTTCTCTGTTTTTCTTTGTTGTGTTGCAAGGAAGTAGATAGGGCTAACATGTGGCCCCATGGGTCCATGTATAAATATTAATTCATTTTATTTCCTTATCATGTTGAAGCCATGTGAGCCAAAAAAAGATGATGTGGCCACCATGTGGCAAAAACCACTTAGGACATATACAATGGTGTAATATCAGTCGTCTATAAGGTTTGTCAATCGTCTATAAGGTTTGTCATGTAGGATCTTTGCTGACATGAGAGAGAGTATAGATGTCTCTTCGCGAAGATATGACCTAAGCCCATGAATTTATATATATATATATATATGTTAGGATTTTATATGGCTTTCAATATTTATTGTGGTTATTATCAATTTAACTCAATGTGGCATTATTCACATTATTGATGCAAGTGTAGGGAATAATTTGATGCGGAATTTAACTCAAGGAGTTAATACTCGAGGTGTCGAGGACAATTGTGCTGGAATATGATAGATATATTTATTGAGATCGAGTCTACTAGAATTTAATATGCATACATATGTTTAACTTAGGTACAACACAGGGCAGAATGGCTAGGTTTGTCTTACAAGATCAGCTCTACAGGCTGTTGAACCACATGATCAACTCACATATATGTGCTAGAGACTAATATATTTTAGACTCATTAAATTGGCATATCTGATCGTAGTTAGTGATATGGTTCAGGAATCTCATGGTGCACCAAAAATATGTGGGTCACTTTGTAACACTTGGAAGTGTAGTCTATAAATAGGTCCCTACCCTCTAGCCTCATAATGCAATTGTGAGCAGTAATACAGAAAAAGCAGAAGAATAGAGGATAGACTAGAAAGTCTCAACAAAATTAATTTAGGGTTTAGAAAACACAATATTAATATCAGAGCAAGGTTCTCTCTGTATACTTTGATCTCCGCGTAGAGATTTCTTCATGACTGGCAAACGGATCGAGGCTACGCGGAGATTTCTTTGATCTCCGTGTCTGCTTCGATCTTCGAGGCGAACGGATCGGCTACATGTTTGCTTTTCTTCGCGAGCATTCTCATTTCCGCTGTGGGAGAGGAGATAGGTATGGGTGCAATAGGAGCAGATACAGACGGATATCGCTTATCCTATATCATATTCTATATCTTTTTCTCGTAGTTGGAGTCTGACATGGATAATGTCAGATATCTATTTCTCCATTCCGTATCCATTCTATAATTTTTCGGACGGTCGGTCGAACGAAAATTATCTGCTTCTTTGCACAGGACATTGGACAGTGTGGTACAATCAGAGCGAACGTGGAGAGACTATTACTGAGATGTTAAAGGAAGAACACTCAGTACTTCCGCCTATTTAAATGTGACAATATGCCTATATGTTATCTTGTTCCTAGGTGAAGTCACAAAAAACTTCATCGTATCACTTGACATATAGATATATACGAATGGATATCACTTATCACGTATCCAATTTCATATTTTTTCCTCGGAGTCGAATACGAATAATACCAGATATTCATTTACTCCTTTCATATTCGCTCCATAAACCTTTGATCCATTGGACAAACAAAAAATATCTACTCCGATCTCACCCCTACCTTTCACCCTAGCTTCGTTTTTCTTTACCACGCACGGCGTTCGAGACATCACGTCAAGACGCAATGAACGGATTGTTTTTCGTGAACTTTTTTCTTCTCGTCATCCAAGGAGTGGAGACACATCTTGCGTGTTTTGTTAGGTGACATTGATCACGATCTCTTCACGCCACAAGTATTGACGAAAGCAAACATATCTTTCTGTAGGTGACCAGAGCAGAATTAATTGGATTCTCCAGCGGACGGATCAAAGAAGCGATATTAATTTATTGATTCTCCAGCCGCCGATTGTTTCCTCTCGCATTTTCTCTTCATGGATTTTTTTAACCTGGAGCCTATAAATTCAGTATCACTTATTCTCGCAATGGCAACTAATAACATCTTTTCTAAACTGCTTAGATCTTATAAATTGGATGGCTCAAATTTCACGGTTTTTTAAAAAAATTGTGTTTGTACTTTCTACTGAAAACATTGATTAGGTATCACTTATTCTCGCAATGGCAATTAATTAGAGGCTTGTTAATTCTTAAATTCTGTATTTTAAGTAGAAGGATTTTAGTATTTGTGAGGTATGTATAACAAGTAAAATGACCAGTGCGCCTTTTCCAAAGGTGGAAAAATCTAATGAGCATTTTATCATTATTCATTCTGATATTTGTGGTGAGATGTCTACTCTTACTAGGGCTCAAAAGATTTATTTTATCATATTCATTTATGATTATTCCATATTTGGTTGTATGTATCTTCTTAAACATAAGTCGGAAGGATTTGATATGTTCGAGACATTTAAAAGTGAAGTGAAAAATCAATTGAATAGAAAGATCAAAATTTTGAGAACCGATCATGGAGGAGAATACACTTCAGAAATATTAAATATTTTTGTAAAGAGCATAGAATTATTCATCATTATACCATACCTTACACTTTGCAACAAAATGGTGTTGCTGAGTAGAGGAATAGAACACTTATGGATATGGTTAGATCCATGATGGTTTATTCCGATCTTCCTTTGTCCTTTTGGAGGAATCTTTACATACTACTATGTATTTATTAAATTATTTACCATCTAAAGCTATAACAGTCACACCTTACGAGTTGTGCACCGGAAGAAAACAATTACTTTGCCACTTAGCAGTTTGGGGTTGTAATGCACAAATTAGAGTGCCAAATCAAAATCGTACAAAATTGTAGCCTAAAACCACGCCAGGATTTTTATTGATTATTATTTGGAATCAAAAGGGTACACGTTTTATGATCCAGAAAAAGATAAACTGGTGGAAAGCAGGGATGAAATATTTGTAGATCAAACACACCACGCCGTGCTAAGAAGGCGAGGGTGGAATTATTGGTAACTCCACCAGAAATACAGATGGATACATCTGTATTAATTCTCACACTAAAGAAGGTTTAGCTCCTAAAGAAAATACAAATCATACTCGCAACACTAACATGCTTAGGAGAAATTGGAGGATTTTAAGTGCACCCCATTAACTTGATGATTATTATTTATTCTTGGGAAAATTCACTCTAAAATTCCAGATTTAGAGAAAAAACCAAAGACTTATAAAGAAGCAATTAACTGCTCACAATCAAAACTATGGGTAGAAGAAATGTGGGAAGAATTGAACTCAATGAAAAGGAATAAAGTTTATGAACTTATTGATCTACTAAACAACCATAAGTTTATAGGTTGTAAATGGATTTTTTTAAAAAATAAATGTAGAGATTTAGTGAAAAAAATATATAAGGCTAGATTTATTGCTAAAGGCTTTGCATAAAGAAAAGGTATTGACTTTGTAGAAACTTTTTCTTCTGTTGTTAAATTTACTTCAATTCATACTATTAGTGCCTTAATGGCTTATTATGATCTTGACCTCCGACAAATGAATGTTAAAAATGCTTTTCTTAATGGTTTTTTGGAGGAAATATACATAAAATAGCATAAAGGTTTTGGAGAAAAAGAAAATGAAAATAAGGTTCATAAATTGAATAGATCAATTTATGATCTTAAACAAGCTTCACATCAATGGTATGTTCTATGGATATTGCCATCACGTCGTATGGTTTTTCAATGATGAAAGGTGATCATTGCATATATACAAAAGTTTTGGGTAAATGCTTTATCTTACTGTCTTCATATGTTGATGATATTCTCACTGATTCTAATGATAAAAATACATTGATGTAAGTGAAAACTTTGTTGTCTTCTAAATTTGATATAAAAAATATAGAAGAAGCTTCCTATGTTTTAAAAGTTGAAATACATAAAGATCGGAATAAAAAAATTCTTGGGTTTCAATGATGAAAAGGTGATCATTGCATACCTTGGAAGTATATAAAGATCAGAATAAAAAGTTTCAATGATGAAAGGTGACCATTGCATACCTTGGAAGTATTTTAAAATGATTTTCTATGAAAATAACAAATTTGTTAATATACCTATTATGAAGGGAACTAAACTCAGTGATAAATTATGTCCAAACACTCCAGAGGAAAAAGCTAGAATGAATGGTATTTCCCATTCTTCAGCTTTGGGATGTCTTATGTATATTATGTTATTCACACGACTTGACCTTAGCCATGTCACTAAATACTTAGTAGATATCAAAAGAATCATGTGGAAGAGCACTGGAAACAAATCAAATATATAGTACGTTATGTCAAAAGAACTATGGATTATTCATTATATTTTAATGGTCATAATCGTTAGTTGTAACCATATAGATACTGATTGGTTAGGGGATCCGAACACTACTACAGAAAGCCTAATACTAGACGCCAAATCACAGACGGTTTTGTGAAACCGTCTGTGATGTATACTATTATAGACGGTTTTAATTTGGAGGCCGTTTGTGATATTTGTGTCAGGAAAAAGGAGTATCATAGACGGTTCTTACCGCTGAAGCGATGCAGTGATATCGGAATATCACGACGGTTTTATAATATAAATCGTCTGTGATATTTCAGATTATCACAGACGGTTTTTATTATAAAACCATTCGTGATATCGAATATCACGACGGTTTTATTATAAAACCGTCGTGATATTCTAGTATCACAGACAGTTTTATAATAAAAACCGTCTGTGATAAGTTTTCCGCCTTGCAATCCCTCAAAATTTCATATTTTCCCGCCATCGTCCGAGTATGATTCGGTTTTGAGACACCTTGAAGAACGGGCATAACTTTTGCATACGGTGTCCGTTTTCGACGTTCTTGTACTCGTTGGAAAGCTAACGACGAGCCCGATCCAAAAATAACAACATGCTTGCGCTTGTTGCCCTCCAAGACCCCGAAAATCGGCCATCTTTGGACCTAAATGTGCGTCATAAGTTTTTAGTTTCTGTTTTTGCCCTTTTTCTTAGTCTTCTTTCGGAATTTGGATTTTGCTTCAACTGAAAAGTTGTAGATCTCGTCGAAACCTTTCAAATGAGTATATATAAGCCATATAAAACTTTGCTATTTTATCTTTTCAGACTAGTTGTTTATATTGCATCGGTATATAAAGTTTTGTGCTCTAATTCACAGACGGTTCTATATATCGAACCGTCGTGATATTCATTCATCACGACGGTTGTATATATAGAACCATCCGTGATAATCAGGCCCGTCGATCCTACTCGACCCAATCATAGCCAATAGAAATCGACCAATCCTCACCCCACGGATCGTAGCCGCCTCTCCTCCCTCCCTATAAATATAACCAAAACCCAGCCTCCTTGCTAGTCTCCTCTTCCTTGCTGTCCTCCTCCTTACTGTTCTCTCCCTTCTTGCTGGTCTCCTCTTCCTTGCTGTCCTCCTCCTTGTTGTTCTCTTCCTCTTTGCTATTCTCCTCCTCCTTGCTGTCCTCCTCCTTGCAGACAACACATAAGTCTACGGGAGGCAAGACATCGCAGAAGCAACTAGCTCGTGCCAACCGTGCAGACACTCAATCAACGCCGACGATGGTGGACGTCAAAGACATCCAGCTCATGCGTTGCATCAGGGGCGAGAAGGCATAGAGGATCTTTGCTTTTTCTCTTTTCATGTTGTGTAACCTGCTCGTTGTTTTGAGATATTGTAATGGCGTGCTCTAATCTTAATAAAATGGATGTTTTATGTTTGTGAAATGAATTGAGATGTGAATTGGATGTATACATGTACATGTTGATCGCTTATTTCGAAAGCATGGCTAGTATTTCCGAGGCTAGCCAAAAAGCGTAAATACGTTTAGAGTAGAAGAGAATATCACAGACGGTTCTTAACTAAAAACCGTCTGTGATAGTTATAATCACAGACGGTTTTTAATTAAGAATCGTCTGTGATTTATAAATAACACAGACGATTTTTAGTTAAGAACCGTCTGTGTTATTTATAAAACACAGACGGTTCTTAATTAAAAACCGTTTGTGATTATAACTATCACAGACGGTTTTTAGTTAAGAACCGTCTGTGATATTTGCACCACAGACGGTTCGAAAGCCATCTGTGATGATCTCGTATTATTACTGACCCATAAATTCAGACGGTTCACAAAACCGTCTGTGATGACGTTTTTGAACCGTCTGTGATGACCTTTTCTGTAGTAGTGGAATGACCAAAAATTAACTTCTAGTTATCTATTTACTTTAGTAGGGCTAGTATTTCTTGGTGCAAAAGGAAACATGATTCAGTTGCTCTCTCCTCCATAGAAGCTGAATATATTGCTACATCAGAAGCAACAAAGGAAGGTGTATGGCTAAAAAACTTTCTTGCATCACTTAAGAACGTGGAAAGTGCATTACAACCTATCACTATTTTCTGTGATAATCAGGCAGTGATCAAGGTCTCGAAGGATCCTAAATTTCATAGTAAAAATAAACACATTAAAAGAATGTATAGCTATATTCGCGATGTAATAAATAGACTCAAATATATTCGTTTAGTTTATTTGCTAAGCATTAATATGGTTGCAGATCCACTGACTAAACTAGTTAGTCAAGAATTATTTTCTAAGTATGTTAAAGATATGTGACTTTAGTTTATTAATTAAAATGTTTCAGGCAAGTAGGAGATATTGAGATTTTTATGTGGCTTTCAATATTTATTGTGGTTATTGTCAGTTTAACTCAATGTGAAATTACTTATATTATTGATACAAGTGATAGGGAATAATTTAATGTTGAATTTAGCTCGAGAAATTAATACTTGAGGTGCCAAGGACGGTTGTTCTGGAATATGATAGATATATTTATTAAGATCAAGTCTACTGTAATTTAATATGCATGCATATGTTTAACCTAGGTACAACGCAGGACGAAATAGCTGGGTTTGTTTTGCAGAATCATCTCTGTAGGTTGTTGACCCATATGATCAAATTGGAATTGATCTCGTAAACAATCTGATCATGGCGCATGACTCACACATATGTGCTAGGGACTAATATATTTTAGACTTATTAAATTGACATGTTTGATCGTGGTTGATGATATGATTTAGGAATCTCATAGTGTACCGGAAGCAGGTAGGTCATTTTATAACACCTGAAAGTGGAGTCTATAAATAACCTCATAATGCAATTGTAAGTGGTACCATGGAAAAGACAGATGAATAGAGAGTGGACCGGAAAGCCTCCACAAAATCAATTAGGGTTTAGAAAAACCGAACAATAGAGCAGAAAAATGTCATTGTATGAGTTATTGTCCATAACAAACACTTTCCCATTCCATAATTAAAATATTGTAGGACCCCATATAGATAAACTTAAGAGACAATAAATTGTACAAGTTGTGTTTAGTATATAGACAATATAGTTAGTACTATTGTACATGGTCTTACGAAACCAAGCTAGAGATAGAAAGTGGATGTTTTTGATAGTTTAAGAGTGAAAGTAAATGGTTTTAAAGGTAAAAGTTGAAATTCGGATATATGGCATAACTGGAGGTCGAAACATGAACTTTTTTTCTGCATTCGCGTGTGCGCTGCAACGCACCCGCGCTCTGGTGGGTGGCGCGGTCATGCTTACCGTACGTCGAGGCCTGGAACTGAGAGAAGTAGCAGCAGTGTCGATTGTCGAAGCAATGGTGTTGATGTGAAATGCACTGCGTGGTGGAGTTTTGAGGCATCTCCAGGGATTCCCTTGAGTCCGTGCTTCCTGCAGCTGCAACAGTTTACTCTCTCTGCTGCCGCAATTCCCGTGGCTCCCAAACTCGAAGGACCAAGTCAATTGCTTGGATTGGGCGAGTTTGTTGACTTTGGACTCGCCGGGTTAGTTGCACACTAGCTGTGAGTCCAAGTTGGTTCCCTGCTTTTTTTTGTCATGTTAGTTCAATTGCGTACTTGGGCGTACAGTTCAGCTAGAAATGATTAGTATTTATGTAAAAAATATTATTATTATTATTATTATTTGGAATACAATGGGTCGAAATTGTTGTTAGACAGCGGAATTTTATTAAAAATGTTGTCGAAAAATGGCAATTGAATTCACATGATGCGTTTCTTTACTTCTACCAAGCTATTACTCCCTCCATTTTAAAATAAAATAAGTGTTGTTTTAACTGTTGAAAAGTGTTCTTATTAAGTGTCATTTTAGAATTTCGAGGTGTTATTTACGTATTTCTTCCCAAACTACCTATGGTTCTCTTTAACGCTCATTGTTGTTGGAGATTTTGTTACAGGGAGTTATGGCAGCAAGACACACATGTGAATACAATTGAATAAGGATAGATACGACAATACATATGAATCTTTAATTCATGTGCATATTTCTGAAACGATACTTATTTTAAAACACAGGAAGTACTAAAGAATAGCTGATTGCTCGCAAACACATGGTTTCTGAAAAAAAACGACAAAAAATTCCCAGTTGCATGGGTAGGTGCGAACGACTGGTATAGCTTGTTAGGTGAAGCACGCCGAGTTTATATATCGAACCACCCACACTTCCCAACCGTGCAACGAACCATGGAGGACGTGCCTCTCCCGCTGCTGCTCGGCTCCTTGGCCGTGTCCGTCCTCGTGTGGTACGTTCTGTTCCACCGCGGAGGTGGGGAGCCGTCGTCATCGGCGAAGCGGTCGCGGCGGCCGCTGCCGCCCGGCCCGCGGGGGTGGCCCGTGCTGGGCAACCTGCCGCAGCTCGGCGCCAAGCCGCACCACACGATGTGCGCGCTGGCGCGGGAGTACGGCCCTCTCTTCAGGCTCCGGTTCGGCACCGCCGAGGTGGTGGTAGCCGCGTCGGCCCGGGTGGCGGCGCAGTTCCTGCGCGGCCACGACGCGAACTTCAGCAACCGCCCGCCCAACTCGGGTGCAGAGCATGTCGCGTACAACTACCAGGACCTCGTGTTCGCGCCCTACGGCGCGCGTTGGCGCGCGCTCCGGAAGCTGTGCGCCCTCCACCTCTTCTCGGCCAAGGCGCTGGACGACTTCCGCGCCGTCCGGGAGGGTGAGGTCGCGCTCATGGTGAGGGAGCTGGCGCGGGCGTCCGCCGGCGGCACGCCGGCGGTGGCGCTGGGGCAGGAGGCCAACGTGTGCGCGACGAACACGCTGGCCCGGGCGACTGTCGGCCGGCGGGTGTTCGCGGTCGACGGCGGCGAGGGCGCGAGGGAGTTCAAGGAGATGGTGGTGGAGCTGATGCAGCTCGCCGGCGTGTTCAACATCGGAGACTTCGTGCCGGCGCTCCGGTGGCTGGACCCGCAGGGCGTCGTGGCCAAGATGAAGCGGCTGCACCGCCGGTACGACGACATGTTCAACGGGTTCATCAAGGAGAGGAAGGCTGGAGTCAGGCCCAACGGGCCCAGCGGCGGCGACGAAGGAAAGGACCTGCTGAGCGTGCTGCTGGCGAGGATGCGGGAGGAGCAGCCGCTTGACGGCGAGGACGGCAAGATCACCGAGACTGACATCAAAGCTCTCCTCTTGGTGAGTTCCTGTGCGTGTTAAGGGCCGTCTGATCACGCCTAAAACCCTTGGTGGGACGGTTGGTGATTGGGCATCACGGCATCAGCATCCACATAATTGACACATCCAGTTTCTCTCGTTTTCCTTTTTCCCTTATGGTGCGTGGTTGCAGAATCTGTTCACGGCTGGGACGGACACGACATCGAGCACGGTGGAGTGGGCGCTGGCCGAGCTGATCCGGCACCCGGAAGTCCTCAGGCAAGCCCAGCGCGAGCTCGACGCCGTCATCGGCCGCAACAGGCTCGTCTCAGAGTCCGACCTGCCACGCCTCACCTTCCTCACCGCGGTCATCAAGGAGACGTTCCGGCTCCACCCGTCGACGCCGCTATCGCTGCCCCGGGTGGCCGCCGAAGAGTGCGACGTCGATGGCTACCGCATCCCAAAGGGCACCACTCTCCTTGTCAACGTGTGGGCGATCGCCCGCGACCCAGCCTCATGGCCCGACCCGTTGGAGTTCAAGCCCGCCCGGTTCCTCCCGGGCGGGTCGCAGGAGAGTGTGGACGTGAGAGGCAGCGACTTTGAGCTCATACCGTTCGGCGCGGGTCGGCGGGTCTGCGCAGGCCTCAGCTGGGGTCTGCGCATGGTGACGCTGATGACCGCCACGCTGGTGCACGCGTTCGGCTGGGCCTTGATCGACGGCACCACCCCGGACATACTGAACATGGAGGAGGCCTATGGACTGACCTTGCAGCGGGCCGTGCCATTGATGGTTCAGCCGGTGCCCAGGCTGCTGCCATCGGCGTATGGAATGTAACAGAGATGGCACTGATCGTTGCTGTTGTTAAAGATTGGAAGATTATGGTGGTCTGTATCGCTTTGTAATGTTTAGCCTATATTGCTCTACATACTTATTTTTTATGTTTGTAAAGTTCAGCTTGATTGAAGCATTAGTATATTATTAGTAATATGTCTTAGAGGTGGGTGATCATGGAGATGATTATATCACTTCTATATTTATGATCTTTGGAATAATATGTTATTGTGTCTCTTGAATAAATATCTTTCGTATTGATCAACAAATATGTGATTTATTCGTTGAACTATTTATTCTGTTTTAGTGTTATTCTAAATTTTCTCTGATCTTATATTTTTATATGAGACAATTATGATTTATTTATAGATCAGTACATATATTGATTGATAATCATGTTTCATGGATCACACATATGAGGATAGCAAATCAATAATTTGGACACATGTTAGACAACATATATATTGTTAGATTGACCTACCATAAGACACTACGGGAATTATTATATTCTCAAATGATATCAATTGATCTCATATATAGTGTATGTAGAATTTTTAGATCTGAGATCATCATAGTTTACTTAGAGATTATCAAATACTATTCTGGATGATCATAAAAGGGAAGACATAAATTTTCTGTAATACATAGCAGACGGGAAACAGGGTCGCATTACTGTTATGGTTTCACACAAACAATCAAACATAAACATATAGTTGACAGCAAGATGTGAAGAGAAACACTAAGAACTCTCCTACAAATGATCTTGTGGTTGAGACTACGCGCACAAGGACCACAGGCGGAGAAGAGCTTACGGAAGTGGTTACATGCACAAAATCGATGCGCGTGGCTTGGCTCCCGTCGTCCTCGTGAACACTTTTCATCTCAGTTTCAGGGCCATATTCAATTTCGCGGTCCTCTTTTACCCCATAATGTGCCATCTAAATCATCAAGGTCGCAATGATAACGAAGGTCAGTGATAGAGCCAGGATTTACTAAGCAATGTTAGGACCCAAATTGACAGGTTGATGTAGATCACAGAATTTATAAGCCAACTCATCAGATGATACAAGTACGTACGTACAGCCAAGGTACAAGTGAACTGAACATTTCTAGCTAGTTTATTTCTGATGGCGCGAGCCGGCGAGATGGAAAATTTCATGATGATTTATGTGTGTAGTGAGTGAGATGTAACTTTTGTGATAATTCTATTACCACTCCATTTCTCATAATCTCGTCTCGTTTTGTTTACGTGGTTGAAGGCTCCGCTCCCAAGAGAAAAAAAAAGCAAGAAGAAAAGTGGAAGGCTGAGTTGTTGGTTCTGTTTAATGAGGATTAGTGGTAACTCGGCCCAATTTTTCCCTCAAAAAACTTAGGCCCAATATGTAGTTGGATGCAGAATATAGTTAGTTATAGGAATTTTTTTAGTTCCAGTAAGATTTTACTGTTATAGCTTAAATATTTATTTTTAGCTAATTCTTATATCTAATGTAATACCCTGAACGTCGTTACGGCGTAAGTTTTTAAAACAATCGTGGAATCGCCGGTTTTTCGGTAAATCGCGGGAAGGGAAAAATATGAATTGTGGAATATTGTAAAATGAATTAATAAAATTAAAACAATTAATTTGAATATTTTGGGCTGTCTGGAGGGGTGGGCCAGCCGCTTTGGGCCAGCCAGCCCAAATGGGGCCCGTACCCTTCCCAAACCCTAACACCCTTTATAAACCCTCCTTGACCCCTCCCCACCCCTTGGCCGCCCCACCCCCTTGGGCACCTCCCTCCCCTATTGCTGTCATTGGTGCCCCAAGTGCTGCTGCCATTGGAGGAGAAGAAAAGAGAAGGAAGGAGAAGAAGAAAGGAGAAGGAGAGGAGAAGAAAGAAGAAGAAGAAAAGGAGGAAAAAAGTAGGGAAAATCTTTACCTAGGTAATTTTTCATCATCCCAAATCCTCTGCTTTATGGATTAATTAGGGTTCTTGGCACGGATTATGAAGGTAGTTAATAGATCAATTGCCCGATTAGAGATTAGACGCTGACTGTTTTTAGATTGATTCGTGCAGCGCGGCTTGTCGCGTGGTTTTGATCTAGAAAACGAATTTTCCTGCGGGTCTTCCCAAAACGAAAGTTGTAGAGAACTTCCAGATGCATCTCCTGTATGTTTTTCAAATTTTTCTACCGTGGAATCTGGGAGATATGGAGTCAGCAATACCGCTGTCCGTCAGGCGGACAGATTGGTACAGTCCGACGGTAATCCGGAGTTTAAAAATAATTAACAAATTTTCTGGCCTTGGCCGTAGTTGATAAAGTTGTAGATAATTTAGAGATATAGCTGCTATATAAATTTTAGAATTTTTAGACTGCTGTGTTGTTGAGGACACGCGTTGGAATACTGCTGTCCCATCTGCTAGAACAGAGTTCTTCCTCTGTTTTGGGCATTAAATTACTCCTAGCTGTGATTAAAATAAAAATAGGTGTTCTGCATGGAAATTGAAGGTTTTTAAGTCATGAATCCAGAGAGGTATCATTTGCTGTATTTCGATCTATATTTTTAAAGATACGAAATTGCGAAGCAGCGCTGCTGCAGAGAGTAATTTGTTGAATTGTTGAGCGGAGAGGAGATTGTGCGGGTTCGGGTTTCTAGCGATGTTTTATATATTGATGTCGTGCTTGTATATTGTGGTTTTGTGCTGAGAGTTGTCTTATGGACAGGTAGTCTTGTCCCTGAGCGCTCTTGATCTCTGTTGTACTTCGCTTCGTCGGAATGAGGCAAGTGAACGTAGCGGTGGTTGCTACCGTTTAACTTGTTAATCCTTCTACTTGCAATTTACATGATTATCTTAATTTGATACATTATGCCATGATTGCATGATATTTGAATTGTGGAGATGGTAAAAAATATTTATCCATTGATATGTTGATATTATGCTAGTAAACATGTGGATTTCTTGCTTAATGTTATAATGTGGATATGAAAATAACATGTGGTGGATGTGGATATGTTGAGAGCATGTTAATGTTCCTTGTGGATGAATTAATGTGATTAATGAATTATCATATCATTCATGTCATATCATGTCATTTGCATATGTGGATGTCGCCGCACTTAGCCACGACCGTACCGGTACAGCATCGTATATTGCCGTAATACGATGAACTACAATTCCTGCCCTAGCAAGAGTGATGTGGAGCATAGCATGAAGCATTTATATGCATTGCATTGTGGAAAGATCATTTGCATACATATCCAACATATTGTGGTGATGTTATTTTGTGGAATATACAACTTTGTTATTGTAATGTGGAATTGGCTCATGTGAGCTATTTGTGGTATGAAGATTGTGGATGTGGTCGTGGTTTGGGATTCGTCCCTTGTGTATGGTAAGAGTTGTGGTTGTGGCATGGAATTCTTTTCACTTGTATTAATTGTTGATAGTATTTGTGGATGGGAGAAATAATAAAGTAGTAAGATGATCATACATATGTTTTATTGTCTTTGATGATGATTTGAAGTTGAGGTTATAACATTGTTATTTGTGGAAGATTAAATGTTGATGATTAGTCTATTGTAGTTGTGGACGATTAAATGTTTCATTTGCATTTAATTGTGGATAAAATGACTGCATTCATATGCTAATTAAATCTGAAATTGAAGAGGTATGATTTATGAAAGTTTATGGTGATTAATAATTATGGACATGAATTATGGATGTAGTTGTATGGAATTATAAATGATGATGTATAATTGTTTGTAGTTTGCATAGCCTGTTAAACAGCTTGCTTGCTGAGATTTTTATCTCACCCTTGTTTCCCCCTCCCTACAGGTGGACTTTGAGCATGCATTGGGAAGGGTAGAATGGCACCGTACTGATGCACTTGGATTAAATTTTTTAATGCTGAAATAAAGTCTAAAGCAATCTAGTCTTTGTTTAGCTATCTTTTGTCAAATGTTTCTTCTTAGTAATATTAAATTTGTGTACCATTCATTTGAATATTATGTTACAGTTGATTATGATTATTGAATTGTTATTATTATGTTTTCCTTAGTTGTTTACGCTTCCGCTTATATTATATTGTTAGTATTTGTTGCTAGTTAGTTTATTCTATAAATTGGCTAGTTGTAGGGCAGTTTTAGTAGCATCCCAGGGTATTGTGGATCCTAGGGTGTTACAGTTGGTATCAGAGCGGGCTTTAGGTCCGTGGTAATTAAACTATTAACTTGACACACTGATACGGGGTCGCCCGATCTTCTCGACGTAGGATCAAGATACTCACGTGGATTTGATGAACCATAGTGATCTCCCGTTGCCAATGCAAGAGTTAGCACTCTATAATTCGCCTAACCACACGTACTGAACTTCACGACCACCGATGAAGTTCCATCGCGCTCCCAATTCCCAATGGAAAGGTTGAACGATATTGATTGAAGAAAATCACTCCTAATTCCCTATGGAACTTTGGTAGCAATGCTAAACTCGAACAAACTTTGGTAGATTCATTATTCTCAAACGTGGTCTCCTACAATGGGGGTCTAACCCTCAATATATAGTTCCCTCTCCACCTCATGGTTGGCTAAGAGGTCATAAACCAACTCCAACTCATCCCTACATGTATTTGGAAACAAACTCACACAAAAGGAAAAATCTAAAATTAAGCCGTCACAATGTTTCGGTCATAACTTTTAATCCGTGATGAATTTGAAGGTGGGGCTGGATCCATTCAGTAGCCCTTGAAATTATCTTTCAACGAGTACAAGAGCACCTGAATCGGACTCCGTTTGTGAAAGTTATGACCTTTTTAGTAACTGTCTGTCAGGCTGTCCCGAACCAAATCCGAATTGAATTCTGAGTTGAATCCGAGTTTGAATTGGATTGAGCACGTGGGAGATCCGAATTTGGCTTGAAAATCTTATCCAAAACTTGTAGTTTAAGTCATTATGCTCCTCCCTTTTGCTCTCCCAAGTCTTCACAAGAATCATACCTAAGAATACATAAAATAATAGCATGATGTAGTATTCCAAGTTCATCATCAATTAAAAGAAACTCCTAAAGAAACAAATTCACCTGACAATATTTAATACGACTCAATACTTCTTTACAGTGAAATAATGTATTTGACTGAAAAGTTCTAAGCTTGTGCGTATCCGCATCATCATCCTCTTCTTCAAGAAAAGCCGTCCTCGGCTTTTGGTAACCTGAAATTGTACTAAGCAAAGAATACAACGTATATGCATAGTATATATATTTGTTATCAACATTTCTTTTGCTTAGCATATCAAGAACATCTAAAGGCGTAGTAGATAAAAAGGACAACACATATGCATGGTATATATATGCATCAATTAAATTAATTGCAACATTGTCTTTCGTATCATTCTCTCTCCCATGAGAAAAAGTCGTCCTCGACTTTGCTCGGCATATGAACAAGTCATTAATAGGCCAAACCAAATTAAGTTGTTCAAATATGGGGGAGAAAATTTTTTGTTCCTTCCATGCTTCAACTGCGCTACTCTGATTATTTGGACATGATTGTACATTAAAGGATGAATAAGTAGGCTTAAGAAATCTTTTGAAACATGCAGCACTATTGTTGAAACTCATCTCATTGTGATCATGATATGGTACAGAAGATTATTTATCCAAAATATGCAATTTCAATTCAGCAAACTCATCACATGTAATGCATATTCGGTAAACATAAAACTTATCATCTATGCTATAATTTCCAATCAAATTGAACTTATATGTATATGCATAGATACTAACTAGTGATTTTAAACATGAAATTTCAGCAACCTTCTCAAGCACACTAGATAGTTCTTTAGAATCATCAAACATGATATAATATAAAGAATTATCAGGAGATATTCTCGTTAGAACTTCCTTATAAGCAATTAATTCCACATTATGTAAATTGAGCAAAAAAATTTTAGAACATGGAATTTTCATTCGTATATATGAGTTCTCACAAGTACTCACCATTTCACAATTAATTTCAGCACCAATATTGTTACATTTATTGTTCTCCTCAGTTGATGTCGGTGTTGTAGGTATTAAATCATCATAATGTAACAACGGGGCAGCAAATACTTCATCTTGAATTGTGGTTATCTTCTCATCTTTGACTCCCATGGTACCGGTTGTGGAACATTCGACTCGTCAGCTTTAATGTCAACCTGCATAACATGAGAAGCAACACTAGAAGTAGAGAGTAAGTTGTTAGTATAAAAAGTAATATCACTTTTCCTATCATCTCTTTCCCTCTTTTCTTTTTGTGTATTTCTTTCACTCTCAATTTGGATGCTCTCAACCTCATGTTTGGTGGAATCACATAACTCACTGTTTTTATCACTCTCACTCAATTTGGCTATGTGGCACTCATCCTTACATGGGTTTTGATACATCTCAAGTGTTGTTTGTAGCAATGGGGCACTACATGTCTCCTTGACCGAAGGAAAAGTCCCATGCTCGGTCATCTTCTCACATGACACACCAGCAGCGGCATAAGAACTAAAGAATGGACTTGGATAGAACTGTGTTGTATGCTTCTCCAAAAGTCTCTTCTCCTGCTTCATATTCTGCAATTTATCAAATAGATCACGCTTGTAATGACGAGGAATAAAACATGCTCTCATTTCTCGCTTCATCTCTTGCCATGATGCCACTGGGTCTGCTCCATTCTCAGCTCTTTGAGTAATGACTTATTCCCACCAATCCAAAGCATAGCCTTCAAACTCAAGTGATGCCAATTGTATCTTTCTCTCATCCGTATAGTGATGCATACGGAATATTTTGTCAACCTTCAATTCCCAAGTGAGGTACTCCTCGGGATCAGTTCCACCTACAAACTTGGGCATTGAAAACTTGAGCTTGTCCAATCCATCATCTTCATTACGTGGACGACGATAGTGGTCATTGTAATGCAAAGCAAAATCACTATCCCATTCCATCGCATGTGCAGCACCACCACGACCATCACCTAGGCCTTAGCCACGCCCTCCATGGCCTCCTACTCCTCGTCCTCCAATATGTGGTGGACGCACCACGTTGGCAGCCACTCGATGTTGCGGTTCAGGAGTTACATGTGCAGCAGCGTCTCCTCCTTGAACACTTGCTTCATCGCCACCAATGCGAGCTTGTATGAGCCTAGTGAGGGTTCCTGTAATACCCCAGAAATTGTTTAATTAATTGTTTAATTAATAGAGAGAGGGACTTTTGTGAAATAATTAAATTTATAAGAGTTTTGAGGGGTTTTATGAAAATTTAAGACAACACGGCCTAGGCCTTGGCCGGTGGGTTTTCTTGGCCCAAGAGGGAGGGAGGCCACCTCTTAAAACCCTAGGCAGCCCCCCACCCCCTGCGCCTCCACCCCAGCAGCCGCCGCCCCGTGCTGCCCCGACGTCTTCTTCCCGGTGCGCCGTCGTCGTCTTCATCGTCGTCGTCTCCTCCCCCGGTGCGCCGTCGCCGACGTTCGTCGCTGTACCGCGTGGATCCGGAGGAAAGAGAGGAGGAGATCGCGGGCGTGTTCGTCGCCGTGTTCGTCGTGTTCGTCGACGTGTTCGTCGTCGTGTCGTCAAGGGTAATCCCTGGTAGTCTCTAGATTGGTTTTTAATCAAGTTAGATTCGTCGGTTTTCTGGGCTGCTGGGACGGTAGTTGTTTCTCGGCGGTTTTGATCTAGTTTCGTCGGGATTCAGGTCTGGACCCTTCTAGAAAGTTGTAGAGGGTTTAATTATGTTTCCAGGAGTACAAGAACACGTGATTCGGATTTGTGTAGCGAAAGTTATGAATTTTCTAGTGTTACTGTTCTGCAGATCGGGGTAGTTCTGGACAGAGTTTAGTAGATCGGTTTGTGCGACGGAAATAGTTGCGATTCAGGAGTCCTTAAAATTGAGAAAGTTGTACATAAGTTTCTTAGCTTTCAATAGAGGTAAAGAAGTCCGGATTCCGAATTTCTGGGCGAAAGTTATGCCTGTTTTAGTGCGCTGTCCAGAGAGTCCGATGTGAATTTGGATGCTTTAGAAAAGGGTTTGGATCGGCTAGTTAATGGAAGAATCAGAGAGTCTCCCCAACTAAGGTTTTGTAGATAATTTAATTATCTTTCCAGAGAGTCCAAGAACGATTAATTTGGAGTTACGTACTGAAAGTTATGATTTTTGGAAGTCGGCTGTCTGTGGTTGGGCAGATTTGGCCGAGGGAGTTGGGGATTTAATTGAGATAAATTGTTGGGTTAATTGGGGTTGCTGTTATTTTATATCTAGAAACCCGCTACTGTCATGTTGGTAATTATTAATTAAATATTCAGGAGGAGAGCGGATTCCGGGGGTTGTGCCTTCTACGTGTTCTTCATTTTCTCGCGGTTGAGGCAAGTATATTTGTGATATGAAAATCTGTGTGTTTATGGATTTGTTGAATTGTTTGGATGATGGTTGAATCATGACTGTTTAAATTGTGAGTATGAGTAAGTGATGAATTGAGAATGCTATTTATGTTCTGTTTACATTATGGCATTTATGAGATTGGTTGATGCGTAGTATGGTGAATGCTCGTTATCTTTTGATACATTCACATATATGCATCATATTGAGAATTGTTGAAGTCTTGATCATGCGGTGATCAAGCATCGAGGTCCCCACACTTGCGGAGTGTGGGCAATTGGTCCCTGTACCCGAGGGTACATGCATGGGTGTGCATTGACGGATGCACACTCCGCATTACCGGTAAAATGCGAAAGAGATGAGAAAGAGGAGCTTTTGATCATAATGCATAGCATGAAATTCATATGTAATATGTTTAACTTGAGAGTTAATGTTCATGCTTGCATTTGTTTCTGATTATACTTGCCGAGTCATTGGACTCACTCTTCGTTGTTTTGTTGTTGTTGTTTGTTTATTTTAGGTACCTTCACGAGGTCGCATTCATGGGAATAAAGAGGATTAGTATTGTTGCACTTGCACCAAATATTCACCATGGAGAAGATAGAGAACTCTAATTATTATTTGTTGATTAGTTCAAGTGGTATTTGATTATGACCTTCAGATTAAGATGTAATAATGGATTAGAACTTCTTCATATTGCTTCCGTGCTTTACTTAAGTTTTATAGATGTTTCGCTTAGTAGCCAAATTACTTTGCTTGCGGTTATTCATACCTTTTGATAATATTGTTAGAACTTCATTTTATCAATAAACAAAGGAGGCTCTGCGAAATTTTATAGAATGCCTTAGCATAGTTTTATTATGTTGTTAGTTTGGTAGCATTTCGGGCCATTGTTTGGTCGGGTGTTACTGATTGGTATCGAGCGGGCTTTAGGTCCGTGGTAATTAAACTATTAAATTGACACACTGGTGCACGATAGGATGGGATGGGTCAAGCATTGCATTTATGCTTTTGACATGTTATATTGATGATTTACATTATGAGATAATCTTGTATGCTTATTGATAATCTTGTATGATTATGATTTGCTCCTATGATTATTATGGTGAGAATAGTCAATGATATGATGTAGATGTTGTGATGTGCTACCTTGGTATTGCCGATTATATCATTGTTTGTAGTATGAGGATTAGCAATGTAGCTACCTCGGTAACTTAATTGCGGTGTGGCGGGTGAATTTATTAGAAAAGTTGTTATTATCCTTAAGTTGATTTCGCCAATTCTTGGTGATTGGAGTTAATAATTTCTTTTGAGATTGTGGTTCTTGCAGTTGAGGGTATGCAATTGGTCTCTACCATTCCTTGAAGCGATTATTGTTTCTTTCCGGACTCTTGAGATACTTTGCTACCGTGCTTTTTGTTGATTTGTAAGGTTAGTTCCTTCGTGGGAGTTTGTCTTGTTGCGAATCATGGCTCATTTGTTCGCTTGGTGTTTTCTTTTATTAATGCGAATTTTGAGTTGCAAAACTTATTGTTATGTGAAAGCTTTGGATCTATGTTTTCTCTTTACCTCGAGCGTTGAAGTTTATTGTTCCTTTTCCTTTTGAAAGAGAGTGTTAAAATCCTTTATGTTGTTTTGCTATGCTTAAGTGGAAGGTGGTAGTCGTAAAACTAATTCATAAGGTTGAATTATCGAGTTGATATGTTAGCATAGTGTATAATTAAATTTTTACTAGTATCCTTGGAAGTGTAGTTGTTTAATTTGATATTGCCCTGTAATAGTTTTTAGAAGAACTATGATTAAGAATTTGTTTACTCATGATAGTAACTCATGGAGTTATTGAGGAGTGTGTAATAAGAACCGGAATGATTATTATGATTGTTAAAATGTCTATCATGATTGGATAAATTGAATTATCTGTGTCTTTAGTAATTAATCCAATCGTTTGGAATGATTAAGTAAGGAGGTGTTAGAATATTACCTTGGTAATATTGACCCTTAATATGTCTTTTATTTAGATGCTTTATGAGCATGCACAATTGCTAGTTTCATCTATCTTTTACCATGCTAGATTGTTGAAATACGTATAAAGGAATAGATGAAGGTTGATGCATTGACTTGTAGAAACTTGTCTTACTGTTGGTATCATTGAAGTTTAAAGTCATTTCCATTCTAATTTCGAATGTAAGGTAGGATACAAAATCTATGCTCATGAATGTCTTATAATTGTAAAATGGAGTTAGGATCATGAATGTTGTTATGACCGAATAATAATCAATTATTGCCAATAGTGAATAGAGTACAATCAATTGGTGCTAAGTTAGAGTTGAGCACCAATAAAGAATGGAATATATGAAATCTAGTAAGAAATTTATACTAGCATGATTTACGAGATTATCTTGTTCTAGTATCATCTTGTTTAAGAGCTTTGTTCTATTTATGTGGCTTGTGCACTAGGTTCTCCTAGATCAAGTAGTTGCAACCTTACTTAGATATTAGAAACATGATGCAATGATTTCTTATGTTTCTTTTGGAAAAGTTTATGAAGGAGTTGAGGATATGATGATGCTTGTTAAGAATGTATTATTCGATGTTAGTATGTTGGTCCATTTGTGGTTATGATGGTAATGTTGAAGGTTCATTAAATAGAAGAATTTGAATAAATTCCTTGGTACTATTTAAATCAAAAGTTTTGATAGTGTGTATGCGATCTTTGATCTCATGATTTATGTGGTAGCTGAAATTGTTTTAAGCAAAGTGTCGTGTTGAGGATTTTAATTAGTTCTTAAAGAATTAATGTGTTGTGGTCTTCAACTCTTCTTTTGTTGGAATTGTTAAGGTGATACCGTATTCAAAGAAGGTTGTTCTCTTTGTTAAAAGGAAAAGTTTGATAAAAGTTTTGAAGGTTGAAGTCAAGTTGTGCAATCTTTGTGAAGTGTGTTTGACTTCTTATTTTATTGCTTAAGAGTTTCGGAGCTCAAATGACAATCTTGTATTCGTATTGGTTGAGATTTGATGTTTTCGTCTCGAGGAGGCATGCGCCTTCAGCTGTGGTCTTATCCTTTGTTGTCCAAGATCTTTGTTTTCTTGGTTTTGTGTTTATTGCAGATGGACATTGTCTTGAAATTTTCTTCTTTGCTTCTCCAAGAAAGGTCTGCAGTTTGGGTTGCAAAGACCTTTAAAATGTGTATGGCAACTGGTTGGTGTGGTTTTGTGATTAGTCCGGGTGAGATTGTGGGTATCAAGATACTTGAGATTCTTGGAGTGATAAATTGTTCGTTGAATAATTCTCGATGAGGATTTGATTTAAAGAAGATGTTATCCTTGGGGCTAAATAGTTTTATTGTTGCAACTAGAAGAACCTAGCTGTGGTTCATGAGTGTTACGTTCATTTTGCTGGAACGTTGGAATTATTGAAAGTATGTGAATCTTGATCAATTTTATTGGAGCATCATGATGGAGTACTTTGCAAGGATTATTAGAATGATTATGATGGTGTAGTTAATGAGTTTATAATTGTGAAGAAGCCCAACCGTTGTGGGAATTATTAGGATAGTAAGGATTGTTGAATTTTTGCCATGTATAACTTAGCTCATTGAGTAACCCTCTAGGAGTTAGAATCTTTCTGAGATAATCAAGTTGAGAATATGTTTCATATGGTTGTTAATGATTGAGTATGGTTGATTGTCGAAATTTTAGTCACCGAATTTAAGAGTCTTTGTATTAAATATATCAAGTATATGTATAGAAGCCTTAGAGATGGGAAATTTTGGTTGGTGATCTATGCTAGAACCTTGGAGGCTAATGTTATTGCGTGAGAATAGTGGAAGGAGTGGATTCTGAATATTATGATGTTCCTTGATAGTATCCTTTGGATGTAGTAAATGGGTATGTGAGCCGAGAAATTCATGTTGATTGTCCTTAAGATTTGTGGTGAAGTGTTGGTGGGTGAAAAATAACGATGAGGTGCATTGGAAATTATTCGTTAAAGTAACATGTGGGAAGAGGAGTTGACTAGAGTATGTTATTATGAGAATAGTAGAGTCCCTCTACAAAAGTGTGTTGGATGCACTCGGTTTGAACATAGAGTTGATGTTGCCAATTTAAGAGAATTGAGCTAGTATGGTATGGGATAATTTGGAACCTCGTGATTCAAGAGGAAGTTTAATAAAAAAATCGGTAGTAAAATGCTCCCTGATTCTTGTTTGAGCTACGTGATGAGAGAAAAGTCTTTTGTGGTTTGAGTTGACTTTTGTTGGCTTGTGTGGTTTTTCCGGTTTAGGAAAAAAATGGACGGGTTTGACATTTGAGTGATTCCCTTTGACGTATGTGTTGTTTGTTTGCAAACCACCTACTTGGAAGGTGGAGAGGTTCTTATGTTGAATCCTCGATTTTCTTTTATGATTTGACCCTTTGGTGGGGAGTGGGTGATGCGTGATTGCAATAAGAATCCCTTATTTTCGGTTGTATTCGTGTGTGAAAGAGTGGGTTTACCTTGACCCCGTGGTGTGCCCGTGTTTAAGGGGTGCTCATTGCTAAGGTAAAGAGATCGATTGAGAATGGAAACATGAGATATATGTCTTTGTGCTGATTGTGTGGGTTGGTACTAAAGGAATGATAACCCGATGTGTATTTAATCGCTTTTGTTAATTGCGAAGTTTTAGGGGTTTGTGTATCACTAGGACTACCTTGGGTTCTAGTGTGGGATACACATCGCTTTGTATGACTCGGTATCGAGGGAGAACTTGAAAGATCTGGAGCGTGGGCTTCATTAAAACCGTTGACCAACGAGTAAGACCAGCCACCATTCAAGAATTAAAGCTACACAATTCGAAGTGTTGTAGGGGCGTAAGTTCAACGAGTGGCCTTGGTGAGTTAGAATCATTGGTCGCCAGGCGGTGAAAAGTTATGCGAGATGTAAGGAGCAAGGATCGGGAGGTTGGCAAACCACTTGGATCTTCAAGAACCTATGTGCGAGGTGCAAGCAATTAGAAAAAAATATTTAGTATGTCAAAGCGCTTTGGTCGCAGCAGACCGAGAGAGAAGCAACTTGGGAGTTGGAGTCTCGCATGCGCGAGCAGTACCCGGCGTTGTTCACGTCGGGTGCTAGTTAATTGCTAGTTAATTGCTAGTTGGTTGTTTTTGTTTTCTGTTGAGGTTGCAGTTAGAATTCGGGGTCGAATTCTGTTTAAGGGGGGTAGAATGTAATACCCCGAAAATTGTTTAATTAATTGTTTAATTAATAGAGAGGGACTTTGTGAAATAATTAAATTTATAAGAGTTTTGAGGGTTTTATGAAAATTTAAGACAACCTGGGCCTAGGCCTTGGCCTGTGGGTTTTTCTTGGCCCAAGAGGGAGGAGGCCACCTCTTAAAACCCTAGGCAGCCCCCACCCTGCGCCTCCACCCCTGCGCCTCCACCCCAGCAGCCGCCGCCCGTGCTGCCCGACGTCTTCTTCCGGTGCGCCGTCGTCGTCTTCATCGTCGTCGTCTCCTCCCGGTGCGCCGTGGCCGACGTTCGTCGCTGCACCGCGTGGATCCGGAGGAAAGAGAGGAGGAGATCGCGGGCGTGTTCGTCGCCGTGTTCGTCGTGTTCGCCGACGTGTTCGTCGTCGTGTCGTCAAGGGTAATCCCGGTAGTCTCTAGATTGGTTTTAATCAAGTTAGATTCGTCGGTTTTCTGGGCTGCTGGGACGGTAGTTGTTTCTCGGCGGTTTTGATCTAGTTTCGTCGGGATTCAGGTCTGGACCCCTTCTAGAAAGTTGTAGAGGGTTTAATTATGTTTCCAGGGAGTACAAGAACACGTAATTCGGATTTGTGTAGCGAAAGTTATGAATTTTCTAGTGTTACTGTTCTGCAGATCGGGTAGTTCTGGACAGAGTTTAGTAGATCGGTTTGTGCGACGGAAATAGTTGCGATTCAGGAGTCCTTAAAATTGAGAAAGTTGTACATAAGTTTCTTAGCTTTCAATAGAGGTAAAGAAGTCCGGATTCGAATTTCTGGGCGAAAGTTATGCCTGTTTTAGTGCGCTGTCCAGAGAGTCCGACGTGAATTTGGATGCTTTAGAAAAGGGTTTGGATCGGCTAGTTAATGGAAGAATCAGAGAGTCTCCCCAACTAAGTTTTTGTAGATAATTTAATTATCTTTCCAGAGAGTCTAAGAACGCTTAATTTGGAGTTACGTACTGAAAGTTATGATTTTTGGAAGTCGGCTGTCTGTGGTTGGGCAGATTTGGCCGAGGGAGTTGGGGATTTAATTGAGATAAATTGTTGGGTTAATTGGGGTTGCTGTTATTTTATATCTAGAAACCCGCTACTGTCATGTTGGTAATTATTAATTAAATATTCAGGAGGAGAGCGGATTCCGGGGGTTGTGCCTTCTACGTGTTCTTCATTTTCTCGCGGTTGAGGCAAGTATATTTGTGATATGAAAATCTGTGTGTTTATGGATTTGTTGAATTGTTTGGATGATGGTTGAATCATGACTGTTTAAATTGTGAGTATGAGTAAGTGATGAATTGAGAATGCTATTTATGTTCTGTTTACATTATGGCATTTATGAGATTGGTTGATGCGTAGTATGGTGAATGCTCGTTATCTTTTGATACATTCACATATATGCATCATATTGAGAATTGTTGAAGTCTTGATCATGCGGTGATCAAGCATCGAGGTCCCCACACTTGCGGAGTGTGGGCAATTGGTCCCTGTACCCGAGGGTACATGCATGGGTGTGCATTGACGGATGCACTCCGCGTCACCGGTAAAATGCGAAAGAGATGAGAAAGAGGAGCTTTTGATCATAATGCATAGCATGAAATTCATATGTAATATGTTTAACTTGAGAGTTAATGTTCATGCTTGCATTTGTTACTGATTATACTTGCCGAGTCATTGGACTCACTCTTCTTCGTTGTTTTGTTGTTGTTGTTTGTTTATTTTAGGTACCTTCACGAGGTCAGCATGCATGGGAATAAAGAGGGATTAGTATTGTTGCACTTGCATCAAATATTCACCATGGAGAAGATAGAGAACTCTAATTATTATTTGTTGATTAGTTCAAGTGGTATTTGATTATGACCTTCAGATTAAGATGTAATAATGGATTAGAACTTCTTCATATTGCTTCCGTGCTTTACTTAAGTTTTATAGATGTTTCTGCTTAGTAGCCAAATTACTTTGCTTGCGGTTATTCATACCTTTTGATAATATTGTTAGAACTTCATTTTTATCAATAAACAAAGGAGGCTCTGCCAAAATTTTATAGAATGCCTTAGCATAGTTTTATTATGTTGTTAGTTTGGTAGCATTTCAGGCCATTGTTTGGCTGGGGTGTTACAGTTCCAATGTCCTCACGCAATTGGCGCACATTTTCATCAGCTTGTATCTCCATGTTTTGCATCTTCCGTGCAATTTGATCAGCAAAAGCATCATGCTTTTCATGGAGTTGATCGATCCCTTGGCGTAGCTCACGTTGAAAGTATTCATGGAATGCCCCAAATTGATATTGCTTAACGAATGCTTGAGTTTCATTTGTCTCACCACTCTCGTCATGGTGTTCTCCTCCACCTGACATGGTTAGCTATACAAGAAGCAAGTAGCTATGTAGCATAATGCTTTGTGGAAATCACTCAATCTCACTATTTTCTCTCCCAAGTAAAGTTCTTACCCTTCCCAAGTGAATTAAGGCCAATAAAAACTTACACCTAGTAGAAGTGACAACAGCAACGTGATGATTAAGCGAATTCAAGAGTGTTCACTACTTACACAACAACGGTTATATGTGGAGCTTGGTATGGACGTGTATATCCTAGAAATCTGAAATTCTTGATGTTGTAAAGTTAAGTAATAATCCAAGCTAGAATACTTTGCCTAAGTGCTGATCCAAAAGATTTAAGTGAAGTATATGAACGGACACGCAAAGATCAATGTGACTTGATGCAAACAAAGGAATGAGCTAACTATAGGCAATCTGAAATTAAAGATTGGCTAGCTCGTTTTGCACCAAGTACTAGGAGAGACGCTAGCCAATTGCAATAATATCAATGTAAGGGCACGAGATTGCTCAAGAAATTAAATCACACAATCTGAATTTATGGACAAGGAACTCACCCAAATTCGGCCATATTTTTTTCCTCTTTTGTTCTTTTTTTTCAGTTGTCCTTTTTATTGTTAAGGCTGAACTAGCTTTAATCGTTCCTTTGATTTTTTTTTGCGGGTCACAAATATTTAGCAAAATGTAAAATACTCAAGAGCAACCCTAGATGCAATATTCAACAGCTAGTCTCAATTGATGAAAAAATATCAGCAATATTTTTTTTGGATTTTGGATTGGACACAAAGATTAAGCTACGCAAATAAACACGAACGATCAGTACCTAAACAAAATTCTAATGGATCAAAACCTAACAAAACTCACAAAATTAATAGATGCAAAAACTAGGGTTTGGATTTTTTGTGGTAATTTTCGGTTTTAATGGACTATAGGAACATAAGTAAATAAATCTAAAACTAAGGGTAAATAATCCTACCGAGTAAACCGCGCTCTGATACCAAGATGATACGGGGTCGCCCGATCTTCTCGACTAGGATCAAGATACTCACGTGGATTTGATGAACCGTAGTGATCTCCCGTTGCCAATGCAAGAGTTAGCACTCTATAATTCGCCCAACCACACGTGTTGAACTTCACGACCACCGATGAAGTTCCATCGCGTTCCCAATTCTCAATGGAAAGGTTGAACGATCTTGATTGAAGAGAATCACTCCTAATTCGCTATAGAACTTTGGTAGCAACGCTAAACTCGAACAAACTTTAGTAGATTCATTATTCTCAAACGTGGTCTCCTACAATGGGGGTCTAACCCTCAATATATAGTTCCCTCTTCACCTCATGGCTGGCCAAGAGGTCCTAAACCAACTCCAACTCATCCCTACATGTATTTGGAAACAAACTCACACAAAAGGAAAAACCTAAAATTAAGTCATCACAATGTTTTGGTCATAACTTTTAATCCGTGATGAATTTGAAGGTGGGGCTGGATCCATTACGTAGCCCTTGAAATTATATTTCCAACGAGTACAAGAACACCTGAATTGGACTCCGTTTGTGAAAGTTATGGCTTTTTTAGTAACTGTCTGTCAGGTTGTCCCGAACCGAATCCGAATTGAATTCTGAGTTGAATCCGAGTTTGAATTGGATTGAGCATGTGGGAGATCCAAATTTGGCTTAAAAATCTTATCCAAAACTTGTAGTTTAAGTCCTTGTGCTCCTCCCTTTTGCCCTCCCAAGTCTTCACAAGAATCATACCTAAGAATACATAAAATAATAGCATGATGTAGTATTCCAAGTTCATCATCAATTAAAAGAAACTCCTTAAGAAACAAATTCACCTGACAATATTTAATGCGGCTCAATACTTCTTTCCAGTGAGATAACGTATTTGACTGAAAAGTGATAAGCTTGTGCGTATCCGCATCACACATTGGTGCACAGTAGGATGGGATGGGTCAAGCATTGCATTTGTGCTTTTGACATGTTGTATTGATGATTTACATTATGAGATAATCTTGTATGCTTATTGATAATCTTGTATGATTATGATTTGCTCCTATGACTGTTATGAGTAAAGGTAATCAATGCTAAGATGTAGATGTTGTTTGTGCTGCCTTGGCTTTGCCAGATTATACCACTGTTTGTAGTATGGGGATTAGCAATGTCGTTACCTCAAGTAACTTAATTGCAGATGTTGCGGGTGAGTTTCTTAGAAAAGTTGCTATTCTCCTTAAGTTGATTTTGGCCAATTCTTGGCCTATTGCAGTTAATAAATTTCTTTTGAGTTTGTGATTCTTGCAGTTGAGGGTATGCAATTGGTCTCTACCTGTTCCTTGAAGCAGATATTGTTTCTTTTTGGACTAATGAGATACTTTTGCTACCTGTGCCTATTGTTGATTTGTAAGGTTAGTCCCCTCGTGGGAGTTTTTTCTTGTTGTGATTCATGACTTATTGGTTTGCTTGGTATTTTCTTTTAGTAATGCCAGTTTTGGGTTGCAAAACTCATTGATATGTGAAAGTATTGGATCTATGTATTTCTTTTAGATTATTTCGAGTGCTGAAGTTTATTTTTCCTCTTCTTTCTGAAAGAGAGTGTTAAGATCCTTTATGGTGTTTTGATATGCTTAAGTGTAAGGTGGTAATCATATAAACTAATTTATAAGGTATGAATTATCAAGTTGAGTTGTTAGCGTGGTGCATAATTAATTTCAACTAGCATCCTTAGAAGTGTAGTTGATTAATTTTGATATTGTCTTATAATAGCTTATTGAAAAACTGTGATTAAGAAATTGTCTATTCATGATTAGAACTCATAGAGTTATTGAGGAGTGTGCAAAAAGAATTAGAATGATTATTATGATTGCTTAAATTTCTATAATGTTGCTTAAATTGAATTATTTTTGTCTCTAGTAATTAATCTGACTGTTTGGAATTATTAAGTAATGAGGTGTTGGAATATTTTCTTGGTAATATTAACCTTTAATCTGTCATTTACTAGTTACTTTATGAGCATGTACAGTTGCTATTTTTTATCTATCTTTTATCATGCTGAATTGCTGAAACATGTATAAAGAAATAGATGAAGGTTGATGTATTCACTTGTAGAATCTTGTCTTACAAAGCTGGTATTATTGAAGTTTAAAGTCATTTCGTTCTAATTTCTGAACGTAAGGTAGGATACTGAATCTATGCTCATGATTGTTTTATGATTGTAAAACGGAGTCAGGATCATGAATGTTGTTGTGATAAAATAATAATAAATTATTGCCAGTAATGACTAGAGCATAATCAATTTGTGCTAAATTAGAGTTGAGCATCAATAAGAATTGAATATATGGAATCTAATAAGGGATTTATACTAGCATGTTTTGTGAGATTGCCATGTTCTAGTATCATCTTGTTTAAGAGCTTTGCTCTATTATGGTGGCTTATGCACTAGGATTTTCTAGATTAAGTAGTCGCAACCTTATGTAGATAATAGAAACATGATGAAGTGATTCCTTGTGTTTCTTTTGAAAAACGTTTGTGAAGAGATTTGAGGATATGATGATGCTTGTTAAGAATGTATTATTCTGATGTTAGTATGATGGTTAGTATGTAGTTGTGATGATCATGTTGAATGTTCTATAAATAAAAGAATTTGATAACTTCCATGATACTATTTAAATCAAAAGTTTTGAGAATTATGTACGCGATCTTTTTGATCTCATCATTTTTGTGGTAGCTGAAATTGTTTTTAAGCAAAGTGTCGTGTTGAGAGGTTTTATTAGTTCTTAAAGAATTAATGTGTTGTGGTCTTCAATTCTCTTTTGTTGGAATTGTTAAGGTGATATCATAATCAAAGAAGGTTGTTCTCTTTGTTAAAGAAAAGTTTGGTAAAAGTATGGGAGGTTGAAGTCAAGATGTGCAATTTGTTTTAAAGTGTGTTTGACTTCTTATTTTCTTCGCCTAAGAGTTTCTTGAGCTCAAATGGCAATATTGAATTCTTTTAATTGAGATTTGATGTTTTCTTCTTGAGGAGGCATGTGCCTTCAGTTGTGATCTTATCTTTTGTTACCCAAGATTTATTGCTATTTCTTCTGGTCTTGTGTTTATTGCAGATGGTAACATCTTCCTTTGTGCTGGAATTTACTTTTTTTTTGCCTCTCCAAGAAAGGGGTATTTGATTTGGGTTGCAAAGTTTTTAAGAGGTGTTTAGCACCTAGTTGGTGTGTTGGGCGTTGATTTGGAAATCCTTAGTTCAAGGAAGCTGAATTTCCAAAGGGAACGGATTGGGAAATTAATAATATCTCGAGCAGTAATATGCTCACTTGATTCTTGTTTAAACTGTGTGTTTATGACAGAGGTCATCTGCAAATTGAGTTGTTATATGTTGTGGTGTACTCTTTTCCAGTTAGGAAAAGAAAATGATTATTTTGGTCTGTCGAGTGATTTTCACTCTTGGCTTGCGTAGTGTGGATTCTCTAAATGTCTATTTGGAGAGTGTGAATGATTTTGTTGTGAATCCTTTGATTTGGACTGTGGTCCTTTGAAGAAGAGCTGGTTGCTAGTATGTTGCTTGAGAATGCTTCATTCTTCTTGTGGTTGTGTTACATTTGTAACAGTTATTGCTTGTGCTTCAAGTAATGTTATGAGTGGAATCTGTGGTTGAATTCTTTAAGGGGTACAATGTATTATCCGATTATAATAAATAGAGAAAAATATTCTAATAAGGAGGATGGTATTAGATAAGTTGCTTGATAGTTTTGCGAGAATGGCAAGATCTGTTGGCCGCTCAGAGCCAGCAGAAGAGTTACAGGTGCTCGACGTTGTCCGACGCGTGTCGTGGACTCATCGGAGTTGATGTGGGGGCCCTTTTGACGAATTAGTCCGAGCAGGAGGTGACGTGGGAGCTCGAAGTTCAAGTGTAGAAGAAGGACCTGAGTTCTTCGAGGGCGGGTGAGAACCCATAGTTGTTGTTCCGTTGGGATGTTCTATCCTTGGGATGCTGCGTTCTTTGGTTGTTCTTTCCTTGATTGTACTTTTTGTTGTCTCGCGGGTTGATGAGCGAGATTCTAGGACGAATCCTTTTAAAGTGGGGAGAATGTAATACCCTGAACGTCGTGCTATTGGTGCCCCAAGTGCTGCTGCCATTGGAGGAGAAGAAAAGAGAAGAAGGAGAAGAAGAAAGAAGAAGGAGAGGAGAAGAAAGAAGAAGAAGAAGAAGAGGAGGAAAAAAGTGGGGAAAATCTTCACCTAGGTAATTTTTTCTCATCCCAAATCCTCTGTTTTATGGATTAATTAGGGTTCTTGGCACGGATTATGAAGGTAGTTAATAGATCAATTGCCCGATTAGAGATTAGACGCTGACTGTTTTTAGATTGATCGCGCAGCGCGGCTTGTCGCGTGGTTTTGATCTAGAAAATAAATTTTCCTGCTCGGTCTTCCCAAAAAGAAAGTTGTAGAGGACTTCCAGATGCATCTCCTGTATGTTTTTCAAATTTTTCTACCGTGGGATCTGGGAGATACGGAGTCGGCAATACCGCTATCCGTCAAAGTGAGATGATTGATCTGATCCGACGGTAATCCGGAGTTTAAAAATAGTAAACGAATTTTCTGGCCTTGGCCATAGTTGAGAAAGTTGTAGATAATGTAGAGATATAGCTGCTGTATAAATTTTAGAATTTTTAGAACGCTGTGCTGTTGAGGACACGCGTTGGAATACTGCTGTCAATATGCTATGGCCAAATCCTGGCATTCCACCAGTGATGTGATAGACTTTGTTCGTACTGGCTTCTAAAACCTACTTTTTTTATATTAAATGACTTTTCTGTAATACCTAGATTTCAAACGGAGTGTCTTTTTAAGATGGAGTTAATAGTTGATTGTAATACACACTATAATGACTTTATTTATATCGACCAAAATTGTACGTGAATGTCTCTCTATATACTTCCCTACAATCTGTTACTATTCATAAACCAAAATCAAAAGCTAATTTGAATGAACACATAGTGTTGTTTGGCCACACCACCAGTGGCAACAGTATTGTCTTGCTATGCCATAGGTGGTGGCGTAGCTAAAAGGGCCAGATTTAGAAAATAAAATTGAGAGGGGTTAGTAATAAAAATGAATTGAAAAGGAGGTTATTTAATAAAAGGGAATAGCATCAAGATTTTGTGCGTGGTACAAAATGATTAATTCACGAAAAAAGGAGTAACCATTTTGTACCATGTGCAGATTAGGTAGGGGTGGGTCCCATCCCTATCACAAAAAAGCTACAGTTGTCCCTCTCTCTCCTCTCACTCTCCATTCAGGCATTCACTCCCCTCTCTCTCTCTCCGCCGACCACAAGGGAGGCGGAAACGCATGCCGCCGACGGTGAGATCTAGCAGCGTCGTCGTTGGGGAAGGAGCACGCAGGCGAGATCTGGATGTCGCTAGCGATATATGGCAACGACGACCTTTACCTCTGGCAACGGCATGGTCGGGGTCGGCCAATTCTGGCATCGGCGTTGATGTGGACCCTCGGATCCGGTGGCACCATCGCTGAGGAAGAAACACGTGCGACGACTGGATCTAGCGACGATGACCTGCACCTTGTCTTCGTTGGCAACCGGAGGTGCAGGCACTGCACCTCGTCGTCACCAGCAACCTTAGGTGCATGGTGACATGCACCTCATCCTTGTGTGTTGCTGGCCATGACAACATGCACATCGTCCTCCCCTATCATCGGAGTTGCATGAAGACCTACACCTTGTCACCGGCGCCGATCGGAGGTATAGGATGACCTGCAACTCATCATCGCGGCCACAGGTGCGCTCGCCGCCACCATCTCTCTCCCTCGGATCGTCGTGGTGCTCTAGTATACATGTATGCGTACTCTTGTACTGTGTGTTCTATGAGTAATATATATGTATGTGTACATGACCCATTAGTTGTTCAGGTGAGTACAAAACACGAGTGATATGAGCACAAAATATAGAAACAATAGCGGATTTGGCGCTGTTTGCGATGCTATTTACAAAACTAGCCGTATGCGCAATGTATTTGTGTTAGAAATAATCTTGACTTCGAGTCCAAGACGTAGTAGAGTCCGTCTCTGTGTGTAACTCAAGTTGAAGTTGTGTCTAACTTGAAGTCCGAATACATATGCAAGTAGGAGATTATTAGCCTATATATTGAGGAGGCTTGTACCAGTTTTGTAAGTAAGAGAAGAAGAAGAAGAAAAGCAAGGGAAAAGGGGGAGCAAGTAAGAGAATAGAGAAATTCAGAAATTCTCCTGTGTTCTCTCAGTTTATTTGCGATATGTGCGTTTTCTCCTGAATCAAAGTTTTAACAAGTGGTATCAGAGCCTAACCAAGATCCGATCGCAAGCGCTCCCGAGGCAAATTCGTGCGCACATCCTCCTCCACGAATGGCGCGAGGAGCAGATGCAGCAGCGCAAGCCAGCGACTTGTCTTCGTTTTTTTACTCGGTCCATGCGTTGCCAAGAGATCGAAGTCAAAGCAAAAGACAACACTACGCGTCTCAACACCAAAGAAGAGAAAAGCGAGAAAGATGCCAGGGAGCCAAGCTTCAGCACTGAAAAAGTGGATGCTTTTGGCTTGATGCATGGCTTTACATGAAGGCTAGAACGTGTCGGCTCTAGAAACGTCTCCGAGACGACACTCAAGCAACGGGAAATAAAGATCGTCCCGAGTGCAGAGACAAGAAACAGGGAGCAGATCTAAGACAGCAGAAGGAGACTAAAAGTAGAGTATGTCAAGTCAAAATTAAGGGGGAGATTGTTAGAAATAATCTTGACTTAGAGTTCAAGACGTAGTAGAGTCCGTCTTCGTGTGTAACTCAAGTTGAAGTTGTGTCCAACTTGAAGTCCAAATACGTATGCTAGTAGGAGATTATTAGCATATATATTGAGGAGGTTTGTAGCTAGTTGTGTAAAAAAAGTAAGGAAAAAGGGGAGTTGGCACCAACACCCCTAAATAGCTAGTTTTGTAAGAAAAGTAAGCATATAACAGACTTGTCACCAACACCCCTAAAAACAAGCGTTGAAATCGAGTTGATTTCAGGTGATTGCTACCATATCGAGACTAGGCAACGAACTAGGAGGGAAGAGGGAGTAGGTTTCCTATTCTTGAAGCCGATGGCGAACCCTGTAACTAAAGCTTTCGATAAAGGGAGGAACTAGGATCATATCAGAATTCTGCTGAAATTAAACTGACAGTTGAAGGAACCAGAACTACGATTCTCACTATAAATCCAGTTGCATGGACAAAGAATAAAGTTGTCCCCAAAGTTAAGCGCCATGGTTGCATTCGATCCATTATCTCATTTTAGAAATCAATGAGAAGACAATTAAACACTCCAAGCACCATACGGAAGATTTGAAAGGATCTTGTCCGCATTCATTATTTCTTGCCTACTAAATCTTTTTTCCTTGTGGTATTTGGCAGTGAATGGAAAGGGCACCAAACATGGATACAATCAGCAGCAGTTCCTGAGGAAGAAGATGGTGTGGGTCCCGCAGATAGAAACCTCAGTCGTTGATGCAAATGGAACATAGATAGGAATAGGAGGAAGGGAATAGGGAAGCCGCATCCTCCCTTCCCACCCTCGCCTGCTTCCTCTCCACTCCGCCACCTCGCAAAGATCCTCGTCTCTGGTGTCGTCATCCCCCTCATCATTTATGCGTACCAATACAAGAACACGATGAGCTGGTACTAGCTCCTCGTCTTATACACCATGCACATCTGCTTCTCCCTAGAGCTCCTACTTGCCTCCATGCACGCCATGATTCACAACATGCTGGGAATGGAGATGGAGTTGTAGGTGGACCGGTTGTACCTGATATCATTGCTACGGGAATTCTGGGGTCGGCGGTGGAACCTCATGGTGCCTGCTGTCCTCTAGGCGTCAGTGTATCACTTGGTGTGTGCGTGCCTCAGCGACGCGGCTAGCATCCTGGCGGCCTTCCTTGTCTTCGAGCTCATGCACGAGGTGATCTTCTACTACATCATGTGGCGGCCCCCGAGCAGCAAGGTGACTATGTTCTTCCACCTGCACGGGGCGTGCATCGCGGCGGAGATGTGGTGGGCGTGGCACGCGGAATGGTGGCACCTGCCGCAGGTGGTCGCCGTGCCATCGACCCTAGCATTCGTGGCTATTCATCCTGGCCATGATCAAGGGGGTCCTGGATGAGATGGTGCTGCAGTAGTGCCAGGGTATGGTGGCAGTCATGGAGCAAGCCGGCCGACGGCTCGCCGGCGCCACCGATCTGTTCTTATCGTCCCAGTGACAATCGAAAACGTGTGCAATCGGGCAGAAGTTGTGTCGTGTTATGTTGTGGTCGGCGGATCTTGAAAAGATGTGCTGATGTAGTCTGTTTGTGATTTAAAGTTCAGGTTATCCAACCAGATCATATATGGGGAATTGAAACAACATGGCCATAGCTCAAATCAGCATTAGAATTGCTAAAAAAACACTATTTGAATTGAATTGAACCAAATAGAGATAACGATGCCATTAGAATTGCTAAAAAACCATTTAAATTTAGACTTTTTTGGTAAATGAATGCCTTACAAGTATAAAAGCCATAAAAACAAGTAAAAAATATTGATGGCTAAGTCTGTTCATAACATCACATGTTCAAAAGTGTTGTGGCATCATTATCTCTATTTGGTTCAATTCAATCAAGTAAATAATCTTTATAAAGATGTAATATAATTCTTTTGTTAATTCGTAGCAACACACGGGCATTCAGCTAGTGTAATAAAAAAAAACCCAACTTAAGCACGATAATTATCAATAGAATATTATACATCCTGGGCGTGTGCTGCTGGACCTGGCCCACCCTGCTTCAGTCCATGAGCAGCACCCTCCGGCCCAAACCAGCGGCCCGTTCGCTTCTAGTCTAGGGCGTCTCGCCTCCACCATCCCCAGTTCTTGCGGGCGAGACGAACGCACCCACAAGAACACAGAAGCACCGGATCCCCAAGAAGCAGAGAGGAGCAAGGGCCACCGGAGATGGCGATGGCGGCGCTGCGACGTGAGGGGAGGCGCGTCCTCCTCTCCACCCCATCCCCCGCTGCCGCCGTGGCGGCGCGCTGCCCGCGGCCGCCCATCCGTAAGATCCCCACCCCACTCCCCACGCCTCCTCCCGCAATCGATCCGCCTCCGCTTAGATCGGTTGTTCGCTAGGGATCCGGTGGATCTGATCTTCCCGTAGGCGGGTAGCTCCGCTCCGCGTGTTCTTGGTCAAATCGACGTTGCCCGCTCGAGTGCGAGACTCGGTCTAGGGCATGTACACCTGTGTGCCGCTGCGAAATGATAGCTTGGGTGGAGGATTCGTGAAGGCTTTGTTGCCGTCGAGGTCGAGGCACGCGCGCAAGGGATTTGAATTATCTTGGGAAATGCTTGTGCAAAGGGGATTCTAAAAGGGGGATTTGCTCATGTGCCCCAAAGTTTAATGGCGTTTGCTCAAATACCCCATGATGTCTCACTGACATGTGGGCCCTGGACTCGCATGTCAGTGAGACATCATGGGGCATTTGAGCAAACGCCATTAAACTTTGGGGCAAGGGAGTAATTTTTCCATTCTAAAATGTCTCTGAGGAGGCTGGTCGAGCGGCGTTGTGTAAAGGGGTTCTTTTGGATTGCATACATACTTACTCCTTAGGGAATGGATGAGAAGGGGTAAAGAGTTCTGTTGACTCTGGTTCTACCCTTGTAGGAGAAAAACGGTTTGCTTTTTGGCAATTTATTGCTCTCTTTCTATGGAAAGAGTATGCCATTGTATTTGATTCGTGCTATCACGCTGTGAATAGAAAAAATGTGCATATTGTGCTGATAGGTTTTATTTTCACTTGCTTGCTCACACACTGAATTGCGAGGAAGGCACACTTTGTTTTGGTATTTCTTTAGAAGATGTATAATTTGTGAATATGTATTAGAGATTACCGCTTTAAACAATGGCTTGTTTGGTTGGTTATATTGTTGGCATGTAATGTTGAAAATACGATGTGAAATTGCACATCTTTTAGGTGCAAGTAAGAATCAACTAATAAGACGGCGTATGATATATAATACCTGTTGTATATGACTGTCCTATTGCACTTTATTTATTTGATTTTTCAAAGCATTATGCAGCTGTTCGCACTATATTTATGTTATGCAGACAGTGAATTTATTGCATTTTTGAATCATCAGGGAGATTGCTCCGCTTGGTGCACGGTCCATTTCAACACAAGTCGGTGAGGATCTGAATTCCCTGTCATGTTACTTCTCAGATCATATTTATGCAATCAAAACAATTTATTGGTTCCTCTACTAATCATCTACAGTGAGGAACCGCATGAAGAGTGTCAAGAACATCCAAAAGATTACAAAAGCAATGAAGATGGTTGCAGCATCAAAGCTTCGAGCTGTTCAAACAAGAACAGAAAATTCACGTGGTCTATGGCAGCCATTCACTGCCCTTCTTGGGGATGCTCCTAGTATGTATACGAGTCATGTTGTCATATTTTATACAATTATTATTGTAGCTTCTTGTCTATTTGCCTTTGTCTTGTTGTCTTGTCCATTGTTAGGCATTCTTCTATTTTCATTTTTTGTTTTGTATGTTTGAGGGTGGGATGTAGTGTTGTTCCTGCTACATCCAGAAATGTTCCTTCTATCTTCTAAATAGCAGAAATGTTTGGTTAACCATTTGAATTCTCAATATAATGATGCAAGCATGGATTGGTATGTAACATCTAATCGCTAAATGCTTGTGTTTTCACTCGTTTAAAAATGCACCATGGTTCTCATGTTTTCTTCACCATAGAAATCTAGCACCTTTGATGATTTACTGATCAACAGTTCTTACGTAAGAAAGAAACTCTTCATATCCCAAATAGTCTATCTCCCAAATAGTCTATTTGGGTGATTTTTTTAAAAGATTTTATTTCATGGTGGTTGAAGCAGAGAATCCTTGACTTTGGGTTTTGTTGTTAACTTCTTTGCGCAAACACCAGGTGTCGATGTCAAGAAGAATGTTATTGTAGCCATTACTTCTGACAAGGGTCTCTGTGGTGGTATCAACTCTACATCAGTTAAAGTCAGCAAAGCACTCCACAAGATAACTTCTGGTAATTTGTTTACATGGTTATTTGGCATAATTAAATGGCCCAAGTGTTCAAAACTAGTGCTTATACTTCTTGTAATCAGGTCCTGAGAAGGAAAGCAAGTATGTTATATTGGGAGAAAAGGGTAAAGTTCAACTCATTCGTGACTCCAGGAACAGTATTGAGATGACAGTATCTGAGTTGCAGAAGAACCCTATTAACTATACGCAGGTCAATTGTTTTGCTGTGCTTTTACTATTCTAGTGCACATAACTTTTTAGCTTACAGTGTTATTTGTTGTATTCATATGTTAATAAATTTTTAAGAGACAGTGATTAGAAATAGTTATGGGGATTTATGTTTTCATTGTAAGAGAATTATGTTGTCGAATTTTGGATTTTTCCCAAGAACCCCTCACCAAATGTGCTTTGATTTATTGCTTGAGACCATGCGCCATACCTATATATGAGTGAAGGTTTTTTGTCCTGGTGTCACATAGGCTTTCTGAGTTGGACCAATTTAGAACTCAGCTTGTATATACCAAGTGTACCTATTCTGTGTTGTGTGAACCAAGTGTGGTCTGCTTAAGCATTGTAAAATCATATAACTACATTGATTGATATTTCTGTTCTTACGTACTGTTTCTTTTGCAATCATATCCCTCTTCATTCCTATTTCCAGGATTTTTTTCCGAGCACATTGTAAAGCAGCTGGTTTCATTCAAATAAAACAGAACTTAATTTACTTTTATTTACTAAGTGTTGTAGCGGTGGTCCCTACCTACACCCATTTGGTCTGTTGGGCCAAGATGTCCATTAAGGCATGTAAAAAGAGACCTACACCTCTGGCATAGTGGGCCACTGTGGGGGGTACCATTGTAATTAGGCCTTATGGCCCTGTTCGTTTCAGCTTCTGAAAGCTGCTTTTCGGCTTTTCTACAGTAACTAACTTTTAAACGGAGTATCTTTTTAAGATAGAGTCTACTAGTTAATTGTAGTATGTATTATACCGACTTTATTTATATTGGCAAAAACCATACGTGAGTTTTTGTTACTCTATAATCTCTCGCACGAACAGTCTAAAAGCCACAAGCCGCAGTCAAAAGCCACAAGCCGCAGCCAAAAAGAATAGGCCCTATAGCCTAGGGTAATGAGAGCAGGAGACAGCTCATCACTCCATACACATTCTACTAGTCCCTCTAGTTACTGTTTGGTCTGTAGCCATAACACTAAGCAAGCTGGCATTTCAAGGGGTTTACACTGGATAGTTTGCTTGAAAAATTGTGTTTCCAGATTTTTTTTTCTATTTTAATCAATTATTTATTTCCAGGACCAAATGGAAAGCATATTTGTTCATCTTTGACTGAGTAAATTCGACTGTGTCTTGAATGATTTTTCAGATTGCTGTGCTGGCAGATGATATCTTGAAAAATGTTGAATATGATGCTCTGAGAGTTGTTTTTAACAAGTTCCATTCCGTCATATCATTTAAGCCCACAATGACAACGATACTGTCCCCAGAGGTGAGTACTGGTTTTAAGGCCATATGGGTTTGTGCTTACAGACCTAAACCCACTTAAATGACTTCCAACTTAGTTGCTACTGACTTTAATTCTCCTTTCATTGGTAGGTTATGGAGAAAGAATCAGAATCTGGTGGGAAGGTCGGTGACCTGGATTCATATGAAATTGAAGGAGGTGAAACAAAATCAGAAATTCTGCAGAATCTTACCGAGTTCCAGTTTTCTTGTGTAAGTGTTGTGTCATGGGCTCATCACACAAGCATTACTTTTAGTAGTTCCATCAATTTTAGGGGATGAAATGCCTAAAACTGCTCCCCGAAACATTTCTTAAATAGATAGTAAAAAGTACATATTGTTGTCACGGCGTCGCCTAAGCGACGCCTTGGCGTCCAGGCGCCGGGGAGGATCGCTTCGCCTTGGCTAGGTACGCCGTCCTTGGCGCTCATTGCGCCCGCCTCCCTCCACCATCAAGATCGCCTCCTCCCTCCTCTGCGCCGCCTTCCTTCCTCCGGCTTGCTCCCCGCCCGGCTTCCTCTCCAGCTTGTTCCCGCCGAGGGGAGGAGGCGACGGGGAGGCGGCGGGGGGGCGGCGTCGGGAGGCGCGGGGAGCGCGGGGAGGCGGCGGCTAGGGTTAGGAGATCGGGCGGGGAGGAGGCGAGGGAGAAGGCGGCGGGGAGAGGATGCGGCGGACGGGGGAAGCGGCTGCAGGGAGAGGAGGCGGAGAGGTCGGGAGAGACGGGAGAGAGAGAGAGGTATGAGGGGGTATGAGAGACCGATGGCTGACGGGAGACCGATGGCTTCATATACGACTATACGTACCGTATGCTGCTGGATATGGCGCTCGCCATGGCGTCGCCGCGGCGTCGACTAGACGTCGCCTAGGCGTTCAGGCGCTTCTCACTCGCCGTGGTCGCCGACTCCGCCGTGACAACCATGATTATTTGGTTGAAGTTTTGCTGGCAGGATATCCTCTTAGTAATGCCTTGAATTTCTACTCTTGGCAGGTCATGTATAATGCTGCTCTAGAGAATGCATGCAGTGAGCTTGGAGCTCGTATGTCTGCTATGGACAGCTCCAGCAGAAACGCAGGTGAAATGCTTGATCGTCTCACACTCACATACAACAGGTATATCCTTCTCTCCTTTTAGCTTTCGTATCTGTTAATACACTGATCTAGGTGCAAGTATTGGGGAGCACATTAATACATCCAAACATGAGATATGAAAGAAGGCTGATTCACTCCATTTTATCTTTCCAGGACACGTCAAGCATCTATCACTACAGAGCTCACTGAGATCATATCTGGTGCCTCCGCTCTTGAGGGATAATGATGAACTTTTGTCAATCACCTTTTTTTTAATTGTTTTTTTTCTGTTTCAACAAATGCTACGTATCATCTGAAGCAGCCTCTTCTGTTTTCCCTCACAAGCGGATCCTCCTGATAAGTTGCAATAATTAACCCGATTACGTGACGGTGCAATGCAGATATGCTTGTTCCAAACTTGCAGTCAACCTTGTTTTGTCCAAAGCGGTGGCATATTGTTAAAGGATGTTCAACAAGACATGCCCATTTTGCATAAATGATGATCAATGGAATTCGTGTGTTGCCTTTGCCGTGTAGAGGCATTGATTTAGTTGTTGCTGCATCTATTCATCGAGTTTGAGTATCTGCCTAAGTAACTGTGGGAATTTGAGTATCTATATGCCTAGAGTTCAATCAGAGCATGCATAATGTTTAGTTGTTGGTATTTGATTGGTTCAGACTTCAGACACTCATGTAAAGCTGCTTGTAACATTTCCCTCCAGTTGAAATGCTTTCTTGTTCTACAGGATGCAAACTCGCGAAACCTAACTAAGACACACGCAAGCTTGGTATAGATGTATCAGCAAGAAATCAACAGAAAAAGACATACAGGTAGCTTTTTTATGTAGTAAACCTATGGAAGGGAATTACTGAACTGTTGGTTATTCGGGCAACGATCTCCTTCAGCGTTCATCAGCTCACATGTAGATGGTACGTGGACGAGCGTAGGATCTTGCCAAACAAGAATTGTCGCTGTTGTAATTTGGGGCTCTGTTGCCGATGGACATAAGATGTTGTCAAAGTAGAAGCAGCAGACACAAAGATGTAGTCCAAGTCTCAACGGTCTCTCCTTGTTGATATTGTGGGATATGGATGTACAACTTGCCGGGAAAATGTGGTTCCTATCGACGCTCCTTTGTGCAATATTGTTTCTGTCATCACAATTTTTTTTATTTTATTTTTATCATCCGCGTATTCATTTTTGTCACTCTATCCAATTTTTCATCAAGTCGGGTTTGATTGTTAAGAAATATACGAAATATAAAAAAGAAAATTTGAAAAAATACCAGAAAATACAGAAAAGTTCAGGGTCCACTTCTGAAGAAAAATTTTAATTGCATAAATTTTTTATATATTGAAAATTTTAGCAATGTTTCATAAAATTAAACAAAATAGTTCAAATGTTATCCTTCATTTTTTTCTATATTTCTTGATTTTATATGTATTTTGGTATTTTTTTGAATTTTTTATAGTTCTTAATGGTCAAACCTATGGATTTGACGAAAAAGTAGAGGGATTGACAAAAACAAGATACTCACCGAAGTGTTGAAAAAAAATGAAATGAGCAAATTTTCTATTGTAGAAACAATATTACAAAAAGGAACAATGGTAGGAACAAAATTTTTCCAAATAGGAAGTCTCTACCCCGTATTTATAGGGCGAAGAGGTACGCCTTGAGATGTAAATAAGCAATTAAACTATGCTATGCCCTAAAACTCAACCCCATGTTGTCGACGGTCAACTAGACAATTTAGGTTTGGAGGTGGATAGGTCTGGCAAATGCAGGGCATACCATGCAAGACCCATTTGAATCACACGAAATTTTTTAAAAGAATATTTAGTGTACCTTTTACTCCTACATCTTTTGTAGGAAAGAAAAAGTCTATTACCGGCAATGATTGTCCTCACCAAGTCATAAATTCTTCATCAAAATTTTAATCTTGATCGATAATGTCTAACCAAATATTTGGATTTGTCTGATATGATTACATTTGTCATACAAAGTTATTTTCTTGGTTTTTTTTGGCAAATGCATTAAGATATAAACTAATGGTCAAAATTACATCTTGAAAACACTAGAAATTTAAAAATAATATGAATTTTGCTTATTGGAGGGAGTAGAAAGTAGCGGTTGGCTAAGAGCATATGGGTTCGTAATTTTGTTGGGATGCAATTGGCTGCGATCCTAAGGGTCATGTTGTTGTGACAAACCCCATACTAACATGCCTTGCTGACAAAATTAGATTAGACTAGTCGCCAACCCGTATACTTGCACGGGCTACTTCTTTTTAATTTGTACCTAAAATTTTTTTGAAACTTTTTACGGATGTATTTCTCCTTGCACTGTGTTTTTTTGAACTAATTAAACATTGTTTGTGGTTCATGGCTGTAACAACCCAAATTCTCAAAACCAGTATAATTATTTTTAAATCATCATTTATGAATTTTTGGAATTTTCTCAGATTTTTTTTTCAACATTTCTTAAAATGGTTTTGCATTTTTCTGCAGCCAAAAATGAATTTTGAAAACTTATAAATACTTTACCAGAGCCTAGAAATAATTTATATAAGCTTTGCATATGCTGAAGTGCCTCTCTAAAAATTTTCATGAATTTTGGAAATAATTTATTGAAGCTCTGCATATTCTAAAGTGCCTCTCCAAATATTTTCATGAATTTTGAATTGGTTTGCTAATTTTAAAAATTCAAACTAGATTTCTGCAACTAAATCAATTAGAAAATAAAACTGAAATTCCTTTCATCTATGGGCCAAAATATCTCCTGTTGGCCCAACCCATCACTGTTCCGGCCCAGCGCCAGCCCGCACGTCGACCCCGCCCGAGCTGCCTTCATCTCTTTGCCTTCTCTGTGCGAAAGCATCTTCTTTCTATTTTCGTTTTCTCTCTCGCCACCTCCTCCACTCTCTCTATCATGTAGGCCTGGGACCCACTTGTCAACAGTTGTCTTCCACCTGTTGCCGCACTACAGTGTTCCCGTGTTAGTGCCATGCCAAGCACGCCACGACAAGCCATTGCCAAAGCCGTCACTCCCATCACTGCGCCGTATGCCTCGCTGCCAGGCCCCTATCCTCTGTCACGCCTGTCCGAGCCATCCCGCTAGCTACAGTGCTCATGAGCGTCATGCCTGTGTTGCCTGGGAGCATCACTGATGTGAATCCATGCGCTCTGACTATTTAAGCCTCATCAGAGCTTGCCATTTCCTTCGCAATCGCTCACCGTCTCCATTTTGCCCCTTGGATGAGCTTCTCCTCCACTAGTGTGCCTAGAACAGCCCTTTCATCCTTGACTCAGGTGCATGCCCGCTACTATGCTCCGACGTGCTATCCTTTCATCCTGATGAGCCCTGGCCTTGCCATTCGTGTCAAAGTATGCCTTATGTTCTCCTCTTCAAAACCCCAATCAATTTTTTGATGCCTGCAGTGAATCGCTGAGACCATGCCATCATTTTCAACTCTAGCCATAACCGTCGCCACTAGCCATTCTCTCTCCCCAGTGAGTTTCAGACTAGCTCCTTGCTCTCTAACCATGTCCAACTAGTAAGACAGCTAACTAGCCTATGCTATTGGCCTATCCTTCATCGTAGTGAGTTGTCGACATTCAACCGTCACCTCCGTCCCTGTTCACTGCTAACAAGCCGCTCTAGCACTGCTCGGTTGTCGCCGACACCTTCGCTGTGCTCGTGGTAAGTCACTGGTGCTCAAACACTCCTTCCTTTAGCTCGGGAGAGCTATTTTCACTGTCGTCACCATTGCCTTCCATGGCACTACAGCGGTAGCATGGCACCAGCTCCACTCCGTCGACCCTTGGTCCCTGTGTCATCACCCTAGCATCGCAACACCCCGCAGAATCCATCCCAGTACCCAATCATTACTTTTCCTTTGCTCCTGCACTAAGGCCACTACATGGCTGAGCCACCTTGTCGCCATTCACCACCGCATCACCGACTTTGTCCACCTCTCCAACCATCGCTGCCACTAGTAGCTCCGCTACGACCCCGCCATTCCATCTTGCCATTTCCCGAGACCTTTCCACCACCCCTCGCCGTTGACGAGCTTAACAACGAGCTCAAGCACCACCACTGTTGACTCCCCTATTTTCATCTCTCAGACCAGTGGGCCCCACAGGGTGAGATTAGATTAACACTAATTAAAATCATTTGAAACTAACAAATATATGACATGTGGGCCCGAGTAGAATAATCAAGAATTTATAATTTAAACTGCTTTTAAGTAATGAGACACTGACATATGTGATGTGACCACGCCACAAACACATACGACCATACCGCCCAATATCAAGATTGAACTAAAGGTGAATTTGTTTCTTCAGCTTCAACATAGTTTAAATGAGAATATGATGCTACCTAATGATAAAAATATATATTTTTACAGCACCACATCACTTTTACACCAATTCAAGCAAGAGATCAAGTTGGACATATTTTGGAATCCAATTCGGCCTCCAGATCAATTCGGATTCAGCTTGACAGACCCAACTTTCACATACGAAATCCGTTTGAGGTCCACGAGTACTTGTTGGAAATCTTTTCTCGTCCTCTTTTCAATGAATCTGGTATCACCTCTAAATTCCTTACGTACGCACCGCAATCATCAAGAGTCCGCGTTGGGCTCGTACTGGAATCGGATTCGGACTGCTGCGATGTTGTCAAGTTCAAACGGACATAACTTTCTCATACGGACTCCGTTTGGGATGTTCTTGGACTTCATGGAAATCTTATAAAGTCTACTTTCTAAAGGAACTAACCCCATATTTAAATTCTATCCGAGCCAGCTGCAATCATCAAAAGAGTCCATGTTGGGTACGTACTAGAATCGGATTCGGACTACTGCAATGTTGTCAAGTTCAAATGGACATAACTTTTTTCATATGGACTCCATTTGGGACGTTCTTGGACTTCATGGAAGCTTATAAAGTCTAAGTTCTAAAGGAACTAATCCCATATTTAAATTCTATCCGAACCGGCCGCAATCCTCAAAAGTGTCCACGTTGGTTTCTGAGTCCGAGTCGAAAGGGTGCTACGCCACCTCCACTTGGGTCCATGGACCTTGTAACCCTATATAAGAGCCACCGCCTCCCTATGCTAGGACATGGATTTTGTTGAGTTTTGGTTTAGGCCTTGTGCAAACTTCTATTCTTCACTTGTGTCGGATGACCACCTATCAAGACAGCCTTCGGAATCCCACCTTTTGAACTCAATAAAAATATTTGCAATTTCAGATTGCTTGTTATCTTGTTCTTGCGTGTTCTTCGGTTGCATGCAGGAATAGACCTTCGTGGTCAGGTCAACCGCGTTCTTGGCACGGTTGATAACGACTTGGAGTGTGGTTCAGCGATTGCTAAGGTGCAAACAACGTCGTTCGGTTGTAGTCAGTTCGCAAGGGTCATCTCCACAAAAATCGAAGTTATCATCTTATCGGAAAATCGGGACCCATCTCCCTCATCAGGTGGTATCAGAGCTTCAGTTGACCGGTAGGAATTTCTTGTATCCCTAGTTAGTAGATTGATTTTTATTTCCCATAGTCCAAAAAAATTGCCCTACAAAAAGAGTTAATTTCCGCTGTCCAAACCCCGTTGTGCCTTTCAATCTGTTAATTTTGATTTGCTAAAGTGAATTTGTATCCGTTTTAGCTTTGTCTAGTTGCTGGTCATATCCTTGATTCCATAAAAATCCAAATAAGAAAAATTTTCCCCACTCCAAACCCTAATTCCAATTCGGCTGAATTTTCCTTTCTCTTCAGCCGCCACCAAAAAGTCATAACTTTTGATTCCGTGATCCTTTTTGAGTGAGACCACCTCCATTAGATTCATAACTTCATTATATATCTGCCTGTAAAATGTTGCTTCAATCCAGTATGGCAGTAAAAAGATATCTGCGGTGCAAGTTGACCTAAAATTCCAGTTTCAATCTGCAATAGTCTGCAGTTGTGATTTTTGTGCGAATTTTTCTGTTGGTTTCCAGAACTTGGTCCTGAAACAAAAGTTGTAGAAAAATCCGTTAGAAAACAAATAAAAAATGAATCATTGAAAAAGAGGCAACTGACAGAAAGTTACGGCCAAAATACCGACGTGCTGTCCAGTGGACAGAAATCTTCAGTTTTTAGTTTTGGGTCAATCCTTGTGTTCTTCAATTCCAAATTGCATTCTATTGAATTATCTTGTGTCTATCACTCCTATACTTTGTTATACACTTATTTAGCCTTCATCCATCCTTGTTTGATCAGCAACATGGGCTAAGTGCTAGATACGAACTATAATTCAATTATATGTAATTTCTGAAATTAATTGATTGTTTTTCCTTTGCAACAAAATACATAGCCTATCCAAGCTACACTTCTCAACTAACAGAACAGGTCTTGCTGTACCGGCAATCGCTATACCAATCACCTAAGTCAGATTTATCACGAACCAGCCATCGGTTGCACCACCTATTTGCTTTGGTAAGAACTTGTAAGAATTTGGTAAGAGCTTGAGAGTTGCGTTAGTTGATTTGTTTCCTTATTTTCTACTAACCATGGCAGGTTCACGGGATGATTACGAGATAGATCTACATCTTCGAGTCATTGACTGGGAACTCAAAAAAATTCGTGAGGAAGATGCACGCTTGAGACAAGCTTCTTCACCACAGGAGGTATATGATCATGATAGTACGTCTGGTAAAACCAAAATCACTTTGCCATCCTTTGCTGGTGAATTTGATCATGATGCCTATATTGACTGGAAGATAGCACTAGATAAACAATTTGAATATTATGATTGGTCTGATAGGCAAAAGATTAGAGCTGCCACTAGTGTTTTTATTGATGATGCAATACTTTGGTGGAAGTACTTAATAAACTTAGAAGAGTGGCTCAAACGTGGCATGCATTAAAGAAACTTTTAAGAGATACTTTGTTCCTAAATATCATGTTGATTGTTTGCTAGCTAAATTACAACGTTTAAAACAACGAAGTAGAACTGTAAGGGAATATTATCATGAATTAAAAACTCGTTTATTGCGTTGTGGCTTAGAGGAACACGCTGAAGCTACAGAGAATAGATTCTTATGTGGGTTTAATAAAGAAATTCAGGACCTTCTCATTTACGAAGAATATAATTCTCTCCCTCATTTGTTTATACTTGCTTGTAAGGTTGAAAGTCAGATTGAGGAGAAATTGAGAGTTCTTGATGATAAGAAATATGAGAAAAAAACCCGCGTTTGTGCCTTTTTCTATGACTAACAACTTGCAGGTAGTTGAGAACCATGTCGAAGAGGATCATGAGCTGATTGAACCATTAACTCCATTGGTTGAGAACGAAGATGAGGAGATGGATGCACCTACGTCATTTGAGGAGAGCCAAAAATGTAAAGAACATGGTGCTATCATCACTCACGGTGAGTATGCTTGTGAAGAACTACAATTACCCACTGTTCATGCTAATCTAGAGCAAAACTTAGTGGAAAAAGATTTTGACATGCAGATGTTTCGGGTAGAGAATTCAGACTGCAGTGACTTGAGTGCACCTTGTCCAAAAATAATTGAATTGCCTGCTGTTTTGAGTGATTCATGTGATGAATTAATCGCATACAATGATCATGTGGCTTTGGTTAGAGATAAAGAAGTTTTGACTAGAATTTCTCCTGCTAATTTGTTGTGTTACATCATGTTGGATCGACCTATGAAATTGTCACATGCTATGGAGAAAGTTTCTGAACTTGTATGTTCGAAATTCTTGTTTAGTGCCTACACCCCTGGGTATAAGTTTAATTTAATTGGAGAATATGGTGTAGAAAATCAATTTATTGTTATCGAATATGCATAACTTGTGATCACATGGATGAATTGAAACTTGCTATTTTGAACAACGCTTGTATGCTCAATCTTGTTCATTATGAAAGAAAAATAAAATTTAGTGATCATTCAATGCTATGTGTTCTTCTTTTGTTGAACCATCTAACATTGACAATCTGAATAATGAAATTGATGTATGTAAGAATGCAAATCTTTTCAACCTTACTAGATGAATTTGCTGTTGCTCAATTGAAATCTGATTATATGGATAAACGTTGTTTGATTCTAAAAGTTGTAGCTTCGCCCATATGTGCCACCACTGCAAGTTTACAACTTCAGAGACTTGAATTGCATAAATGCTTCACTTACATTTGCAAAACTAGTTGCAATAATTGCTTGCGAGAAATTTTGATTTGCTCATAAACATATATGATTACTCTTGGGTTAATAATACAATGAACTTTTATGATCGCTGCTGTTTAATAACATTAATTGTGCAACAACGGAGACCTACTAAAACGGATGACATGTATACATACCATGCATACACCTTGGCTTCTTTGTTACCCTATTTTCAGCTTATCAAAAGCCGAGGACGACTTTGTTTTCAAGAAGGGAAGGATGATGATAATATGTACTCTATGGATACAATCATATTTGTTGTGCTTGTTGTTCCAATTACAAGAATTTCTATGCATCCCTTAAATTATCAGGTGAGTTCATTTCAAACAGGCTTTACTTTGTTTGATAAAGAACTTATGATATTACATAATGAGAGTTTGTTGCGTTTATTATCATGTACCAAGATTTATGATCAAGATCATACAACACGTGAGGCTACACATATGTTAAAACCGAGGACGGTTTTCTGTCAAGAAGGGGAGGATGATGTGACCACGCCACAAACACAAACGACCATACCGTCCAATATCAAGATTGAACTAAAGGTGAGTTCGTTTCTTCAGCTTCAACATAGTTTAAATGAGAATATGATGCTACCTAATGATAAAAATATATATTTTACAGCACCACATCACTTTTACACCAATTCAAGCAAGAGATCAAGTTAGACACGTTTTGGAATCCAATTCGGCCTCCAGATCAATTCGGATTCAGCTTGACAGACCCAACTTCAAATGTGCATAACTTTCACATACGAAATCCGTTTGAGGTCCACGAGTACTTGTTGGAAAGCTTTTCTCGTCCTCTTTTCATTGGATCTGGTATCACCTCTAAATTCCTTACGTACGCACCGCAATCATCAAGGGTCCGCGTTGGGCTCGTACTGGAATCGGATTCGGACTGCTGCGATGTTGTTATGTTCAAATGGACATAGCTTTCTCATACGGACTCCGTTTGGGACATTATTGGACTTTATGGAAAGATTATAAAGTCTACTTTCTAAAGGAACTAACCCCATATTTAAATTCTATCCCAGCCGGTCGTAATCATCAAAAGAGTCTACATTGGGCACGTACTGGCATCGGATTCGAACTACTGTGATGTTGTCAAGTTCAAACGGCCATAAATTTTTCATACGGACTCCGTTTGGGACATTCTTGGACTTCATGGAAAGCTTATAAAGTCTACTTTTTAAAGGAACCAACCTCATATTTAAATTCTATCCGAGCCGGCCGCAATCGTCAAAAGAGTCTACGTTGGTTTATGAGTCTGAGTCGAAAGGGTGCTGCGCTACCTCCACTTGGGTCCATGGACCTTGTAACCCTATATAAGAGCCACCACCTCCCTATGCTAGGACTTGGATTTCGTTGAGTTTTGGTTTAGCTCTTGTGCAAACTTTTGTTCTTCAGTTGTGTCGGATGACCACCTGTCAAGACAGCCTTTGAAATCCCACCTTTTGAACTCAATAAAAATATTTACAATTTTTGATTGCTTGTTATCTTGTTCTTGCGTGTTCTTCGGTTGCATACATGAATAGACCTTCGTGGTCAGATCAACCGCGTTCTTGGCACGGTTGATAATGACTTGGAGTGTGGTTCAGCGATTGGTAAGGCGCAAGCGACGTCGTTCAGTTGTAGTCGATTCGCAAGGGTTATCTCCCCCAAAATCGAAGTTATCATCCTATCACAAGGGTCATCTCCCTCATCAGGACCCCACCTATCAATCATTTTAGAAATTAACAAAATCCTAACGTGTAGGCCCCACCTGTAAGTCTAATGACGCAATAATTCCATAATTTCCTTTAGAAATAAAATGTAAAATGAAAATAAAAATTCGGGCACAATATTTTCTTTCTTATTTTATTATTTTTCAATCCAAATCAAATTCAAATGCTTGTAACATTTGCATATCAACTACAAATTGAATAATTTTTGTCTCTAAAATTTTATAAAATCATGCTCTTTCATATTCTATAAAAAATATTTGAAATTTATATCTATTTTAAGTTATTTGGCTCTTATTTATGATATTTGGTGTTTGCTGAGTAGATATCGACATTCCAAAAAAATTTGTCAATCAGCCAGAGCAAGAACAAGAGTTCAAAAAGCAAGGCAAGCACTGCTTTGATTATATCAATTCTATATTTCACTGTTATGTATGTTGTGTTCAAATTTATTATGCATGCGCGTAATTTCGGTAAAAATTGCTATATTGGTAAGGTTGATAGTTATATCAAATTGTTGCACTAAACCCCACCTTGATAAATTGTTATCCTTGTTGTTTTCACCTTAGTATTAATTTTACTCTTGGTAACATGTGGAAATTATAGAATAAACATAGTAGTTGATGCTTAGCCATGCTTATAATGGTACTAGATGTGTTAGGTTGAAAATTAGTCGAAATGTTAAAAAATGGGATATGTTGAGAAATTGCCCAGAGGAGTTACCTCTGTATTTTGGTTAACAAATAAAGTAGAAAACATGTTTTGGACTTTGACGAGTGGTTGTGGAGACCGGTGCAGTTAGCACGAAACTGTGATTTGTGGATGTCTCGTTCAAGTCACTAAAGACCAATCTATTGTGCCATAGACCTAAGTTTAGTCGTACAGCCATACGTGCCTTTATAGGAAGACCTTAGCATAATAAGTTACCTTGTGCTAGCAACTTTACCCTAGGTGGTAGATTGTAGGTGAATTAGGCTAGTACGGGCATGGAGGGTATCCATGTTCGGAGGGAGCTTGTTGGGTAGGTAAGGTTTACCAACACTTCGTATGAGTCTTGAGATGTTGGAGAGCACTGCCGGTCTTAAGAAGGTATCATAACACGATGGTTGTTAGGACTGATAATATAATAGCTTCATCATGAGCTCTCAAATCGGGTACCGATAGTATTGTGTGACATGTACAATATGGTGGGATGTTTGTGTCATCACAACTACAGAAAAGGTCATCATATACGATTCAAAAATGTTGTCATAGATGATTTTGTGAGCCGTCTAAGTTTATGAGTCAGTAATAACATGAAGTCATCACAGATGGCTTTCGAACCGTCTATGATGTAGACTATCATAGATGGTTTTAGTACAAACCATCTATGATATGTAATATACACAGATGGTTTGTACTAAACTGTTTGTGATTGTCAATTATTATAAACGGTTATAAGTTAATAATCGTCTGTGATATTCCTTTCTACTACTAAACATATTTCTGTTTGTTGGCTAGCCTCAGAAAATGCTAGCCATACCCTTTGAAACAGGCAGATTAACACAGTATATATATCCAATTCACATTCATTCATTTCAGAAATAAAAACATCCATTTTCACAAAACAATTAACTGAAATGAATTATCCAGCTTTAAACAAATATACACATGAATAATTAAGCTCAATCTTATCCTAGTGAAATTCATTTTACATTGTGGAACTCTCCATCTTCTTTTATGTCTAGACATCAAGAAGTACGCACATTGTCCTTGAATATGTTTGAGGTCAGCATGTTTCAACGGAGTTGTAAGGATGGACGCAACCTGTCGGTAGGAAGATCAATGTTGTGCATACATATATAAATTGATAAGTATAAAATAATTATCACAAGATTGACAAACCTGAGTATCATAGTTCTTCACGGAATTGACGAGTAGTTGCATGTTGTGGCAAACATAGAATCCATACGTGTTGCCTGGCAGCTGCTGGTGGCATTGCAAAAATAGGATTTGTTAGTTCGAGAGGCATTACTATGAAGTATTATGTATGATTAATGTGTACTAGCGAATACTGGAAAATCTAGATCGTGTCGCAGGGCATCGATCCCTCCCTTAGATTTCCATACATCTGCAACGTACGTGGCGAATGACCTATGTGATTCTAAAAAGTTAGCCTTAGTCATTGGAAGGAAGAAAAGACTACAATGGAGTTATCTATGGAGGAAATATGTTCATCTATCGATTAATCGTTGGACAACTGTGTAGTCGGTTCTATTCCTCCTTAGGAAATCAATGTATATTACCTTGTTCCATTTTGGTATAATTACAATTAGAATCTAGTGGAACCTATACAGGTATATTGTCATGGTCATTAAACCTAAGTTCGTGTTGCTTATAAAGTACAATCAACAAGTATAGTCACTAGTGCAGCACTTACTCCTGGTTGTAGGGCATAAGTATGAATTCCTTGTTACGGTGAGCCACCAATGCCGTCGTCATGTAATTCTGGATAAAGAATGCATCCTCCCTGATGGTATCCATGGATGTATCACGCCCAGTGTCATCATCCTCTAGCACTGCTATGGTGATATAGCTCTTTCCTGTTTTAAGGTCAACATGCAGACACTTGACAGTCTGACACACACAGAGGACACATCGCGTAGTTCTGAACAAGGACGTGCGTCACTCCATATTTCTCCTTGTAAGTCGAGTTAGTGTTAATGGTTGAATGATTAATGACAACTGGATGAGTAAACTTTGTTTAAAACTTATCTTATAGTATACAAATTGTTGTGTACAAGTTGTATACTCGCAAAACAAATTTTATATCTCACTATTTGTTGAGATTGTCATGAATTACCAAAAAGGGAAGATTGTTGAATCTAGTCCCTCCATTATGTGTTAATGGTGAAGTTTGGTAATAGATGACAATTGTTTTGTGGACTAACAGTTTCCATGAGTTGGATGAACATGTTAGGTTTTATAAATGAAGATGACTTAGGATGACTTCATGTGTTGAAGATCATCAAGTCAAGATGCGAAAAGAAAATAGCTTCATGTGTTGTAGGCTATTAAGAAGATGGCTTCATGAGTTGAAGGTCATCGAGAAGAAGATGCATAATGAGTTGATGCATGATCATGTGTTGATCAAGTAAAGACCATCATATGTTGATGGAGTTGATGAGAAGAATACATCATGTGTTGATGCATATCAAGATGATGACCCAAGACAAAGGTATGAACTAGCTAGGGCTAAGTATGTGTTCCTAGTCTTTTACCGGTCTTGGTGTTTGGTTGGAAGACTGGGTTGCTAGTATAGGTGCCGTACTATTAAGAGGGGTCATGTCTAGTAGTTTGAGTCTCATCATGTGTTGATGGCTCATCCTCACCTCGTCTAGCTCATATTGACATGAGGCTTGTATTTACGAATGTGTTTTGCAAATAGTTGAAGCTCATGTGTTGAATCTTGTAACATGGGACTATGCATTGTAAATGTGTTTTGCAAGTGCTTGAAGTCTATGTTTCTATTTTTTTTTGTGATATGAGGCTTTATTTGCAAATGTGTTTTGTAAATGGTTGAAGCTCATATATAATCCTTGTGGCATACGACTTAGATTTGCGAATATGTTTTGCAAATGCGAGAAGTCCATGTACATTCCTTGCGTCATGATTTCAAAGGTATGCGAATGTGTTTTGCAACTTGTTGGAAATCATGTTTAAGCCTTGTGTGCATGATATCATAGTTCGCAAATGTGTTTTACAAAATCTGTTGAGATATCTACACTTCTCAGGAAAAATCGAAACTACCGCTATGTGCGAAGCGGTACTACCGGAGAGAGGAAGTACCGGCTGTGTGAGCGGTACTACCGCTCAGTGGTCTGACCGGCCTTCACGTAGCGGTCTGACCGACGTGCTCCGAACGGTCTGACCGGCTCGCAGAAGTTCCGCTCCTTCGTACGAAACGTTTTTTCCAAAGAGCGACCGGGCTAATTTTCTGAGAGCGGTCTGACCGGCCCTGGTAGCGGTCTAACCGGTGGTGGTGGTCTGACCGGACCCTGTGTGGGCAGTCTAACCGGTTTTCCAGCCCAACGGCTAGTTTTTGTAGTCGTTGGGAGGGCGGAAGTACCGGTCGTGTAATTGCGGTACTTCCAGCCCTTGGGCTGAATTTTGCCCTCTTTCTTCTCTAACGGCTAGTTTTTGAGGGAGGTGTATAAATACCTCCTCAAGGGCTGTTGGGAGAAAGTTGCTGGTACTTGGCTTGTATTCCTTGAGCTAGAGTGAGGTTCTCCACTCAATTGTGCATGTGTTATACTTTGTGAGAGAGGAGAAGAGGAACTAGAGTGCATGTGTTGTCTCTAGAGGTGGACTTTGTGTCCAAGTGAGCTAGTGCATTCGTTGCACGTGGTGAAAGTCAAGTGAAGGACTTGTTTTGTTACTCTTGGAGTTTGCCGACTCCTAGACGGCGTTGGAGGCGTCGTACGCAGTGATCTTCTCAACGAAGGTTGTGAGAAGACCCGGCGAAGTTGTGAAGGTTGGAGCTCACCTATCCGGAGCGGGAAAGAGCTAGCACTAGTGGATTGAAGTGGAAGGCTTAATTCGTAGAGCCGGTCCAATTAGTTCGGGCTAACCTCAACGTGGACTAGGGGAGACCGACAAGTCTCTGAACATCACGGTAAAAAGAAATCGTGTCAATTGTGGTTTGCTTTCTTGTACTCAATTTATATTCAAGCAATTTACATTCATAAAATTAAATTGATTGCTTTACAACTTAGAATTGCAAATCTCGACCTAGGCTAGAATTTAGTGCACTTAGGCGAATTTAATTGTTCTAGGCGCTATTTGTACTAAATCAACTTGAATTTAGCTTCCGCATTGTTTACTTGGTTTAGGCAAATAGAAGAGGTCTTGAATTGCTATTAATAACTTGTAGAGAATTTTTAGACCGCCTATTCACCCCCCTCTAGTCAGCCTCATCGATTTTACAAGCACCAAGAATAAATGGATATATAAGCACCCTTCCAAATCTCCTGTCTCCTTTCACCAAATCGCCTCAAAGCCACTGTCTTATAGATAGAATATCTATTAGGACAAGGGTATTTAATAACATAGTGAATATCACAGATGCTTCCTTTCAAAACTCGTCTGTGATAAGTAGGCCATCATAGATGGTTTTTTTACAAAAAAACTATCTATGATGTATTACTGACGGCTTTTCACAAAAAACATATGTGATAAGTCCATACATCACAGACGATTTTTATTACAAATCGTCTGTGATGTATCACAGATGGTTTGTGTGAAAAACTGTCTATGATAAGTAGGTTTTCACTAACGATTCTTACCATTTGTTGCAACATAGACGAACACGCTAGTAAAATCATCTGAGATAACTACGCTACAGCTTAACACTGATGGATTTTGTAGAACTGTCTATGATGAGACGTCCAATGTGACCTTCTCAGTAGTAGTGGGTGCAATTACCACTTTGCTTTGTGCTATACCATTGCAATCTGAAGCTATCGGCCATGTGGTGTTGAATTGAGCCATGAAGAGGTGAAACCAAGCTTGGTCAAGAGGGAGGCTAGTCAAGGGAGAGTGATCCTAGCACATGGCAAAGCTTTGGCCAAGGAAAGCAAGATCAAAGCTTCGACCAAGGGAAGCATGGGCAAGGAGTTAGGTTGCATGGGAGGCATGGGCCATGCGTTTGACTGCATAGGAGGCATGGAGAGGATGAGCCGCATGGGGATTGTGGAACAGAAGGTTGCATGGGGGAGCTGGGTGCATGGGGAGGCTGAGAGGCACATGATCCAAGAAGCCAAGCAGCATGGAATAATTGGAGACTGAAAGGAACTTAGTCCATGCGTGAGGAGAAGCACATGAGAGATAAGAGACCAGCTGGTTATTTCTTGAGGGGGAAGAAAAAACCAGATGTAGGCCAGCCAAGCCAAGGCCATATGAGGTTCAATCAAGAGAACAAGCCAAGAGATTAATTCTTGTGTAGCAAGAAAGAGGAGGGGGCTGAGAGGGGCATCCAACCATGTGCCTCCCAATCCCAATCGTGTGCACCAAGGGGGTTGGGCTCCTTGCCGTGAGCCAGGAGGGGCCGAGCCAAATGAGAAGATGAGCCAGGTGTGCAAGCTAGAAGAAAGGAGCCGGAATACCAATTCGAGCCAGGTTTCCACGTAGGATTGGTTTGGGACCGAATCAATTCATGAATCAGGTACAATCCAAGTTATTATTTCCATTTCTTTTGAGTCCAACCTTATCTCCCATTGTTTAGTTAGTTTTTGTGTTGTATACTCTAGGTATTCCGAGTTAAGGCCCTTATGGCTTAGAGTCCGAGTTGGTCATACATGAATTGAGCCGGTCTTATGCCAGGCATGTACATGAGTTTGTTTTGTGTTCGGTTCTTGTGTCGTGCTTGTGTTGCTAAGTTGGTTGTGCCCCAAGGCACCAATATAAGGCCAAGGGCATTGCCCATTGTAACTTAGACCAGATTGAATAGAGAAGAAAACTAGAAAAGCCATGGAAGTTTTGTGGCGCAATTGTGTGCGTGATTATTGAGGGTTTCCCGATTAGGGTTTGCTGAGGTTGGTGTAAGGCAAGAACACTTTGTTCTTGAGATTGCTCATCGAATCTACACGATTCCACTCTTTCAATTCATGATCCTTTATTGTTCATGGTTTGAGATGGCTTTGGTTTCTTGCTTCTAATCTTCCTTGCATTGATAAGTGCTTGAATCCCTTATTATCTGTCCACCCCATCACAAGAAGGAGAGCTTGTTGTTGCCCTAGCCACAAGGAGACCAAAAGGGAATTAGGGTTTGCCAAAACCCTAATACCAATCTACCACCCACAGGAAGAGAAGAACAAGTTGTTTGCTACGCAAGGAGAAGAGGGGCCGAACCCTAATTCTTCTAGTTGGCCGCAAGAAGGAAAGCACCTAAAGCCAAACCGCAAGGAACAAGAGGGAAAAAGGCTGATGTTCGTACCATGAAGATCGGGCCACCCTATGCATCAGCTAGTCTACTAGTTGATCTATATCATTCACCGACGTTGCAAATGTCTTCAAACATCTTACACAACAAGTATGTATGAAAACCATGAATTCATTTAAAAAAATATGTACTTCTACACATGATATGATTAGCTAACAATAATGCTAGTAATGCATTTTCTAAAGAACAAGTGAGTAGATCTTGAAATAATTGCAATCACTAATTGTTAGTACTGTGACAGAACCAAATAGATGACAAGATTCAATGGCTAGCCTTCTAACTCTGAAGTCTGAACCATGCATGATTAGCTAACTAGAATTGTAGCGTTGCTTCTTCTGAAGAACAAGAAGTAGATCCTGAAGCAATCACTAATGATTACTCCCTCTGTCCCGCAAAATAAGTTTTCATTCTTAAAAAGCGTCGTCCTACAATATAAGTCTATTGTGGAGATCAAATGTGTAGTTATTATAATATTTTCACCATATACCCCTACTTTAATGTTGAAAAAATAAGTGAGTAGTTGTAGTATGTCATTTAAAGGGGAATGCATGGATCAATGGTATTAACTTTTTATTAAATTTAATATCACCTTGGTCTATGCACATAGTGGACTTCGAACTTATATTATGGGATAAAGGGAGTCATAGTGTGAGAGAACCAAATAGATGGCAGCATCCAAGAGCTAACTTTGTGCAGTTTGAAACTCTGAACCATACATGCATGCAAACACACACACTTGCTCCATTCTTTGCAAATTTGGTCTAATCACATTTCTAGTAAACTGTACAAAAGTGTGTACGCCGGAATTAATTCAGCATGCATGGTATATGAATTAAATTTAATGTATTCTCTTTATTTGAAAAGGCTAGAGCATAGTGCACACAAGAATTTGAGACATTAGAAACTGTACTTGGTAGAAGTGTTGCCATTTATCTGAAAAATGAACTGCTAAACTTGATCCAATACATCATTAATGTCATTGTCCATCAATTTCTCAAAAAATAAAAGCATTTATGGATTTTCTAACTGTGCCAATTGAAGGCCTATTTACAGGACAAGGATAATCAGTCTACCCCTTGTAAACATCAGTAGTAAGGTCCTGGAAACACAAATTTCATTCATCATTGATATGAGAATTCTCTACTGGCAATTACTGAAAGTATTCAAAGTACAAAAATTTTAAAATTACTTCATAGCAGTAGACAACTCCATTTGGCATCACATTATGCAACCATTCATAATTTTTGTGTAAAGATTGAATCACCAAAAGGGATGTAACAACTTGGATCGGGAAGGAGGTGGCAGCGCTGGGGTTAGGGCGGTGAAGATCTAGAGGAAGGTGGTAGAAGGAGGAAGAGGGAGGGAAATAGGGAGGGTGGCGACGACACTAGGGTTAGGGAGGTGGTGGCGAGTGCTAACCTCGATGAGAGCCGAGGATGAATGGGATGACGACGAGGTCAATTAGGGGTCAGCGGTGTCAAGGTCGAGGGTCAGAGGCGGTGACGTCATGGTCGGGGGTTGACAGTGTCATCGAGGTCCAGGGTTGGTGATGCCGGTGACATCGAGGTCAGGGGGCGCGTTATCGAGGTCGGGGTCGGCAACAGCGTTTGGACTCCTGTTCACTCGATGTGGGGGTTGACAGTGTGGGGAACGCTTGCAAGGGCTCCGTTCGCTGGGGTGGGGAGGCGCCTGCCGCCTGGGGGCTTAGGGTAGGGAGGTGCTAGGGACTCGAAGTAGGGAGTGTGATAGGTGGATGGCAAATTGCAGGTAATTATCTTAAACTTTAAGTGGTACTTTGTTTCAGGTATGTTAGCTTCCCACGAGAATCCACCGAAAGGCTGCTTTTCGTTGCTAGTTCAGTTTTACCTCTGCCCTCATGAGAATAAGAATCCGGTAGTTTTTGGAAGCTGAGTGTTTAGCACAGCTTCACATAACTTAGTCTACAACACTTACCTTGATACATGGTGTTACTATATTAATGATAGTATTCTTGCAGCTACATGGTTTTCATCAGATAGACACATAGACCCCTAAAAGTTTAGCAACAAGACCTAACAAATTTGAAAGTCACCTTCTGTTGAGCCAAGTGCCAATTGGTTGTTATCGCCCAAATAAAAACTTGCTCAGTCAGTAGTTCTTGTCACTATGAAAGGCGTGCAGAAATTTTTTTTGATCTTTAATCAGTACTATCTATCCAAATATTTGGGTTGAGCACATAGAAAGTACACCATTATATTTGTCACACAAAAGTACTTTCGCAATATTGAATTTTTGTATTTTTTTACATATTATGATATAAAGTAATGGTCAAAATGAAAACAGAAAAATATAAAAAAAATTATCAATAACTTTTTTACTGGAGAGAGGAAAAATTAAAAGGTTGAGCCTATGGGTTAGTAATTTTGTTGGGAACAAGCAGACATGCTAGCCTAGTAGTCATTGACAAACATAAAAACAATACAAAAGATAATTGCATTTTATTTCATTTTCTATCACTAAAAATGCTCCTTGTGGAACACAAATCTAGTGAATGTTCTCATGTTCATTTTGTGGCAGAGCCTTTCCAACTGTCTTCCCAAATCATCCGGCCCGCAGTAGAAAACCCCTGCCATTGCATTCGAATTCCATGTAAGAAGAATGCATACGCAAACATTACTTAAAACTGTAAATTTCATGAACTTGATTATCCCAATTTATGGACTCAGAAAATTTTGATAGTAGGAGCAAATTTCTGCAGCTCTTTCCCCTTTTACACATCAGACAAGCAGTTTGGAACAGTTGTCCCATTGTCAGATTGATTCAATTGACAGGTGCTGTTACTTTTGCGAGGGACTGCAAACTATATCATTACTAATCACTAGAATATTCTTTGCATCTTTTGTTGCTAAGTTGTTAGTCAACAAAAAAGCGAAAACTCATACCTATCCTTTCTCCAATATGTTTTCTTGCAAGACCATGGAACACCCTAGGCCAGTTTGGCCTCGAAAACTGTGTACGGACCTACAAGAATTGTTTTCTTGTGATTCACAACATTGCACATACTGAATACTACTCAATGTTCAGATGATATCAACTTGCAGTGCACAAAAAGGAAAGAATAGCACTCTACAATCTTCTATTACACCTAGCGGCTTAGGTAAGGAGGAAGACGTACCGGAGTTTTTGAGATGATATCAATGCCGTGGCGTGCAAAATGAAGGGCTTGAATTGCACTTATCAGCACCGAACGCTTGTCACCTTCCTGGTAGACCCTTGTGAGGTAGTTGTACATCTCTATCACACCCTACAAGCACATCGAGAGATTTATAATAACACAAGGCATGCAGTGTCATGGCAAGATGCTAGTTCTAATGTAGGCATGGGCACTTGGAATGGTCATTAAATTGTAACCTGCTTGCTATCGAGGGCTGAAACCTCCTTCATGATGTCCCTAAACCACTCAAAGGATCCTTGCTCTCTTGTCACCCAATAAAAGTAGGCCTTCTTCAGCCCATTGGCACGTTGATTTGAAGTATTGTCTCCCTGAGATGAATTGAGAGAAATATGATAAAATATTCTGTATGAAGAGTACCGTTACACATTATGAGCAGAGCGCACTGGTCATTGCCTTATCTAGGTCATTGGCAATGTCTTTGAGAACACTTATAAACGGTGTTGCCCCTATACCAAGCCCAATTAGCAAGATAATCTCATATTTTGAGTGATCCTGTGATGCTGCACCATAGGGGCCATCAATGGATATTTTTGGCAGGTTGGAGTTGCTGGAAAGTAGTGCCTACAAAACATTTTATGTTTATATGTGATTATGATATTGGAAATAGTTACCTGAAGCATTATTGTTCTAGACTCTAGAGGATGAAGAGTGTTTTACCTCATGGAACACTTCATATACATTGTAGCTCCAGTCACCGAGAGATCTGATGTGGATGCTCAAGTGATCATCGTCTGGTGCAGAGGTAAGAGAAAATGGGTGCCTGAAAAAATAAACAATGCAGATCCAGAATTAGCAATATCGACCAATGCTTCGAAATTGTACGTTATCAAGTAACAGAACAAAAATAATAGCTGAAACTGATATAGCACGGGATATTGAGCAAAACTTCAGTACCATGGTATTCTCACCATTCAAACTTCGATATTTGTGGACATTGGACAAAGACATACATTCCACTTTGATATCGAAAACCTGGAGGCTTTGTTATCTTCAGAGCAAGTACCTTCCCAGGATAAGTTATTGCCTGTAAAGTAACAACAGATTGGTTTAGATAAGTTAAAAGATGGAAATTAGTAATACAATCTGTACTTTCATAGAGAAGAAGCTTTGTTGAAGATGATCACATACATCAAGGATCTTGGCATCATAAACCATAGATCTGATCATCCTGAACATCCGCTCTCCAAGGTAGATCATCACAGGAATCGCCACATACATCCATGTCTGCATAAATTTGGAGATGATAAGAGAACATAAACATATTGAGATTATACTTTATTCTATCGGTATTACCGTCTTCTCTGTGACATCCTTTGCTAGGAAGAGGAACATGGAATGCACAACAAGGAGCACATAGACAGCGATGAACACATGATGAGAGTACCAGAAAGCATTGAATCCCACAAACCGCCTAACCAGAGGTGGCAGCGATCCTGGATTTCTTCTCGATGGCCTACTAGCAAGAAGGAAAGCGATCAACATGAGTACCACCATGGCTATACCAGTTGTTCCCTCGGTTGATGCCACTATCTCCAGGTAGGATGGCTGGTGGTAGCCAAAGTCATCAGCAATTGTGCGCCCAAAGATGGTCTTATCTGCCATTGAAATCCTTGGGAAGTCACATGACAGGTGGATGCCACCATGAAGGATTATGCCAATCACAATTCCCGCAGCTACAAGCTAAACTAGAAGATGAGTGTTATATTCAGAACATTTGGATGATACGAGTAAGGCAATGCAATGAACAATACATTTGGTAACAGATCACACCTTGTGGAAGTTGATGGTGTCATTGAATGGGACAACTGAGTTGATGCTACGGCTTCTCCTGAGCCAAGTGATAGTGTTGCGGCATACAGGTAGGAGCACAATGGCCATGTTGAGCTTGAGTGTCTCTGCAGCACCCTTGGCTGTGGACAGGCAGTATCCCATGACCTCAAATGCCAGCCGCTGGCGATACTGCATGAACTTCCAAGTGAAGAGTGCAGCACATGCTACAAGCCATAGCGCAACCACCCATATTCGTCTCCAGTGAGCACGGAAGAAGACAATGGCTGCTGACATCATACATTGGATGTATTTAGTCGGTATAGGTGTTGACCAGCAAGTAGGTTGGAGATCAATCAGTGAGCCCTTTCTTGCGCCATTCAACTGCAAATTGGTATTTTTGGAAGACAACAAATCAAATTTATATTATCAAGATGAAGAAAAAATATTGGAGGTTGTGAACCATTGTGTGGTGCTAGTACGTCACCTCAACCAGTCCTTGGGCTGTTTGGAGCTCTTCTAGGATCAAGTGCGTGTATTCAGTGGCTTCATCTTGGCTTAAGGTGAGCTTGTTCAAAGAGGCACTGAACATTATTGCCTAAGAAATTAAAAACATGTAAAATATACATTTTCTAAGCTATTAGTACAAGTACATCATGTTTTACAATGTATTTGCTTCACACCTTCTTGATATCCTTTTCTGTGACTCTGCTACTTGGGTTTCTTTCGCAACTGCAGATGCATGTATGTGTAAATATATTTCATTGCTCAGTTTATAACTGCAAAGACATGGGAGTTGCAGTTGTGGAAGAATACCTATCCAATGCTATTCTGATCCCATGGCTAGGAGAACGACTGATGGATCCGTTGGGGTTGATATTCGGACTGATTGGAGTAAGCTCTCCCATCGAACCAGCAGATTCATTCTCGTCTACAGAGTTAAAATATGAGCCAATAAAAAAAGGTAAATGACTTATAGACATAAAGTAAACAACAAGATCTGATAGTTTTCTTGAGAATCTATTAATGTTTCATCTCAATATTCTTGAAACCCAAGAACTAAACGCTCATATCATGATCTTCACCTTTACCTTGCAAATCTGAGGAGCAATGGAGATTGTGGAAAGCTTAAAAAGATCAAATGAGTGATCCCAACATGTAATACTCATTATTGTTTGTTTTTTAAAGTAAAACTTGAAGAAATTGGGAAAACATTTTCTCAAGTTATCCCTTCGGTCACAAAAACATGTGGTTTTGGATATTAACACGGTTCACAAAACACCACTTTGACCACTAATTTATATTGTAATATATGAAACCAATAAAATTATAATATTATGAAAGTACTTTTCGAGACAAATCTACATATATCATTTTCATGGATTCAATATAAATATTTAAAAAGACATTGATAGCCAAAGTTTCAAAAGTTTGACTGCACGTACCCCGAAACGACATGTATTTGTGATCAGAGGAGTAATTTTTAGTATTAAGTTTAATGCACTAATCAGTTCACCCAAAAGCTTAGTTGTTGAGACAATGTGGGCAATATGCTTCTAGTTTAATATTTGGTGAAAACCGAATTACAGGAGGCTGAGCATTCTGAAATTATTGATTTGGATTTTTTAGAAAGGGTTGTTGATTCGGATTTTTCTTAATCTTAATTTTGAATTTTGATACTTGAGTTCCTATAGTTGTTAAAATTACTCATTATAGCGATAGCCCATATGTGTGTTGTAAATTTGGAGATACAATGGTCCCTTTACTAATAGTTTCAGTCAAATTAGCTCTACACCTTTTAAATCAGAAACAAACAAATAACATGTTACGACAAAAACAAGTAATTGTGCTCCTAACAATTGCACAAAAAAATTGAGATATATGAAACATAGAATGGGCAGAGAACTTGGAATGCAAACAACGATAATACATGTTGTAGAAAAAACAAGGTGCAAAGTGAGCTAGTGACCAAACACTAGTTCCTCGTCAAAAACTTCTTCCATTCTCATCTCATTCTTATCCCTCTCTTATAAAATTGTTGTGTTTGCTTCAAGCATGGAGCAAGCACCCAACACTTTAAGCAGCTTCCTTTGAAGCATAACAGCAAACAGTTGGTGTGCAAGCACCAAAACCACCCGCACAGAACATGACCACACATACAATTCGACAATCCATTCATGTACGCAACCTAAAGCAAAAGAATGCCTATTCTAATGCATTCGAGACCATATACATATAATAAGTATGTAACAACCGCGCGTAGCTGCATAAAGAACTCGACCTTGGCAACGTGCAGCTGGGAGAAGAAGAAAGCCACGGCGTGGAGCCGGAAGGCGGGGCCGGAGGGGGAGCGGGTGGCGGGAAGGAGGCGTTTGGAGGTTGGGTGGGAGGAGGAGGAGGAGGCCCGGGGAGGGGAGGTGATGGCGGAGGCGGCGGCCATGGTGAATTGGTGATGGCCGCGACAGAGAGATGGAGGTGGACAGAGATAAAAGGCGAACAAATCCTAAACACACTCGAAAAGAAGGTCAAATATTTTCCGGGTAAAAATGTGAGATTAGCTCTTTATCTTTAGGGTCCTTTTGGTTGAGCTGTGGCTGTGGGAAAAAGCTGCTGTAGGCTCTGAGCTGTGAGAAAGCTGCTGTGGGTTGTGAGCTGTAGAAAAATTGAAAGCTGTTTGGTTAAGCAAGTATAAAATATACTTTTTGTCTTTATCTCTTTTAAAACAACTATGAAAGAGTTTTATTCAATCCATTTCCAAAAGCAGAAAGCCAAAAGCCAAAAGCAGAATCAAAACAGCTTTCAAAAATATACTACGAAAAAATAACAACTTTTGAAAAAGCTGCTTCCAAAAGCAACCCCTTTGGTTGAGCTTTTGGCTTTTAGGGCCAAAAGCTGAAGCCAAAAACCCAACCAAAAGGACCCTTAATATGTGAATTCAGTGTCTGAACTCTTTTTTATTCATTTAGTCTATTAATAAATACACTCTTCCAGAATCTAAAAAAAGCTAGTATCTTCCATTGCAAATATAAGTTATTTTCTACCATAATGTTGCTAAATCACGAAAGTTATATATCGTCAAAGTATATTTCATGATAAATGTGGTCAATCTAGATATATTTTTATATATTGATGATCAATATTAAAATATTTGACTAGAACGGCTCCAAGAACGAACTATATTTGCAATTAGAGGGAGTAGTTTTTGGTAAAATATTTTGTATGCTGAACTTTTTTGTCAAGTAAGTGCCGGGAAGGCTTCCGCACGTATATCATCCAAAGATATATTTAAAAAGAAAAAAGAAAAATCTCAAAAGTGTTGCGAAGGTAGTCTTAAAATTACCAAGGGGCTGCTCGGACGACTGGTTTTTTGGTCCAAAACTCCGGGAAAATATCACCCCAAAAAATTTCCCATGTCGATCCCAAAAAATCTACTTGGATAGGCGATAAAACAATAAAAGTATATCCGAATTGGGCCTTTGCAACCGGAAAATAAAAAAAATCAGGTAATGAGGCAACAGTATTTTTACGACAGCTATCGGGAAGGGCTCGCTCGCCTCGAGTCATCCTCCACACCATCGCCTGAGAGAAGAACCCTAGGCGACGATGGCAAGCTCTTCGGTGATTCAGCCACAACGACGAGCTCTTCGAAGACAGCAGCGAGCTCATCGGCCATGGCCATGGTGGCGAGCTCTTCGGTGACAGCAGCAAGCTCTTCAGCCACAATGACGAGCTCGTCGGTGACGGCGGTGAGCAGCTCGTGACGAAGCTTCTCATGCCAACCTCTCTCTTTTAATCGCCGCTTCATTGCTTCCTCACCGTCCATAATCCTTCGCTCTTGTGCTCCCTTTCCGTTTCCGTTGGCCTTTCTTTGCTCGCGACTCGTGCGCCACTAGCTGTGTGATCGAATACTTCTTATTCTTCTTCTTGGGCCTTTGCTATCGTGCGCTCATTCATGGCCACCAGCTGTTTGATGGAACTCCTCTTAGGCTTAGATTAGAAGTAATATCTGTCTCCTCTGTTGTGATTTTTGCGGTTTCAAGAGATTATGATTGGAACTAGCCACATAAACGCGGTGTGACGCCGCGCTAGCCACCGTGTAGATCGAAATAAAAGAGACGAAAATTCATAAGCCGGAGCTTTTTAAAAAAATCGAGGGCAGTACGTAATTTGGAGGAACCGAAGGGTTTTCGAAAAAACGAGGACCAGCAGGGCCTGCACGTAAATAAAAAGGACCTAGACAAAAAAGCGGACCAGCGATTTCAAAAACATGGGGCCATCCATAAACGGAGGGGCTAAAAAGCCGTGAGGATCTATTCGCGAGAAACAAGGACCTGTACGTAATTTCGAAAACTCGGAAAATCCTCCCGACCGTCTGAAAACCCATCGCCACGCGCGCATGCGGCAGCGCGCAGGCGGCGTGGCCTCCTCGCGCGGCCGGAATCCTTCCGGTAATAATGGCTTAAGATTTGGGCTCTATTCCGATGCTTGTCTTGTAGTGATCGCTCTATTTTGAGTTGTTCACCATTAGGATTGGGTTGATGCGCTATCTATCAGTGAGAGAGGGATCAATTCGATGTTACTGTGCTATTAGGACTGGTTTGGTTTTCTCAGCCGATAGTTGTTCAACTTTGTTTCGTGCTTATTCTCTATTCAAACACCATATAATAGTTATTAAAAGGGTAAGTTAATACAATGGAATCCGCCGGAATTTCTTGTGTCCAACAAATTACATGTGGATTTTCATTTTAGACGGAAAAAGTACAAAGCTCCCAGGCAGGCCCTAAAAAGTTCGAACTCACTCAATTTGTGCTGTGAGAAATAAAAAGGATAAATCCTAACTGATCGTAACTTAGAACAAGAAGCAAGTGGAAAAAGAACTGTTCATAGATTAGCGTTATAGCACGTATCTACGTGGTGGCTGTCCCTACTCCCTAGAGATGTCCCGGTCATTCAATTTGGGTTGTACTAGGCTATGTAGTGTTGTCCCCCCTTTTTTTGAACTCATGCTATGTACGTGTAGTTTTTTTATTTGTGAAGATGTACATAGTGTAGTTGAAACGCATTATATCTGCGATCCAGACAATGTGTTATATGAAGTTCGGTGTTAATTTATTAACAATGACTACTAAAATTTATAATTAATAGGCACCAACAAAACAATATTATTAGCCGAAGTGAAAAAAAAAGAACTGACCAGCATTGCTCCCTCGCGACCATGACGAGAGCGCAAACCCCTCCATTTCGCTCCACTTGAGCTCCCCCCTGCCATCGCGTTCGACGAACTCCATCCTCAGCGACGGCGCACGCAGCAGCCTCGTCCTCCCGCCCGCCTCCAGGTCCGCCTCGCCGCGCCCGCGGAAAGACGCGCCGCGCGACAACGCCGTGCAGTCATCGTCGTAGTAGGCGGCGTCCGCGTCCTGGAAGATCACCTCGATCTCTATCTCTGACGAGCTCGCGCACGACGAAGACCTCTCCGACGGGCAGGCGCTCAGCGACGCCGACAGCGCGTCGCCGCTGCCGACGATGTTGGACACGAACTGTACCATCGCCGGGCTCTCCGAACAGATAGCTGGTACGTGCACAAACTCAGGCTCAGACATCGATGCACTTCTTGGCTGCATGCTAGGGCTCTTGTCAGAGCAAGTTGCTTCGGAGGATGGCATCATGGCTCAATGTAATGCATGCCAAGAGGACTAATCAATGTGCATGCAGAGCTACTCTAATAAATGCTTGGTATATATGGGCTATCTGAAGAGCATGAGTTGAGAGAGTTTTGAGTACAAAATGCAGATGGGTTTGGAGAGATTTGTGCAAGAGTACACGCCGAGCCGGTGATGGGAGGTGGTGTGGTTGATTACTTGATTTGGTAGGCCGGGAAAGGGGGTGCAGCAGTGAGAGGAGATGGTGGAGTTAGGAATTGACTCATCATGCATGCATCTTGAGCTCAGCCAGCTTTTGGTTGGCTCATCATAAGATCATGGCATGGCAACATCTGGTGGTGGCTAATCTACATGAGCTTAATACGTGTGGGTTGGTGAGAGTTCGGTGGTTCATTGCACCCTCATGTTGTAGGCTCGTAGTGTGGTACAAGCATATAATTAGATTTAATTATAGCATAATTAAATATTATTAAAACATATTTCAAGCAGTATATAAATGATATAAATTGCATATAACCATGGAATTCTACCATGCTATTTATATCAGAACATATACTCAGCATATGAACCAATATTACTGCTGACTAATCATGTAAAGTATTATCATGAACATGGAATCAATTAAAACTAGTATAGAGCACAAGTTTTAATGTTGATTAGTGCTCTCAGATGTAGGGTTACACAAGACTTAACCTTGGCTGTCCCACTATGTCGATACTCTTCATAATTGAAACGGCAATCAAAATTAAGATTATGAGCTCTAAAATTGGTTTTACTATGCTATCACAGAAATGAGCATTCAAACATATTACTGACGGTGCAATAGAAAACCAACAAAACGACCTCAATTAACAGTCTTCTTATTAGCTTTTAGATTAGATGATCATCTATTTAACACATGAACACAGATTATCTAAACCAGTGAGACCTTCAGTTGAAGAATCAAAAAAGCTACAAGATACTAAAACTAGAGATCATAGTAAGGATAATAGCCAGTAGACCCGACAATAATCAACCAGAATGCTCAGAATCAAATGACAGAAGAAAGCACAAACAACAGAGCACAAATCCTGACTTGACAATCACATCAATTTCATTATATGACAAATTTCATCACAGAGCAATTACTCTTATATCCCATAAGCATTGCATGTAATGTCTCCCGGTACAAGAGCAATGCACAGAATGTAACCAACTAGTACGGCTCATAAGACATGAAATGCGCAAAGGAGTAATAAAAAATCTCACAATGCAGATGGCACTCGAAACCACCACGAAGATCAGGCAAGGCACACCCAAGGGTGCTTACCCAGAAAACCTAGCACCCCTCTATTCGCCGCAAGAAAGGAGCGAGGTAGACAGAGATACAATGCGAGGTAGACAGAGATATAATGCCACCCTTTGCCGTTCGGGACAACCAAGCCGACAAAGCCGAGGTGAAGGGGACGTCGCATGTAACACCCCAGCCAAATTATGGCCTAGAATGCTACTAAACTAACAACATAACAAAGCTAAACCAATTGCATACTACAAAATCTCGGCAGAGTCTCCTTTGTTTATTGTCTAAAACTGAAGTTCTCACCAGTATAATCAAAAGATATAATTAATTGTACTCAATGTAATCAATACTAAGCAAATCAGTTATAAAACTTAATTAAAGCGCGGAAGTAATATAAAAGGTTTCTAATCCATTAATACATTTTAAACCTGATAGACATAGTCAAATACCACATAGGCTAATCAACACATAATATTTAAAGTTCTCTAGTTCTTCCATGGTGAATAATTCGTGCAAGTGCAACAACACTAATCTTTCTTTACTCCCATGCATGCTGATTTCATGAAGGTACCTAAAACAAACAACAAACAACAACAACAAGAGTGAGTCCAACGACTTAGCAAGTATAATAAGTAGTAACAAGAATAAAAGTGAACATCATTTCACAAGCTCACCCATCCTTCATATAAATAAATCATGCTATGCAATATGATCAAAAATCTCTTTATCTCTTCTCTTTCGCATTTTACCGGTAATGCGGAGTGTGCATCCGTCAATGCACACCCTTGCCTGTATCATCTGGTACATGGACCAATTGCCCATACTCCACAAGTATGGGGACCTTTAGCCCGTCATGTCATCCACATGTCGGGGACCTCGGCGCTTGATCATCTCGTGACCAAGACTTCAATAAATCAGCATGATGCATATGCGTGAATGTCTCAACGAATAAAGCTTGCATTCACAATATCTATGCATCATAAATTCTCACGAACACCTTCAATTTCAATCGACCATAAACGATACCAACATATCATTAACACAATCAAGATCACATATACTCAAAATTTAGAACAATCATCTTCAAAGCATCAATCATCCACAATTCACACTATAGTTTTAAAACCACAGTTATACTTGCCTTAACCGTGAGAAAACGGGGGATGAACAGAAGGTGCGGCCCCTGGGATCCGTCCTCCTCCTGAACAATAATTATAATAATTGCTAAGACAATAGTAGCGGGTCTTTACATAAAATAACAACACCCCCAAACTAAACCAACACATTTATTTAGACTTAAACCCCAATTTCTTTCGGCCAACCTCTGCACTCTTACGGACAGTCATAATCAAAAATTCATAACTTTTGATACAGAGGTCCAATAGGGTGTTCTCAGATTCTCTGGAAAGATAACTAAAGTATCTATTCTCTGGAAAGATAACTAAAGTATCTAACAAAACCTATTTGGTGAGCCTCCCAGATTCGGCCATCTTCTACCCGCACCAACAATGGAGGGGAGGGGAGGGGGATCTGTTGGAGGAGGTGGCACATAGGAGAGGAAGGCGTGGCGGCTGCATGCGGGGAGGAGGGGAGGGAGGCGCAAGGGGGAGTGGGTAGGGCGGCTAGGTGATACGGGGTCGCCCGATCTTCTCGACGTAGGATGGATACTCACGGGAGTCTTGATGAACCGCAATGATCCTCCAATGCCAATGCAAGGGACGAACACTCTTTAATCCGCCAAACCACACTCGTGTTGATTTCGTCGACCACCAAGCGAAGATCTATCGTGCACCCAATTCCCAATGGAAAGGCTGAACGATCTTGATTGAAGAAAGTAACTCCTAATTCCCTATGGAACTTAGGCAACAATGCTAAACTCGAACATACTTTAGTAGATTGATTATTCTCAAACGTGGTCTCCCTTACAATGGGGGTCTAACCCTCAATATATAGTACCCTGTCCACCTCATGGCTGGCCAAGAGGTCCTAAACCAACTCCAACTTATTCCTACATGTATTTGGAAACAAACTCACACAAAAGGAAAAACCTAAAATTAAACCGTCATAATGTTTCGGTCATAACTTTTAATACGTGATTAATTTGGAGGTGAGGCCAGATCCATTGCGTAGCCCTTGAAGTTATCTTTCCAACGAGTACAAGAACACCTGAATCGGACTCCGTTTGTGAAAGTTATGGCCTTTTTAGTAACTGCCTGTCAGGCTGTCCCGAACCGAATCCGAATTGAATTCTGAGTTGAATCCGAGTTTGAGTTGGATTGAGGACGTGGGAGATCCGAATTTGGCTTGTAAATCTTATCCAAAACTTGTAGTTTTAGTCCTTGTGCTCCTCCCTTTTGCTCTCCCAAGTCTTCACATGAATCATACCTAAGAATACGTAAAATAATATCATGATGTAGTATTCCAAGTTCATCATCAATTAAAAGAAACTCCTTTAGAAACAAATTCACCTGACAATATTTAATGCGGCTCAATACTTCTTTCCAATTAAATAATGTATTCGCCTGAAAAGTGCTAAGCGTGTGCGTATCCGCATCACTAGGGTTGGGGGGAGGGGTGGAAGCCTTCCCCCCTTGGCCGAATCCCACCTGGGCCAAGGCCCAGGCCTAGGTTGCCAGAAATTTTCAGAATTCCCCCCACTAAAATTGTTGTTTTAATGCTTTTCTAAAAGGTCCCTCTCTCCAATTACACAATTATTTCTCAATAGACTTTTGGAATATTACATCGCACAAGCACACGAGAAGCACGGTCAAGTGCCTCACCGCCGAGCACCAGGTGCCAAGAATCACCGTCGGCAATTAAGGATTGATGAAGAAGCCCTAGGACCAAACTCTGAAACCAAATCAAGAAGAAGAAAAAGGGGATTGAAGAGATAATGCTCAACGTTCTTCCGATGCGATTCACGGGAGGAGGCGACCCCCTTTTATAGCCGAGAGGAGGAGGGGTAGAGGCCATCGGCGCTGTGGCCGCCAACAGCTGGAGCCGAGGCTCCTGGGCCGCCCGTGCCCCTTACATCTCCACTGAAACTGCCACTTCTCAGATCGGATCTGAGGAATGAGCCATCGCCGCCTCCAGGATTTCGGATCGGAAGAGACACGCATGCGAAGGAGGAGACCTCGTCTCCTTCCCTTATCCCTTCACTTGGTTCACCGATAGGTGGGCCCTTCCCCCTTTTTTCCTTTTCTCAATTGGGAATTCCCGAAAAGCCCTGAACACAACAGTCCCCACCAATTTATCAATTGATAAAAGATGTTCAAAGTCTTGTTTAATATACAGTTGTTCGATGATGGATACCTTGCGGGTTTAAACACAAAGCCTAGCAATAAGGACTACGACACTACACACATAAAGGAGGACATTGCCTTGATCCATTGCCTTGGTGTGAGAGTTTTCACCCTAGTTACATTATGTACTAGGCAGCAAGCCCTTTTCCCGCTCGGGTTGGGAGATTACGGTCATGTCCCCATATCTAGCTTATGAGTAATCAAGAAATTATACCCTTATCTTTCTTTGATCACGACCTCACGACCATACTCAAGTAGGTGAATTCTTCTAGAAATCCTGTAGGATGATTCCCGAAATCATATAGACATCGAATTCATTAAGAGATGTTGCTCAACCTTCCATATAAAAAGTGCACTACAGCTAATGGGACTTGTTAGATGTGCTCTCTAATTCCACACAGTTTGTTGTCCGATCTTCTAGGATAGGTTACCACCAATGTGAGCCTTTACATGAGTATGAGCCCTATTCCCTTAGACACTACAAGAATGGCCTTCCGCGCCAATCCTTTAGTGAAAGGATCTGCTAAGTTCCTTTTAGACTGGATGTATTCTACAGAAATAACACATGTCTCTCTGGCATGCCTTATCGACTTAAGTCGTCTCTTTATATGTTTTTAGGACATCATATTATCCTTCCTACTCTTCACCTTCATTCACTAGAACGGTTTGGTTATCATAGTAGGTTAATATAGCTAGAATAGGCTTTTCCAACACAGGTAGGTCAGAAAGAAGTTCTCTAATGTATTCTGCTTCAACAGCCGCTGAATCAAGCACTACTAACTCATTCTCCATGGTGGACCGTGTAAGGATAGTCTGTTTTGAAGACTTCCACGAAACAGGCCCACCTGCTAGAGTGAATACATATCCACTAGTAGCATTCTTGTCATCCCAGTCACTAATCCAGTTAGAATCACTGAATCCTTTCAAGACTGCCGGATGGCCAGAATAATATATTCCCAAATTTGAGGTCCTCTTCAAGTATCTGAGTACTCTCTCTAGTGCTATCCAATGATCATCTCCTGGATTGGGCGTATAACGACTCAATCTACTTACAACATATGAGATGTCTGGCCTCGTTGCACTAGTTAGATCTTTCCCATGCTCAGTGTTTTTATGTAGCTTTGCATTTAGATCATACGGTGTGGCCACTGGCTTATAGTCCATAATCCAAATTTGGTTAGGACCTTGTCCACATAATGGGATTGTGAAAGAGTAATCCCATTCTCACTCTTTATAAGCTTGATATTTAAGATAACATCAGCCTCACCTAGGTCTTTCATATCAAAATTCTGGGAAAAGAAAGACTTTGTTTTATTAATGACATCCATACTAGTCCCAAAAAGCAATATGCCATCTACATAAAGACATAGGATGACACCTTCGCCCCCGCTAAACTGATAGTAGACACATTTATCAGCTTCGTTTACACAAAAGTCGACCGAGGTCATTGTACCATCGAATTTCTCATGCCATTGCTTGGGAGCTTGCTTTAGACCATACAAGGATTTAATTAATCGACATACTTTCCTTTCTTGCCCTTCAACTACAAAATCATCAGGTTGTTGCACATAAATCTCCTCATCCAACTCTCTATTTAAGAAAGTGGTCTTGCATCTATTTGATGTACTTGGAGTTTGTATGTGGCAGCTAGTACTAAAAGCACCCTAATTGTGGGTAAATAGGTCACAGGAGAGTATGTATCAAAGTAGTCTTCTCCTTCTTTTTGCGTAAAACATTTAGCCACTAAACAGGCCTTGTACTTTTCTATAGTACCATCAGGTCTATGCTTTCTTTTAAAGATCCATCGGCAGCCTACCGGCTTACAACCAGGCAGAAGATCCGTAATCTCCCAGTTCTGTTAGCTATGTGGAATCCATCTCGCTACAAACTGCCTCCTTCCAATAATCCATATCCGGGGATGCTTATGCCTTTGAAAGGGTTTGTGGTTCATCATCCACGACATAGATGACATAGTCATCGCCAAGTGACTTTTCAGTCCTTTGCATTTTACTCCTCCTCTACTCCAACTCTGGAGAGGTATTATCCACACTAGGAAGAATTGAGTGTTCATCTAAAGCAACGTGGTCAATGACTTCATTTGGTCTCATAGGAAATACATGCTCAAAGAATGTCGCATCACGAGACTCCATCACTATATTTGTAGCGATGTCACTCACCTCGGATTTGACCATTAGAAATCTATAAGCCGTGCTATTTATAGTATATCCTAGAAAGATACAGTCAACAGTCTTAGGACCAAGCTTCCTTTTTTTTGGTAACAGCACACACACTTTTGTAAGGCATCCCCACGTCCAAAGAAAAGACAAGTTAGGTTTTCTCCTCTTCCATCCTTCATAAGGTGTTTCCTCTTGATTGCGATGTGGAACCCTATTTAGGACATAATTAGCTGTGAGAATTGCTTCACCCGACCAATAGTCCGGCATACCCAAACTCTGGAGCATGGCGTTAACCAAGTCACAAACAGTTCGGTTCTTTCTTTCGTCTATTCCATTAGATTGGGATGAGTATCCTAGAGTAATTTCATGAATTATTCCACTTTCTTCACAGAATTGAGAGAATTCATGTGATATGTATTCATCGCCTCGGTCTGACCTTAACGATTTGATTTTCTTTTCTAGCTGATTTTCAACTTTGGCTTTATAAACTTTAAAGTGTTCTAGTGCTTTATCTTTCGACTTAAGTAAATAAATGTAGCAATACTTAGTCGCATCATCTATGAGAGTTAAAAGGTAACATAGCCTTTACACGGGTACGAGCCCCATTCCCTCAGATGTTGTAAGGGTGGCCTTTCGCGCCAATCCTTTAGTGAAAGGATCTGTCGAGTTCCTTTTAGACTGGATGTATTCTACAGAAATAACACCCGTCTCTCTGGTATGCCTTATCGACTTAAGTTGTCTCTTTATATGTTTTGTGGACTTCATGTTATCCTTCCTACTCTTCGCCTTCACTAGAACAGTTTGGTTATCGCAGTAGGTTAATACAGCTAGAATAGGGTTTTCCAATATAGGTAGGTCAAAAAGGAGTTCACTAATCCATTCTGCCTCAACACCTGCTGAAACAAGCGGTACTAACTCGTTCTCTATGGTGGACCATGTAAGGATAGTCTGTTTTGAAGACTTCCATAAAACGACCCCACTTGCTAGAGTGAATACATATCCACTCGTAGCCTTTATGTCATCCGAGTCACTAATCCAGTTAGAATTACTAAATCCTTCGAAGACTGCAGGATGGCCAGAATAATATATTCCCAAATTTGAGGTCCTCTTCAAGTATCTGAGTACTCTCTTTAGTGCTATCCAATGATCATTTCCTGGATTGGACGTATAACGACTCAATCTACTAGAGCATATGAGATGTCTGGCCTCGTTGCACTAGTTAGATATATCAAGAATCCTATTATTTGAGAATATTTTAGTTGTTCCTTCCCATGCCCAGTGTTTTTATGTAGCTTTGCATTTAGATCATAGGGTGTGGCAACTGGGTTACAATCCATAAATCCAAATCTGGTTAGGACCGTGTCCACATAATGGGATTGTGAAAGAGTAATTCCATTCTCACACTTTATAAGCTTGATGTTTAAGATAACATTAGCCTCACCCAGATATTTCATATCAAAATTCCGCGAAATGAAAGACTTTGTTTTTATTATTGACATCCATGTTGGTCCCAAAAAGCAATATGTCATCTACATAAATATTGCGTATTTGATTCCATCCATAAATCGACTTTCCCTCCTATGCTCTGAGTTCCAGTATCGATAAGAATTCGAGTTCTTATTGTTCTTATGTTATGGTATGAATATACCATACCAATTCGTTATGTATGGATGATGGATGAGATTCCATGGATAGTGAGTCAGTTCCAATAGACTTATGGAACGTTTCCGTTCGCGTGCATCCAGCAGGAATTGAACCCGCAAATTTACCAATTATGAGTTGGGTGCTTTAACCATTCAGCCATGGATGCTTAACAGGGACATCTGATGAGGACATCCCTGGCTCAACCCTTTCATCATCTACTCCACAAGATTCTACACAACTGCAAGTTGAAGCTTTCACAAAAGAGGCTTATTTGGGTCCCATGACTAGGAACCGTACTAAGCAAATACAACAAGAGCTGAATGCGTGCCTAGCTGAATCTAATATTGTTGTAGACAAGAATTATATACTGCCTAAGTCTCGTATGCTTATTTTACTTAGGTTTACACCTACGGAGATAATTTAAGCAGAAGGAGCACATTACAAGGATCAAGACTTAGCTACCGGAGTACATTGTCTAACAACATCCACCTATGATGAGTTAGATGTGAAGAAGGCTGAGCTGAACATCAAGAATGATGAGGACATCACTTCTTCGGATATACACAACACTCCTCCACTTAATATTTAAGGACCAATCACTAGAGCTCGCGCCCGACAATTGAATTTACAGGTGAGCTCGTTCCTAAGTACTTCTTTTTGTTCATTTGAGAATCGATTGATACCTAATGATTTAATTATGATTAGGAACCATGGAGAGGATCAGGAAGTACTTGGAGAAGGGCTACGAGGTGCGTAAGTCCAGCAAGGACGGTCGAATCGTGTTGGATGTCCAACTCAAGCCGACTTCGAAGGCTACGAGGTGCGTAAGTCCAGCAAGGACGGTCGAATCGTGTTGGATGTCCAACTCAAGCCGACTTCGAATCCAACTCGGAGTCCAGGACCAGGCCGCACTAAAATGGACGCCCAGATCGTATCCGGACTCCGTTTTGGACGATCTACATGTGTGTGGAAAGCTGAGAAGATGACCTTTCCAATGGATCTGGTCCCATGTCAAAATTCCTTCTGAGTCAACGGGAATCATCGAAACAATTGGGCGTTCAGAATCTGTCAGGGTGCTGCACCACCGTCTTTTGGGCCGTTCGGCTTTGTATCGTGTTGGAGCCCATTAGGGCGCGTCCAGGGGTTTTGCACGCCCCTTACTCCTTTATATACAGCCGCCACCCCCACCATTAGGGTTGGATTTTGCTTAGATTAATCTGTCTTTGAACAATTTTGCCGTTCATGGGATTTTTTTTCAAGTTGGGTGAAATTAAATTTTACATCTGAATCTCCCCTACTTTGTTTGGTTCGGCGAATTTATTTTGCCCAAATTCGGCCTGGAAAGTGTAGTACTCGAGCTCCGAAATTTCATCACCGAATTTTTAGCACATTCATCATTTTCTCTAGGCTACACCTTACATCAGATTGACATGAAACTTGTGTGGTTCCTATTCCTGTGCTCTGCTTTGCGAAAAAAATACAAAAAAAAAGAAAAAAAAGAAAATTTCGGCACCTAGGATAGTGCTGCGAGTGCTATCCGTTGCCAAAAAAAAAATTCCGTGATAGAGCACAGTTTTAGGTGACATAGCCTCATTTGTTTCGTGCTTATACTGAATTAAGTTTTTCATTGCCTGCCCATTCTTGTTGCTGTGTTTGCTTTACTATTCTGTTCTTGACTCCTTGTTCTTCATATCATACCTGCTATAGGACACATTTAGACCAGCAACTAGGACTAGTGCTTTGGACGTTTATTCAGCATTACTATCTGTTATTGCTTTGTGATCCACTAATATATTTGGCCTTCCAAGCTCCATATACCTACTTCCGGATAGCACAGTTTTGACCCTTGCAATCGCCGGATCACACTCTCCAGGTATCCTTTGCCTTGCTTTGGTAAGAACACTTGTAAGAGCTTGGTAGGCTACTTCCTTTGCGGATTCCCACTGCCCTCCTTTGTAGTTGATAGGGATAATCCTTTTGTTTTCCTTGTGTTTCCACTAACCATGGCAGGAGACGAAGGGGACGGGACACCGGTCGATTTCAACGAGTGTGTTAGTCGCGGCCAGCTACAAGCTGCGCTCGACAAATAAAACGCTTCACTCACTGTTCTCGGTGCGAGATTGGACACCATCGTCGCCTCCATTGCCCAGTTGAACACCACGGAAGGCATTGAGTGGGTGGAGCGACGGATGGCTGACCTCACTGGTCGGATGGACACATTGGAGGCACGCCTGCCACCTTTTAATGACGGCCATCGTCATGATGAAGCCACAATGTATGATGCAGATGGCAACATTGATCGACGGGCGACACAAGATGCACGACTACGTCGTCGTCTTCAGCAAAACCGACATGGTATGGGAGGTAATAACCAGAACTGATGAGGACATCTCTACTACATATTCATCGTCCACTTCAAATGTGCATGGCAAAGCTATTGATAAGGCTCCGGAAGGTCCTATGACAAGAGCAAGAGCTAAGCTACTTCAACAACATGTGCTTTTGTTCCTTAGAGATTCTTCTATTACGTTAGATGAGAATAACATACTACCTAATGCAAATATGTTATGCGTTCTCAGATTTGAAGCAACAGAAGGTCAAGTGGAGAAGGACCAACCTACCACGAGTCATGAGAAGGAGAGTCCGTGCGGGCAAGGAGCTATGATATATCTGTCCAACAATTTCTCAATCAAGCAGCCCATGCGGTTGATCAAGGAGGAAAGAAGCCCGTTTGATAGGAGAGCAAAAGGGGAAGAAGCCCAAGGACTTAAACTACAAGCTTTGGATAAGATTTACAAGCCAAATTCGGACTTCCCACGTGCTCAATCCAATTCAAACTCGGATTCAACTCAGAATTCAATTCGGATTCGGTTCGGGACAGCCTGACAGGCAGTTACTAAAAAGGCCATAACTTTCACAAACGGAGTCCGATTCAGGTGTTCTTGTACTTGTTGGAAAGATAATTTCAAGGGCTACGCAATGGATCCAGCCCCACCTTCAAATTCATCACGGATAAAAAGTTATGACCGAAACATGGTGACAGTTTAATTTTAGGTTTTCCTTTTCTGTGAGTTTGTTTCCAAATACATGTAGGGATGAGTTGGAGTTGGTTTAGAACCTCTTGGCCAGCCATGAGGTGGACAGGGTACTATATATTGAGGGTTAGACCCCATTGTAAGGCAGACCACGTTTGAGAATAATCAATCTACATAGTATGTTCGAGTTTAGCATTGTTGCCTAAGTTCCATAGGGAATTAAGAGTTATTTTCTTCAATCAAGATCGTTCAGCCTTTCCATTGGGAATTGGGTGCACGATAGATCTTCGCTGGTGGTCGTGAAATCAACACGAGTGTGTTTTGGCGGATTAAAGAGTGTTCGTCCCTTGCATTGGCATTGGAGGATCATTACGATTCATCAAGACTCCCGTGAGTATCCATCCTACGTCGAGAAGATCGGGCGACCCCGTATCATCTTGGTATCAGAGCGCGGTTTACTCGGTAGGATCTTATCCCTTTAAATTTCAGTTTATTACTTGCTGTCCTATAGTCTATAAACCGAAAACACAAAAAAAAATAATCCAAACCCTAGTTTCGCATCTGCTATTTTTCGTGAGTTTTATTATGTCTTGATCCATTAGAAATTTTGTTTACGTGCTGATCGTTCGTGTTTATTTGCGTAGCTTAATCTTTGTGTCCAATCCAAAATTCAAAAAAAAAATTCGATCGCTACAGTGCATGAACAGTGCCGCACGAAAAAAAATTCTGCTATTTTTATTTCATCAATTGAGACTAGCTGTTGAATATTGCATCTAGGGCTGCTCTTGGGTATTCTACATCTTGCTGAATATTTGTGACCTGTGCAAAATCAAAGAGACAATTAAACCTATTTCGGCCCTTGAAAAAGAAGAAGAAGAAGAAGAAGAGGAAAAAAAAGATAGCTAAAAAAAAAGAAAAAAAACATTGGCCGAATTTAGGATGAGTTCTTAGTCCATAAATTCAGCTTGTGTAGTTAATTCCTTTGAGCAATCTTGTGCCCTTACATTCATATCATTGCAATTGGCTAGCGTCTCTCCTAGTACTTGGTGCAAAACGAGCTATCTGATCTTTAATTTCAGATTGCCTCTAGTTAGCTCATTCCTTTGTGTGCATCGAGTCACATTGATCTTTGTGTGTGCGTTCATATACTTCACTAAAATCTTTTGGATCAGCACTTAGGCAAAGTATTCTAACTTGGATTATTACTTAATTTTACAATATCGAGAAATCAGATCGTGTCGGATAAATACTTCCTAACCAAGCTCCACAAAATATCCTTTGCCGTGCAATTGTGAGTCACTTTTAAATCCGCTTGATCATCACTTGTTATTATAGCCACCAGCAAGTGTAAGTTTCTTTTGGCCTCAATCCACTTCGAAAAGTTAAGAACTTTACTTGGGAGAAGGAAAAGTGAGATAGAGTGAACACATATTACCCATATATTTGTAGTTCTGGTGTTTTCTTTGTGCTACTAACCATGTCAGGTGGAGACGACAACATGGGAGAGGAGCATGGTCTGAATTCCCCGGTGACTCGTTTTCAATACCAAGCTTTGAGGGGAACTTTGCGCAATGAGTTCATCGCCACTACTTCGGCCTTGGAGGAGCAACTCAAGGCAGAGATCAACAATTCCACACAAGACATGCGTATTGGGATGAACCAATTAATGAGCGTGCTACGTACCAACATTGTGAATGATGTGGTGCGCGCACTTCGACCACAACAAGAGGAAGGCAGTGTTCATCGTGGGGGTGGCATCCCTCCGCGAGATGAGGAAGCAGGCGTTGCTCGAGGTGGTCAAGATGCACAGCAACAGCGAGATCGCGTGGTGGCAAACGCCATCCGTCCACCCATCCCTGGGAGAGGTGTAGGGGGCGGGTTCCATGGTCCGGGGAGGGGCCATGGACATGGAGGCCGTGGTGGGAGAGCACCTCGCGACAATGATGACTTTCTTCACTACGACGACGGTCACCGCCACCGTAACAACTACGGCGATGGTCGACCAAATGAGGAGAAGTTTGGTAAGCTTAAATTTACTATGCCAATATTTTTAGGTGCACATGACCCTGAGGTTTACCTCACTTGGGAGCTCAAGATGGACAAGGTGTTCCGTCTGCACAATTACTCCGAAGAGAAGAAAATACACATGGCTGCACTTGAATTCACGGATTATGCACTTATATTGTGGGAACAAGTTCAAAATCAAAGAAGAGAGTACGACGAGCCTCCCATTACTACATGGGAAGAGATGAAGTACCACGTGAGATCAAGGAACTCTCACGGTGGAGTACTATAAAGGGATGGAAATGGCCATGATTCGAGCTAATGTATATGAACAAGAAGAACAAACAATAGCTCGATTTCTTGCTGGTTTGCACCCTTTCATCAAACGCATCACTGAATTTCAGCCTTACAACAATATGGTGGAATTGGTATATCAAGCAACCAAAGCCGAAAGACAAGTGCAACACGACATGAAAGCAACAAGAACATCATCCTACATGCCCCGTGCAGCACCTACAGGAGGTAAAACCGCATCTCATTTCAATTCTTTTAAAACTAACACATTTGGTGGAAGTTTTGCTCCTAGTACACGTGCTACACCAAGCGGGAAAAGTGCCACAACCCCAATAGCCAAGAGGAGTCCAGCACCTACTTCCTCATCTTCTGTGGGTTCTACGGCCAAGAGTAGCTCCATCCAATGCTTCAAGTGTCTTGGTCGTGGACATATGCAAAAGGATTGTCCAAATAATAAGGTAATGTTGATAACTGAGAATGGAGAATATGATTCTGCTAGTGAGGAAGATGGAGAGCACCTTGCTGATTTCGAGACGCATGAGGATGGCCATGAGGGAGAAAGCGAAGAAGAAACACATAGGGATGGGTATTGTGACCCCGAGTCCGGTCCTATTCTCGTGTGCACCCCTTCGGTATTGAGCATTCAAACAAAGGCCAACCATGAACAACGCTGCAATCTTTTCCAAACCAGAGCTCAGGTGAGTAAAGATGGTAAGTGTTGCAAAGTTATTATTGATGGTGGTAGCTGTCATAACTTAGCTAGCAAAGAACTTTGCACTAAACTTGGTTTGAAATATAAGAAACACCCACATCCATATCAAATTCAATGGTTAAACAATAATGGTTCTATGAATGTTGGGTACACAGTTGATGTTAGCTTTCAGATTGGTTCTTACTGTGATACTATAGAATGTGATGTTGTATCCATGGAAGTATGTCACTTGTTATTAGGTAGACCTTGGCAATATGATCGTTCTGTGATTCATGATGGAAGAACTAATCAATACAAGTTCATGTGGAATAATAAAGAAATATTGTTACGGCCTTTAACTCCTTCTCAAATTATACATGATCACATGCAAAAGGTTGAGGTGAAAGTGGAAAGTGAGAAAGTGAAGGAGCAAAAGTGTGTGATACCACAAAAAGTGAGTGAGAGCCATAAACTAAAATTGAGTGGAAAAAAGGGTGAGGGAGAGAAAAAGTCAGTCATGATAGCTACCAAATTTGATTTGCGAGAGATGAGAGATGATCCCACTTTGGAGCCTTTGGTATTGCTATATAAAGAAGCTTTGCTTTCTACTAATGACTTAACCTCTCTTCCTAGTGTGGTTTCTCATGTGTTACAAGATTATGAGGATGTTTTTCGGAGGACGCCTCATTGGTCTACCACCCGTTCGAGGTATCGAACATCAAATTGACTTGGTACCGGGAGCTCCACTTCCCAACCGTCCACCGTACCGCACAAACCCGGAGGAGACAAAGGAAATTCAACGACAAGTTTAAGCACTCATGGAAAAAGGGTATGTACGCGAAAGTCTTAGCCCTTGTGCCGTTCCTGTCATTCTTGTTCCTAAGAAAGATGGTACATGGAGAATGTGCGTAGAATGTAGAGCTATCAATAACATTACCATTCGTTATCGTCATCCTATTCCTAGGTTAGATGATATGCTTGATGAATTGAGTGGCTCTTCTATCTTTTCTAAGATTGATTTGCGTAGCGGATATCATCAAATTCGAATGAAGCATGGTGATGAGTGGAAAACAGCTTTTAAAACAAAATTTGGATTGTATGAATGGTTAGTGATGCCTTTTGGTTTATCTAATGCCCCTAGTACATTCATGCGATTAATGAACCATGTTTTGAGATACTTTATTGGAAAATTTGTGGTAGTCTATTTTGATGATATTTTGATATATAGCCGCTCATTGGAAGAACATGTTGAACACATTAGGCAAGTGCTACAAGTGCTAAGAACCGAACAATTGTATGCTAATCTTGAGAAGTGTACTTTTTGCACAAGCAAAGTGGTGTTCTTAGACTATGTTGTTTCAGTTCAAGGAATTGAAGTAGATAAATCTAAAATTGAAGCTATTCGAAATTGGCCTACTCCTGTCAATGTTAGTCAAATTCGTAGCTTTCATGGGCTTGCTAGTTTTTATCGCCGATTTGTGAAAGATTTTAGTACCATTGCTGCTCCATTGAATGCATTAACAAAAAAAGGAGTCACTTTTGAGTGGGGAGAAAAACAAGATAAAACTTTTGCTAAATTGAAGAAATGTTTGACTGAAGCACCATTGCTTGTTTTACCTGATTTCACTAAAACTTTTGAGATTGAATGTGATGCTAGTGGAATAGGTATTGGTGGTGTTTTGATGCAAGAAAGAAAACCTGTTGCATATTTCAGTGAGAAATTTCATGGTGCACAATTAAATTATCCTGTTTATGACAAAGAATTATATGCTCTTGTGCGCGCATTAGAAACTTGGCAACATTATCTTTGGCCTAAAGAATTTGTCATTCATTCTGATCATGAAGCTTTGAAATATTTGAAAGGTCAAGCTAAACTGAACCGTAGACATGCTAAGTGGGTTGAATTCATTGAGACTTTTCCATACATTGTTATATACAAAAAAGGCAAGGAAAGTATGGTAGCTGATGCATTGTCTAGGAAACATGTGCTTTTCCCTCAATTGGAAGTAAATGTTCCAGGGCTAGAAAGTTTGAAACATTTATATGCTTCTGATCATTACTTTTCAGCACCATATTCTAATTGCAAAGACGGGAAAGGGTGGGATAAGTTTCACATTCATGATGGTTTTCTCTTTCGCATGAACAAACTATGCGTTCCAGATTCTTCTGTGTGTTTGCTACTATTGCAGGAGTCCCATGCAGGAGGATTGATGGGTCACTTTGGGAGAGAGAAGACGTACATGATGTTAGCGGATCATTTCTATTGGCCTAAGATGAGGCGAGATGTCGAGAGGTTTGTTCAACGATGCGTGACGTGCCATAAAGCAAAGTCAAAGCTCAATCCACATGGTTTGTATACTCCACTTCCAGTTCCTAGCGCTCCTTGGGAAGATATTAGTATGGATTTTGTTTTAGGATTGCCTAGAACTAAGAAGGGGCGGGATTCTGTGTTTGTAGTTGTGGATAGGTTCTCTAAAATAGTTCATTTTATTCCCTGTCATAAGAGCGACGACGCGTCGCATGTAGCTGACTTGTTTTTCAGGGAAATTGTGAGACTACATGGTATGCCAAGAACCATTGTTTCTGATTGAGACGTCAAATTTATGAGCTATTTTTGGAAGACTTTGTGGGCCAAGCTTGGGACAAAGTTGCTCTTTTCGACAACTTGTCACCCACAAACCGATGGACAAATGGAGGTCATGAATCGTACACTCTCAATGCTGCTGCGGACAATGATAAAAAAGAATTTAAAAGAGTGGGAAGATTGCCTACCGCATGTTGAATTTGCATATAATCGGGCGATGCATTCTACAACTCAACTATGTCCATTTGAGGTGGTATATGGTTTCAAACCAATCACGCCACTTGACTTGATGCTACTTCCATTACAAGAACGTACAAATATGGAGGCTTCTAAGCGTGCTGATTTTGTGAAAAAGCTCCATGAAAGGACTAAAGAGGTAATTGAAAAGAAGGTACGTGCTTATGCTTCTAAAGCTAACAAGACTAGAAAGAAAATGCTATTTGAACCAGGTGATCTAGTATGGGTACATCTTCGCAAAGAACGCTTTCCGGATAAGCGTAAATCAAAATTGATGCCCCGTGGTGATGGTCCTTTTAAAGTACTTGCCAAGATCAATGATAATGCATACAAAATAGAGCTTCCGGGAGACGATTATGGGGTGAGTACTACGTTCAATGTTGCTGATTTATCACCATTCTTTGGACAAGAGGTTACAGAGTCGAGGACGACTCCTTTTCAAGAGGGGGAGGATGATGAGGACACTTCTATTACACATGCCTCGTCCACTCCAAGTATGCATGATAAGACTCCGGAAGGTCCTATGACAAGAGCAAGAGCTAAGCTACTTCAACAACAGGTGCTTTTGTTTCTTACAGATTCTTCTATTACGTTAGATGAGAATAACATACTACCTAATGCAAATATGTTATGTCTTCTCAGATTTAAAACAACAGAAGATCAAGTGGAGAAGGACCAACCTACCACGAGTTATGAGAAGGAGAGTCCATGGAAGTATGCAACACGATCACAGATCCCATGGCGTGCATAAGATGTGGCCTCCGTGCCTAAAGGGTGACCGAGTTCATCTCAATCTCGGTCTTGTAATAGAATAAGGGCTTAGCCCGAAATTAAAGGAAAAACAGATTGCTAAATTTTAGGAATTGAATTAGGAAGCCTTGACCGAATAAGAGATTGATTCGGCCAAGACTTTCCTTGCATGAGTTCGGGGAAACACTATAAAACCCCCTTGTATCCTCTTCGTTGAAGACCACGTTTAAGAATGAATCTACTAATGTTTGTTCGAGTTTAGCATTGCTACCGAACTTGTATTCGCCTGATTATCACCCTATTGTAAACCAACCACCGACACCACAATGGAGCACAACTCTGCACTCACTTGGAAATTACATGTGCTTCGGTTGGTAAGAGAAGGTGAAAATCGAGTCGTCCACATACATATATCTATAATATAGAGATTTGTACAACTAATCATGGCAGGAAACGAAGAAGATTATTTGGCATTGGAGGATCATTGCGATTCATCAAGACTCCCGTGAGTATCCATCCTACGTCGAGAAGATCGGGCGACCCCGTATCATCTTGGTATCAGAGCGCGGTTTACTCGGTAGGATCTTATCCCTTTAAATTTCAGTTTATTACTTGCTGTCCTATAGTCCATAAACCGAAAACACAAAAAAAAATCCAAACCCTAGTTTCGCATCTGCTATTTTTTCGTGAGTTTTATTATGTCTTGATCCATTAGAAATTTTGTTTACGTGTTGATCGTTCGTGTTTATTTGCGTAGCTTAATCTTTGTGTCCAATCCAAAATTCAAACAAAATATCCGATCGCTACGATGCGTGAACAGATCTGCACACATACCATGAACAATGATGCTACGGTCGCAGAAAAAAAATTCTGCTATTTTTATTTCATCAATTGAGACTAGTTGTTGAATATTGCATCTAGGGCTGCTCTTGAGTATTCTACATCTTCTGAATATTTGTGACCTATGCAAAATCAAAGAGACAATTAAACCTAGTTCGGCCCTTGAAAAGAAGAAGAACAAGAAAAAAATTGCTAAGAAAAAAAAGAGAGAAAAAAACATTGGCCGAATCTAGGATGAGCTCTTAGTCCATAAATTCAGCTTGTGTATTTAATTCCTTTGAGCAATCTTGTGCCCTTACATTCATATCATTGCAATTGGCTAGCGTCTCTCCTAGTACTTGGTGCAAAACGAGCTATCTAATCTTTAATTTCATATTGCCTCTAGTTAGCTCATTCCTTTTGTTTGCATCGAGTCACATTGATCTTTGCGTGTGCGTTCATATACTTCACTTAAATCTTTTGGATCAGCACCTAGGCAATATTTTCTAACTTGGATTATTACTTAATTTTACAACATCGAGAAATTCAGATCGTGTAGGATAAATACTTCCTAACCAAGCTCCACAAAACATCCATTGCCGTGCAATTGTGAGTCATTTTTAAATCCGCTTGATCATCACTTGTTATTATAGCCACCACCAAGTGTAAGTTTCTTTTGACCTCAATTCACTTCAGAAAGGTAAGAACTTTACTTGGGAGAGAAAATAGTGAGATTGAGTGTTTCCACATATATATATGTTGCATAACTATCCATGACAGGATATTCAACAATTCGTTTCTCTCGGTATGAACCAAATAGGAATGAATCTTCATATTTCGTTCCTCATGGTGCGATTCAAACCCAACAATTTGTCTCTTCCGTTCTATGGAAGTGAAGATCCGAGGAGTATCTTGAGTGGGAATGGCGATTAGAGAAAGAGTTTAGAGTTGAAGCTTCCCAAAGACCAAGAAGTGATGCGAGCCACTATACGGTTTAAAGACTATGCTTATAGTTGGTGGCAACAATTATCTCGAAAACGATTCATTAGATCTTGGGAAGGTTTGAAGGTGATCATGAGAAACGAGTTTGTGCCATCCTATTATGAGTGGGGATTACTCCATCATTTGGAAAGTATCACACAAGGGAGTAATCTGATTCAGGATTATTATTTTCATTTGCAAGATGCGTTGCGTCGTGCAGGAGTCACTAGCAATTCAAAGAGATGGCATACTTCAAAGGAGGCTTGAATTCGATATTACCACTATACTTGACATACATATTTTAGTAGCATGCATGATCTTGTGAATTATGCTATTAAGCAAGAAGAGAGACTTATGGAGAGACGTACATCACGGTTGAATCCATATCCATACTTCAGCTCTTATGGTTACGCTAGTGTGACACATGAGAAGATGACCGAGCATGGGACTTTCCTTGGTAAAGGAGACATCTTGTGCTGCCCCAATGATACATACAACAATTGAAATGCATCAAAACCTATGTGAGAATGAGAGCCACATAGCCAAATTGAGTGAGAGTGTTAAAAGAGCGAGTGTGTGATTCCACCATATGTGAGTTTGAGAGCATCCAAACCGAGAGTGTGAGAGATACACCAAAAGAAAAGAGAGAAGTAGAAGATAGACAAAGTGAGATTGATTTTGAAACTAACACATTAATATCTACTTCTAGTGTTGTTTCTCACATTGTGCGAGTTGATATTAAAGAAGAGGAGCCAAATGTTCAACAACGGCACCATTGGAGATAAGCGATGAGGAGATAATCATATTTAAAGATGAAGTACTTACAACCCGTTGTTACATTATGATGATTTAATACCTACAACACCTACATCAACCGAGGAGAACAACAAAGGTAACAATATTGGTGCTGAAATTAATTGTGAAACGGTGAGTACTTGTGAGAACTCATATATACGAATGAAAATTCCATGTTCTGAAATTTCTTTGCTCAATTTACATAATGTGGAATTGATTACTCATAAGGAAGTTCTTACGAGAATATCTCCTGATGATTCTTTATATTATATCATGTTTGATGATCCTAAAAGGCTATCTAGTGTGATTGAGAATGTTGCTGAAATTTCATGTTCAAAATCACTAGTTAGTACCTATGCATATACATATAAGTTCAATTTGATTGGAAGTTATGGTATAGATGATAAGTTTTATGTTTACCGAATATGCATTACATGTGATAAGTTTGCTGAATTGAAATTGCATATTTTGGATAAACAATCTTCTGTGCCATATCATGATCACAATGAGATGAGTTTCAACAATAATGCTGCATGTTTCAAAAAATTTCATAAGCCTACTTATTCATCCTTTAATGTACAATCATGTACAAATAATCAGAGTAGCGCAGTTGAAGCATGGAAGGAATTAAAAATTTTCTTCCCCATATTTGAACAACTTAATTTGGTTTGGCATATTAATGACTTGTCCATGTGCCTAGCAAAGTCGAGGACGACTTTTTCTCATTGGAGGATCATTACGATTCATCAAGACTCTCGTGAGTATCCATCCTACGTCGAGAAGATCGGGCGACCCCGTATCACATTTCATCCAAATTGTGTTATTTGGAATTGGGTGCACGATGGATCAAGAGTTGAGGGTTCGTTCGTTGGCGCGAGTGTTCAACTAGCGACATCGTCTACTTCGCATCAACTATCCACGGTTCCTCATTGAGAAGATCGGGCCTCCCCGTATCATATGGTATCAGATTCTAGGTTTACTCGGTGAGAACTGATTTACCCTATAGTCCAAAGAAAACCGAAAATTACAAAAAAAAATCAATTCCGAAACCCTAGTTCAATCTGTTATTTCTCGTGAGTTTTGTTAAGTTTTCGTCCATTAGAAATTTTGTTTACGTGCTGATCTTTGTGCTCGTGATTGAATCCCTCAATTAACAACCAAAAAGAGTAATTGCATTTACTTTTGAATCCTAAATTCCTTGCTGTCCGAATTGCTTTCAAGAGATACATTCGAATTCTCTTTGGGGGAGAGTTTGTTATAGTATCCACTTCCATCAAAACAAAGAGTTAGCTGCAGTTTGGTTTAAAAAAAATCACTCCTTGTGCCAAACACTAGCTGGTGAAAAGAAAGAATTGTTGTAGTGGAGCTTCACTTATATCCTTTCATCAATTGAGACAAGCTTTTGATATTGCCGTTGGGGCTGTTCTAGAGCACTATTTACGCTTTCTGAATTCTTGAATTTGTGCAAAGGGAAGACAACACTAGTTCGGCCAAATTAGAAAAAAAAGGAGTAAGCCACGGCATAGTTAAAAAAAAGAAAGCCTAATAGTTTCCTGCGATTTGATCAAAAAAGTGAAAATTAGAAAGTGTTGGCCGAAACTTTGTGGAAAACCCTAGTTCATATTTTCAGCTTGTGTACTTATTCTCATAGAGCAATCTTGTGCCCTTACATTCATAATTATTGCAATTGGCTAGCGTCTCTCCTAGTACTTTGTGCAAAACGAGCTAGTTATTCATCTCAATTTCAGATTGCCTCTTTCTAGCTCTTTCCTTCGTTTGCATTAAGTCACATTTATCGTTGCGTGTGCGTTCATACACTTCGCTTAAACCAATTGGATCAGCACATAGGCAAAATAGTCTAGCTTGGATCATTACTTAGCTTTACAATACCTTGAATATCAGATTGCATAGGATATCCACACAACTGTCCAAGCTCCACCCACACCCGTTTGTGTACTCCCTTGCTCTTGGTTACGCTCATACATTACCGGGTGGAGGTCGTTCGCTGTCACATTTGTCGATTTGCCGTCCTTGATTCACTTTGGAACGGTAAGATTGTCTTGTTTTCAGGACAGTGAGTTGCAAGCTTAGAGAGAGTTTTTGTTTTACTAACCCGGATATAACCTCGTTTCTTGTTTGTGAGTCATTCCCATGTCAGGTCACGAGGAGGATTCACCTGATCCGAAGGCGCCGGTTACGTGGACCGAGTACACTCAGTTGCGCGAGATGATACAAAAACAATTTCAAATGGTGACAATGGCGTGCGCGATGAGCACGGGGAAGTTCAGACTGGATTGAACACCCTCGGGGAGGAGGTCACACAGTTACGTACGACCATCAACAATAACTTTCTGGAGCTGCGTGCCATGTTCGCACAACACAATCTACGTGGGGGTGCACCAGCTGATGACACAAGTGTGCATGGTCCTCCGATCGTTCTGCACAATGAGACCGAGGAGGTGCGTGCTATTCGTCTGGATGAGGAGCGACGTCAGTGACAGGCGCGTCGCATGGCAGTGCCGCCAAACGTCGGGATGGCAGCCGTGGGACGCCATCAGGCACATGGGCCTGGCCGAGGCAACGGTGGCCAGGGTGGAGGTGCACCACAGGGTGGCCACGGAGGAGGTGTGCATCATGCACCTCGGAGCTGCGCTGACGCAGTCGAGCGCTGGGATGACGATTTTCCCGTCGATGGCTACGATGATCTTTAGCACCACCACCGCAACAACGTGCAGCGTCCTCGCCACGACGACGCCGAGGATTGTGTCGCTAAGCCCAAATTTAATCTTCCTATATTTTCAGGTGGTACAAATGTGGAACAATACCTCACTTGGGAGCTGAAAATTGATAAGTTGTTTCAGATGAACAACTATTATAATGAGAAGAAGCTGTTGCTTGCGTCCAATGGCTTGGATGATTATGCCACACATTGGTGGGAGCAATTCATCCGTAAGCGCATGGAGCGTCATGAGTTGCCGATTATCACCTGGGAGCAGATGAAGCAGCATTTGCGGGCACGCTTTGTGCCTCGCCACTACAAGCGCTCACTATTTGAGAAGTTGACAGGGCTGCGACAAGGTATGAAATCAATTGATGAATAAGGAAATGGAGACTATCATGATACATGCAGATGTCCGCGAGAATGAAGAACAGACCATGGCGAGATGTCTAGCTGGCATGAATCATGCTGTCAAGCGCATTGTCAATCACCATCCCTATAATGATATGATTGAGTTGCTGCACCAAGCAAGCGAAGCCGAGAGACAAGTGATTGACGACGCACGGTTCACTACCTGGTCACGTTCTTCAGCCAGTCCGGGACAGCCTTATAACAACAGCCAACCAAACAGGAGCACTTCAGCTACAAGTAATATGGCGATGCGCAGTTCGGCAAGTAAGAAGCCAGAGAGTACACCATCACCGGTGCATCGACCTATGGCGCCCGCTGCTCGTGCGACCTCGTCTATGGGGTCGACAGGTCGTTCACGTGACATTATTTGCCACAAGTGCAAGGGCATTGGTCATTTTCAGAGAGACTATCACAGAGGATGGTGATAGCACTAGGGGTCCCGATCTTTCGATGAGAGTGGTAGATTCGATTGGGGAAGGAGATGACGTTGACGATCCGACTACAACCATCCAAGGACGTTGCGCCTTAGCGATCGATACACCAACTCCAGAGATTGTTCGTGACCTTGTCGTAGCGATCAACCTAACCACGAGGGTTCTTGTTCCTGCAAGCAATCGACGAACAAGCAAGAACAAGATGAACAGCAACTCAATTGCAAATAACGATGTAAGATTCAATCGAAAACAGAAAAAAAACGGTGGGGTTCCGAAGACAAGTATTCGGGCGGTCTAGCCAACACGCGCGAGTACAAGGCAAAGTAACAAAAGCTAACTTAGTCTAAACAAAACCCCCAAACCCTAGAAGAGGGTGCGGCTGACTATTTAAGGGCCATGGAAGGTGGACGGTCGGCCAAAACACAAGGAAGCCGAAAAGGACTCGAATTACAAGGCCCAAGGCCCACTTTGACTCGGACTGGAAAAGTGATGTGACTTGTTTTGCAGTTTCTGACCGACTCGGATGGAATTTAGAGGTGAGGCTGGATCCATCTGAAAGTAGACTTCAAGAGCTTTCCAACGAGTACTCACGGACCCCGAGTAACCTTCTGGATCAAAAGTTATGGCCATTTGAAGTAGACGCTGTCAAAAAGGCCGAATCCGAGTCAAACTTGTGAACAGGACTTGGTTTGCACTTGATGGTTCCACTTCTATACTTGAGCTCATGTGGTTCTTCCCCATGGTTCCTAAGGACAATTAAATCATCACAAGAATTAAGTAGTATTCCATTCTTTGAAACATTTGTATGCAAACTTAGGAACGCATTCACCTGATGGTTAAGTTGACGTGCTCGCGCTCTAGTCATTGGTCCTTGTATCATAGTTTCAGTTTGATGTGGAGTCGGCATGGTTGTATGCATGGAAAGGGTGTCCTCATCATCCTCCCCTTCTTGCATTTGAGTCGTCCGCGACTCAAGCTCATCTTCTTCTCCTAAGTATGGCTTCAAATCTGCAATGTTAAATGTGGGACTAACCCCAAAATCTGTAGGCAACTCAAGTTTATATGCATTATCATTAATCTTTTCCAACACTTTGAAAGGACCATCAGCTCTAGGCATCAACTTAGACCTCCTCAATTCAGAAATCTTTCTTTTCTCAAATGCAACCAAACTAAATCACCCGGTTGAAAAGTTAAATGCCTCCTTCCTTTACTACCAGCAAGTTTATATTTAGCATTCATACGTTCAATATTTTCTTTGGTTGTCTCATGCAGTTTCAACATCAAGTCAAGACTGTTTAGCATCAAAATTTAACTTCTCCGAAGATGGAAGTGGTAGCAAATCAATAGGAGCACGAGGCACAAAGCCATAGACAATCTCAAAAGGGCACAACTTTGTAGTAGAATGCAGCGAACGATTATAAGCAAATTCAATATGAGGCAAGCATTCTTCCCACATTTTAATGTTCTTTTCAAAACAGCCCTAAGCATGGTAGATAACGTTCTATTGACAACTTCAGTTTGCCCATCGGTTTGGGGATGACATGTAGTCGAAAATAACAGCTTAGTCCCCAATTTAGCCCATAAAGTTCTCCAAAATGGCTAAGGAATTTAGTGTCACGATCGGAAACTATTGTATTTGGCACACCATGCAAACGAACAACTTCACGAAAGAACAAATCAGCAATATTGGTAGCATCATCACTTTTATGACATGGTATGAAGTGGGCCATCTTAGAAAATCTATCCACAACAACAAATATGCTATCCCTCCCCTTCTTTGTCCTAGGCAGTCCTAAAACAAAGTCCATAGAAATATCTTCCCAAGGCACACTAGGAACAGGTAGAGGCATATACAAACCGTGAGGATTAAGTCGTGACTTAGCCTTTTGACACGTAGTGTAGCGAGCAACAAAACGTTCCACATCACGTCTCATCTTTGGCCAAAAGAATGACTAGCAAGTATGTCTTCCGTCTTCTTCGCTCCAAAATGCCCCATCAGCCCACCTCCATGCGCTTCCTGTAACAACAACAAACGAACGGAGCTAGCTGGAATGCATAGTTTGTTAGCTCTAAACACAAATCCATCATTTATGACAAATTTATTCCACGTTTTTCCCTCTTTGCAATTTAGCAACACGTCTTTAAAATCATCATCATGAACATAATGCTCCTTAATTGTTTCCAATCCAAAAATTTTGAAGTCAAGTTGTGAGAGCATGGTATATCTCCTAGACAATGCATCAGCAATAACATTCTCGTTTCCCTTTTTGTGTTTTATGACATAAGGAAAAGACTATGAATTCAACCCACTTTGCGTGCCTACGGTTCAATTTTGCTTGACTTCTAATATGCTTTAATGACTCATGATCAGAATGAATGACAAATTCTTTGGGCCATAAATAATGTTGCCATGTCTCTAAAGTTCGAACCAGAGCATATAATTCCTTATCATAAGTAGAATAGTTCAAACTAGGCCAACTCAATTTTTCACTAAAGTATGCCACAGGTTTACCTTCTTGCAACAGCACACCACCCAATCCAATTCCACTAGCATCACATTCTAGCTCAAAAGTCTTACTAAAATCTGGAAGTTGGAGTAATGGTGCATGTGTTAAATTATCTTTCAATGTGTTGAAGGCGTCTTCCTGTGCATTCCCCCAAGTAAACGGCACCCCCTTTTTAGTGAGCTCATTCAATGGTGCAGCGATGGTGCTGAAATCCTTCACAAAACGACGATAGAATCCAGCAAGTCCTAGAAAACTTCGCACCTGCGTGACCGTTTTAGGAGTCGGCCAACTCTGTATTGCCTCAACCTTGGCTTGATCAACTTCAATGCCCTGTGGAGTAACAACATAGCCAAGAAAAGAGACTCGATCCGTGCAAGATGTGCACTTCTCAACGTTACCAAATAAACGTGCATTACGTAAAGCATCAAAAACATCACGTAAATGGCAAAGGTGTTCCTCTAGTGATCTGCTATATATCAATATATCATCAAAATAGACCACTACAAATTTACCAATGAAAACACGCAAAACCTCGTTCATTAATCTCATGAATGTGCTAGGTGCATTAGTTAAACCAAATGGCATCACTAACCACTCATACAAACCGAACTTAGTTTTAAATGCTGTTTTCCATTCATCTCCCAATTTCATGCGAATTTGGTGGTACCCACTACGCAAATCAACTTTAGAGAAGACAATAGAGCCACTTAATTCATCAAGCATATCATCTAACCTAGGAATAGGGTGACGATATCTAATGGTAATGTTATTGATCGCTCTACAGTCCACACACATACGCCATGAGCCATCTTTCTTAGGCACTAAAATTACCGGAACAGCACAAGGACTAAGAGACTCACGCACATAGCCTTTATCAAGTAATTCTTGAACTTGACGCTGAATCTCCTTAGTTTCTTCCGGATTGGTCCTGTATGGCGCACGATTGGGCAAAGATGCCCGGAATCAAATCAATCGGTGCTCAATCCCTCGACCGGTGGTAACCACGGTGGCACGTCCTTTGGAAGACATCCATGTACTCCTGCAAAAGATTAGTGATGCAGGAGGCATGAGAAGAAGGTACCTCCTCGAATGAAAATAAAGCTTGTTTGCAAAGTAAGGCATAGCAAATAGAAGTACTAGCATCCAGCTCAGTCACTTCAGACTTAGTAGCAAGAAAACATGCACCTTTCAATTTAATCTCATTTTTCATCTTATGAGCAGATTTAGAGTTTTTCTTTTTATGTTGCTCAAGTTCGCTTGCAACAATCTGATTTTCACTCCTATTATGCTCCTGATTTTTCTCTCTACTTGCTCTAGCAATCTCATCTTTGAAAATAGCTTCAGGAGACATAGGATGTAACACAATTTTCTTGTCATGATGCACAAAAGAATATTGGTTTGTCTTACCATGATGCGTTGAATCTTTATCATATTGCCACGGTCTACCTAACAGCATAGAGCATGCTTGCATAGGTACAACATCACATTCTACAACATCGTGATAAGAACCAATAGCAAAATTTACTCTCACCATTCGTGTTACCTTCACCTTGCCGCTGTTATTGAACCATTGAATGTAGTAAGGTTGTGGGTGAGGTTTGGTGTTCAACATAGCTTCTCCACCATATCGGAGCTCACCAAGTTGTTGCAGCTCCCTCCATCAATTATCACTCGGCATGAGCGTTCCATCACGACGCACTTTGTTTGGAAAAGGATGTGCCGCTGATTTTGCTCCGCCCTCTCCATTTGTACACTCAACACACGCTGCACAATGAGGCTCTCATAGCGCTCGCATCTTCAGCACCAATGTGCTCTTCTTCTTGCTCCTTCCCACTACCGCATGGTCACCGCAAGCATAGCATATGTATCCTCATCCAAATCACTAGCGAAGAATACTCACCATCATCTCTCGCAATCAAAACACGCTTGGTGGGCACTCACTCCTCACATGGCCATACCCTTGCATTGATGACATTGGATATCCCTCATTCGTCCCGTAGATGCAACGGACGAAGAGCTCTTCGCATGTGCTTGGGCTGTCCCCTTTGTTGCTTCGGATGTCCGAGATGCCGAATTTGATGGTGAAAACCGTGGCTTGCTGTTGGAGGAAGAAGGTGTAGGGGGTTGGCTTGATGGTGCGGCAGATGCACGTTGAGACCAAATGTTTGCACGACCTGCGAAACGTTAGTCCTAGTGCTCGTGCGTCGTCCTCGTGCTTCTCTTTCAGCTTTACAAGCAAGATGAAATAAACGAGTGATAGAGTTATATTCCTTGTAAGCTAAGATATCCTGAATTTCCGATTCAAACCACCCATAAACCTAGCCATAGCGGCTTCTTGATTTCCTCTAAGTCACAACGCAGCATGCCTGTTTGCAATTCTTGAAAATATTCCTCTACGCTTTTACTACCTTGCCTCAATTGTTGCAACTTATGTAACAAATCACGTGCATAATATGAGGGAACAAATCTAGCTCGCATGATTCTTTTTAATGCATCCCAAGTTGGTGGTATGGTGAAAGGATTTTTCTTACAACATTCACTCCACCAAAGCAGACGCAAAATCGATAAACTCACTAGTAGCAGCCCTAACCCTTTTGTTTCCGTGGAATGCATGACAAGCAAATTTCGATCAACGACCAATTCCCAAGTGATATAAGCATCGGGTTATATTTTCCATCAAAAGGTGGTATAGTGAACTTAATCTTACCAAGCGATTCTTCATTCTCACGTACCTCATTCCGGCGTGGTTGACGATGACGGTGAGCGTCCTCATCATCATCAATCTCAGTGTCAGCCGCATATTCGTCTCCACCATTTTCGTCCACCCTGCTGCCCACGACACCAATATTGGCACGAGTACGCTGAGTTGGTGCAGCGGGAGATGCACGGCCCCTCTCATCAAGACGTCTCAAAATCTCAGCAAGTGAAGCGTTGACGGTGCCAACGGAAGCCTCCAATGTTGCAAGCGTAGTGTTGGTGTTGATCTGCACGGCCTCCAATTGGCCAAGGCGTTCGTTGGTGACCCTTACATCCTCTTCAAGTCCCTCGGTTTGCGCTTCATTTGGCGCTCAAAGTGTTGTATGATGCCCTAGTCCGAGGGGAATGTGGCGCTGCCTCGTGCCCACCGGTGGTTCTCGACATTGTTAGAAGACAAGAACAAACCAAGAAGAGAAAAATAAAATAATAATAAAACTGCAGGTTATGCCCTCACAACTACTGAGATGTGGTTCAATCAAGTCGCACACTCTCAATCTGTTCTGTCAAGCTCTTACAAGTTCTTACCACAGCAAGCAGGAGGTGATTGCAGCCGACAAGACAAGACAATATCTCCTGGAAATTGGGTGTATCGCTGCCTCGGTCGCTAGTCCCTGTGAGGTGGTAGCCAAATCTGTGGAGCTATGGGTGGGCTGAGAGTGAACAAAGGATAACTTAGAACCACATTAGTCAAAGCAAGTTGAATAATCGCTCAACGACGATACCGTGCTGGTCCTAGGCTAGACCGTACTAGAGACGCGAGCCTAGAACACAAACGAAGACACACCGTGCAGAAAGAAACTAGATGACGTTGCACACGGAGTTCTGGGGCTCGAAAAAGGGTACCGTCTTCACAGGGGACCTTAGAATCACGTGCAGAAGGGCTCTGTCAATTTTGAGCAAATTCTGAGAAACTTGATTTTTCCTCGGTTTGCGGGCCCGTTTTGAGGCCCTAAACGACCTTTTTTGGGGTCGAAGCTGCCGCGCATGTGCCTGGAGGCTTACGCGGATCTAAAATCTCCAGAATCGCCTCAATCGGAGGTCGTATGCAAAAGTTAGGTTTTTCTCTCTCTTCTGTTTTTTTTTATGTCGTGGCTCTTCTAGATGCGGCTGCCTGTTCCTTCTTGTCTCACTTTTTTTTTCTCTCTCTTTTTTTTTCACACGCGATGCAGTTGGATCCGAATTCGTGTCCTACTCCAAGACCAATTAGGGAAAAATCTCCCGAGTAACCGAATCCTCCTCCTTTTCTTCCCTCCTATGACAGTTCGGATCTAACTACAACGGTGAGTCCAAAACATGAACAGAACTCGAAACTCTAAAGGAACTAGACACTAAGACCAGCAAAGGACGCGACGATGCAACCGAAAACTCAACAAACAAAGACTATGCAGCAATAGCGTAAGGCTCAACCTTGTTTGGATTTTGGGAATAGATCGATCCGCTATTTTTTTTGGTTTCGGACTGCGGTAAAATTGCAAAGACTAGATAAGATCTCTCACCGATCAACCTTGAGCTCTGATACCAACTGATAGCACTAGGGGTCCCGATCTTTCGATGAGAGTGGTAGATTCGATTGGGGAAGGAGATGACGTTGACGATCCGACTACAACCATCCAAGGACGTTGCGCCTTAGCGATCGATACACCAACTCCAGAGATTGTTCGTGACCTTGTCGTGCGCGATCAACCTAACCACGAGGGTTCTTGTTCCGCAAGCAATCGACGAACAAGCAAGAACAAGATGAACACAACTCAATTGCAAATAACGATGTAAGATTCAATCAAAAACACAAAAAAGCGGTGGGGTTCGAAGACAAGTATTCGGGCGGTCTAGCCAACACGCGCGAGTACAAGGCAAAGTAGCAAAAGCTAACTTAGTCTAAACAAAACCACCAAACCCTAGAAGAGGGTGCGGCTGACTATTTAAGGGCCACGGAAGGTGGAGGGTCGGCCAAAACACAAGGAAGCCGAAAAGGACTCGAATTACAAGGCCCAAGGCCCACTTTGACTCGGACTGGAAAAGTGACGTGACTTGTTTTGCAGTTTCTGACCGACTCGGATGGAATTTGGAGGTGAGGCCGGATCCATCTGAAAGTAGACTTCAAGAGCTTTCCAACGAGTACTCACGGACCCCGAGTAACCTTCTGGATCAAAAGTTATGGCCATTTGAAGTAGACGTTGTCAAAAAGGCCGAATCCGAGTCAAACTTGTGAACAGGACTTGGTTTGCACTTGATGGTTCCACTTCTATACTTGAGCTCATGTGGTTCTTCCCCATGGTTCCTAAGGACAATTAAATCATCACAAGAATTAAGTAGTATTCCATTCTTTGAAACATTTGTATGCAAACTTAGGAACGCATTCACCTGATGGTTAAGTTGACGTGCTCGCGCTCTAGTCATTGGTCCTTGTATCATAGTTTCAGTTTGATGTGGAGTCGGCATGGTTGTATGCATGGAAAGGATGTCCTCATCAGATGGCGGTTATGTTTCGGCTAGCGATGACGAATCGCCTGAAGCACAGGCAGTCTTGCACACTGATGACATAGATCAATGTGAGTGCGATCCTGAGTTTCCTAACACTGAGCAGTATTCCACTGTTTGCACGCCCAAGGTGCTTGGTGTGATGCCATCGCCATCACTCGAACAGCGGTGCAATTTATTTCAGACTTGGGCAAAGCTTGATAAGGGTAAGGTGTGCAAAGTTATCATTGATGGCGGGATTTGTCACAATTTGGCTAACAAGGATATGTGTCATAAGGTGGGTTTGAAGTATTTGCCGCATCCGCGTCCTTATCATGTGCAATGGTTGAGCGATAAAGAGGAAGTGAAGGTGAACTATATGATGCGTGTGATGTTTTCTATTGGGAAGTACACCGATACCGTGGACTGCGATGTTGTGCCTATGACGGTATGTCACTTGCTCTTGGGACGGCCATGGCAATATGACCGTTCCGTTGTTCACGATGGGCGTACAAATCGCTACACATTTCGATGGAACAATATGGATGTCGTCTTGAAGCCGCTTACACCGCAACAGATTGTCAATTCTTCCATGCCGAAAATTGAGATGCACGTTGAGAGTGCGCAAGAGCGAGAGAACCACCTGAGTAGTAGCAAGAAACGTGAGGGAGAGAAGAATTTAGTGATGTTAGCCACCAAATCAGAGATTAGAGAATTCAGCGAGGATCCTAATTTGGTGCACGTTGTACTGTTGTACAAAGAAACATTGCTTTTGACTAACGACTTAACTTCTCTTCCTAGTGGTGTTGTTCGTGTTTTGCAGGATTTCAGCGACGTCTTTCCAGAAGAGGTACCAGCTGGGCTACCACCAATCCACGGGATAGAACATAAGATCGACTTGATTCCAGGAGCATCGCTGCCGAACCGACCACCGTACCGCACCAATCCCGAGGAAACAAAGGAAATTCAGAAACAAGTACAAGAGCTTCTCTCCAAAGGGTTTGTACGTGAAAGCTTAAGCCCTTGTGCTGTTCCTGTTATTTTAGTTCCTAAGAAAGATGGTTCATGGCGTTTGTGCGTAGATTGTCGAGCGATTAATAACATCACAATTCGATATCGTCATCCTATACCGCGCTTAGATGATATGCTAGACGAATTGAGTGGTGCTGTTATTTTCTCTAAGATAGATTTGCGCAGTGGTTACCATCAAATTAGACTGCATGAAGGGGATGAGTGGAAAACTGCCTTTAAAACGAAATTTGGGTTGTATGAGTGGTTAGTCACGCCTTTTGGTTTAACTAATGCGCCTAGTACATTCGTGCGCTTAATGAATCATGTTTTAAGGCATTTTATTGGTAAATTTGTGGTTGTGTACTTCGATGATATTCTGATTTGATCATGACCGAATCTGAACACATAGACCATCTTAGACAAGTTCTACAAGTTTTGTGTGAGGCTAGGTTATTTGGTAACTTAGAGAAGTGCACGTTTTGCAAAGATCATGTCATCTTTTTGGGCTATGTTGTTTCTGCACAGGGAGTTGAAGTAGATGAGTCTAAAATTGAAGCGATTAAAAATTGGCCAACTCCTGTGAACGTAAGTCAGATAAGGAGCTTTCATGGTCTCGCTGGTTTTTATCGCGTTTTGTGAAGGATTTTAGCACCATCGCTGCCCCTTTGAATGAACTTACTAAAAAGGGTGTTGAATTTGTGTGGGGGGCAGCGCAAGAAAATGCTATTGCTGAATTTAAGAGACGCTTGACTGAAGCACCGTTGCTTGTTTTACTTGATTTCACTAAAAATTTTGAAATTGAGTGTGATGCTAGTGGATTGGGTATTGGCGGTGTTTTAATGCAAGAGGATAGACCGGTAGCTTATTTTAGTGAGAAACTGAATGGTGCTCAATTGAATTATCCGGTCTATGACAAAGAGCTTTATGCGTTAGTGCGTGCATTAGAAACTTGGCAACACTATTTATGGCCTAAAGAGTTTATTATTCATTCTGATCATGAGGCATTGAAGTATTTAAAGGGCCAAGCAAACCTGAACCGTAGACATGCCAAACGGGTCGAATTCATTGAGTCGTTTCCTTACATTGTGAAATATAAGAAGGGAAAGGCAAATGTGGCAGCTGAAGCTCTTTCTAGGAAAAGTGTACTTTTAACTCAATTAGGAGTGCACGTCCCTGGTTTAGCGAGTTTGCGTGATTTATATGCTTATGACGATGATTTTTCCGTTCCTTATGCACATTGCAAAGAGGGAAAAGGCTGGGATAAATTTCACATCCATGATGGGTTTTTATTTCGCACTAACAAATTATGCGTTCCAGAATCCTCCGTGTGTTTGCTATTATTGCAGGAATCACATGCAGGTGGATTGATGGGACATTTTGGACGTGAGAAGACGTTGTCTATGCTGAGAGATCACTTTTATTGGCCTAAGATGAGGCGAGATGTGGAGAGGTATGTGCAGCGATGCATTACTTGCCACAAAGCGAAATCGAAGTTGAATCCACACGGTTTGTATACCCCTTTACCTGTTCCAATGCCCCATGGGAGGATATTAGTATGGATTTTATTTTAGGACTGCCTAGAACTAAGAGGGGGAGTGATTCTGTTTTTGTTGTTATGGATCGTTTTTCGAAGATGGCACACTTTATTCCATGCCACAAGAGCGATAATGTGTCGCATATTGCTGACTTGTTTTTCAGGGAGATCGTGAGGCTGCATGGCGTGCCACGTACTATTGTGTCGGATCGCGACGTGATGTTCATGAGCTACTTCTGGAAGACACTTTGGGGTAAACTGGGGACGAAATTGTTATTCAGCACAACATGTCATCCCCAAACTGATGGTCAAACAGAGGTGGTGAACCGCACACTTTCGATGCTACTCCGGACCATGATCAAGAAGAATCTGCGCGAGTGGGAGGATTGTTTGCCGCACGTGGAATTCGCTTATAATCGGGCTGTGCATTCCACTACGCAGATGTGTCCATTTGAGGTAGTTTATGGTTTCAAGCCCTTTACGCCGCATGATTTGTTGCCGCTTCCTAGTCAACACCATACTCATATGGAGGCGTCCAAGCGAGCTGAATATGTGAAGAAATTGCATCTCAAGACAAAAGAAGCGATAGAGCGCAAGGTCAAATAGTATGCTGAGAAGGCGAACAAGAAAAGGAAGAAGATTGTTTTTCAACCAGGTGATTTGGTTTGGGTACACTACCGCAAGGATCGTTTTCCAGAACGTCGCAAGTCTAAGTTACTACCGCGCGGTGATGGGCCTTTCAAGGTGCTTACGAAGATCAACGACAATGCCTACAAGATAGAGCTTTCCGGTGATGACTATGGCGTGAGCTCTACGTTCAATGTCGCTGACTTATCACCTTTCTTTGGTGGTGACGATCCAGCGTCGAGGACGACGCCTTTTCAAGAGCGGGAGGATGATGAGGGCATCCCTAACACTTTGTAACACCCCAGCCAAACAATGGCCTAGAATGCTACCAAACTAACAACATAATAAAATTAAGCTAAGGCATTCTATAAAATTTCGGCAGAGCCTCCTTTGTTTATTGATTAAAAAGAAGTTCTAACAAGTATTATCAAAAGGTATGAATACCAGCAAGCAAAGTAATTTTGTTACTAAGTAGAAACATCTATAAAACTTAAGTAAAGCGCGGAAGCAATATAAAGAAGTTCTAATCCATTATTACACTTAGTCTGAAGGTCATAATCAAATACCACTTAAACTAATCAACAAATAATAATTAGAGTTCTCTATCTTCTCCATAGTGAATATTTCGTGCAAGTGCAACAATACTAATCCCTCTTTATTCCCATGCATGCTGATCTCGTGAAGGTACCTAAAATAAACAAACAACAACAACAAAAACAACAGCAAGACTGAGTCCAATGACTCAGCAAGTATAATAAGATAGTAACATATTCAACCATGAACATCATTGTATCATACTAATAACCATGGTATGCAATATGATCAAAAATCTCTTTTTCTCTTCTCTTTCGCATTTTACCGGTAATGCGGAGTGAGCATCCGTCAATGCTCACCATGCATGTACCATCTGGTACAGGGACCAATTGCCCACACTCCATGAGTATGGGGACCTTTAGCCCGTCATGACCTCAACATGACGGGGACCTCGACGCTTGGTCATCTCGTGACCAAGACTTCAATAATCAACATGGTGCATGCATGTGAATATCTCGATAAATAACTTGCATTCACACTATCTATGCATCATAAATTCTCATGAACATAATAATTACAATTGTTCATAAACAATAACAGCAAATCATTAACATATTCATGAGCATACACATCCATAACATTGTAACAATCATCATCAAGCATCAATCACACTCGATATGCACTATCAATTTAAAGGCACACATGTACTTGCCTTAACCGCGCGAAAACGGAGGATGAGTAGAAGGTGCAGCCCCAGGAACCCGTCCTCCTCCTGAACATTAATATAATATTTTCTAAGACAACAGAAACAGGTCTATGGATAAAATAAAAACACCCTTAAACTAACCCAACATATTTAACTTGACCCAAACTCAAATCTTCTCTCGGCCAATCCCTGTCTTCTACAGACAGTCACCTTGAAAAATTCATAACTTTTGATACGAAGGTCAAATGAGGTGTTCTCAGATTCTCTGGAAATATAATTAAATTATCTAACTAAACCTATTTGGGGAGCCTTCCAGATTCGGCCATCTTCTACCCGATCCAACCAGTTTTCCTCAATCTGTATTTGTCTCTGGACAGCGCACTAAAAATGCCGTAACTTCCACCCCGAAAGTCGGAATTTTGACTTCTTGACCTTTCTGGAAAGCTAAGAAAATTATCTACAACTTTCCTAATATGAAGATCCTCTGATTCGCCCGTTTACTAATTTCTAAAATCGATCTACCGAAACCCATCGAGAAACCCTCCGAGATGCAAAACAGTCAACTTATAAAAATCATAACTTTTGCTACGCATGTCCGATTGATGCGTTCTAGGACTTCATGGAAAGGTAATTTCGTTCTCTACAATTCTCTAGGAGAGGTCCAGACCTGAATCCCCACGGACCTAACCCAAAATAGCCGTCTAACACATTCTGTCCTAGCAGTCCAGACTTACGAAATTGCTATCAAAATCATAGAATAATATTCTAATGGGAAACAAGGATTACCCCTTGACGAACGGATGAAGATCACGAAGATCTTCCCACGAATTCTTCCTCCTCTCTTCCTCCTTTCTTCCTCTTGATCTTCCCTTCCTCCGGATCCGATCGCTCTTCTTCCTTCGCTTGACTTCTTTGCCACCAAAGGAGGGTACTGGAGGAGAGGGGGAGTTGCTGGAGGTGGAGGAGGTGCAAGGGGGGAGAGGCAGGTGATGTAGTCGAGGTACCCGATCTTTCGATGAGATTGATAACTATCGATTTTGGTGGAGGTGACTCTCACGATCCGACTACAACCGTACGACGACGCTTGCGCCTTAGCAATCGCAGAACCAACTCCGAAGTGTTATTGACCTCGCTGGAGGCGTGATCAACCTGAACACGAAGTTCAATCCCTGCGGGCAATCCAAGAACTAGCAAGAATAAGACATAGGCAATCTGATATTGCAAATATGAATGAAGCATAAATTGTATTGCGAATAACAAAGATGGGATCTCGAAGCTGTCTTGACAGGTGGTCGTCCGACACAACTGAAGAACAAAGTTTGCACAATGGCTAAACCTAAACTCAACGAAATCCAAGTCCTAGCAATGGATGTGGCGGCTCCTTTATAGGGAGAACGACCAGGGGTGGCGTCCAAGTGCACGCCCTAGGGTTACAAGGCCAATGGGTCCAAGTTGTGGTGGCGCAGTACCCTTTTTGACTCGGACTCAGAAACCAATGTGGAATCTTTTGATGATTGCGGCCGGCTCAGATGGAATTTGAAGATAAGGTTGGATCCGTTGGAAAGTAGACTTCATAAGCTTTCCATGAAGTACAAGAACGTCCCAAACGGAGTCTGTATGAGGAAGGTATGCCCGTTTGAACTTGGTACCATTGCAGCAGTCCGAATCTGATTCCAAAACGTGTCCAACTCGGATTCTTGCTTGACTTGGTCCCAAAGTGACGTGGTGACCTCCATTATTCCTTCCATGCATGTCCATGAGTCCACGTACCTTTCCTTCGTCCTTTCCCAGGTTCCTAAGCACAATTAAATCACTTGCATTAGGTAGCGGTCTATTCTCCGTAACATATGAACCAAGGAATGAATTCACCTGGTAATTAAGTTGACGAGCACGAGCTCAAGTAAGTGGTCCTTGCAACACATGCTGCGGATGAGTTGTATATATGGAAGGGATGTCCTCATCAGCAGGGGCTGCGCAAGGAGAGAGGGGAGGGGGGTGGCGGCCAATAGGAGGAAAAAGGAGGGGGGTGGCTAGGGTTAGGGTGGGAGGCGCCTCCCCTCCCCCCTTGGGCCTAAATTTCCCACCTGGGCCGAGGCCTAGCCCAGGTTGTCCTAATTTTTCAGAAAACCCTCAACAAAACACTATTCCACTCTTTTCTTTAAAGGTCCTTCTCCCCGATTAATCGATTATTTGCAAAATCATTTCCGGGGTATTACACACTCATACATCTTCTCCTATTGGTGGTCATGCACATACTGATGAGGACATCCCTATTACATATACATCTACCACTCCAAGCATGCATAACAATAACCAAGAACCAGAGGGCCCAATGACGAGGGCAAGAGCCAAGCGTTTAAACAAACAGGTGCTTTTGTTCCTTAGAGAGTTTTCTTTAATTGATGATGAACTTGGAATACTACCTCATGCTAGTATTTTATGTATTCTTAGGTATGATTCATGTGAAGACTTGGGAGAGCAAAAGGGAGGAGCCCAAGGACTTAAACTACAAGTTTTGGATAAGATTTTTAAGCCAAATTCGGTCTTCCCACGTGCTCAATCCAATTCAAACTCGGATTCAACTCAGGATTCAATTCGGATTCGGTTCGGGACAGCCTGACAGGCAGTTACTAAAAAGGCCATAACTTTCACAAACGGATTCCGATTCAGGTGTTCTTGTACTCGTTGGAAAGATAATTTCAAGGGTTACGCAATGCATCCAGCTGCACCTTCAAATTCGTCACAGATTAAAAGTTATGACCGAAACATTGTGACGGCTTAATTTTATGTTTTTCCTTTTGTGTGAGTTTGTTTCCAAATACATGTAGGGATGAGTTGGGGTTGGTTTTGGACCTCTTTGCCAGCCATGAGGTGGAGAGGGAACTATATATTGAGGGTTAGACCCCATTGTAAGGCAGACCACCTTCAAATTCATGACGGATACAATGTTATGACTGAAACACGGTGACAGTTTAATTTTAGTTTTTTCCTTTTGTGTGAGTTTGTTTCCAAATACATGTAGGGATAAGTTAGAGTTGGTTTAGGACCTCTTGGCCAGCCATGAGGTGGATAAGGTACTATATATTGAGGGTTAGACCCTCATTGTAAGGCAGACCAATTTTATGCATAAGATTGAAACATAGCTATTGCTTGTTCTTTCAACACCAAAGTTCATGCGAGGACTTTGAGAGAGAAATAGGTGATCCATTGTTCGTTCTGCAATTCAAAGTCAAGCCGTCGTTCCGTTGGGAATTGGGGAATTGGCGTTCGTCGTTTGTGGTCTCGCGACGAACAATTATCCGGTGTGTTTTGGGCGTATTCCGAAGAGTTGAGGGTTCGTGCATTGGCGCGAGTGTTCAACTAGCGACATCGTCTACTTCGCATCAACTATCCACGGTTCCTCACTGAGAAGATCGGGCCTCCCCGTATCAGCAAACCTATTGTGACTTTGAACAAGGTGTTTCACCGGTTGTCACCAAGGTACTAAGCGTACAGATCAAGGAAGCTGAGAATAGTCAGCGGCACAATCTTTTCCAAACAAGAGCTAGAGTCCAAGAGAAGGTATGCAAAGTCATAGTTGATGGAGGAAGCTGCCATAATGTTGCAAGTAGAGAGATGTGTGAAGGTCCAGTTCAAAATTCGTGATTACATCGACATCGTTGAGTATGATGTTGTGCCCATGAAGGTGTGTCACTTGGTTTTAGGAAGACCGTGGCAATATGATCTTTCAGCTCAACATTGTGGCAGAACCTATCAATACACCATCAAATGGAAAGGGAAGGATTTGGTGCTTAGACCCATGACACCGCAACAAATCATGGCTGCAGAAGGTTTCTGAAGTAAAAATAGGAAGTGAGAAAGAGAGAGAGAAAAAAAATTGAGTAACATCCACAAATCAGTAAATGAGCGCCACCAACCAAACATGAGAGATAAAAAGAAAAGAGAGGGAGAGAACTTAGTTATGTAGCTACAAAATCAGAATTGAGAGAAGTGAGACAAAACCCAGATCAAGTGCTCTTTGTGCTCATGTATAAGGATGTTATGGTTTCAACTAACAACTTAACTTGTCTTCCAAATGCTATTTCACATATCCTGCAGGATTACAAGGATGTCTTTTTGGAGGAATTTCCAGCTGGTCTACCTCCGTTGCATGGCATTGAACATCAAATTGACTTCATTCCAGGAACTTCACTTCCAAATCGGCCACCCTACCGCACCAACCCTGAAGAAACAAAAGAGATACAAAAAGCTTTTAGAAAAACGTTATGTTCGTGAAAGCTTAAGTCCTTGTGCAGTACCTGTGATTTTATTACCTACGAAAGATGGAACTTGGCGAATGTGTGTTGATTGTAGAGCCATTAACAATATAACTATTAGGTATCGTCGTCCTATTCCTAGGTTATATGAATGTAAAACTGCTTTCAAAACAAAATTTGGGTTGTATGAATGGTTAGTCATGCCTTTTGGGTTAACTAATGCGCCTAGTACTTTCATGAGATTAATGAACCATATTTTAAGAGCGTACATCGGCAAATTTGTTGTTGTATATTTTGATGACATCCTAATCTATAGCAGATCCATAGCAGAGCATCCTGATCATATCAAACAAGTGTTGAATATTCTTAGAAAGGAGAAGTTATATGCTAACATTGAAAAGTGCTAATTTTGCACAAACAAGGCTGTTTTTCTTGGTTATGTTGTTTTCAGGGCAAGGCATTGAAGTTGACGGATTAAGTTGACGACTTAATTTTAGGTTTTTCCTTTTGTGTGAGTTTGTTTCCAAATACATGTAGGGATGAGTTGGAGTTGGTTTAGAACCTCTTGGGCAGCCATGAGGTGGAGAGGGAACTATATATTGAGGGTTAGAACTCCATTGTAGGGACCAAGTTTGAGAATAATGAATCTACTAAAGTTTCTTGGAGTTTAGCATTGCTACCGAAGTTCCATAGGGAATAAGGAGTGATTTTTCTTCAATCGAGATCATTCAACCGTTCCATTGGGAATTGGGAGCGCGATGGAACTTCATCGGTGGTCGTGAAGTTCAGCACGTGTGGTTGGGAGAATTACAGAGTGCTAACTCTTGCATTGTCAACGGGAGATCACTACGGTTCATCAAATTCGCTTAATCATCACATTGCTGTTGTCACTTCTACCAGGTGTAAGTTTTTTATTGGCCTTAATTCACTTCGGAAGGGTAAGAACTTTACTTGGGAGAGAAAATAGTGAGATTGAGTGATTTCCATAAAGCATTATTCTACATAGCTACTTGGTTCTTGCATAGCTAACCATGTCAGGTGGAGGAGAACACCATGATGAGAGTGGTGAGACAAATGAAACTCAAGCATTCGTTAAGCAATATCAATTTGGGGCATTCCGTGAACACTTTCAACATGAGCTACGCCAAGGGATCGATCAACTCCACGAGAAGCATGATGCTTTTGCTGATCAAATTGCACGGAAGATGCAAAACATGGAGATACAAGCTGATGAAAATGTGCGCCAATTGCGGGAGGACATTGGAGCCCTCACTAGGCTCATACAAGCTCGCAATGGTGGCAATGAAGCAAGTGTTCAAGGAGGAGACGCTGCTGCACATGTAATGGGCGAATTATAGAGTGCTAACTCTTGCATTGGCAACGGGAGATCACTACGGTTCATCAAATCCACGTGAGTATCTTGATCCTACGTCGAGATGATCGGGCGACACCGTATCACATACGTTTCATGCTTGTTTGAGTAATAGCAAGGAGATTCCCCAATATCATGCTAAGAATATCTAGGATTTTGAGAAGAAGATGCCATTCGTTTGATGAGAAATAAAAAGGAATATCAAGAATTGCGTGGGTGAAGTGAAGGTACTTTCAAGTAACGAGAAAGAAAAGCAACGATCGGAGTGGGGAGTCGAGTCGAAAAGAGGATTCCTCGCTTCTTTCTCTCATGCAAAACCGTGCATGAGACTTTCATCTCGCACGGCTCCTAAGTGACAAAAGAAAGAAGAACTCGTCTTCTTTCTTTTTTGATTACCTTCCTCGCGTATGTATAAGACCCAATCCATTCTTTTTCGAAATCGATTTCGAAAAAGAACTACTAATCCTTAACTTTTCGAGGAATCCTTCATCAGTGGTTGTGAATGACTGACTTTTTCAATCCTTTCGACCTTGGTTCCGTAGGAGCAAGTCAAAAAGGTCGAGAAATAGAACCATAGTGTGATCCTTTTGTCAACGGATGCTCCTATTACACTCGTAGTCTCTGAAGGATGAGAACCCACTATGTAGCATCTACATCAATCATTCAAGCATTGTATACGTCATTAGTCTGATTCTTTGTAGGAACTACCCGTAATAACGAGCTTGCAAAATGGATCTGTTTATCATAAACAGATTCGTTGTTCCTGACCCTGCTTAACCTTAATTGTTATTCGAACAAAAAGATCACAAAAAACTTTTGGTAAAAGTTCTGTCTTGGTCGGAGTGGGGATAGCATCTCTTCTGCATGTCTATGGAGTTTTGCAAAACCCACACACCTCAGAGATAGATATAGAGGTAGGAATTTGTCGAGCGAACCACACTCCTTCAGAGCGTCGAGTCCATTGATGAAAAGGGGCTGGGGAAAGCTTGAACCCAAGTCCTACAGTGATGGATATAAGCGCAATTGAAATTCCTGGGGAGTTATACATTTGTGTACTCATAAGACCGTTCACAATTTCTTGAAGCTCGATCCCCCCCTAGATGAACCATATAGCCAAGAGAAACCATGAACCAGAGTAGCCTCATTAGACCGTAGATCTCTCTTGGTACATCCAGACAATAGGTAGGAACATATATGAAACATTCTGGAGCTACAAAGATAGTTATTAAATCGTTAGCACCACATAAAACATTCCCCTAGAGTAGTCATTGTCTGAATAAATGAAACTCTGTTATAGCCATTTTGTACATTCAATGTACTCTACGGATAGAGGAATACATAAAGTGGAACATAATAAAATAAGAAATTGAAAGATTTCGTTGAAATTGTTCGTTTGGAAATTTCCCGAAAAGCTAATTATAGGTTCTTCTCTCCATCGGAACAATAGGGCCGTTATGCTTATTACTAAACTTGTTGAAGAGATGAAATAGAACCAAGGTCTATCTTTTTGATCAGAGGTTGAATCGATCATCAAAAGAAGAATTAGGCCAAAAATTAGGATACATTCTGGGAAAATGAAACTTCCATGGAACAGAAGCAAATGAAACGCTTTCATAAAAATTCTCGTAGAATCGAGACTGAAGTTTTCATTCATACATGCGGATCATGAATTAGTAATCGCATCCAATCTCCGAAAAGTCTCGATTGTTTCGATTTTTGGAATGGGATATTTACGGAATCCCCATGAATAGGATCAAACCTTATTCCATGCTATTTCCATAAGATTCCTCTTTCTTATTCTTAAGCAAGCCCCTGAGAGGGCTTAGTTAATCATGATTTCTGTTTTCTCTCTCTTTTCCTTTTTGTTTGTTTCGAGAAATGATACGGGGTCGCCCGATCTTCTCGACGTAGGATGGATACTCACGGGAGTCTTGATGAATCGTAATGATCCTCCAATGCCAATGCAAGGGACGAACACTCTTTAATCCGCCCAAACACACTCGTGTTGATTTCGCCGACCACCAAGCGAAGATCTATCATGCACCCAATTCCCAATGGAAAGGCTGAACTTGTTTCCACTCAGTTTTTGTTTATGGCTCTCACTCACATTTTGTGGAATCACACACTTTTTCTCCTTCACTTTCTCACTCTCCACTTTGACCTCAACCCTTTGCATGTTATCATGTATAATTTGAGAAGGAGTTAAAGGTCGTAACAATATTTCTTTATTATTCCAGATGAACTTGTATTGATTAGTTCTTCCATCATGAATCACAAAACGATCATATTGCCATGGTCTACCTAATAACAAGTGCCATACTTCCATGGACACAACATCACATTCTATAGTATCACGATAAGAACCAATCTGAAAGCTAACATCAACTGTGTACCCAACATGCATAGAACTATTATTGTTTAACCATTGAATTTGATATGGGTGTGGGTGTTTCGTATATTTCAAACCAAGTTTAGTGCAAATTTCTTTGCTAGCTAAGTTATGACAACTACCTCCGTCAATAATAACTTTGCAACACTTACCATCTTTACTCACCTGAGCTCTTGTTTGGAAAAGATTGCAGCGCTGTTCATGGTTGGGCTTTGTTGAACACTCAATACCGAAGGGGTGCACACAAGTATAGGACCGGACTCGGGGTCACAATACCCATCCCTATGTGCTTCTTCTTCGCTTTCTCTCTCATGGCCATCTTCATGCGCCTCGATATCAGCAAGGTGCTCTCCATCTTCCTCACTAGCAGAATCATATTCTCCATTCTCAGTTATCAACATTACCTTGTTATTTGGACAATCCTTTTGCATATGTCCACGACCAAGACACTTGAAGCATTGGATGGAGCTACTCTTGGCCGTAGAACCAATAGAGGATGATGAAGAGGGGACTGGTCCTCTCTTTGGAAAGGAAGGAGTGGCGTTCTTGGCACTGGGGGCAGCACGTGCACTAGGAGTAAAACTTCCACTAGATGGGTTAGTTTTAAATGAATTGAAACGAGATGTGGTTTTACCTCCTGTAGGTGCTGTACGGGAAGTGTAGGAAGATGATCTTGAAACCCTCATGTCCTGTTGTACTTGCCTCTCAGCCTTAGTGGCTTGATGCACCAACTCCACCAAGTTGTTGTAGGGTTGAAATTCGGCGATTCGCTTGATGGAAGGATGCAAACCAGCATGGAATAGGGCCATAGTTTGCTCTTCTTGTTCATAAACATTAGCCCTTATCATAGCCATTTCCATTTCTTTGTAGTACTGCTCAATTGTGAAACTCCCTTGCTTCAAATTCTGTAATTTATCAAAGAGGTCACGCTTGTAATGTGTAGGTACAAACCTTGCTCTCATATGGTACTTCATCTCTTTCCATGTAGTGATGCGTGGCTCATTATTCCTCGTCCTTTGGTTTTGCATTTGCTCCCACCAAACCAAGGCATAATCATTGAATTCTAGTCCCGCCATATGGATTTTCTTCTCTTCAGAATAGTTGTGCAAGCGGAACACCTTGTCCACCTTGAGCTCCCAAGTGAGGTATTCTTCGGGCTCATGTGTACCTGAAAATGAAGGCATCGTAAATTTGAGCTTACCAAATTTCTCCTCGTGTGGTCGTTCTTCGCCGTAACGATTACGGCGGTGGTAGCCGTCGTCATGGTGCGGAAAGTCATCGTCGTCAAAGTGAAGTGCTCCCCCACCACGGCCTCCATGTCCGTGGCCCCTCCCCGGACCATGAAAGCCGCCCCCTGCACCTCTCCCAGGGATGGGTGGACGGATGGCGTTTGCCACCACGCGGTCTCGCTGTTGATGTGCATCTTGGCCACCTCGAGCAACGACTGCTTCCTCATCTCGCGGAGGGATGCCACCCCATGATGAACACTGCCTTCCTCTTGTTGTGGTCGAAGTGCGCGCACCACATCGTTCACAATGTTGGTACGTAGCACGCTCATTTGTTGTTTCATCTCAATGCGCATGTTTTGTGTGGAATTGTTGATCTCTGCCTTGAGTTGCTCCTCCAAGGCCGAAGTAGTGGCGATGAACTCATTGCGCAAAGTTCCCCTCAAAGCTTGGAATTGAAAACGAGTCACCGGGGAATTCAGACCATGCTCCTCTCCCATGTTGTCGTCTCCACCTGACATGGTTAGTAGCACAAGGAAACACCAAAACCACAAATATATGGGTATTATGTGTTCACTCTATCTCACTTTTTCTTCTCCCAAATAAAGTTCTTACCTTTCCGAAGTGGATTGAGGCCAAAAGATACTTACACTTGGTGGTGGCTATAATAACAAGTGATGATCAAGTGGATTTAAAAGTGACTCACAATTGCACGGCAAAGGATATTTTGTGGAGTTTGGTTAGGAAGTATTTATCCTACACGATCTGATTTCTCCATGTTGTAAAATTAAAGTAATAATAATCCAAGTTAGAATACTTTGCCTAAGTGCTGATCCAAAAGATTTAAGTGAAGTATATGAACGCACACACAAAGATCAATGTGACTCGATGCAAACAAAGGAATGAGCTAACTAGAGGCAATATGAAATTAAAGATTAGACAGCTCGTTTTGCACCAAGTACTAGGAGAGACGCTAGCCAATTGCAATGATATGAATATAAGGGCACAAGATTGCTCAAAGGAATTAACTACACAAGCTGAATTTATGGACTAAGAACTCATCCTAAATTCGGCTAATGGCTTTTTTTCTTTTTTTTTAGCTATCTTTTTTTCCTCTTCTTCTTCTTCTTCTTCTTTTTTTCAAGGGCCGAACTAGGTTTATGATGAGGACATCCTTTCCATGCATACAACCATGCCGACTCCACATCAAACTGAAACTATGATACAAGGACCAATGACTAGAGCGCGAGCACGTCAACTTAACCATCAGGTGAATGCGTTCCTAAGTTTGCATACAAATGTTTCAAAGAATGGAATACTACTTAATTCTTGTGATGATTTAATTGTCCTTAGGAACCATGGGGAAGAACCACATGAGCTCAAGTATAGAAGTGGAACAATCAAGTGCAAACCAAGTCCTGTTCACATGTTTGACTCGGATTCGGCCTTTTTGACAGCGTCTACTTCAAACGGCCATAACTTTTGATCCAGAAGGCTACTCGGGGCCCGTGAGTACTCGTTGGAAAGCTCTTGAAGTCTACTTTCAGATGGATCCGGCCTCACCTCCAAATTCCATCCGAGTTGGTCAGAAACTGCAAAACAAGTCACGTCACTTTTCCAGTCCGAGTCAAAGTGGGCCTTGGGCCTTGTAATTCGAGTCCTTTTTGGCTTCCTAGTGTTTTGGCCGACCCTCCACCTTCCGTGGCCCTTAAATAGTCAGCCGCACCCTCTTCTAGGGTTTGGGTTTTGTTTAGACTAAGTTAGCTTTTGCTACTTTGCCTTGTACTCGCGTGTCGGCTAGACCGCTTGAATACTTGTCTTCGAACCCCACCGTTTGTTTCCTGTTTTCGATTGAATCTTAGATCGTTATTTGCAATTGAGTTGCTGTTCATCTTGTTCTTGCTTGTTCGTCGATTGCTTGCGGGAACAAGAACCCTCGTGGTTAGGTTGATCGCGGCGACAAGGTCACGAACAATCTCTGGAGTTGGTGTATCGATCGCTAAGGCGCAACGTCCTTGGATGGTTGTAGTCGGGTCGTCAACGTCATCTCCTTCCCCAATCGAATCTACCACTCTCATCGAAAGATCGGGACCCCTAGTGCTATCAGTTGGTATCAGAGCTCAAGGTTGATCGGTGAGAGATCTTATCTAGTCTTTGCAATTTTTTACCTACAGTCCAGAAACCAAAAAAAAAAAATAGTAGATCAGATCTATTCCCCAAAATCCGAAACAAGGTTGAGCCTTACGCTATTGCTGCATAGTCTTTGTTTGTTGAGTTTTCGGTTGCATCGTCGCGTCCTTTGCTGGTCTTAGTGTCTAGTTCCTTTAGAGTTTCGAGTTCTGTTCATGTTTTGGACTCACCGTTGTAGTTAGATCCGAACTGTCATAGGAGGGAAGAAAAGGGGGAGGATTCGGTTACTCGGGAGATTTTGCCCTAATTGGTCTTGGAGTAGGACACGAATTCGGATCCAACTGCCTCACGTGTGAAAAAAAAAGAGAGAGAAAAAAAAAAGTGAGACAAGAAGGAACAGGCAGCCGCATCTAGAAGAGCCGCGGCAAAAAAAAAAAAAAAAAAAAAAAAAAGAAGTCTGGGAAATCCGGAGATTTTAGATCCGCGTAAGCCTCCAGGCACATACGCGGCAGCTTCGACCCCAAAAAAGGTCGTTTAGGGCCTCAAAACGGGCCCGCAAACCGAGGAAAAATCAAGTTTCTCCGAATTTGCTCAAAATTGTGAGCCCTTACGCAAGTGATTCTAAGATCCCCGTGAAGACGGTGCCCTTTTTCGAGCTCCGAACTCCGTGTGCAACGTCATTTAGTTTCTTTACGCACGGTGTGTCTTCGTTTGTGTTCTAGGCTCGCGTCTCTAGTGCGGTCTAGCCTAGGACCAGCACGGTATCGTCGTTGCGATTATTCAACTTGCTTTGACTAATGTGGTTCTAAGCTATCCTTTGTTCACTCTCAGCCCACCCATAGCTCCACAGATTTGGCTACCAACCTCACAGGGACTAGCGACCGAGGCAGCGATACACCTAATTTCCACGAGATATTGTCCTGTCTTGTCGGGTGCAATCACCTCCTGCTTGCTGTGGTAAGAACTTGTAAGAGCTTGACAGAACAGGTTGAGAGTGTGCGACTTGATTTAACCACATCTCAGTAGTTGTGAGGGCATAACCTGCAGTTTTATTATTATTTTTTTTTTCTTGGTTTGTTCTTGTCTTCTAACAATGTCAGGAGAACCAGTGGGCCTGAGAGCAGCGCCACATTCACCTCGGACTAGGGGCATCATACAACACTTTGAGCGCCAAATGAAGCTGCAAACTGAGGGACTTGAAGAGGATGTAAGGGTCACCAACGAACGCCTTGGCCAATTGGAGGCCGCGCAGATCAACACCAACACTACGCTTGCAACATTGGAGGCTTCCGTTGGCACCGTCAACGCTTCACTTGCTGAGATTTTGAGACGTCTTAATGAGAGGGGCCGTGCATCTCCCGCTGCACCAACTCAGCGTACTCGTGCCAATCACCGGTGTCGTGGGCGCAGGGTGGACGAAAATGGTGGAGACGAATATGCGGTGACACTCGATTGATGATGATGAGGACGCTCACCGTCATCGTCAACCACGCCGGAATGAGGTACGTGAGAATGATGAATCGCTTGGTAAGATTAAGTTCACTATACCACCTTTTGATGGAAAATATAACCCTGATGCTTATATCACTTGGGAATTGGCTGTTGATCAGAAATTTGCTTGTCATGCATTCCCTGAAAACAAAGGGTTAGGGCTGCTACTAGTGAGTTTATCGATTTTGCGTCATTTGGTGGAGTGAATGTTGTAAGAAAAATCCTTTCACCATACCACCAACTTGGGATGCATTAAAAAGAATCATGCGAGCTAGATTTGTTCCCTCATATTATGCACGTGATTTGTTACATAAGTTGCAACAATTGAGGCAAGGTAGTAAAAGCGTAGAGGAATATTTTCAAGAATTGCAAACAGGCATGCTGCGTTGTGACTTAGAGGAAACTGAAGAAGCCGCTATGGCTAGGTTTATGGGTGGTTTGAATCGGGAAATTCAGGATATTTTAGCTTACAAGGAATATAACTCTATCACTCGTTTATTTCATCTTGCTTGTAAAGCTGAAAGAGAAGTACAGGGACGACGCGCGAGCACTAGGACTAACGTTTCTGCAGGTCGTGCAAACATTTGGTCTCAACGTCCATCTGCCGCACCATCAAGCCAACCCCCTACACCTTCTTCCTCCGACAGCAAGCCACGGTTTTCATCATCAAATTCGGCATCTCGGGCATCCGAAGCAACAAAGGGGACAGCCCAAGCGCATGCGAAGAGCTCTTCGTCCGTTGCATCTACGGGACGAACGAGGGATATCCAATGTCATCAATGCAAGGGGTATGGCCATGTGAGGAGTGAGTGCCCGACCAAGCGTGTTTTGATTGCGAGAGATGATGGTGAGTATTCTTCTGCTAGTGATTTGGATGAGGATACATATGCTATGCTTGCGGTGACCATGCAGGTAGTGGGAAGGAGCAAGAAGAAGAGCACATTGGTGCTGAAGATGCAGAGCGCTATGAGAGCCTCATTGTGCAGCGTGTGTTGAGTGTACAAATGGAGAGGGCGGAGCAAAATCAGCGGTACATCCTTTTCCAAACAAAGTGCGTCGTGAAGGAACGCTCATGCCGAGTGATAATTGATGGAGGGAGCTGCAACAACTTGGTGAGCTCCGATATGGTGGAGAAGCTTGCGTTGAACACCAAACCTCACCCACAACCTTACTACATTCAATGGTTCAATAACAGCGGCAAGGTAAAGGTAACACGAATGGTGAGAGTAAATTTTGCTATTGGTTCTTATCACGATGTTGTAGAATGCGATGTTGTACCTATGCAAGCATGCTCTATGCTGTTAGGTAGACCGTGGCAATATGATAAAGATTCACTGCATCATGGTAAGACAAACCAATATTCTTTTGTGCATCATGACAAGAAAATTGTGTTACATCCTATGTCTCCTGAAGCTATTTTCAAAGATGAGATTGCTAGAGCAAGTAGAGAGAAAAATCAGGAGCATAATAGGAGTGAAAATCAGATTGTTGCAAGCGAACTTGAGCAACATAAAAAGAAAGACTCTAAATCTGTTCATAAGATGAAAAATGAGATTAAATTGAAAGGTGCATGTTTTCTTGCTACTAAGTCTGAAGTGACTGAGCTGGATGCTAGTACTTCAATTTGCTATGCCTTACTTTGCAAACAAGCTTTATTTTCATTCGAGGAGGTACCTTCTTCTGTGCCTCCTGCTGTCACTAATCTTTTGCAGGAGTACATGGATGTCTTTCCAAAGGACGTGCCACCAGGGTTACCACCAGTGCGAGGGATTGAGCACCAGATTGATTTGATTCCCGGGGCATCTTTGCCCAATCGTGCGCCATACAGGACCAATCCGGAAGAAACTAAGGAGATTCAGCGTCAAGTTCAAGAAATGCTTGATAAAGGCTATGTGCGTGAGTCTCTTAGTCCTTGTGCTGTTCCGGTAATTTTAGTGCCTAAGAAAGATGGCTCATGGCGTATGTGTGTGGACTGTAGAGCGATCAATAACATTACCATTAGATATCGTCACCCTATTCCTAGGTTAGATGATATGCTTGATGAATTAAGTGGCTCTATTGTCTTCTCTAAAGTTGATTTGCGTAGTGGGTACCACCAAATTCGCATGAAATTGGGAGATGAATGGAAAACAGCATTTAAAACTAAGTTCGGTTTGTATGAGTGGTTAGTGATGCCATTTGGTTTAACTAATGCACCTAGCACATTCATGAGATTAATGAGCGAGGTTTTGCGTGTTTTCATTGGTAAATGTGTAGTGGTCTATTTTGATGATATATTGATATATAGCAGATCACTAGAGGAACACCTTTGCCATTTACGTGATGTTTTTGATGCTTTACGTAATGCACGTTTATTTGGTAACGTTGAGAAGTGCACATTTTGCACGGATCGAGTCTCTTTCTTGGCTATGTTGTTACTCCACGGGGCATTGAAGTTGATCAAGCCAAGGTTGAGGCAATCTGAGTTGGCCGACTCCTAAAACGGTCACGCAGGTGCGAAGTTTTCTAGGACTTGCTGGATTCTATCGTCGTTTTGTGAAGGATTTCAGCACCATCGCTGCACCATTGAATGAGCTCACTAAAAAGGGGGTGCCGTTTACTTGGGGAATGCACAGAAGACGCCTTCAACACATTGAAAGATAAGTTAACACATGCACCATTACTCCAACTTCCAGATTTTAGTAAGACTTTTGAGCTAGAATGTGATGCTAGTGGAATTGGATTGGGTGGTGTCTGTTGCAAGAAGGTAAACCTGTGGCATACTTTAGTGAAAAATTGAGTGGGCCTAGTCTGAACTATTCTACTTATGATAAGGAATTATATGCTCTAGTTCGAACTTTAGAGACATGGCAACATTATTTATGGCCCAAAGAATTTGTCATTCATTCTGATCATGAGTCATTAAAGCATATTAGAAGTCAAGCAAAATTGAACCGTAGGCATGCAAAGTGGGTTGAATTCATAGAGTCTTTTCCTTATGTCATAAAACACAAAAGGAAAGGAGAATGTTATTGCTGATGCATTGTCTAGGAGATATACCATGCTCTCACAACTTGACTTCAAAATTTTGGATTGGAAACAATTAAGGAGCATTATGTTCATGATGATGATTTTAAAGGCGTGTTGCTGAATTGCAAAGAGGGAAAAACGTGGAATAAATTTGTCCTAAATGATGGATTTGTGTTTAGAGCTAACAAACTATGCATTCCAGCTAGCTCCGTTCGTTTGTTGTTGTTACAGAAGCGCATGGAGGTGGGCTGATGGGGCATTTTGGAGCGAAGAAGACGGAAGACATACTTGCTAGTCATTTCTTTTGGCGAAGATGAGGCGTGATGTGGAACGTTTTGTTGCTCGCTGCACTACGTGTCAAAAGGCTAAGTCACGACTTAATCCTCACGGTTTGTATATGCCTCTACCTGTTCCTAGTGTGCCTTGGGAAGATATTTCTATGGACTTTGTTTTAGGACTGCCTAGGACAAAGAAGGGAGGATAGCATATTTGTTGTTGTGGATAGATTTTCTAAGATGGCCCACTTCATACCATGTCATAAAAGTGATGATGCTACCAATATTGCTGATTTGTTCTTTCGTGAAGTTGTTCGTTTGCATGGTGTGCCAAATACAATAGTTTCCGATCGTGACACTAAATTCCTTAGCCATTTTGGAGAACTTTATGGGCTAAATTGGGGACTAAGCTGTTATTTTCGACTACATGTCATCCCCAAACTGATGGGCAAACTGAAGTTGTGAATAGAACGTTATCTACCATGCTTAGGGCTGTTTTGAAAAGAACATTAAAATGTGGGAAGAATGCTTGCCTCATATTGAATTTGCTTATAATCGTCAGCTGCATTCTACTACAAAGTTGTGCCCTTTGAGATTGTCTATGGCTTTGTGCCTCGTGCTCCTATTGATTTGCTACCACTTCCATCTTGGAGAAGTTAAATTTTGATGCTAAACAGCGTGTTGACTTGATGTTGAAACTGCATGAGACAACCAAAGAAAATATTGAACGATGAATGCTAAATATAAACTTGCTGGTAGTAAAGGAAGGAGGCATTTAACTTTTCAACCGGGTGATTTAGTTTGGTTGCATTTGAGAAAAGAGATTTCTGAATTGAGGAGGTCTAAGTTGATGCCTAGAGCTGATGGTCCTTTCAAAGTGTTGGAAAAGATTAATGATAATGCATATAAACTTGAGTTGCTGCAGATTTTGGGGTTAGTCCCACATTTAATATTGCAGATTTGAAGCCATACTTAGGAGAAGAAGATGAGCTTGAGTCGCGGACGACTCAAATGTAAGAAGGGAGGATGATGAGGACATCCTTTCCATGCATACAACCATGCCGACTCCACATCAAACTGAAACTATGATACAAGGACCAATGACTAGAGCGCGAGCACGTCAACTTAACCATCAGGTGAATGCGTTCCTAAGTTTGCATACAAATGTTTCAAAGAATGGAATACTACTTAATTCTTGTGATGATTTAATTGTCCTTAGGAACCATGGGGAAGAACCACATGAGCTCAAGTATAGAAGTGGAACAATCAAGTGCAAACCAACTCCTGTTCACATGTTTGACTCGGATTCGGCCTTTTTGACAGCGTCTACTTCAAACGGTCATAACTTTTGATCCAGAAGGCTACTCGGGGCCCGTGAGTACTCGTTGGAAAGCTCTTGAAGTCTACTTTCAGATGGATCCGGCCTCACCTCCAAATTCCATCCGAGTCGGTCAGAAACTGCAAAACAAGTCACGTCACTTTTCCAGTCCGAGTCAAAGTGGGCCTTGGGCCTTGTAATTCGAGTCCTTTTTGGCTTCCTAGTGTTTTGGCCGACCCTCCACCTTCCGTGGCCCTTAAATAGTCAGCCGCACCCTCTTCTAGGGTTTGGGTTTTGTTTAGACTAAGTGATGAGGACATCGCTAGTAATGCCAAAGCTAGTAATGAGACTTCAATAACAGGACCAATAACAAGAGCACGAGCCAAGAAACTACAATCCCAGGTGAACCTGCTCCTTAATGAACATGTCATTAATTTTAATGAGAATTGTATACTACCTAAAAACAATGTTTTATTTGTGCTCAGGTTTGAAGAGTCAGCGATGAATGGAGATCAAGGACAGCATGAACAATGGTCAGCCCATGAATAGTGCAATGCGTGAACAGTACCAGGCGTGCTACAGTACACGCGCTACAGTGTTTTGCGGGCTATGAACAGTACCGTACGGCCCATGAACAGTACCGTGCTACAGTGCGCGTGAATAGTACCACATGGAAAGTTTAGTGTTGGATAGCCTTGGGCTGAGACTATATATTGAGGGGTAGACCCCATTGTAAAGGGAACCACTTTGATAATAGAAAAACTCTTGTTCTTTCGTTGGGCAAACCAGCTTGAGAGAATTGGGAGTTCATTAAAATTAAGATTGTTCAACCTTTTCCGCTGGGAATTGGGAGCGCAATAGAACTTCATCGGTGGTCGTGAAGTTCAGCACGTGAGGTTGGGCGAATTATAGAGTGCTAACTCTTCCATTGGCAACGGGGGATCACTGCGGTTCATCAAATCCACGTGAGTATCCAGATCCTACGTCGAGAAGATCGGGCGACCCCGTATCATCTGGTATCAGAGCGCGGTTTACTCGGTAGGATTATTTACCCTTACTTTTAGATTAATTTATTTTTCGTCCTATAGTCCATTAAACTGAAATTGCAACAAAAAAATTAACCAAACCCTAGTTTTGCATCTGTTAATTTTGTGAGTTTTGTTAGGTTTTGATCCATTAGAATTTTTGTTTAGGTGCTGATCGTTCGTGTTTATTTGCGTAGCCTAATCTTTGTGTCCAATCAAAAAAAAAATCTTGCTGATATTCTTTTCATCATTTGAGACTAGCTGTTGAATATTGCATCTAGGGCTGCTCTTGAGTACTTCACACCTTGCTGAATATTTGTGACCTATGCAAAACCAAAAGAACAATTAAACCTAGTTTGGCCTTTGAAAGAAAAGAAAAAGAGGAAGTTGAGCCAAAAAAAAAAAAAAGAGAAGGAAAGAAAGAAAGAAAGAAAGAAAAAGAAAGCATTGGCCGAATTTGGGTGAGTTCTTAATCCATAAATTCAGATTGTGTAATTTAACCTCTTGAGCAATCTCGTGCCTTACATTTATATCATTGCAATTGGCTAGCGTCTCTCCTAGTACTTGGTGCGAAACGAGCTATCTATTCTTTAATTTCAGATTGCCTAGCTCATTCCTTTGTTTGCATCGAGTCACATTAATCTTTGCGTGTGCGTTCATATACTTCACTTAAATCTTTTGGATCAGCACTTAGGCAAAGTATTCTAGCTTGGATTATTACTTAACTTTACAACATCAAGAATTTCAGATTGCTAGGATATACACTCTCATGCCAAGCTCCACCATATAACCGTTGTTGTGCAAGTAGTGAACACTCTTAATTTCGCTTGATCATCACTGTGTGTTGTCACTTCTACCGGTGTAAGTTTTATTGGCCTTAATTCACTTCGGAAGGGTAAGAACTTTACTTGGAGAGAGGACATAGTGAGATTGAGTGATTTCCACAAAGCATTATTATATACACAGCTATTTGTTTCTTGCATAACTAACCATGTCGTGGAGAAGAACACCATGATGAGAGTGGTGGGACAAATGAAACTCGGGCATTCGTCAAGCAATATCAATTTGGGGCACTCATGAACACTTTCAACGTGAGCTACACCAAGGGCTCAATCAACTCCACGAGAAGCATGATTCTATTGCTGATCAAATTGCAAGGGATATGCAAAATATGGAGATACAAGCTGATGAAAATGTGCGCCAATTGCGGGAGGACATTGGGACCCTCACTAGGCTTATACAAGCTCGCAATGGTGGCGATGAAGCAAGTGTTCAAGGAGGAGAAGCTGCTGCACATGTACCTCCTGCACCGCAACACCGAGTGGCAGCCAACGTGGTGCGTCCACCACAGCTAGGAGGACGAGGAGGAGCCCATGGAGGCGTGGTCGGGGTCTAGGTGGAGGCCGTGGTGGGCGTGGTGGTGCTGCACATGCGATGGAAGTGGATGGTGATTTTGCTTTGCATTACAATGACCATTATCGTCGTCCACGCAATGAAGATGATGGATTGGGCAGGCTCAAGTTTTCCATGCCCAAGTTTGCAGGTGGAACAGATCCCGAGGAGTATCTCACTTGGGAATTGAAGGTTGAAAAATATTCCGTATGCATCACTATACGGATGAGAGAAAGATACAGATTGGCATCACTTGAGTTTGAAGGTTATGCTTTGGATTGGTGGGAACAAGTCATTACTCAAAGAGTTGAGAATGGAGAAAACCCTGTTGCAACATGGCAAGAGATGAAGCGGGAAATGAGAGCCCGTTTGTTCCTCGTCATTACAAACGTGATCTATTTGATAAATTGCAGAATATGAAGCAGGAGCACATTCGTGGAGGAGTACTACAAGGAGATGGAGCTAGCCATGATTCGAGCCAAGGTTCAAGAACAAGAAGAGCAAACCATGGCACGCTTCCTCTCAGGTTTGAACCATCAAGTCAAAAGAATTGTCAATTTTCAGCCTTATACCAATCTTTATGAGTTAGTGCATCAAGCTACAAAGGCGAACGACAATTGCAAGAGGATGCTAAGTTTGCAAGATCAACGTCCTTTGCTGCACGTACACCGACCAGCGGAGGAAGATATGGTTCCAAATCACAAGTAAGCCAACGAACAGCTCAAAGTGGTGGTTCAAGCTTTCGCTCATCATCTAGCAAGAAGGAAGAAGCCACTCCAAGTGCAAGGAAGCCATCAAATCCAGCAGCTAGTGTTCCCTCTTCTGTGGGTTCTACAGCGAAGAGTAGCGGTATACAATGCTTCAAATGCCTTGGTCGTGGTCATATGCAAAAGGATTGCCCAAATAACAAAGCGATGTTGATATTAGATAATGGAGAATATGATTCTGCAAGTGAAGAAGAGAATGATCACCATGCTGATTTAGGGACATATGATGATGCACATGAGGAGGAGCAAGACATAGAGTATTGTGAACCCGAGTTGGTCCTATACTTGTGTGTGCTCGACAGTGTTGAGTGTGCAACCAAAGCCTTCCCAAGAACAGCGCTGCAATTTATTCCATACAAGAGCTCAAGTTAGCAAAGATGGCAAATTTTGCAAGGTAATCATTGATGGTGGGAGTTGTCGTAATTTGGCTAGCAAGGAGCTTTGCAATAAACTTGGATTGAAGTACAAGAAACACCCACATCCGTATCAGATCCAGTGGTTGCATGAGAAAGGTTCATTGAGTGTGGGATACACCGTGGATGTTGAATTTGAAATTGGCACTTATCGTGATACGGTGGAGTGTGATGTGGTGCCTATGGACGTATGTCACTTGCTGCTAGGAAGGCCATGGCAATATGATCGTCTGTGATTCATGATGGAAGAACTAACCAATACAAGTTTTGGTGGAACAAAAAACAAGTGGTGCTGCTACCGTTGACTCCTTCTCAAATTGTCAATGATAATGTGCAGAAGATTGAAGTGCAAGTTGAGAGTGAGAAAGGGAAAGAACCAAAGAGTGTGATTCCACAAAAGGTGAGCAAGAACCACAAACCAAACCCGAGAGGTAAAAGCAAGAGTGAGGGAGAGAAAAATTTAGTCATGATAGCCACCAAATCTGATCTAAGAGAGATGAAAGATGATCCCGCTTTGATGCACTTTGTGTTGCTGTACAAGAATGCATTGCTTTCTACTAATGATTTAACATCTCTTCCTAGTGCTGTTTCTCAAGTTTTGCAGGTTTATGACGACGTGTTTCCGGAGGACATACCCGCTGGACTACCACCTATTCGAGGTATTGAGCATCAAATTGACTTAGTCCCGGGAGCACCTCTTCCCAATCGACCGCCGTACCGCACAAATCCAGAAGAAACAAAGGAGATTCAACGCCAAGTGCAAGCACTTTTGGACAAAGGGTACGTACGCGAGAGCCTTAGTCCTTGTGCCGTTCCAGTTATTCTTGTTCCTAAGAAAGATGGTACTTGGAGAATGTGCATAGACTGTAGAGCTATTAACAACATAACTGTTCGCTATCGTCATCCTATTCCTAGGTTAGATGATATGCTTGATGAGTTAAGTGGTTCTACTATCTTTTCTAAGATTGATTTGCGTAGTGGCTACCATCAAATAAGAATGAAACATGGTGATGAATGGAAAACTGCTTTTAAAACGAAATTTGGCTTGTATGAATGGTTAGTGATGCCTTTTGGATTGTCCAATGCTCCTAGTACATTCATGCGCTTAATGAACCATGTTTTGAGACACTTCATTGGAAAATTTGTGGTAGTTTACTTTGATGATATTCTGATATATAGCCGCTGTTTGGAAGATCATATTGAACACATCAAACAAGTGCTAGAAGTGCTTAGGAAAGAATGCTTGTATGCCAATCTTGAAAAGTGTACTTTTTGCACTAGTAAGGTTGTGTTTCTAGGCTATGTTGTTTCAGCTCATGGCATTGAAGTGGATGAATCTAAAATTGAAGCTATTAGAAATTGGCCAATTCCGTGAATGTGAGTCAAATTCGTAGCTTCCATGGGCTTGCTAGTTTCTATCGGCGATTTGTGAAAGATTTTAGCACCATTGCTGCCCCATTAAATGAATTAACTAAAAAGGGAGTGATTTTTGAGTGGGGAGAAAAACAAGACAAAGCTTTTGCTGAATTGAAGAAATGTTTGACTGAAGCACCATTGCTTGCTTTACCTGATTTCACAAAAACTTTTGAGATTGAATGTGATGCTAGTGGAATAGGTATTGGTGGTGTTTTGATGCAAGAAAGAAAACCTGTTGCATATTTTAGTGAGAAACTTCATAGTGCACAATTGAATTATCCTGTTTATGATAAAGAACTATATGCTCTTGTGCGTGTGTTGGAAACTTGGCAACATTATCTTTGGCCTAAGGAATTCATAATACATTCTGATCATGAATCTTTGAAATATTTAAAGGGCAAGCGAAATTGAATCGTAGACATGCTAAGTGGGTAGAATTCATTGAGACCTTTCCATACATTATCAAATATAAGAAAGGCAAAGAGAATGTGGTAGCTGATGCGTTGTCTAGAAAACATGTCTGTTGACTCAGTTGGAAGTAAAGGTACCAGGGTTGGAAAGTTTGAAAGATTTATATGCTTCCGATCATGAATTTGCAGCTCCATATTCTAATTGCAAAGATGGAAAAGGGTGGGATAAATTTCATATTCATGATGGTTTCTCTTCGCATGAATAAGCTATGTGTTCCGGATTCCTCGTGCGTTTGTTATTGTTGCAGGAATCTCATGCGGGAGGATTGATGGGGCATTTCGGGAGGAGAAGACTTATATGATGTTAGCTGATAACTTTTATTGGCCAAAGATGAGGCGAGACGTCGAGAGGTTTGTTCAAAGATGCATCACATGCCATAAGGCAAAATCAAAACTCAATCCACATGGTTTGTATACTCCACTTCCTGTTCCTAGTGCTCCTTGGGAAGATATTAGCATGGATTTTGTGTTACGACTGCCTAGGACCAAGAGGGGAAGGGATTCAGTCTTTGTTGTTGTGGATAGGTTCTCTAAAATGGCACATTTTATTCCCTGTCATAAGAGCGATGATGCGTCGCATGTAGCTGATTTGTTTTCGAGGAGATTGTGAGATTGCATGGAATGCCAAGAACCATTGTTTCAGATCGCGACGTCAAGTTCATGAGCTACTTTTGGAAGACTTTGTGGGCCAAACTTGGGACAAAGTTATTGTTTTCAACGACTTGTCACCCACAAACAGATGGGCAAGCGGAGGTGGTGAACCGCACACTTTCAACGTTGCTACGTACCATGATAAAGAAGAACTTGAAAGAGTGGGAAGATTGTCTACCGCATGTGGAGTTTGCATATAACAGGGCGGTACATTCTACAACTCAATTGAGCCCATTCGAGGTGGTGTACTGACTTCAAACCAATCACGCCCTTGATTTACTTCCTCTTCCACTACAAGAACGTGCAAATATGGAGGCTTCTAAGCGTGCTGATTTTGTGAAAAAACTCCATGCCACAACTAAAGAGGTAATTGAAAAGAAGGTACATGCTTATGCTTCCAAAGCTAACAAATCTAGAAAGAAAATGCTATTTGAACCAGGTGATTTAGTGTGGGTCCACCTTCGCAAAGATCGCTTTCATGAGCGTAGATCCAAATTGATGCCCCGTGGTGATGGACCTTTTAAAGTTCTTGCCAAGATCAATGACAATGCATACAAGATTGAGCTTCCCGGTGATGACTATGGGGTAAGTTCTACATTTAATGTTGCTGATCTATCACCTTTCTTTGGACAAGATTGTACAGAGTCGAGGTCGACTCCTTTTCAAGAAGGGGAGGATGATGAGGACATCGCTAGTAATGCCAAAGCTAGTAATGAGACTTCAATAACAGGACCAATAACAAGAGCACGAGCCAAGAAACTACAATCCCAGGTGAACCTGCTCCTTAATGAACATGTCATTAATTTTAATGAGAATTGTATACTACCTAAAAACAATGTTTTATTTGTGCTCAGGTTTGAAGAGTCAGCGATGAATGGAGATCAAGGACAGCATGAACAATGGTCAGCCCATGAATAGTGCAATGCGTGAACAGTACCAGGCGTGCTACAGTACACGCGCTACAGTGTTTTGCGGGCTATGAACAGTACCGTACGGCCCATGAACAGTACCGTGCTACAGTGCGCGTGAATAGTACCACATGGAAAGTTTAGTGTTGGATAGCCTTGGGCTGAGACTATATATTGAGGGGTAGACCCCCATTGTAAAGGGAACCACTTTGATAATAGAAAAACTCTTGTTCTTTCGTTGGGCAAACCAGCTTGAGAGAATTGGGAGTTCATTAAAATTAAGATTGTTCAACCTTTTCCGCTGGGAATTGGGAGCGCAATAGAACTTCATCGGTGGTCGTGAAGTTCAGCACGTGAGGTTGGGCGAATTATAGAGTGCTAACTCTTGCATTGGCAACGGGGGATCACTGCGGTTCATCAAATCCACGTGAGTATCCAGATCCTACGTCGAGAAGATCGGGCGACCCCGTATCACTAAGTTAGCTTTTGCTACTTTGCCTTGTACTCGCGCGTGTCGGCTAGACCGCCCGAATACTTGTCTTCGGAACCCCACCGTTTGTTTCCTGTTTTCGATTGAATCTTAGATCGTTATTTGCAATTGAGTTGCTGTTCATCTTGTTCTTGCTTGTTCGTCGATTGCTTGCAGGAACAAGAACCCTCGTGGTTAGGTTGATCGCGCGCCGACAAGGTCACGAACAATCTCTGGAGTTGGTGTATCGATCGCTAAGGCGCAACGTCCTTGGATGGTTGTAGTCGGGTCGTCAACGTCATCTCCTTCCCCAATCGAATCTACCACTCTCATCGAAAGATCGGGACCCCTAGTGCTATCAGTTTAATTGTCTCTTTGATTTTGCACAGGTCACAAATATTCAGCAAGATGTAGAATACTGAAGGGCAGCCCTAGATGCAATATTCAACAGCTAGTCTCAATTGATGAAATAAAAATATCAGATTTTTTTTGCGATGCAGTACTGTTCACGCACTGTTGCGATCGGATTTTTTTTTGAATGTTGGCTTGGACACAAAGATTAAGCTACGCAAATAAACACGAACGATCAGCACGTAAACAAAATTTCTAATGGATCAAGACATAATAAAACTCACGAAAATAGCAGATGCGAAACTAGAGTTTGGATTTTTTTTGTGTGTGTTTTCGGCTTATGGACTATAGGACATTAAGTAATAAACTGAAATTTAAAGGGATAAGATCCTACCGAGTAAACCGCGCTCTGATACCAAGATGATACGAGGTCGCCCAATCTTCTCGACGTAGGATGGATACTCACGGGAGTCTTGATGAATCGTAATGATCCTCTAATGCCAATGCAAGGGACGAACACTCTTTAATCCGCCAATACACACTCGTGTTGATTTCGCCGACCACCAAGCAAAGATCTATTGTGCACCCAATTCCCAATGGAAAGGCTGAACGATCTTGATTGAAGAAAATAACTCTTAATTCCCTATGGAACTTAGGCAACAATGCTAAACTCGAACATACTTTAGTAGATTGATTATTCTCAAACGTGGTCTGCTTTACAATGGGGGTCTAAAACTCAATATATAGTACCCTGTCCACCTCAGGGCTGGCCAAGAGGTTCTAAACCAACTCCAACTCATCCCTACATGTATTTGGAAACAAACTCACACAAAAGGAAAAACCTAAAATTAAACCGTCACCATGTTTCGGTCATAACTTTTTATCTGTGATGAATTTGAAGGTGCGGCCAGATCCATTGCGTATCCCTTGAAATTATCTTTCCAACAAGTACAAGAACACCTGAATCCGACTCCGTTTGTGAAAGTTATGGCCTTTTTAGTAACTGCCTATCAGGCTGTCCCGACCCGAGTCCGAATTGAATTCTGAGTTGAATCCGAGTTTGAATTGGATTGAGCACGTGGGAAGTCCGAATTTGGCTTGTAAATCTTATCCAAAGCTTGTAGTTTAAGTCCTTGGGCTTCTTCCCCTTTTGCTCTCCCATCAAACGGGCTTCTTTCTTCCTTGATCAACCGCATGGGCTGCTTGATTGAGAAATTGTTGGACAGATATATCATAGCTCCTTGCCCGCATGGACTCTCCTTCTCATGACTCGTGGTAGGTTGGTCCTTCTCCACTTGACCTTCTGTTGCTTCAAATCTGAGAACGCATAACATATTTGCATTAGGTAGTATGTTATTCTCATCTAACGTAATAGAAGAATCTCTAAGGAACAAAAGCACATGTTGTTGAAGTAGTTTAGCTCTTGCTCTTGTCATAAGACCTTCCGGAGCCTTATCAATAGCTTTGCCATGCACATTTGAAGTGGACGATGAATATGTAGTAGAGATGTCCTCATCAAGAAAGATATCGTCCGATTCTCCTTCTATTGATTCTTTTCCGATCGAGATGTATGGATCCATGTGTCTACATACCTAGATTCTGTTCATGGATTAACGAAAATGTGCAAGAGCTCTATTTGCCTATGTGTAGGATCAGAAATGGCAACAGAGGGGGGGTGAATGGTGCCTTTTTTAAAAAATCTCCCCAAGTATTCTCACATTCTTTTTCTCCAATAGCTACAAAAGCTATGAAGCAAGAAATTTGACGCTCATTGAAAAAGCAGACCGACAAAGAAGAACTATGAAAGACACTGATACTGCTGACCATCAATAGGAAGCAAAATAAAAGGCAAGGTTGAATAGAAGTCGGGCAACGGAGATAACAGGAAAAGACCACATGTTTTCGCCCTTCTTGAACAGATCATCATCTTCAATTTTGGCTGCCAAAGATTGCACTTGAACAGACAAATCAAAAGGGACTGGAACAGACGAACCGAAGACAAAGAACAAAGTGCATACAGATTTTCTTGGTGAAACAGAAGCCCGAACACCGCAGATTGAAAACATAGTATCTTCGATTCTCCGGTAAAAGCAGGATATGGTCATCTTGGCGAAATGTGTTTAGCAAATGAAAAACTGCATATAAGAATCATTGCCAATTGAAAATGAGGCGCAAAATGAGACAAGCACAAGCTGGAAGCAAAGCGCAGAAACAAACCAAAAGACCGAAAGCAGTTGAGGATATCTGCGGCTGAATCTGCTGCGCTCGACAACAGAGGACTAAAGAAGCGGTGAGACAGACTAACAACAGAAGAGAAAACAGAGAAAGCAGACCTCGATGCAAAGAAAAGAAAACAACAAAGAATAGTGCGAAAATGCACCGAGAATTGAGATGCTCAGTAATTCTGCAGCCCACCGAAAATACCAACCGTTGACAATGAGAACATCTTGAGAGACCGATTTTGTCGAAGGAAGAAAAGCGCATACTAAAGGATGTTGGCAACAAAACCAAATCGGTGCAAAATAGAACGAGGCGAGAGCGATCGATGTTAATAACCCGAGAAGACTAAAAGAAGAAACTCAAAGCTAGGAATGGGAATCAAAAGAGAGGCAAGGTTAATTGCAGATTTGATGACCGAAAAGAACACAGACTAAAGCTATCTGCTAGCTCGTACAAAAGAAGAAAAAGGAAAAGCAAAAGCTATCTGATAGTAACCGAAAGGCTATCTGCTGACTGAAATCCGAATGCACAAACAAAAAGGAAAGACAAAAACTGATAAAAGAAGGGCACGGAGATTGTAACCGAGATCATGAATCCTGCCCATCTTGAAGTTCTAGTATCTTCTAAGAGCAAAAATGAATAAAGTCTGCAGAAATCAACTCTCAAAGAGACAAATCTCATAGGAAAGACAACCTCTCGATCAGGACCAATAGAAAATGAAGTTGCTCGTCATGACAAGTAGTAAACCCTAGATTCGAAAACAGAGAAGATTTAGCAGAATTCATTTTAGAAGCAAACTGCAATAGAATCTTTTCTCAAAGCCATAGAATTCATCCAAAGAAAAAGAACGAAGAACACAAAAATTTCAGATTTCATTCCAACCAAGAATTACAAAGAAGTCCCCATACGCATGAACATTAGAACAAGAGGAATGATTACAAGACTCTCAATCCATCCTCTCCCTCTCAATCCTCAAGAACACCAAGATCCTCACATGCTTCTTGGGAGGAACACAACACACACAAAGGGATGAATGAGCTCTCAAAACCATGAGGGGGTATGCAGCCCCCAACACCTATTTATAGCCCTTGGCTAACGGGTCTCCAACCCGTTACACCGGCTAAACCCTAACGGAGCCGTCTCCCGCTTGTGCAGCCTTGCGAAATTACCGATTCGCCCTCCCGCACCTTCCGGAAGCTTCGCGCTCCTTGTCGTGTACGCCTCGCATCCACATCGAATCTCCGCCGTCTTCGACACATCCGACCGTTCTGACCTCGACACCGCCCGTGTCTAGTCCGGTCACCCCGTGTCTCGCCACGACTCCGCCTCAACGTCCTGCAGTCAACACAGACAAGAAACACATCAAATAGCACCGCTCGATACATGAAAGCATAAAACATCATACTTACCTATGATTAGGGGTGCAAACGGATCGGATTCGGACGGATATTGCTGTTACCATATCCTAACCCATATATTTTTTTCGGATTCGGTACCAATCGGAATCGGTGCCGGATCGGTCGGGATTAACCCGAGCCGTACTGTAGGAATGCATGCAGCAGTATAACAAATGGTGTAGGAGGACGTACTGTCAAGAACTTGATGTTACTACTTAATAGCTGATGTGGAAGATTTTATTTTACCATTGCAAAAGAAAATGAAACGCCAAATAGTAGCACTAACCTGAAATCAAACTTCAAAACGTATCGGATTCGGGACGGATATTGCTGTTACCATATCCTAACCCATATTTTTTCTCCGGATTCGGTACCAATCGGATTCGGTGCCAGATCGGTCGGGATTAACCCGACCCGTTTGCACCCCTACCTATGATGTAGTCCAAACTGTCAATCAACAGAATAAGCGTCCTAATCCTTTTGACCAGGTTTGACCAAGTCCGACCGAGCCCGTTGCACCACGCAACGACATGGTCCGAACCACCCAACTCAAACTCGACTTTCCTAAACCAATGTCAATTACTCATCATACACACGAGATGACCACCACATGGTCTCTCAATCTCCCCCTTGATGAGTATATTGACAAACCCAGAAAAAGCATTAAGTTGAGTTTGAAGAATCCAAATGGTCCAAAGAAGAAGAATGATGCTAATGACCATGTCGTCAGAAGGAACACTAGAGCAACAAAGAAAGAGCAAATTGTTCTCCAAAGCTCTAGAAAAATCCCAACAGAAATCTTTTTCTCCAATATTCTCCCCCTTTTGGCAATAAACACATCAAGAATGCAAGAAGGAGAATAAGACATGATTTGGATAAAATGGCTGAAGTTTGTTTACTCTAAGCATTTAGAGCCATGAGAATTATCCAAAATGTACATTAAGGATTACACCAAGCCGTAACTCAATAAAGGCTATCTAGATCATGACAAGATATGTATGTGGTAGCTAAACCAAAGAGATGACAATCTGAAGTGCAATTTGTGAACAAATTAAGTCATCAATGAGCAAAGTCTAGCTAGAGACATCCAAGGATGATGCAGGCCATGTGAATAAGCTAAGCGGAACCAAGAAGCTACAGTTGAGTCCAAATAGAGTGCTATATGTTCAAGAAGGAAACATTGGTTCAAGTACTTGGTTCTTTTGTAATTTAAGCAAATCGAGCACAAATGACATATTTTCTTATGAAACTTGTGGTTGTTTCCAACCAGATTTTTCTTAAGTCTTGTGCTAGATCTCAAGCCTTATGCGATCATTCCAAGCGAGAAGCTTAAGGAAATGATCTTGGTCATCCAAAACTCCCCCTGAGTTCATGCCTAGTGCAATGGCAAGCCGTCTCATGAGAAAGAATTGGTGAGATCAGTTTTTTCACACAAAAGAGATCTTTTTGCTTTTCAAATGATTGTACTAACCTATGCATCATCAAGAGACTAAAACAGCTCAATCTAAGGCGCAATAGAGATTCAACGCTCAACTCAGCCTATTTGACATGGCATGGATCATAAAAGGATAGCTCAAGAAAGACTGATCTGAAGTGCTAACATGATAAGTTTAGTTCAAATTGAGCAAGTTTAATTAACTTATCATAGCACAAGCTAGTTTACACATATGAAGTTATGATAAATATAGCAAATAAGCACAAGTCATGTCATAACAGGATAATAATCAAGGCTCAATGTAGTTATATTACAATGCAGAATGACATGCAGAAAATCCAGCTCCCCTCAACATATGATGCAACTTTTAGTTCAAGTTGAGTTATGTCAATATTAAGCCCCAGAAGCTCCCAAATGAACTCCCCGTGAACCAAAGCAATAAAATCGAGAAACTTGCAAAGAAATCAAGGAGGGCAGTCCTTAAAGCATACACAAGATATAGAGACAACTATGGCCCAGACTGACTCTCATCTACCCCATATGACTCCAGGACTATCAACTGGACATCTAACAGACTAAGGAGCAAACACGTACCCTGTCTACCCGAGAGTGGCCCAACCCTCGCTAGAACCTGTAAGCAGTAGGTAAGCTCAACCTAGTAAGAAGAGAACAAGCTAATAAGCAGTATCCTAAAATCACAAGATAAGAGTAATAAGTCTAAGCAACTCGGCAAGAGAACCACTCTAACCTTGCTAGAAGGACTAAACCCAATGCACCCATGTGCAATGCGATCAGAAAGGACAGTCCATAAGGACAGACCACCCCAACTCCCCGCAGAGCTGAAAACCTAGAGCTATCCAAAGGCTTGGTGAAAATGTCAGCCAACTGGTGGTCACTCTCCACAAACTGGAGCACGATATCACCCTTCTCTACATGGTCTCTGAGGAAGTGATAGCGAATATCAATATGCTTGGTCCGAGAATGCTGCTGGGTTCTTAGCAATGTTAATCGCAGAAGTGTTATCACACGAGTGGAACAACATCGATAATTAACCCAAAGTCCCGCAGGTCGAGACCATCAAAGCACTGGCTACAAAGAATCGGGCAAAGAACGCGTGCTCGGCCTCTGCAGTGGACTGTGCAACACCGGACTGCTACCTTGAAGACCAGGAAACGAGAGAAGTGCCAATGAATTGGCATGTACCAGAAGTGCTCTTCCTATCTATCCTACAGCCGGCAAAGTCTGCATCCGAGTAGGCTCTCAAGGAAAGACAGGATGAGGAAGAGTACCAGATACCATAGTCAATGGTAGCTCGAAGGTACCGAAAGATGCGCTTCACCGCTGGCGGTGAGATACGAGGAGAAGCTCGAATCGAGCACACGACACACGGAGAAGTGTATGTCGGTCTCGAGGCAGTGAGGTACAAGAGGGAGCCAATCATGCTTCTGTACTCCTTTTGATCAACTATCTCAGCATCCTCATTTGGATCCAATGAAGCTGAGGTAGGCATTGGAGTTGACACTGGCTTACCATCACTCATGTCAAAGTGTCTCAGGAGGTCACGAGTGTACTTGCCCTGATGCAAGAAAGTACTTTCCCGAGTTGCTTAATTTGGAAGCCAAGAAAGAAGCTCAACTCGCCCATCATGCTCATCTCAAACTCCGAGCTCATGACATATGAAAACTGTGAAACGAGAGCATGCGAGGATCCGCCAAAGATGATGTCATCAACATAAATCTGGACGAGCAGAAGATCATTGCCATGCCGGCGGATGAACAAGGTCTTGTCTACTTTACCCATTTCGAAACCATGACTCAACAGATAGGACTTAAGCCTCTCATACCAAGCTCTAGGGGCCTGCTTAAGTCCATACAACGCTTTGGAGAGCTTGTGATATGGTTTGGGTATTTGGGGTTTTCGAAACCAGGAGGCTGTCTCACATAGACTTCTTCCTCAATAAGGCCATTGAGGAAGGCACTCTTGACGTCCATCTGGTAAAGCCTGAAACCCTTAGAAGCTGCGAAGGCAAGCAGGATTCGAATGGCCTCAAGTCTGGCTACGGGGGCAAAGGTCTCCTCCAAATTTAGACCCTCAACCTGGGAGAACCCCTGAGCTACCAGTCTAGCCTTGTTTCGAATAACCACACCATCCTCACTTTGCTTGTTCTTAAACACCCACTTAGTCCCAATGATATTGTGACCTTGTGGGGGCTCAACAAGCAACCAGACCTTGTTTCTCTCGAAATTCTCCAACTCCTCATGCATGGCATTTACCCAAGATTCGTCAGATAGAGCATGACAAACGTCCTTGGGCTCAAATGAGGCAACGAAAGCAGAGTGAAGACAGAAGAGTGACATGCCAGACTTTGAGTGTGTGACTCGCTCAAAGAGGTCTCCAATCATCTGCTTAGAAGGATGAGCTTTCTGGATATGTCAGGTCCAGGATGAGATGAAGAAGTGGCCTCTGCCTCGTGAGCCACTAGCTCTAGAGGAGGCAGAAGGCATGGGCTGATCGCCTCGAGGTGCGGTGGAAGATGGCACATCAAGGGGTGGATGAGGGACTGGATTGGGTAGACAACCCTCGTCTCCATCGTCCTCATCATCCACAAAGATGGTCTCGGACTGCTCTGAAGAACCTGAGATATCGGGCCTAGTCCCCGGACTGGCCTCGTCGAAGGTCACCTCACAGGTTTCTACCATTTTACTAGACTCGCAGTTCCGGACCCCATAAGCCCGCGAAGAAGTCGAGTAGCCTAGAAAGATCCCATCACAAGAACGTGACTCGAACTTATTTAGGTTCCCGGACTTCAAAATAAAGCACTTGCAACCAAACACACGAAAATGAGATACACTGGGCTTTCGCCCATATCTCAGCTCATAAGAAGTGCGGTGCAAGTGTGCCCTGAGAAAAACTCGATTTGAGACATGGCACGCGGTGGCTATAGCCTCAGCCCAGAACTTCCTGGCCATCTCGACCAAGGTACGGTTCTTCGTATCCACGACGCCATTCTGCTGTAGGACGTGTGGAGAAGAGAACTGGTGCTCTACACCTGTCTCACCACAGAACCTCTGGAAGTAGGAATTCTTGAACTCCATGCCATTGTCACTGCGGAATGCTCGTAAGGCACCTGGAAGCTCAACAGAAAGCCTACTAAAAAGACCTCGGAAATGTGTAAACATCTCGTCCTTCAAGGCCAAGAAAAACATCCAAGAATACCTCGAGAAGTCATCGACCACAACAAGAACATACCACTTCCCTCCTGCTGACTGCACTCTAGCTGGTCCAACTGTGTCCATATGGAGCAGCTATCCTGGTGCATCGGTCATAGTAACTGTGACTGGAGGATGGGAAGCGCAACCATGTTGCCGTGCTGGCAAGGAGCACAAACTAGATCTTTGACCATATTGAGTTTCGGCAAACCACGAATGAGATCGTGGCCGCTAACTCGGGTCAAATGGTCAAAGCCAATATGACCAAGTCTCTTATGCCAGAAAGTCAAGTCACGGGACTCTGAAGCAACCAAACACCGGAGAGGATCACCAGAAGACTCAGAAAAATCAGCACGAAAGATCCTCCCAAAACGAGAAATCCTGCAAACCAGACTACCCGAAGAATCAAGAATCTTGCAATTGTTTTTCTTAAAGCTCACCTCAAAGCCGTCATCAGTAAGCTGAGAAACGGAAAGCAAATTATACTGCAGCTTACTAACCAAGGCAACATCTTTTAAAATAAAAGACTCAATAACACGCACTGTACCTTTGGCGATGACACGCCCAGACGAAGCGTCTCCGAAGGTGATCGTCTCATCACCTGGAGCACGGACAAGGGAGGAAAACCAATGAGAGTCTCCGGTCATGTGTCGTGAACATCCGGAGTCTACGAGCCAAACCTTTCCCTTCCCTGCCAAGCGAACCTGAGTCAAACAGAGAGTAAAGTCTCAGTACTGGAGCAAATCAAGAGTGATTTTGGTACCCAATACTGAGTAACACGTCGAGCAGATGAAGTAGTCAAGCACGACTGACCTCTATCTACCCTACGCTCTCTGTCACTCAACAAGCCAGAAGGTCTGTGAGCAGACCCGAAGCTGTTGTTGGGCTTGACTGCTACAGAGGAGCGAGTCAAGACACCAGCAACATGGTGATCACGCCGCGGGTAGCTATCTCGACGGGAGAAACGAGATCTACTCTCAGGATGGCGGAAGTCACGACCAAGGGAGCATGAGGACGAAAACCAGAAAACTCAAAAAAACCGAGTCCTCGATGCTGCCCAAACCAATCAGCTGAAGCAACTTTAGACCTCGTGTTGGTCTTAGGTGCACTCAAAGTCTGGGGCTGACCCTGAATATGCCTAAGAGACTCAACACGGTCTCTACGCGCGATCTTGGCGCGCCTGAAGCATCGATCGATCAAATGTCCATGCTTCTGACAGAAGGTGCAATGATACTTCATCTTCTGAGAGGTAGAAGTAACATGATGAGGCTTCGCTTTCTGAAAGGCTGAAGCTGCAGGTACAATCACCTTGCTGTCAGAAATCCCTTGGACAAAGCCTGCTGACTTAAATTTGACTTTCTCAGTCCTGAGCTTGACCTCGATCACACCTGCGGCTATGGGTCGGAGCACGGCAGGTGGATGCTTCCTCACATCCTCTAGAAAATCATATCCTAGACCTTGATTGAATTTGCAAATCTTCGATTGGTCTAGAATAAGATTAAGCTTCTTCTTGCCTCCTACAAATCTCTCGAGAGTGTTCATAAGGTACTGACACTCCCGGAAGAGAGAGGTGCAAGAAGAGTAGGGCGGAGAAGAGACAACAGAAGGTAAGGGAGCAGAAGAAGAACCAACTGTAGAGCAAAGAATGGCTTGTGCACGCACAGCCCACTCTGATAGGACAGTCCTACTACTAGCGGTTTGGTTCACGCTCCTAAGTGTCTCAACCTTACCCTTGGCTTCTCCCCCACACCAGCAATGATGTGCACTAGCTCGTGAGTCAATGCACCGCCTTGCCCGATCTCACGACGTAGGATCAAGAATGGTAGTTTGGGGAAAATTTGTAACCCAACGACGAGGAAGCCAACCGTAGCCTGCTATCCGAGACAATCGTTAGTCCACAAACCTGAATACTAAGTCACACAGCTACGCTCGATGGCGTAGAAGCACAAGCTAGGTGCAATTCACGGGAATCACAAGAACTCGGGAAGCAAGAACACTCTCATTTTTCTTAATAGATCAATATCCAAAAGTAAGTTCTCCCTATGGATAGGAGTAGAGGGGTATATATACTAGGCACAACCCTCTTAGCTGGGTATGAACATAAATCATAATGTTGGAAGATGGAAGACCAACTGGTTGGAGCATTCAAGGAGTCTTCTTAAATTCTCGCACGTCTGCTCAACTTCTGCGCAGTGTTTAGTAAAACAACAATAACTCTTTGCTCGGAAGTCCAAAAGACGAACCGTTTGTTGGAGGTGAAAATACACTTGATTATCTTTCCATCCATATAGGATATGTATAGTAAAACGTGATAGGTTGGTGCGCAAGCCTTCAAAAATTCTTCAGTTTTCGCGCAGCATTTATCAGCATGTGCAACTGTTACTAAAATGACCATATCTTTCTTTGCACAACTCTAAATGATGCACGGTTTGAAACATAGGAAAATAGACTGGACAAGCCATCCATTGGTCTGGTGTATGCTGGTTGGAAATGATGTAGACGAGGTGTCCGGTCTTTCGATGAGATTGATAACTATCGATTTTGGTGGAGGTGACTCTCACGATCCGACTACAACCGTACGACGACACTTACGCCTTAGCAATCGCAGAACCAACTCCGAAGTGTTATTGACCTTGCTGGATGCGTGATCAACCTGAACACGAAGTTCAATCCCTGTGAGCAATCGAATAACTAGCAAGAATAAGATATAGGCAATCTGATATTGCAAATATGAATGAAGCATAAAATGTATTGTGAATAACAAAGATGGGATCTCGAAGCTGTCTTGACAGGTGGTCGTCCGACACAACTGAAGAACAAAGTTTGCACAATGGCTAAATCTAAACTCAACGAAATCCAAATCCTAGCAACGGAGGTCGAGGCTCCTTTATAGGGAGAACAACCAGGGGTGGCATCCAAGTGCACTCCCTAGGGTTACAAGGCCCATGGGCCCAAGTGGTGGTGGCGCAGCGCCCTTTTTGACTCGGACTCAGAAACCAACGTGGACTCTTTTTGATGATTGCGGCCGGGTCAGATGGAATTTGAAGATGAGGTTGGATCCGTTGGAAAGTAGACTTCATAAGCTTTCCATGAAGTACAAGAATGTCCCAAACGGAGTCCGTATGAGAAAGTTATGCCCCTTTGAACTTGGTACCATTGCAGCAGTCCGAATCTGATTCCAAAATGTGTCCAACTCGGATTCTTGCTTGACTTGGTCCTAAAGTGACGTGGTGACCTCCATTATTCCTTCCATGCATGTCCATGAGTCCACGTCCCTTTCCTTCATCCTTTCCCAGGTTCCTAAGCACAATTAAATCACTTGCATTAGGTAGCAGTCTATTCTCAGTAACATATGAACCAAGGAATGAATTCACCTGGTAATTAAGTTGACGAGCACGAGCTCGAGTAAGTGGTCCTTGCAACACATGCTGCGGATGAGTTGCATCCATGGAAGGGATGTCCTCATCATCCTCCCCTTCTTGCATTTGAGTCGTCCGCGACTCAAGCTCGTCTTCTTCTCCCAAGTAGGGCTTCAAATCTGCAATGTTAAAAGTGGGACTAACCCCAAAATCTGCAGGCAGTTCAAGCTTGTATGCATTATCATTAATCTTTTCTAACACCTTGAAAGGACCATCAGCTCTTGGCATCAATTTTGATTTTCTCAATTCAGGGAACCTATCTTTTCTTAAGTGCAACCAAACAATATCCCGAGGCTCAAAAGTTAAATGTTTCCTCCCATTACTACCAGCAAGTTTATATTTAGCTTTCATGCGCTCTATATTCTCCTTAGTTGTCTCATGTATTTTTAAAATCAATTCAGCACGTTGTTTAGCATCAGGGTTCAATTTCTCTAAAGATGGAATAAGCATTAAATCAATAGGAGCATGAGGCACAAAACCATAACAACTTCAAAAGGGCACATCTTTGTAGTAGAATGCAACGAACGATTGTAAGCAAACTCAATATGAGGCAAACATTCTTCCCACATTTTTAAGTTCTTTTTCAACACAGCCCTAAGGATTGTTGACAAAGTTCTATTCACAACCTCAGTTTGTGCATCAGTTTGGGGATGACAACTAGTAGAAAATTACAGCTTAGTCCCCAATTTAGCCCATAAAGTTCTCCAAAAATGGCTAAGGAATTTAGCGTCACGATCTGAAACTATAGTATTAGGACACCATGCAAGCGAATACTTCACGAAAGAATAAATCAGCAATATTGGTAGCATCATCGCTCTTATGTCATGGTATAAAATGGGCCATCTTAGAAAATCTATCAACAACCACGAATATACTATCCCTCCCCTTCTTTGTTCTAGGCAATCCTAAAACAAAGTCCATCGAAATATCTTCCCACGGAACGCTAGGAACGGGTAAAGGCATATATAAACCATGAGGATTAAGTCGTGACTTAGCTTTTTGACATGTAGTGCAGCGAGCAACGTAGCGCTCGACATCCCGTCTCATCTTTGGCCAAAAGAAATGATCAGCAAGTATGTCCTCCGTTTTCTTCAAACCAAAATGTCCCATTAACCCACCTCCATGTGCTTTCAGAACAACAATGATTTAACGGAACTAGCAGGAATGCACAACTTGTTGGCTCTAAACACAAACCCATCATTAATGACAAATTTATTCCACATGTTCCCTTCTTTACAATTCAACAATATTTCTGCAAAATCAGCATCGTGCACATATTGCTCTTTAATAGTCTCTAACCATAAATTTTGAAGTCAAGTTGTGATAACATGGCATATCTCCTAGACAAAGCATCAGCAATAACATACTCCTTTCCCTTCTTGTGTTTTATGACATAGGGAAAAGACTCAATAAATTCAACCCACTTTGCATGTCTACGGTTCAGTTTACCTTGACTTCGAATATGCTTTAAAGATTCATGATCAGATGTATAACAAATTCTTTGGGCCATAAATAATGTTGCCAAGTTTCTAAGGTTCGAAAGAGGGCATGTAACTCCTTATCATAAGTGGAATAGTTCAAACTAAGCCCACTCAATTTCTCACTGAAGTATGCTATAGGTTTGCCTTCTTGTAACAACACACCACCTAAACCAATTCCGCTTGCATCACATTCTAGCTCAAAAGTCTTATTGAAATCAGGGAGTTGGAGTAGAGGTGCATGTGTTAACTTAGCTTTCAATGTGGTGAAGGCATTATCCTGTGCGGTGCCCCAAACAAATGGCACGCCCTTCTTGGTATGTCCATTCAATGGTGCGGCGATGGTGCTGAAATCCTTCACAAAGCGGCGGTAAAACCCAGCAAGTCCTAAAAAGCTTCGCACCCGTGTGACCGTGTTAGGAGTCGGCCAACTCTGTATTGCTTCAACCTTGGCTTTATCAACTTCAATTCCCTGCGGAGTAATAACATAGCCAAGAAACGCGACTCGATCGGTGCAAAAGGTGCACTTCTCAAGGTTACCAAATAGGCGTGCATCAAGTAAAGCCTTAAAAACAGCACATAAATGGTCCAGATGTTCCTCTAATGATTTGCTATATATCAATATATCATCAAAATAAACCACCACAAATCTACCAATGAAAGCACGTAAAACCTCATTCATTAGTCTCATGAAAGTACTAGGTGCATTAGTTAAACCAAAAGGCATTACTAACCACTCATATAACCCGAACTTAGTTTTAAAAGCCGTTTTCCATTCATCGCCTAATTTCATGTGGATTTGATGATAACCACTACGCAAATCAACCTTGGTGCTGAAATTAATACATACAACACCTACATCAACTGAGGAGAACAATAAAGGTAACAATATTGGTGCTGAAATTAATTGTGAAACGGTGAGTACTTGTGAGAACTATATATACGAATGAAAATTCCATGTTCTGAAATTTCTTTGCTCAATTTACATAATGTGGAATTGATTACTCATAAGGAAGTTCTTACGAGAATATCTCCTGATGATTCTTTATATTATATCATGTTTGATGATCCTAAAGAACTATCTAGTGTGATTGAGAATGTTGCTGAAATTTCATGTTTAAAATCACTAGTTAGTACCTATGCATATACATATAAGTTCAATTTGATTGGAAATTATGGTATAGATGATAAGTTTTATGTTTACCGAATATGCATTACATGTGATAAATTTGCTGAATTGAAATTGCATATTTTGGATAAACAATCTTATGTGCCATATCATGATCACAATGAGACGAGTTTCAACAATAATGCTGCACGTTTCAAAATATTTCTTAAGCCTACTTATTCATCCTTTAATGTACAATCATGTACAAATAATCAGAGTAGCGCAGTTGAAGCATGGAAGGAACTAAAAATTTTCTCCCCCATATTTGAACAACTTAATTTGGTTTGGCCCATTAATGACTTGTCCATGTGCCTAGCAAAGTCGAGGACGACTTTTTCTCATGGAGGGAGAATGATATGAAAGACAATGTTGCAATGTATACATCTTATGGTTGCCGTTATATTAATTTGTTTGTGTGGAACAACGAGAATGACACGATAATTGATTCATACATATACCATGCATATGTGTTGTTCTTTTTATCTACTACGCCTACAGATGTTCTTGATATGCTAAGCAAAAGAAGTGTTGATGACAAATATATATACCATGCATATACGTTGTATTCTTTGCTTAGTACAATTTCAGTTACCAAAAGCGAGGACGGCTTTTCTTGAAGAAGGGGAGGATGATGCGGATACGCACATGCTTAGCACTTTTCAGGCGAATACATTATTTAATTGGAAAGAAGTATTGAGCCGCATTAAATATTGTCAGGTGAATTTGTTTCTAAAGGAGTTTGTTTTAATTGATGATGAACTTGGATACTACATCATGCTATTATTTTACGTATTCTTAGGTATGATTCATGTGAAGACTTGGGAGAGCAAAAGGGAGGAGCACACGGACTAAAACTACAAGTTTTGGATAAGATTTACAAGCCAAATTCGGACCTCCCACGTCCTCAATCCAATTCAAACTCGGATTCAACTCAGAATTCAATTCGGATTCGGTTCGGGACAGCCTGACAGGCAGTTACTAAAAAGGCCATAACTTTCACAAACGGAGTCCGATTCAGGTGTTCTTGTACTCGTTGAAAGATAATTTCAAGGGCTACGTAATGGATCCAGCCTCACCATCAAATTCGTCACAGATAAAAAGTTATGACCAAAACATGGTGACGGTTTAATTTTAGGTTTTTCCTTTTGTGTGAGTTTGTTTCCAAATACATGTAGGGATGAGTTGGAGTTGGTTTAGAACCTCTTGGCCAGCCATGAGGTGGATAGGGTACTATATATTGAGGGTTAGACCCCCATCGTAAGGGGGACCACGTTTGAGAATAATGAATCTACTAAAGTTTGTTCGAGTTAGCATTGCTACCAAAGTTCCATAGGGAATTAGGAGTGATTTTCTTCAATCAAGATCGTTCAGCCTTTCCGTTGGGAATTAGGTGCACGATAGATCGCTTGGTGGTCGGCGAAATCAACACGAGTGTGTTTTGGCGGATTAAAGAGTGTTCGTCCCTTGCATTGGCATTGGAGGATCATTACGATTCATCAAGACTCCCGTGAGTATCCATCCTACGTCGAGAAGATCGGGCGACCCCGTATCAATCTCTTTCCCTCTTTTCTTTTTGTGTATTTCTCTTACTCTCAATTTGGATGCTCTGTACCTCATGTTTGGTGGAATCACACAACTCACTATTTTTATCACTCTCACTCAATTTGGCTATGTGGCACTCATCCTTACATGGGTTCTGATACATATCAAGTGTTGTTTGTAGCAATGGGGCACTACATGTCTCCTTGACCGAAGGGAAAGTCCCATGCTCGGTCATCTTCTCATATGGCACACCAGCAGCGGCATAAGAATTGAAGGATGGACTTGGATGGAACTGTGTTGTATGCTTCTTCAAAAGTCTCTTCTCCTGCTTCATATTCTGTAATTTATCAAATAGATCACACTTGTAATGACGAGGAACAAAACTGGCTCTCATTTCTCGCTTCATCTCTTGCCATGATGCCACAGGGTCTGCTCCATTCTCAGCTCTTTGAGTAATGACTTGTTCCCACCAATCCAAAGCATAGCCTTCAAACTCAAGTGATGCCAACTGTATCTTTCTCTCATCCGTATAGTGATGCATACGGAATATTTTGTCAACCTTCAATTCCCAAGTGAGATACTCAATCGGGATCAGTTCTACCTACAAACTTGGGCATGGAAAACTTGAGCTTGCCCAATCCATCATCTTCGTTGCGTGGACGACGATAGTTGTCATTGTAATGCAAAGCAAAATCACCATCCCATTCCATCGCATATGCAGCACCACCACGACCACCACCTAGGCCTTGGCCACACCCTCCATGGCCTCCTCCTTCTCGTCCTCCAATATGTGGTGGACGCACCACGTTGGCAGCCACTCGATGTTGCGGTTCAGGAGGTACATGTGCAGCAGCGTCTCCTCCTTAAACACTTGCTTCATCGCCACCATTGCGAGCTTGTATGAGCCTAGTAAGGGCACCAATGTCCTCCCGCAATTGGCGCACATTTTCATCAGCTTGTATCTCAATGTTTTGCATCTTCCGTGCAATTTGATTAGCAAAAGCATCATGCTTTTCATGGAGTTGATCGATCCCTTGGCGTAGCTCACATTGAAAGTGTTCACGGAATGCCCCAAATTGATATTGCTTAACGAATGCTTGAGTTTCATTTGTCTCACCACTCTCATCATGGTGTTCTCCTCCACCGGACATGGTTAGCTATGCAAGAAACAAGTAGCTGTGTGGAATAATGCTTTATGGAAATCACTCAATCTCACTATTTTCTCTCCCAAGTAAAGTTCTTACCCTTCCGAAGTGAATTAAGGCCAATAAAAACTTACACCTGGTAGAAGTGACAACAACAATATGATGATTAAGCGAATTCAAGTGTTCACTACTTACACAACAACGGTTATATGGTGGAGCTTGGTATGGAAGTGTATATACTAAAATCTGAAATTCTTGATGTTGTAAAATTAAGTAATAATCCAAGCTAGAATACTTTGCCCTAGTGCTGATCCAAAAGATTTAAGTGAAGTATATGAACGCACACGCAAAGATCAATATGACTTGATGCAAAAAGGAATGAGCTAACTAGAGGCAATCTAAAATTAAAGATTAGATAGCTCGTTTTGCACCAAGTACTAGGAGAGACGCTAGCCAATTGCAATGATATCAATGTAAGGGCACGAGATTGCTCAACAAATTAAATCACACAATCTGCATTTATGGACAAGGAACTCACCCAAATTCGGCCATATTTCTTTTTTCTCTTTTCTTCTTTTTTTCAGTTGTCCCTTTTTTTGTAAAGGACGAACTAGCTTTAATCGTTCCTTTGATTTTTTTTTGCGGGTCACAAATATTTAGCAAAGTGTAAAATACTCAAGAGCAGCCCTGGATGCAATATTCAACAGCTAGTCTCAATTGATGAAAAAAATAGCAGCAGTATTTTTTTTTGGGGTTTTGTATTGGACACAAAGATTAAGCTACACAAATAAACACGAACGATCAGCACCTAAACAAAATTCTAACGGATCAAAACCTAACAAAACTCAGAAAATTAACAGATGCAAAAACTAGGGTTTGGATTTTTTTTGTGGCAATTTTCGGTTTTAATGGACTATATGAACAGAAGTAAATAAATCTAAAACTAAGGGTAAATAATCCTACCGAGTAATCCGCGCTCTGATACCAAGATGATACGGGGTCGCCCGATCTTCTCGACGTAGGATCAAGATACTCACGTGGACTTGATGAACCGTAGTGATCTCCCGTTGCCAATGCAAGAGTTAGCACTCTATAATTCGCCCAACTACACGTGCTGAACTTCACGACCACCGATGAAGTTCCATCGCGCTCCTAATTCCCAATGGAAAGGTTGAACGATCTTGATTGAAGAAAATCACTCCTAATTCCCCATGGGACCTCGGTAGCAATGCTAAACTCGAACAAACTTTAGTAGATTCATTATTCTCAAACTTGGCCCCCTTACAATGGGGGTCTAACCCTCAATATATAGTTCTCTGTCCACCTCATGGCTGGCCAAGAGGTCCTAAACCAACTCCAACTCGTCCCTACATGTATTTGGAAACAAACTCACACAAAAGGAAAAACCTAAAATTAAGCCGTCACAATGTTTCGGTCATAACTTTTAATCCGTGACGAATTTGAAGGTGCAGCTGGATGCATTGCGTAGCCCTTGAAATTATCTTTCCAACGAGTAAAAGAAACCTGAATCGGACACCGTTTGTGACAGTTATGGCCTTTTTAGTAACTGCCTGTCTGGCTATCCCGAACCGAATCCGAATTGTATTCTGAGTTGAATCCGAGTTTGAATTGGATTGAGCACGTGGGAGATCCGAATTTGGCTTGCAAATCTTATCCAAAACTTGTAGTTTAAGTCCTTGTGCTCCTCCCTTTTGCTCTCCCAAGTCTTCACATGAATCATACCTAAGAATATATAAATTAATAGCATGAGGTAGTATTCCAAGTTCATCATCAATTAAAATAAATTCCTTAAGAAACAAATTCACCTGACAATATTTAATGCGGCTCAATACTTCTTTCCAATGAAATAATGTATTCCCCCGAAAAGTGTTAAGCATGTGCGTATCCGCATCATGGGGGCACCACATTGGATGAAGAAGGTGTGCGCGTCCATGAATTTGTGCGACCTGCAGAAGGATTAGGTCGCATTCTCGTCTGGCGTCCCTGCAATTCACGTTCAGCTTTGCAAGCAAGAAACAAGCTAGTAATGGAGTTGTAATCTTTGTAATCAAGGATGTCTTGAATTTCTCGATTCAACCCTCCCACAAACCTAGCCATTGATGCCTCCTCATCCCCAACTAACCCACAGCGCAACATACCAATTTGTAATTCATGATAGTATTCTTCCACAGATTTTGCACCTTGTTGTAAGCGTTGTAGTTTATTTAACAAATCACGAGCATAATATGAGGGAACAAATCGATGGCGCATAAGTAGTTTTAAAGCCTCCCAAGTGTTAGGTATGTTGTTGGTTGTTGTCGGCAATGTTCTTTCCACCAAATAGAAGCAAAGTCGGTAAATTCACTAATAGCTGCTCTAACTCGTCTATTCTCAGGAAAGTCATGGCAAGCAAATTTTTGATCAACAGCTAGTTCCCAATCAAGATAACCATCAGGATCATATTTACCATTAAAAGGAGGCATAGTGAATTTAACCTTAGCATAAGCATCATCGTGGTCACGTACCTCACGTCGTGGCGGTTCTCATCGCATACCTTGTTGGTTAAAACGCAATTGTCGACGAGCTCGATCGTTGTTGCCGTTAGCCCTGCCGTGGGCCTCGAAATCACCCACATGATCGAATGCATCTTGTCCCTCTACCGGTGCAGCAGGGGAAACCACAGCGGATGCTTGGGCAATCTCCTCAAGGCGCGTCATAATACCTGCTAGAGAAGCGTTAGTGACACCTTGTGCCCTCTCCATCGCAGCGAGCATCGTGTTTGTCTCAATCTGGGCGCCCTCGAGTTGAGCAAGTCGCTCATTCGTGACCCTGACATCCTCCTCAAGGCCCTCAGTACGGAGATTAATTTCGCGCCTGAAATGTTGTATGATTCCCTTCGTACGAGGAGTATGAGCTGTGTCCTGATCTGGAAACTCTCCATAACCTGCCATTGTTAGCAAAAACACAAGAATATATCCCTAGGATGTGGTGGTTCAAAAAGTCACTCGCACTCAAACCTTCTATCGAATTCTTACCAATTCTTACCAAGCACACAGTGGCGATCGGCAACTAGCGATGACAATATATCTGCGAAGATTGGATAGAGCGATTGCCAGGTGAAGCTCAGTCTATACGGTGTAGAAAGGTGTAGCTGGGAAGGCTCAAGTTTGGTAGCAAGGAGTAGCAATAATCAATTCAGAAAATGCAAGTTGAATAATCGCTCAACAACTGTACTGTGCTGGTCCTATGCTAGACCATACTAGAGACGCGAGCCTAGAACACAAACGAAATACACCGCGCAGAAAGAAACTAGATGACGCTGCACACGGTTGGAAGCTCGGAAAAGGATGCCGTCTTCACGGGGAACCTTAGAATCACTTGTAGAAGGGCTCCGCCAATTTTGAGCAAATTTTGAGAAACTTGAATTTTTCTCGGTTAGTGGGCCCTTTTTGAGGCCCTAAACGACCTTTTTTGGGGTCGAAGCTGCTGCGCGTATGCCTGGAAGCTTACGCGAAGCTGTTTTTTTCACTCTATCTTCTCGTTTCCTTTCCAACGGATCAAGAATCGCCTCAATCAGAGGTCGTATGCAAAAGTTAGGTGTTTCTCTCTCCTCTCTCCTTTTTTTATGCCGTGGCTCTTTTAATGTGGCTGCTTGTTCCTTCTCTCTCTTTTTGTTTTCTTTTCTTTTTTTTCACGCACGACGCGGTTGAAACCTACTCCGAAACAAACTCCGAGATAGTGTCCTACTCCGAAACCAACTAGGACAAAGCCTCCCTAGAAATCGAGTCCTCCTCCTTTTCTACCCTCGTGGTAGTTCGGATCCAACTGCAACGGTGAGACCAAAACGTGAACAGAACTCGAAACTCTAAAGGAACTTGACACTAAGACCAGCAAAGGACACGACGATGCAACCGAAAGTTCAACAATGCAAGGTACTGAAAAGAAAAATTACAAGGCTAAGAAGAATGTCAAATGTAACTTAGGTTAGCATTCACGTGATCATGTATTTGTTTAACACGTCTTCTCGTGACTGGTCCTTGATATTGTTGGTCCTTGTTATGATCATCTTCAGTGTGTTTATTGAAGATTGGGATGTCCTCATCATCCTCTCCCTCTTGAAAAGGAGTCGTCCTCGACTCGGACGGTTTGCCAAAGAACGGGGATAGATCAGCGACATTGAATGTGGCACTAACACCATACTCTCCAGGTAGCTCAATCTTGTATGCATTATCGTTGATCCTTTCAAGCACTTTAAAAGGACCATCACCGCGGGGCTGTAACTTGCACTTGCGTAACTCTGGAAAACGTTCTTTTTTCAAGTGCACCCAAACGAGCTCGCCCGGTTCAAACACCACCTTCTTTCTTCCTTTATTTGCTTGTTGCACATACTTTCTTCTCATCTCCTCTATATTTGCCTTCGTTTTCTCATGAATCTTTTTAATGAATTCAGCACGTTTACTAGCATCCATATTAGCTCGTTCCTGCAATGGCAATGGCAAAACATCGATGGGAGCAATAGGTTTAAATCCATAAACAATCTCAAATGGACATAATTTTGTAGTAGAATGTACCGCCCTGTTATAAGCAAATTCCACATGCGGAATGCACTCTTCCCACATCTTAAAATTATGCTTAAGAACCGCTCGCAACATCATAGAAAGTGTACGGTTCACAACTTCAGTTTGTCCATCTGTTTGAGGATGACAGGTAGTAGAGAATAGCAGCTTAGTACCAAGCTTTCCCCACAACGTCTTCCAAAAGTAGCTCCCTGTAAACGCACGATTTCCCTGAAAAATAAATCGGCAACATGTGAAGTATCGTCGCTCGTATGACATGGAATAAAATGAGCTATTTTACTAAAACGATCAACCACCACAAATACCGAATCCCTCCCCCACTTAGTCCGTGGCAATCCTAACACAAAATCCATAGAGATGTCCTCCCACGGAGCACTAGGAATAGGTAAAGGCGTGTATAAACCATGGGGATTAAGACGAGACTTAGCTTTATGGCATGTAATGCATTTCAACACGTATTGTTCCACGTCTCGCCTCATCTTTGGCCAAAAAATGATCACCAAGACACTCTCGGTCTTTTAGCACCAAAGTGACCCATAAGACCACCTGCATGAGCTTCCTGCAATAAAAGTAATCGAACAGAGCAATCTGGAATGCACAATTTGTTAGCTCTAAATAGGAAACCATCATGCAAATGATACTTATCCCAACCTTTTCCATTACCACACTTTGAGTAGAGTTCAGCAAAGAACGCGTCAATAGCATACAATTCTTTGATACTCTCTAGACCCAAAATTTTAACATCTAGTTGGGAAAGTAACATATGTCGTCTAGACAATGCATCCGCTACAACATTATCCTTCTGATGAGGATATCCCTAGCACTTATGACGCTGTTTATAAAGCAAGATCTATACTTCTCAAACAACAGGTGCAATTGTTTCTTAACAAGTTTCTTTGTGTTTTCCGTGAGAATTGGATACTACATAAAAACAATACGTTGTGCATTCTCAGGTTTGACAAGCTTCAAGTCTTTGGAACCGAGAGGGAGGCCGGAGCCAAAGCAATAGAGGAGCGTAAGAAGGAGGGTACCCATATTTGCTGCCTAGCAATGAAGAACAAGAAGGCCAAAGCAGTTGGCAAGGAGAAAATCAAACAGCCCATCAGTTGATCAAGGAGGAAAGAAGCCCGGTTGATGGGAGAGCAAAAGGGAGTAGCCCAAGAAGTTCAACTACAAGTTTTGGATAAGATTTTCAAGCCACATTCGGACCTCCCACGTGCTCAATCCAATTCAAACTCGGATTCAACTCAGAATTCAATTCGGATTCGGTTCGGGACAGCCTGACAGACAGTTACTAAAAAGGCTATAACTTTCACAAACGGAGTCCGATTCAGGTGTTCTTGTACTCGTTGGAAAGATAATTTTAAGGTCTACGCAATGAATCTGGCCCCACCTTCAAATTCGTGACGGATAAAAAGTTATGACCGAAACATGGTGACGGTTTAATTTTAGGTTTTTCCTTTTGTGTGAGTTTGTTTCCAAATACATGTAGGGATGAGTTAGAGTTGGTTCAGGACCTCTTGGCCAGCCATGAGGTGGACAGGGTACTATATATTGAGGGTTAGACCCAGATTGTAAGGCAGACCAAGTTTATTCATAAGATTGAAACATAGCTATTGCTTGTTCTTTCAACACCAGAGTTCATGCGAGGACTTTGAGAGAGAACTAGGCGATCCATTGTTCGTTCTGCAATTCAAGGTCAAGCTGTCGTTCCATTGGGAATTGGGGACTTGGCGTTCGTCGTTTGTGGTCTCACGACGAACAATTATCCGTTGTGTTTTGGGCGTATTCCAAAGAGTTGACGGTTCGTGCATTGGCACGAGTGTTCAACTTGTGACATCGTCTACTTCGTATCAACTATCCACGGTTTCTCACTGAGAAGATCGGGCCTCCCCGTATCATATGGTATCAGATTCTAGGTTTACCCGGTGAGAACTTCTTTACCCGTAGTTAGATTCGTTTTCTGTCCTATCGTCTATTAAACCGAAAATTGCAATACCAAAACCGTAGTTCAATCTGTTATTTCTCGTGAGTTTTGTTAAGTTTTCGACCATTAGAAATTTTGTTTACGTGCTGATCTTTGTGCTCATTTGCGTAGCTTGATCTTTGTGTCCACATAAACCCTAGAAAATTGTTGATTGAATCCCTCAATTAACAACCAAAAAGAGTAATTGCATTTACTTTTGAATCCTAAATTCCTTGTCATCTCGAATTGCTCTCAAGAGATACATTCGAATTCTCTTTGGGGGAGAGTTTGTGATAGTATCCACTTCCATCAAAACTGAGAGTTAGCTGCAGTTTGGTTTAAAAAAATCACTCCTTGCGCCAAACACTAGCTGGCGAAAAGAAAGAATTGTTGTAGTTGAGCTTCACTTATATCCTTTCATCAATTGAGACTAGCTTTTGATATTGACGTTGGGGCTGTTCTAGAGCACTATTTACGCTTGCTGAATTCTTGAATTTGTGCAAAGGGAAGACAACACTAGTTCGGCCAAATTAAAAAAAAGGGAGTAAGCCGCGGCATAGTTAAAAAAAAAAGAAAACCTAACAGTTTCCTGCGATTTGATAAAAAAAAGTGAAAATAGAAAGTGTTGGCCGAAACTCTGTGGAAAACCCTAGTTCATATTTTCAGCTTGTGTACTTATTCTCATAGAGCAATCTTGAGCCCTTACATTAATAATTATTGCAATTGGCTAGCGTCTCTCCTAGTACTTAGTGCAAAACGAGCTAGTTATTCATCTCAATTTCAGATTGCCTCTTTCTAGCTCTTTCCTTTGTTTGCATTAAGTCACATTTATCGTTGCGTGTGCGTTCATACACTTCGCTTAAAGCAATTGGATCAGCACATAGGCAAGATACTCTAGCTTAGATCATTACTTAGCTTTTCAATACCTTCAAAATATCAGATTGCATAGGATATCCACATAACTGTCCAAGCTCCACCTACACCCATTTGTGTACTCCCTTGCTCTTGGTTACGCTCATACATTACCGGGTTCAGGTCGTTCGCTGTCACATTTGTTGATTTGCCGTCCTTGATTCACTTTGGAACGGTAAGCTTGTCTTATTTTCAGGATAGTGAGTTGCGAGCGTAGAGAGAGAGCTATTTTGTTTTACTAATCTGGATATAATCTCGTTTGCTATTTCGGTTACATGGATGGAGTACACTCGCTTGCGCAGGATGCTACAAAAGCAAGTTCAGGATCGTGATAATGGTGTGCGCGATGAGCTTGGGTCCGTTCGGTATGAATTGAACAACCTTGGGGAGGAGGTTACGCAGCTACGTACGGACATCAACAACAACTTCTTGGAGCTGCGCACCATGTTCAACTACCCGACGTGCATCGTAAGGATTTTGTCACTAAGCCCAAATTTCCTATACCTATATTTTCAGGTAGTACAGATGTGGAAGAATACCTCAATTGGGAGCTAGAAATTGATACGCTATTACGGATGCACAATTATTCCAACGAGAGGATGCTATTACTTGCGTCCAATGGGTTGGCTGATTATGCCACACATTGGTGGTAGCGGTTTGTTCGTAAACGTATGGAAAGCCAAGAATTGCCAATTGTCACCTGGGAGCAAATGAAGCAGCATTTTCGTGCACGTTTTGTACCTTACCAATACAAGCGTTCCCTAGTGGAAAAGGTGACAGGGCTGCGACAAGGGTTGAAGTCCACTTATATGACACAAGATAAGGTGACAAAGCATGGAATTTTCCCTTCGGTTCTGGCTTCATGTAGTATTGCTCCATTGCTTCATGAAGAGATTGTGGTTACTCGTGATTGCTCCGTTACTGACCCACAATCTTTGGAGGATGCGATGTATCCAAACCCATGTGAGAATGAGAGACAAATAGCCAAATTGAATGAGAATGATAAAAAGAGTGAGCTGTGTGATTTCACCATATGTGAAGCGGAGAGCATCTCCATTGAGTGTGAGAGAGATACACCAATAGAAAAGAGGGAAGTAGATGATAGCCAAAGTGAGGTTATTGCTGAAATTAACAATTTACTCTCTACTTCTAGTGTTATTTCCCATATTGTGCATGTCGATATTAAAGAAGAGGAGTTGAATTTTCAACAACAAGCATCGTTGGAAGTAAAAGACGAGGAGATAACCACGGTTGGGGATGGAGTGCTTGCTGCCTCATGGTTTTGTCATGACGATTTGATACCTACAACACCTACAATAACTAAGAAGGATGTTAAAGGTAACAATAATGGTGTTGAATTGAATATGCATCACGCAAAGGTACACAAGAGTGAGAACTCTAGTGTTCCTTTGAATATTCTACGTTCTGAAATTTCTTCGCTCAATTTACATAATGTGGAATTGATTACTCATAAAGACGTTGATACGGGGTCGCCCGATCTTCTCGACGTAGGATGGATACTCACGGGAGTCTTGATGAATCGTAATGATCCTCCAATGCCAATGCAAGGGACGAACACTCTTTAATCCGCCAAAACACACTCGTGTTGATTTCGCCGACCACCAAGCGAAGATCTATCGTGCACCCAATTCCCAACGGAAAGGCTAAACGATCTTGATTGAAGAAATCACTCCTAATTCCCTATGGAACTTCGGTAGCAATGCGAAACTCGAACAAACTTTACTAGATTCATTATTCTCAAACATGGTCTCCTTACAATGGGGGTCTAACCCTCAATATATAGTTCCCTCTCCACCTCATGGCTGGCCAAGAGGTCCAAAACCAACTCCAACTCATCCCTACATGTATTTGGAAACAAACTCACACAAAAGGAAAAACCTAAAATTAAGCTGTCAAAATGTTTCGGTCATAACTTTTAATCCATGATGAATTTGAATGTGGGGCTAGATCCATTGCGTAGTCCTTGAAATTATCTTTCCAACAAGTACAAGCACACCTGAATCGGACTCCGTTTGTGAAAGTTATGGCCTTTTTAGTAACTGCCTGTCAGGCTGTCCCGAACCGAATACGAATTGAATTCTGAGTTGAATCCGAGTTTGAATTGGATTGAGCACGTGGGAGATCCGAATCTGGCTTGAAAATCTTATCCAAAATTTGTAGTTTTAGTCCTTGTGCTCCTCCCTTTTGCTCTCCCAAGTCTTCACATGAATCATACCTAAGAATACATAAAATAATAGCATGATGTAGTATTCCAAGTTCATCATCAATTAAAAGAAACTCCTTAAGAAACAAATTCACCTGACAATATTTAATGTGGCTCAATACTTCTTTCCAATTAAATAATGTATTCGCCTGAAAATTGCTAAGCATGTGCGTATCCGCATCAGCTCCTCTCTTCTCGAGAATCCATACATCCCTTATCAGTGTATGGAGAGCTATCTCTCGAACACAGGTTGAGGTTCGTCCTCAATGGGAAAATGGAGCACCTAACAACGCATCTTCACAGACCAAGAGCTACGAGATCACCCCTTTCATTCTGGGGTGACGGAGGGATTGTACCATTCGAGCCTTTTTTTCATGCTTTTCCCGGCGGTCTGGAGAAAGCAGCAATCAATAGGACTTCCCTAAATTCGCTTGGTTCACCGACAGGTGGGCCCTTCCCCCTTTTTTTCCTTTTCTCAATTAGGAAATTCCTGAAATGTCCCCAGAACACAACATAGTAGACTTGAGGAAGTTGTTGAATAGGATGGGGTCGGGCCGGGCTAGCCCTGATCCTCTCGGACCATTGACCGTTGGTGTAGTCAGCTTGGGGGGCGTCGGCTGTTTTTTTGCCAATCCTAAGTTTGTGTTTTTTCCACATTTTGCTACTCAAGCCTGTCCACCAATGCTATCAGGCAAGCAATCCGGGATTAGCAAAAATCGGCCTTCAAAGGTCTGTTTTTTGGGGATTTTTGCAAAAACTCACTTGTAATTGTAGAAGTTTGTCGAAAAACCATCTGCGTATTAAAGTTCGTCAAAAACACACGCCCTCAGGTAGCCCGATTTTTGGATTGCTTGTGGGCTTAGCAAAAATATTAAAGTTCGTCAAAAACCCACACCCTCAGGTAGCCCAATTTTTGGATTGCTTGTGGGCTTAGCAAAAATAAGGCCATAGGCGGGCAATGAAACAACTACTCCTTATTTCTTTGTTGATATCTTTTCCTTGCCAAAGTTTCTCAACAAAATCCAGGATTACTCACATTATAGACTAGCAGCACATGCTAGTTTGACAACACCTGCTTGTAGTTTTAAAATTTTAGATAATCAATTAAATAAGAAACTATTCCAATATTTGATCCTTTGTCTTTCAATATTTTAGAATAGAAATGTTTATGGTATTTTTATAAGTTTTGGGCCCCATTTGGAACATAGGAATTAAATTGTTTCTTGTCAAGTTCCAGCGAAATTCCTGCATTCCAAACGGAGCAGTTTGGAGTGCAACCATTAGTTTCGTTGGAATTTTAGAGAAGCGGAAACACCAACTCCAAAATCTATGTTCCAATAGAGCTTAATTAGTTTTGTCAGCGAAAGCATAATTGTGGTAGTTTATGGAGTGTTTCTTGAAAGGCTGCAAAATCGCACGCCCTTGATCGCTGTATTGATCAGATCATATAGAACAATTGCATGTGTTTTGAGTCTTGAGCAACTAGTAGAAGAAAACGGCTCGTACGCGTACTATACACAAGAAATTGCCGAACTGGGTTGGAAACCCTTTGTCGGACATACTACAGGAAGGCAGCGGGCTGGAGTCTGGTTCGGCAACACGGCAATTGGAGTCCGACTGAGAATCTGAGCCGTATGCAGTGCGTATTGATTATGAGAGTGATCAGGAGAGGCACCATCTTCTAACGCTTCAATCCCCTCAAAAATATGGAGTGCTTCTGCACAGTAAGTTGTTCGGTGTATGCATTGGAACCTAGCTAGGTGTCTCTAGTAGTCTAGTTCACCCTTGAACCCACGAAAATTTTAGGACCAGAGTGGGTAAGCTAGTCTTGTTTGCTTTCATATTTGGAAATACTTAAGGTCTTTTTTGGTTGGGCACAAATATTAGACCATCTATATGTCTAGTTTGGATGCACCGCTTCAGGATAGAACCTCATGAGAACCTCCGGTGACAACAAGGTCGGCGATCTCAGCGTCCAAGATCCTGGCCCACGCCGGCGACCGCTGCTGCACCGCCAATGGCGTTGGCACGACAGCATAGACGAACCCCGAGAAGCACTGCTCCGAGGCCTATTGCGCGGGATGCAACATCGCACACGCCGCCGACGTGAGGCTTCGGAATCTTCTTATACGCTGTGCTTGTGAAACTTGTTCAAGCCTTATAGCCAAAAAGACCATGCAACTACCGGCTACCATCTCGAGTTGAGGCATTTCCTTCTTGGGAAATTCCTAGGCTATCTCTAGTGTGACCTAAAGAACGATTTGAAGCAAGGAGAGAGCACCAGTTGAGGTCGATTCGAAGCATCGGAGACTTTAACCGGCCAGTAATTTGAAATCTTGGCCTCACCACTCACCGGGTAATGCGAAATGCAAACCAGGCCTCCTTAGGCACCTTTGATGCATATTTTCTCCGGAACACATATATCAGGGGCCAAGTGCATATGATGTAACCATTTTAATTTGAAATGATCTCACGAGAATTTAGAAAAATCTCAGGGAAAAAAAATGTAGCCAAAAGAACCGACAAGTACTTTTTTTAGCCCTGACAGCATAATATTTTTCCAAAATGGCCTACCAGTAAGGCATCACCCGAACGAATACTATCGATAGGAAAACGTACATCATCTCAATCGTATCCGAGTTACCGATGGCAATCAGTATAATGCACCAACAACATTACAGTACGAACAATCATATATCAGCTACTGAAAATACAATTTTCTTGCTTTGAATCCACACGAGTTCAGGTTCCAAATGTTTGCATCATATCAAGAGTCCCGCATACATAATGCAAGCAAGAAGCAAAACATAGCTACGACACGAAACTCGACTTATGTGCATACATGACATTGTCTTTGCTGTGGGATACTGGGATTTACCAACATAATGTGATAACGGAGAACACTTCCACGCGTAACCCATATAAAGACCTGATTTGACCTTAACTTCTTTTGTTGGCATAGTCATCAGGCTCATCTTCATCCTTGAAATCATCCTGAAGCAAGTCATCCAGACCATCATCTTTTTTCGGGTCCTCTTCAACCAAGTCAAAGCCCTCCTCCCCCTTGCCATCACCATCTACTTTGAGATCACTCAACGAGTCATCCAGCTTACCATCAGACGTACCATTCGAGGCATTGCTCATGTAGCTGTCATTGCTTGCACCGGAGTTTTCACCTCCATATGCACCATGTGCTGCACCCCCTTGATTGAAGCTATCACTACTGTAGTTGCCAGGAGCAGCATTATATCCACCACTGCCTCGTGTGTAACCAGCATCACCACCATAGCCACCTCGCCCACCTTCAGAAACACCATATTTCCCACCAGTGTTGTACCCTGAACCGAAATTGCCACCATCATTGTATCCACCACCACCTCCAGTATAGCCTCCACCACCGCCATATGCACCTCCCCCACCATACCCATCACCACCACTGTAGCCTCCGCCGCCACCATATGCACCCCCTCCACCATATCCACCACCGCCATAGCCACCACCGCCTCCAAAACCACCAGCACGGCTACCACGGTCATGAGCATAACTCACTCTCACTATTCGACCCTGCAGATCCTGATACAGCAAAAGAAAACATATTACATATGAACTGTTATGAACATTGTGTGTATATTGAAAAGGTCCAATGGACAATATATATACGGAGTACAAAAGGATATTACAGAGAAATATGCCATACGCGGATAAAGAAAGAGAGTCATATAAGGAAACGAATAATACAATTCATATTCTATCTCTAATACCCTTAACACCTCCCTCAAATGCAAGACGTATGCAGTAGCATTGCATTTGAAAAAGGGTTAACACTAAAACAAGAAAAATCCTAAGTCTGAGTCTTGCTAATGTCGTCGTTGCGTGCAACTCTTGAATAAACTGTCAAATCAAGCCGAAGAGGAATAGACAGAAGCATAGCTGCGCAGATCGAAGCCCAAGATGGCGGCGGTGCAGTGCACAAGGTGCAGAAGACATGCGACGGCCTTAGAAGCTCGGAGCGATGGCTAGAGAAGCGGCAGCATCATAACGACTTCTACGATCTGCACGCGGCTCAGAGAGTAGAGCGGCGGCTGCTGCTATGCAAAAGAAAATTCCTATACTTCAATGACTGACAATAAATTTATGGACTCGCACGACTTGGACGAACTAAAAATTAGAAACTACAGACTTGAATGGACACAACGGAAGACTCATGAAAAAAAAACTCGAAGGCTGACTCAAAAGAACAGAGACACTAGCAGTAAAAAAAATCCCACTCCCTCAACTCCACTCTTTCTCCTCGCGCCTGCGTCCTTTCTCCTCGCGCCCAGTGTCCCCTTTCTCCTCTTTCTCCTAGCGCCCGACGTCCATGCTCCCTCCCTCACTCCCGTCCTCTCGCTTTTCTCTCCCTTCCGTCCCTGCTGGGCGCCAGAGGCGGGAGGCGTCCAAGGAGGCAGCGCGGGCGTTGAGGCGTGGGCACGGCGGCCAGGACACGACAGTGGCTGAAGGAGGTGGCGGGTGCCCGGAACCAGGCTCCCTGTCGCTAGATTCGATGGAGGCAGCGACCACATCCGAGGCGCGACAGCCGGATCTGGCTCGGGCGACCGAGGCAACGGCGGTGGCAGAGGAGCAGCTCGTGCGCAGGCAGCGACCAGGCAGCGGTGACCTCCAGGAGGCGCGAAGACGGTGATGAATCCGAGCGGACGCAACGGCTGGATCGAGCTCGACGCGGAATCCCCCGAGACGGTGGCGGCACAATCCAGATCGGATCTGGACCTCGGCGGCCAAGGTGAGGACGACCGAAGACGGCTCGTGGCGGCTCCAAGTGAGGCGTGCCGGAGACGACCGGATCTGGCCCAGAGGCGGCCGGATCCGTGCGGTGCCCAAATCGGCGGCGGCCGGATCCAGGGGTGACGGAGCGCGACAGCCTAGATCTGGAGTGGAGATGGCCAGATCCAGTGCAAGGTTTCCGGATCCGACGGCGGAGAGCGGAGGTGGCCGGAGATCCGGCTAGGCGGCGTGATCCCACCAAGAGGTGACGACGACCCCGTGCGTGACGGCTAGCGGCCGGGAGATGGCCGCCCAAGGTGGCCGCCCCCGGGAGTGGAGCACATTCCTCCTGGGGGCGGCGGTGGCGTGGTGCCGGCACTGCTACCGGAGCGTAAGTAGATCGAGTTTAGGGTTTCAACCTAAGCTTTGATACTATGTTATGAATATGGTGTGTATATTGAAAAGGCACAATAGGCAATATATATAGGAAGTACAAAGGGATATTATAGGGGAATATGCCATATGCGGATAAGGAAAGAGAGGCATATAAGGAAACGAATAATACAATTCCTATTCTATCTCTAATACCCTTAACATGAACCAGTGGGCAACAATTAAAGACTGATTCAACTGTTAACACAAACCAAGATTAATGGAATCACAGGTTAGCCTATGAGAAGAAATCAGAAAATTTCTTATAATGGTGTTATATACAGTGCCAGACCATGCCACAACAGAAAACATATTACAAAATGAATCAGTGAACAACAAGCCAACAATTAGACAAGACTGAATCAACTGCTAGCACAAAACAACCACAATGCAATCACAAATTAATCTCTAGGAGAACATTAGAAAAATTCTTATAACGATATTATATACAGTTTCAGTGCAGGCAACACAAGCGAAGAACAACAGATCATACAAAACAGCAGTCCATCAATCGAATAACTATCACAAAAAATAAAAACTCATAAGTAATAATCTCTAAGAGACCCAAACTCACATGAGAATATTGCATGCACTGATGTCCAAGCTTAAAAATTGCAAGCCACAGAACACAGTAAAACAAAAGAAAATTGAAACATGCAACTGCTAGGTCGTTGCCTTGATGGGCGGCGACACACAATTTGTTGACCTTCTCTCTTGCTCTTCAGGCACTGTGGCTTCTTGCTGCTGCAGCAGTGGAGGATCTGCAGGAGTACGCCCATGGAAGCACAGGGGCCTTGGAGCTGGCGCAACAGTAGCTAGTGGTAGATCTGGAATGGGCCACGTGATGCCACACAGATTTGCCACACACCAGCGTGGATCTTGCCACCGCCAGTCTTTGCTGGCCGCCTCCTGCTCACACATGGCCACCGCGCCGCCTCCTCGTCGGCTTGCGGATGGTGGTGATGGTGACGGTGGAGCACGGCGAGGCGTGTGGCAGCCGAGGAGCAGCGGCAGCTTTGGTTGGGCATGGCAAACAAGTTGTGTCCAGGAGCGGCATGGCTAAGGCAGTGGTCGCCGGCGGCGGACTAGATACAGCTCGGGCATGAGAGAGAATAGAAAGGAGAGGTAGGTGAAAGGAAAAAAGAAAAGAAAATGAACTCCCATTAACAGGTGGGCCATCTTCATTATTTATTACATGTCTGAATTGTTTGGCCACCTCACCATCCACCTCACCGACTTCCGTTAGTTAACAGCAAAAAGGACTTGTGATGCAAACGGACACAAGTTTAGAGAGCTGAGAAAGTAAAATGCAAGTTTAGCGAGTAAAGTGGTATAACATCACAAGTTTAAGGAGGTACAATGCAATTTTCTCATTTTTTTAAACAAAAAATATACCTATACAAAATAGAGTAAATTGTCTCCTCATGCCACTATCCTATTACTTGTTTTCCATTTACAAAACTGTTTCAAGTGAAAAAAACATGTTAGACCATTTGAAATGGCAAATCCCATAAACTTAGCCACAGCAAAATAAGAGCAGAATGCTAAAAAAATTGCCATTGCCCCTTAGCTCATCCCGGCTTTCTTCTCACCACCCTACCCAGAACTCACCACGCTCTCCCTGAGTTCCCACCCTCACCTTTCGGTTCCCCTCCACTCCTTTGCCTTCACTACATCCAGCACAGAAGTTTAAATTACAGGACATTAAGATCAAGGCAATGCAGTTTGCCATTCATTACCCACAAGTATACACTGAATCTATCTTCTACTCTTAAATTTATATCTCAACTCAATTCCTCACTAGCTCTGTTCTCTTGATCTTCACCTTTTACCTTTCTTAGTTAAAACCAACCCATAAATCATCACCAGGCAGGCAGAGACAAGCCCCTGTTTGCCTACCTGACAAGGTGACAAGTGTTTAGGGCATGTTCAGACTTCAGACTGCATTAACTTCACATGAATTTTGCAAGGGGTAGTACAATTCCACAAAAATTCCTCCCCAAACCCTCCAATGGGCCCTAAACACGGATGTGGTTGCGGGCCAGGAAGATAAGGTTGATAGTGGCCAACTCAAGTGTTAAAGGATAAGAAGCTGAGATTGTCAGGCTGGTAAGAGATCATGGCTCTGGTAGGCAAGGTTGTTACGACGCTCCGGCAAGTCGCAGCGAGGCCGGGGCACCTAGACGCCTAGTTGATTAGGTGTTCGCCATGACGACAGTTAGACTATAGTATTTAGATGACAAATAATACTTTATATTACCAAAAATTAAATAATCATGCAACATAATAGTACAAATTATCCAAATAACCATGTCTTAGAAGCTTCAAATCAGAAGAAATCCATTGAGAGGGGTCTATTCGTAATTTTTGTGAACTCTGAGGACTTAATCGCAAAAAGATCCGAAGAAACGCAACTTCTAACCCTAGCCGCCATCCCGCCCGACTTAGTCCTCTCCGCTGTCTCTCCCGACTCCTCTCCTCCTCCCCGCCCGGCTTATCCTCCCCACCGCCTCCTCCCCCCGCGCGCCTCCTCCCACCGCCTCCTCCTCCCCACCGCCTCCCTCCCTCTACTCTCCCTCCGCACCAGCTCCTCCTTTGCGCCGTCATCATCAAATCAGCGCGCCGCATCCTCCCATCTCCTCTACGCCTCTGTCCGCCACCACGCTAAGAGCCACCAAATCGGCCAGATCCGGAGACGACCAGTGCGGCTCGAGGTGCGGTGCGGCTCGGCAAGAGGATGGAGGAGGTTGCGGCTCCAAATCCAACCAGTGCAGCTTGGGAAGAGACGGTGCGGCTTCAGATCCAGCCGGCGGCGGCTACAGATGGAGGAGCGACGAGGCTCGGGGCCGCGAGCGCGGTGGCTGCTGCTGTGTGAAACCTCGGTATCGAGCCCCAAACTCGGTAAGTTGGGCGGTAGACCTTGGCGTCAGGCTCTAGGCAACTGGACGCCTAGTGTCGCCTTGGCGACGACTAGGTGATGCCGTAACAAGTATGCTGGTAGGGACACTAATTTTGGCACATGAGTTAGCAGCCACTTGCAACTTAACAGTTGGGGCTGGTGCAGGATTAGCAGCAACGAAAGTCGCCAGCACATTGTGCTAGTGCTAGAGTTCACTATTTGTGGGTTTATGCTTACTTGTAACTGAAAGCACTACAGCATGAGTAATGAGATATCAAGAAGCTGCTTAAAAAATGTTGCAGATTAAACACAATAGAAGTGTCTAGTAATTTCTAGCACAACAAAATATCAAATTATATTTGCTCATGGGGAAGAGTAGTTCTGGTTAATGCATGCTACAGGTGATATATATAGAGTAATTAGGCTCTCCAGTAATCAGCCCTGTATGTTTAACAGCATAGCTGATCACTGTCCAGTGAAAAAAGATAAAACTGGCTAGCTTTGTTTCTATATCTTAGGCAAAGTATATCTTTATTCCCATGTCCTACCATTGCTTATTCGCATGTTCACTGTCAACATATTTTGCAGGAAGTTTCTGACACATGACACCAAAATGTTTAATTTTGTGATGGAACATACAAAAAGGGCATCATGATCAACTGGTGCAGCCAATACTATTTAATTAATCCTGTTTATTGGTTGTCATGTCAGGTTTGGCATATGTAGAAGAATTTTTTTTCTCTATCTTCATGGCATAGCTAAAATTTCTGTTGTACTGGCATATGTGGAATTTCCAACGTCCTTGTTGGCATAATGGCAAATACAAATTTTGGCCATCAAAACAATTAACAGATTTTGCTTGATTCTAACTTATCTCACCACAGTGAATTACTGTGTTCATCTTATACATAATAAACTGCTAAAGTAGTATTAGCACAAAGAACTCATATAAAAAGGTTATATGCAATCATTTTTTTTGTTCCTTCCATTTCATGAAACTGAAAATCTACATGGACGTCTCTCAGTTATAACGTGAACACAAGACCAAATGCACCACTAATACAATCAAATGCACCTTCAGGATCCTGCAGTATATAACAAAGCAGCATAACAACACAAAACCCTAAAACATGGGCAAAATTAGCAACACAATAACAATTTGGACAAACCTTTAGTTAGCTTATTTTGGCTTGCATGCTCTTTGAATATTGTGCATTAGAATGCAGACTAGATTCCAGAACTTCGTAGAAGATGTATGATAATAGTGACATCCAACAAAATTAAGGAGCTCACAAGTTTGGCTGTGTATTTCCCTTGGATATTATTACCTATGTCAGCCGAACGAACGATTGTAGCATATGAAAAGCTATGTGTTCATTAAAATCTTAATTTCAAATTTTCAAAATAATCTAATAAACCATGAATCTTTCTTAGCAATTAGTGTGCCCTCCAAGCAATCATACCACACACAAAATAAGCATAGTTAAATAATTTACCACACTCCAAGGTATTAAACCATGTGTATGGACAAAGGGAACACACGCAGTGGCAGCTGGACAAACAAGGTATATTGGCATCTGGCATGCCAAGTCCAACCAGTTTGACAAAGAAAGCACAGCGCACCTTCCCATCCATGCCGGTAATGGCAGCTGCAGCCTCCTCCGTGGATGTGTATGTCACAAAACCAAACCCCCTCGACCTTCCGGTGTCACGGTCCATAATTACCCTAGCTGAACAAATAACGCCAGAGTTATTGTTCACATATACACGAGCAAAATCTTTCATCAATGTGAAAGAGGAAGACCAGAAAGAAGCATGCCTTCAATGACTTCACCATAGTTATCAAACGCATCCTTCAGGCTCTGCTCATCCGTGCCGTATGAGATGCCTGCAAGGACAAAACCAGTTACAGCAATACAAGATAAGGGCTTCTCAAAACAAGAAAATCTTTTTTTTTTGGTAGCAACAGAACGAAATGAATGAACAGTATGGAACGGAGAACTCGGAACCTCCTACGAAGAGCTTCGAGGAGGACATGCATCGAACCGCCTGGAACAACGTCGAGCCGGAACCTGCGGAACGCTTGAGAAGATTCCCTACCTTCTGCAAGAACGCCATCTCTCGGAATCTCCTTCCAAATCACAACAAAAATTGGTTGGAATAACCACAAGAATCTTTCCATAAATAAAGAGAGAAGCCGACCCGACTGATCTCATCGGCAATCCCATTTCCGGATTCAAAAAACCAAGTCGAGAAGCCAGGTTACGCTTGTGGATGGAGAAGTAAAAGGATAACAATCGAGGATGGATACTGTATAGGGTTTGAGGTGCTCTCACCTGGGGAAGACGGAGGCGGAGCTCCGCGAGATGTCGGCAGCGGCGATTCGGGCGGCGTGGTGGAAAGCGAAAACCCTAGAGCGGCTGGTCAGCGAGGAGCCAAGGAGACAGTGCGTTTACGATTTTTCTACAAGGGCGTTTTGGTCAATTTGCAGCCACGGAGGCGCGAGGCCTTCTATCAGCCGTTGGTACTTGGATTGGTGATAGCGGGGGCAAGTCGGGGATGTTTTCTTGTTAAATAAGCAAATGTCTCAAAGAGCTTTTTTTTCTTCTTCTGGCTTAAGTGAAAGCTGAAACATCGTGGCGGCTTCTTTCAAAGCTGTTTCTCCAAACAACTTCTCAAGCTCATAATCATATGTGTTATTCATATTTGATAGCACTAGCGGTCCCGATCATTCGATGAGAGTGGTAGATTCGATTGGGGAAGGAGATGACGTTGACGACCCGACTACAACCATCCAAAGACGTTGCGCCTTAGCGATCGATACACCAACTCCAGAGGTTGTTCGTGACCTTGTTTGCCAAGACGATCAACCTAACCACGAGGGTACTTGTTCCTGCAAGCAATTGAAGAACATGCAAGAACAAGATGAACAGCAACTCAATTGCAAATAAACGATGTAGAATTCAATCGAAAACAAAAAAACGGTGGGGTTCCGAAGACAAGTATTCGGGCGGTCTAACCGACACGCGCGAGTACAAGGCGAAGTAGCAAAAGCTAACTTAGTCTAACAAAACCCAAACCCTAGAAGAGGGTGCGGATGCCTATTTAAGGGACACGGAAGGTGTAGGGTCGGCCAAAACACATGGAAGCCGAACAGGACTCACGTGGATTTGATGAACCGTAGTGATCCCCCGTTGCCAATGCAAGAGTTAGCACTCTATAATTCGCCCAACCTCACGTGCTGAACTTCACGACCACCGATGAAGTTCTATTGCACTCCCAATTCCCAGCAGAAAAGGTTGAACAATCTTAATTTCAGTGAACTCCCAATTCTCTCAAGTTGGTTTGCCCAACGAAAGAACTAGAGTTTTTCTATTATCAAAAGTGGTTCCCTTTACAATGGGGGTCTACCCCTCAATATATAGTCTCAGCCTAAGGCTATTCAACACTAGATTTTCCATGTGGTACTATTCACGCGCACTGTAGCACGCGCGACCGCTCACTGCATCGTTCATGGGCTTTTTACCGCTCACGCACACTATTCATGGCCTTTTCGCTCACGGGCCTTTTACCGCTCACACGCACTGCTCAAGAGCTTGTTCACGTGGGGCACTATTCATAGACCGTTCATTATTCATGCCGTAGACTTGTGCTTCCTTGGATGATGGCCACATATCCTTCATCTCCATCCATCGTTGACTCTTCAAACCTGAGCACAAGTAAAACATTGTTTTAGGTAGTATACAATTCTTATTAAAATTAATGATATGTTCATTAAGGAACAGTTCACCGAGATTGTAGTTTCTTGGCTCGTGCTCTTGTTATTGGTCCCTGTTATTGAAGTCTCATTACTAGCTTTTGGTTTACTAGCGATGTCCTCATCATCCTCCCTTCTTGAAAAGGAGTCGACCTCGACTGCATACAATCTTGTCCAAAGAAAGGTGATAGATCAAGCAACATTAAATGTAGAACTTACCCCATAGTCATCACCGGAAGCTCAATCTTGTATGCATTGTCATTGATCTTGGCAAGAACTTTAAAGGTCCATCACCACGGGCATCAATTTGGATCTACGCTCATGGAAAGCGATCTTTTGAAGGTGGACCCACACTAAATCACCGGTTCAAATAGCATTTTCTTTCTAGGTTTGTTAGCTTTGGAAGCATAAACACGCACCTTCTTTTCAATTACCTCTTTAGTTGTGGCATGGAGTTTTTCACAAAATCAAGACGCTTAGAAGCCTCCATATTTGCACGTTCTTGTAGTGGGAGAGGAAGTAAATCAAGGGCGTGATTGGTTTGAAGCCGTACACCACCTCGAATGGGCTCAATTGAGTTGTAGAATGTACCCGTTATATGCAAACTCCACATGCGGTAGACAATCTTCCCACTCTTTCAAGTTCTTCTTTATCATGGCACGTAGCAACGTTGAAAGTGTGCGGTTCACCACCTCCGCTTGCCCATCCGTTTGTGGGTGACAAGTCGTTGAAAACAATAACTTTGTCCCAAGCTTGGCCCACAAAGTCTTCCAAAAGTAGCTCATAAACTTGACGTCGCGATCCGAAACAATGGTTCTTGGCATTCCATGCAATCTCACAATCTCCCCGAAAACAAATCGCCTACATGCGACGCATCATCGCTCTTATGACAGGAATAAAATGTGTCATTTTAGAGAACCTATCCACAACAACAAAGACCGAATCCATTCCTTCTTGGTCCTAGGCGGTCCTAACACAAAATCCATGCTAATATCTTCCCAAGGAGCACTAGGAACAGGAAGTGGAGTATACAAACCATGTGGATTGAGTTTTGATTTTGCCTTATGGCATGTGATGCATCTTTGAACAAACCTCTCGACGCCTCGCCTCATCTTTGGCCAATAAAAGTTATCACTAACATCATATAAGTCTTCTCCTCCCGAAATGCCCCATCAATCCTCCCGCATGAGATTCCCGCAACAATAACAAACGCACGAGGAATCCGAACACATAGCTTATTCATGCGAAAGGAAAACCATCATGAATATGAAATTTATCCCACCCTTTTCCATCTTTGCAATTAGAATATGGAGCTGCAAATTCATGATCTAAGCATATAAATCTTTCAAACTTTCCAACCCCGGTACCTTTACTTCCAACCGAGTCAACAAAGACATGTTTTCTAGACAAAGCATCGCTACCACATTCTCTTTGCCTTTCTTATATTTGATAATGTATGGAAAGGTCTCAATGAATTCTACCCACTTAGCATGTCTACGATTCAATTTCGCTTGCCCTTTAAATATTTCAAAGATTCATGATCGAATGTATTATGAATTCCTTAGGCCATAGATAATGTTGCCAAGTTTCCAACACACGCACAAGAGCATATAGTTCTTTATCATAAACAGGATAATTCAATTGTGCACCATGAAGTTTCTCACTAAAATATGCAACAGTTGTCTTTCTTGCATCAAAACACCACCAATACCTATTCCACTAGCATCACATTCAATCTCAAAAGTTTTGTGAAATCGGGTAAAGCAAGCAATGGTGCTTCGGTCAAACATTTTTCAATTCAAGAAAAGCTTTGTCTTGTTTTTCTCCCACTCAAAAATCACTCCTTTTAGTTAATTCATTTAATGGGCAGCAATGGTGCTAAAATCTTTCACAAATCGCCGATAGAAACTAGCAAGCCCATGGAAGCTACGAATTTGACTCACATTCACGGAATTGGCCAATTTCTAATAGCTTCAATTTTAGATTCATCCAGTTCAATGCCATGAGTTGAAACAACATAGCCTAGAAACACAACCTTACTAGTGCAAAAAGTACACTTTTCAAGATTGGCATACAAGCATTCTTTCCTAAGCACTTCTAGCACTTGTTTGATGTGTTCAACATGATCATCCATGCAGCGGCTATATATCGAATATCATCAAAGTAAACTACCACAAATTTCCCAATGAAGTGTCTCAAAACATAGTTCATTGCGCATGAATGTACTAGGAGCATTGGACAATCCAAAAGGCATCACTAACCATTCATACAAGCCAAATTTCGCTTTAAAAGCAGTTTTCATTCATCACCATGTTTCATTCTTATTTGATGGTAGCCACTTAGAAGTCGATCTTAGAAAAGACAGAGAACCACTTAACTCATCAAGCATATCATCTAACCTAGGAATAGGATGACGATAGCGACAGTTATGTTGTTAATAGCTCTACGCCTATGCACATTCTCCAAGTACCATCTTTCTTAGGAACAAGAATAACAGAACAGCATAAGGACTAAGACTATCGCGACGCACCCTTTCTCCAAAAGTGCTTGCACTTGGCGCTGAATCTCCTTCGTTTCTTCCGGATTTGTGCGATGCAGTACGGTTGGGAAGAGGGCTCCCGGACTAAGTCAATTTGATGCTCAATATCTCGAATAGGTGGTAAACCAACGGGCACCTCCTCCGAAACACGTCGTCATAAGCACGCAAAACTTGAGAAACAGACTAGGAAGAGATGTTAAGTCATTAGTAGAAAGCAATGCATCCTTGTACATCAATACAAGGTGCATCAAAGTGGTATCATCTTCATCTCTCTTAGATCGATTTGGTGGCTATCATGACTAAATTTTTCTCTCCTCACTCTTGCTTTTACCTCTCCGGTTTGGTTTGTGGCTCTTGCTCACCTTTTGTGGAATCACACTCTTTGGTTCTCTCCTTTCTCACTCTCAACTTGCACTTCAATCTTCGCACATTATCATTTACAATTTGAGAAGGAGTCAACGTAGCAGATACCACTTGTTTTTGTTCCACCAAAACTTGTATTGGTTAGTTCTTCCATCATGAATCACAAGACGATCATATTGCCATGGCCTTCCTAGCAGCAAGTGACATACGTCCATAGGCACCACATCACACTCCACCGTATCACGATAAGTGCCAATTTCAAATTCAACATCCACGGTGTATCCCACACTCAATGAACCTCTCTCATGCAGCCACCGGATCCGATATGGATGTGGGTGTTTCTTGTACTTCAACCTAAGTTTATTGCAAAGCTCCTTGCTAGCCAAATTATGACAACTCCCACCATCAATGATTACCTTACAAAATTTACCATCTTTGCTAACTTGAGCTCTTGTATGGAATAAATTGCGTACTGTTCATGGAAGGCTTTGGTTGCACACTCAACACCGCTTGAGCACACATAAGTATAGGACCAACACCGGGTTCACAATACTCTATGTCTTGCTCCTCCTCATGTGCATCATCATATGTCCCTAAATCAAGATAGTGATCATTCTCTTCTTCACTTGCGTAATCATATTCCCCATTCTCTAATATCAACATCGCCTTGTTATTTGGGCAATCCTTTTGCATATGACCACGACCAAGGCATTTGAAGCATTGTATACCGCTACTCTTGTTGTAGAACCCATAGAAGAGGAACCACTAGCTGCTGGATTTGATGGCCTTCTTGCACCTGGAGTGACTTCTTCCTTCTTGCTAGATGATGGGCGAAAGCTTGAACTACCACTTGGAGCTGATCGTTGGCTTATTTGTGATTTGGAACCATATCTTCCTCCACTGGACGGTGTACGTGTAGCAAAGGACGTTGATCTTGCAAACTTAGCATCCTCTTGCAATTGTCGTTCTGCCTTTGTAGCTTGATCGCTAACTCATAAAGATTGGTATAAGGCTGAAAATTGACAATTCTTTTGACTTGATGGTTCAAACCTGAGAGGAAGCGTGCCATGGTTTGCTCTTCTTGTTCTTGAACCTTGGCTCGAATCATGGCTAGCTCCATCTCCTTGTAGTACTCCTCCACAGAATATGCTCCCTGCTTCATATTCTGCAATTTATCAAATAGATCACGCTTGTAATGACGAGGAACAAAACGGGCTCTCATTTCCCGCTTCATCTCTTGCCATGTTGCAACAGGTTTTCTCCATTCTCACTCTTTGAGTAATGACTTGTTCCCACCAATCCAAAGCATAACCTTCAAACTCAAGTGATGCCAACTGTATCTTTCTCTCATCTGTATAGTGATGCATACGGAATATTTTATCAACCTTCAATTCCCAAGTGAGATACTCCTCGGGATCAGTCCCACCTGCAAACTTGGGTATGGAAAACTTGAGCTTGCCCAAGCCATCATCTTCGTTGCGTGGACGACGATAATGGTCATTGTAATGCAAAGCAAAATCACCATCCTCTTCCATCGCATGTGCAGCACCATCACGCCCACCACGGCCTCCACCTAGACCCTGGTCACGCCCTCCATGGGCTCCTCCTCGTCCTCCTAGCTGTGGTGGACGCACCATGTTGGCTGCCACTCGGTGTTGCGGTGCAGGAGGTACATGTGCAGCAACTTCTCCTCCTTGAACACTTGCTTCATCGCCACCATTGCGAGCTTGTATGAGCCTAGTGAGGGTCCTAATGTCCTCCCGCAATTGGCGCACATTTTCATCAGCTTGTATCTCCATATTTTGCATATCCCTTGCAATTTGATTAGCAAAAGAATCATGCTTCTCGTGGAGTTGATTGAGCCCTTGGTGTAGCTCACGTTGAAAGTGTTCATGAGTGCCCCAAATTGATATTGCTTGACTAATGCCCGAGTTTCATTTGTCCCACCACTCTCATCATGGTGTTCTCCTCCACCGACATGGCTAGTTATGCAAGAAACAAATAGTCGTGTATATAATAATGCTTTGTGGAAATCACTCAATCTCACTATGTCCTCTCTCCAATAAAGTTCTTACCCTTCCGAAGTGAATTAAGGCCAATAAAACTTACACCGGTAGAAGTGACAACAGACAAAGTGA